>JAJMJN010000005.1:0-600000 GCA_030563685.1 Suhomyces kilbournensis
ATAATTACGCTACAAGTGTATATTAAACAGTATGCTTCAACTATATTCTTTCTTTATTAATTGACCAATGCTAAAAATTTTAACAAGGCCCCCTAAAATATATGAGGATAAAATGTTGATTATTTTTGTCGTGAAGTTCAAATATATCCCGCAAAATAAGGCAAGTCTCACCACCATTACCGTGCACCCTTTTTGAACGAGGCCCGAAGAACTTATCACAGTGACGACATAATAAATTTTAATGTCGTTCAGAAATGAATTCCGAGGGTGGCAGAATGAAAAAAGATATCATGCAGCTTGGTCGAACTCATTGTACTATAAACCCTTACACAGATTGTGTTAAAATATAAAATAAATCTTCATTTTTAGTATAATTAAAACATCCATCTCCTTCAGTAAATCCTATTAATCATTCTAAAATTTAACATCAGCTAATTTTTTATCAGTATATATATTTTTATACTTATAAAATTTATCAAAATCAAAATTATTTTTTAATTTTTCATATTCTATTAAAGTATCTTTTTTAGATATTTTAATATTTATTATATATATAAATGTATAGATAAATACTCCTTATGTAATAAATGACCACCTCGTGTGTTACCCCTCGGTGGTAAAAGCCCCTGGCGTATGTAAATAGTCGCCCAATTCTCTTTCCTAGTTTTATCCTGCAAAACTTTAGTATCACTATCGAAATACATACTATAAGCCCTTACATGGAGGTAGTACCCGGATGGAAATTTTTAACATGGACAAAAGGACAAAAATCGTTTTCTTATTAGCTTTCATATTCATAGCATTATGCGGTATGGCAGGAGTCTTGATTGCAAGGTTCACTTGATAATCAAATGTTGAATAGCATTGACAGATCAGTCAATTTATTCGAAAATCTGGTAGCACAAGATGTTGTAGAGGAGATTGGTATAACTCCAACTAGCAGTAAAGATGAAAGTGTTAGTGAAACTAGTATAAGCATCAGAGAACTAGGCGAAGTTATGGACTGGAAAGATGTTTTATTAATGAAGAGAATTGCTTGGATGTGGTGGGGTATATCAGGTGCAGCAGGTCCAGTTACGACTGCAGCTAGTGGAGCTTAAGTTGTTACCGTAACTGGATGTTCAGCTGTAGGTTGGACAGCACCACAGTGTTGGGCTGTAGCAGGAGTAGAATTGGTTATTGTAGGAGCTGCTTAAATAGTCTCAAATTATGCATCATAGCTGGTGCAGAAGCCGGAAATGCTAAAAGAGACACTTATCATTAGAAGCCACTATTGGTAATTATAAGAAAAGAAGTGACTTTGAAGCTAACAGGGTTTCATGGAACTACGATAACTCAAATGAAGATTTAAGTAAGACAGTAGCTAATGATGAAGCATATATTGACATAATATATGATAGTGATTGGGGTAATTGGTGGTCAAGTAGTATCACTATCGAAATACATACTATAAACCTTTTCAGTATAATAGACTGTAAATAAGGTCCATGATCAAAACTATATGTAGATTGCAAAATACAACTCGTATTTAGAACAAAGATTGCGTAGTATAGTGTTATGTTGCACTATGTGATATTTACAAGAAGTGGAGTATATGCAAATTATTCTATTTTGATAAGACAATACTGATCATTCCTGGTTTGACGATCATCTTTTTGATTGGTCCCGACAAGAATTGTTCGATTTGACCTTGCTCTTTGATTTCAGCTATAATGTGATCCTGGGGCAATTCAATAAGATCCTTAGATCCTTTAAATGATAACCTTGATTTTCCGTTGATAAACACATTGTATGCCGTGACTGACGACTCCAACTTTGGGGCTGTAGGATACTTTTCCCAGAAGATAGACTGGATATTTTTCCAGCCTAAATCCAAACCGATTCTTTCCCAGCACTCTTCTGCGACGCAGGGCGTTATAGGACTCATCATAATCAACAATTTTTTGTAGGAATCCAACAAGAGATTAGGGTTTATGTAATTGTCAGATTTTTGAACCGCAATTAACATGTTGGTGAGCTTCATCAAATCCGAGACAATTGTATTGAACGAGAGATCGACCTCAATGGATTTGGCCACTTTCTCAACGTACATCAGTACTTCGTTGAACATGTTAAATTCTGCTTCATTAAAGTCCAACGTTTCGTAGTGAACATTATCTATGGTGATGTTTTTGACGGAAGTAAGTTGATCCAGTCCATTGCGATATCTAGGATTATTGACTTCAGCTGTAATTAACGGAGCCAAGTTGATAACCTTGTTCAACCAACGATTGATACCATGTATCTGTTCTTCGTTCCAATTCAAAATATCCGATATTGGGGCTTGGAACAACATATGAGCCCTCGTAGCATCGGCTCCGTATTTCTCAATACACTGGCCCGGATCAGCACCGTTATACTTGGACTTTGACATTTTCTCGTAGGTTATAGTAGGGGTTTCTCCAGAAGCAATGATCTTCGGGGCATCGGAGGACGACAAGTCCAACTCTTCTGGTTTCAAGCATCTTCCATTATGTGGATCGGAAAACGTCTTACCATGAACCATTCCCTGGGTGACCAATTTTTTGATGGGCTCGTTCTTGAAATGAGTGCCATCCCACATGCCAATGTCACCCAAGAACTTGGAGATAAAACGAGAGTACAAGAGATGCAATATGGCGTGCTCCACCCCTCCAATGTACATATCCACAGGCATATTCTTGGATGCAACATCCTTCGAGAACATTGTCTTGTCATTTTTGGAATCGAGGTATCTGAAGAAGTACCACGAAGAATCCATAAAGGTATCCATCGTATCGGTATCTCTCTTAGCAGCACCTCCACAAGAAGGGCACGTAGTATTGACATACTCGTCGTGGTTGCTCAAAGGATTTCCACCCTTGAATTTACTGCTATCGATACTAGGAAGAACTACAGGTAACTGTTCGTCAGGAACCGGAACTGGTCCACAGCTGTCACAGTGAATGATAGGAATGGGTGCTCCCCAGTACCTTTGACGACTTATAAGCCAGTCACGAAGCCTGAACTGGACCTTTTTGTCACCACATCCAGCAGACTTCAAGCTCTTGGTGATGAGCAGAGCCGCCTCTTTGGTTGTAAGTTTGTTGTAGGGTCCAAGATCGGGAAGACCATTTTGCAACACAGAAGAATCATACAAACGTCCCTTTTTGGAAATGTATGGTGCTTCAGTTGAATCCTTTGCCTTTTCAGCAACAGAATCTCCGATAATTTGCTTGACGGGAGTTTGAGGGTTGTGGAGCTTCCAGAAATCAAAGTCTCTTTCGTCATGTGCTGGACAACCCATCACAGCACCATGACCGTATGAGCCAATAACATAAGAGGCTGCATAAACTGGTATATCAAACTCTTTCTTCACTGCGTTGTCGACGCCTATTGGTATTGATGCTTTGACACTTCCCAACAAGTATCCGTTTTTTGATGTAGGGTCGGTTTCTTGGTTTTCGGCTATGAATTTCGACAACTTGGCGTCGTCTATAGCAAGTTCTTTCACGATTGGGTGGTTAAGAGACAACGCAACGAACTGGGCTGCAAATAATGTTTCTGGTCGAGACGTGAACACAGTGATATCGCTGCCAGTGTTGGTAGGAAACGTTATCTCAACTCCATGAGACTCACCTATCCAATTTCTCTGCATGGCCTTGACTTTATCTGGCCATTCCGACAAGATCTGCATATCCTGGTTCAAATCCTTAGCATATTTTGTAATTGCAATAAACCATTGCTCGAGGTTTTTCTTCTCTACTATAGCCCCACTTCTCCAAGACCTTCCTTCGGAGTCGACCTGTTCGTTGGCTAGAACTGTTTGGTCCACTGGGTCCCAGTTGATTTCTGCTTCCTTTCTATACGCAAGTCCATGCTCGTACAACAAAAGGAAGATCTTTTGAGTCCACTTATAATATTCGGGTGAGCATGTAGCGATTTCTCGATCCCAGTCAAAGTCTGCCACCATCAAGTTCATTTGTTCTTTCATCTTGGCGATGTTGGTATCGGTCCATATAGCAGGACTTATATTTCTTTCAAAGGCCGCGTTCTCGGCTGGTAGTCCAAATGCATCCCACCCCATAGGATGTATGACATTGTAGCCTCGAAGACGCTTGAACCTAGCTATCACATCACTGATAGTATAAACTCTTAAATGACCCATGTGGAGCATTCCTGACGGATATGGAAACATTGAAAGACAGTAGAACGGCTCGGCGTTGGGGTCCACTGCATGCTTACTCGGGTGCATTGAGCCGTTGGGCGAGCTATTTCTCCATTTTTCAGACCACTTTTTGTCTAGTTCGTTGAGCTGTAGCTTTGCTCCACTAGGCTTTGTAGAAAGCCATCTTAGACCTGGTCTTATCCCCAACTTGGTCTTTGCAACCATCTTGTGGGTTTAAAGTAGAGTCGATTTTTCACTAAATTTACGGACCGATTCTCGGCTATATGCAGGATATGATATTAGCTATGTAATAAGAAAAAGGTGTCTCATGGAGAGTGTCTTAGATGCTGAAGGGTTTTTAAAGAGTTGAATAGAAGGTCGGCCACGCCCTTGTAGCCTAAACGGTCAATTTCTCTCAACACTTTAAGTCTTAGATCGTCATAGGACGTATCTAGCCACTGATGGTCCGGATCAGACTGGAGCCGGATCACGCTGTCTATGCTTACGGGACCTTGGTGTCTGACAGTGATGTTAGGCGACTGATCCTCGAGGTTCCACACAATCTGAGAGCTTATGTATGCCCATGTAGGACTAATGAAGAAGTTCCCCACATTGCTCAAAGTAAACATATTAGAGTACGTAAAGATATGCAACGAGGTGAGGTTCTTTTGTAACTCAGGGCAGAACAAGAATGCTTTGTTGGGAGAAGAGGGAGAGGCTTCGTACTTAAGAGCTTTATCGCGCCAGATATAGTTGACAATATCCATAACGTAGCTATTTTGAAGTGCTCTATAATTATGGGACTTGAAATCATACGTCTTTGTATGGGCTATGAATCCACAAACCTCGGAGCACAAAAATGGATCTCCCTTAAGTAGAAGCGTGTAAACAGCCATGGGAGGTGCCACCACAGCATCATCATCAAAGTTTCTGTTTAGTACGTCGATATCGATAGATTTAATGACATTGAAAGTTTTCACCATCACGTAGTCCAAGGTATCACCATAGTAAGCATAATTGTTCTGATATGCCCTGTAGATGTAAGGAATACACTTGCTGATTGTATTTGCAGCCGAGGACGAATCACAATTCCACTTTGTGAACAACACGCAGAGCTCGTCAATAAAAGTCATAAGGAGCAATTTCTTTCGAGATTTCATGAGGGCCATTCCCAGAGTATCACCCATGATATCTAAAGTCGGGAGCAAGAATTCAGAAAACTCGGCAAAACTGACTGGTTTGAGGAACCTTAGAAGCTTAAGCCTTTGTGTAAGATTATCCAACTTCATTAATTGCACGTTATCATTGGCTTGAATAGGAGTAGTATCATAACGATAAAAGACGAAATCGTCTACCAGAGAGAAATCGAGTGAGCCAGCACTGATTGTCAAGAGGTCTTTGATTCCATCACAAAGTCTATCAAGCTCAGAGGTGGTGAGATTATCGTCAAGCAAGCTTAGACGAATATAATAGTTCATTTTGTTGATGATTTCCTTGCCAGCCCCTGGTGAGCTGCCTATAGTCTTGGCCACAATGAAAAATTTCTTTAGTCTGTCAGCACCAAAAGTGCTTCCACGGTATGTACCGTTGGAATTGGGAAGAAACAACTCGTTGATCTTAAGAAACCGCAAATCATATAAGTTCAACACCAAGTGTCGGATCGACTGCAAGTCCTCAATATTTGCGTTCCCATCAAAGTCCAAGAGATCTAGCCGTGCATCGTCATTGAATCTGTACTTCCTGCGTTTAACCATGCGTTCAAACTCCGAATACTCCTTTAAATTTTGCTGCAACAACCAGCTGGGTTCGTCCGAATTGTCCAAAAGCTCCGGTCTGGGGTAGCCAAACAGCTTGGCCAGAATGGGACCTAGATCGGTGAGATCCACATTGCTATTTTTATTATATTTGGCGTAGTTTATTCGAGGGTCTACGCTCTTGAATAGCACCAATAACGACTTGAGGTGCTCATCCATGGGGAACTTACAGTACAAGTCCACCACAAACTGGACGTGCCACGGTTTGACGTTGGGTATGGTATGGTTCTGCTGCTTATTGTACAATGTTTTGAAAGAGTTGCTATGGTTGACCATGGTCAAAAAGATTAGGTTGGCTATGTACGGTCTCAGGTACTCGTACGAAAGGTAGTTGAACATAATAGGAAGCATTCTGTACAAATAAGCATAGATATTTTCTCCAAAACAGTGAATATAGCATATAATCCACTCAAGTAGCAATAGCTGGAGTGTGGGTGATATCTTTTTCAGTTTCTTTGAAGCTCCGTCTTTGGTATAGACTTGCGGCACCCCAATCTGACTGAGAATACGGTAAATTATATCAATGGGAAAAATTGTCTCAGACAGAGGTATCATCACTTCACGTACTATGATTCTCTTCTCTGAAGTAGCTAGTGTGTTGGACAACACTATATCTATCAAATGGTCGATCTCATTGGCGTCCACGCCTACCCTTTTGGCTAGACCGGGAAGCTGGTGAAGTATGGCATTTTTGGCAGCTACATCGCCGCCGGTTTTGGGATATGCCGCTAATTTGCTTACACATTGAGCTACCCTCTGTTTTCTACTCTCACTCGAAGATTCAGTCATATCTTCTCCACTTCAATGCGCTCTTCTCACGCAGCTTCAATGCGACGTTCTCACTTCTACTTGATGTAAACATCGCGCGTCTAAATTTACAATTGAGATCAAAACTAGTAAGGAAAATGCGTGGGTATAATAAGCGAGAGATCAAAAATTACAGTGTATAAATATGGTGCTCTTCTTAATGATGGAAAATACAGTTTCTATGTGCTATTGAGGTATTGGTAATGTTATCTATATTGACTCTATTATTCCTTAAATCCCCCCGGCTTCTCTGTACCAACGAACACCTCTGTCAAAACTAATCACACAGATCCCCTCGTTGGTGTCACCTCCAGCTCCGCCTCTTACTTTTCTTTTGATAAATGCTACTCCACTCACTACACTCTTGTCAAGTTCGTCATGACTGGTATTCTCCAAGTCTGTTATCGATACATTGATGGTGGCTTCCCTCTCTCTGGTGTGCAAGTTCCATATTCTTACACAGTTGTCAAACCCACAACTAGCCAAGTTCTCACCAGATTCGTCAAAACTCAATCCCATGATCCACCCATCATGTGCAAATCCCCCTATAGTGGTCTTGGACGAGTGACTAGGCGTGGTAAGCGACCCGATGTTCTCTCCGTATTGTACGTCGTAAAGCGTAATCGAGCCTGACGACTGATTATCTCTGGCAATAGCTAGTATGGTTCCTCCGGGAGAAAACTTGACAACTCTAGGAATCGAGCTCGATGTCTTAGCTTTATTTGAGACCTGTAAATCGGTCGAATGAAAAGTGTATGTGGCCTTTAACGACAACAAGTCAAAGAGCATTACATCCCCATTGGTGTATCCTACCGCAATTTTTTTGTCCTCAGTCTCAGTAACAGCAACAGAGGTGGGAAAGGAAGCCACTTTTGCATTCAAATCACCGAACTTCTCGAATTTAATATCTACGCCTTTGTCTACAGCCACAATGTTTAGACTGAATATTTGAGTTAATCCGTCAGCTTTTGTGCAAATAAAATAGTCTTGCTTGGATTCGGGATCCTTGTAGAATGCAAGAGCCCAACCATTTTCAATGGGAGCTTTTGGTTCATAGGCTATAAGAGTCGAAATATCATCATTCAACAAGTACTTGAATACCACGCTTCCGTCAAAACTGGCGAGCGCAATAAACACTATTTTGACATTTGAGCCCGGGAGCGTGTTCTCATATGCCGCTATGTGGTGTACACCCAACTTGTTGATCAATTCCTTGTGTACGTGCTCATTGGGATCATGGACCTCATCTTGTTTATTGTCCCAGAAATTGGCGTACCCGTCACTTGACACGGTAATGGTATATTTGTTTGTGATTACTAGATCTGTGATATCCAGCGAATGCGCCTGTGATGCACTGACTGTAGAAATATATTGTTTGCCCATATTTCGCTGAGATACAGTGGTGGTGAATCTGTTCAACGTTGATTCTTGAGCCGCTATAAGTCACGTTTCGCCTAGGCGTTAGTTGCACAAAACCCGACAGCTCTCAAAATGCAACCAAATGCCACGAAGTAGATACTACGATAGATGCGAAGACAGGTAGGAAGATGATAGCGCCAGCAGCTAGTTTTCAGGATAATTCGACAATGCAAATTTGCCACACCGCATAATTATGGCTTTTTAGGTAAGCTCAAATTTTCGGTTCATTTTCTCAAATATTTACAGAATGACTGCAAAAAGTCTTTTTGTATCGCACCGCACAATGCACAGACTCAGAAGACATGGTAGAGAAAGGCTAAAGCATTCACCTTACTTACACTCTGGACCAGATCTAGCACGAAGGGACTCTTGGTATCTGCGCTCTACATTTAGCTTATGCAAACCAAGGCCAAAGAGTAGATTGAGTAAAAGAAAATCTTTCAAGAATTTATTGAGAGGATTTAAATCGGATGTGACGATTGGTGATAGTGGAACTAATCAAGAGCAGTCAAGAATTGCATCAAGCTTCGAGCATCTGCCTTGTAGCATTAGCATCTTCCCTAGTGTACCTGATCTAACCAATACTCGTGACGGATTCGACAAAGAAAACGCAGAGGAGATTCGGCTTTTGCGGTATCTTGAAGTACCGCCAAAAACACAATCTAGTTCCTATGGCTCTGTTCATTCCAGTATGTCATTCAATTCTCAAAGCAGTCCCACCTTCGGTTTTATAAGCGAGATGCATGAGAATATGATTTACGACAATGGTTCGGATACATCATCACTCTGTTTGTCGCAAAACATCCCCCAGCAAACCATTTTGCAGCCTCCTGCTCCATGCGCAGCAGACCGCAGAAGGGCGCCGCTTGTCTCGATTACAAAACTGATACTCAATATCTGGCCGAAAATTCCCCATACAACAAAGCAGACCAACGAGATACCAGAGTTGACCAGAATACAGCAGGACTACCCCATTGGAGCCTACAGGCGTCAGCGGCGTCTCAACCTACGCAGAAAAAATCTTGAAGAGTTCCAATTCTGATTGCGATTGATTCAAGTGTTTTCACCCCACCAGGGGCCTACCCTTCGAGCCAAAACGAATGTCAGAAACAAGTTAAATCCTTGTTGAAAGAGCAAACACGCTATATAACTAAGTCCCATTTTCTACACTGAGCTTCCTTTAGATTCTTTCTCATACTGCTAACTCGAGCGATGCTCGTTTGCACTTTAATTTTTTACATGTTACTGCATGAAAAATGAATTATTGAAGCGAACTACCAAAGAAACAAACAACGTTTCACCAATACTAAACATGGCTGAGATAGGGAACAAGGCGGCATTTGTGTCCAAGGTCACCAACCACGAAGTCTTTAAAAAGTTCCTTGTGCCTGATGTTTCTGCAAAAGAAACATTGTTTCCACCACAAAAAGTTGTTGTCCGCAATGGAGACGTCTTCTATGCCAGCCAAAGCGTCGTAAGATGCTGCTCACTTTTTGACGAGTCCAACATGTTCAGACTCTTGGACTACGTATCACCGTTTGCAATTGAATCTATGCACATCAATTCTCAGGGAAGACTTCTAGCCCTCTTGGGTGAACGAGCGGTATCGGTGGTATCTTTACCTACACTGCTTGAAACTTCCCAACAGGCGAGCGAAGAAAAAGTTCCGGTCACCGCATCATACAGTCTAGGAGATTTGGACTCGAAAATAGTGAAAGTAATTTGGCAACTGGTTTCTGCAAATGAGTCCACATTGGTAGTATTAACTGAAAAATCGGAAATCAAAGCCTACGATCTTAGTTTGTCGCTTAGCTTTCCTCAATTGGTGATAGATTTGAAACAATACGCCCAGTTCAAAGATGCCACTGCCACCTCTATATCCTTTGGCTCCAACATCACTCTTGCAGGCTCAATCACGTTGTATGTCACTTCATCATCAGGTGAGGTATTTGCAATTTATCCATTTCTTACACCAAAGGCAAAACTTGTTACGTCCCCAGCTTTAGTCAGTGAGGCTATTCAAGAATCCAGAAATATTATAGAGGCCATTGAATCCAAAGTACCTGCTGACCAGAGAACAGCATCAGCATCTCCAGTGTTTGAAAATGCTATCGCTCAACACGCGTTTTACTCACATATTTTATCACAATTATCGTCTGGTGTACCCTTGGTATCAGAATACAGAAGTTGGAGTATTGATAAGTACGACTTGAAAAGAGTACCGAATATCTCTATACTGAAAAAGCCAACCTTACAAGGACCTTTATTCAAAGCAGGTTCTGCTTCCTTGAATGATATTGGCATTATACACTCAACCCCAGAGGTGACTGTTTTGTCAACCATAAGTACTAGTAAGGACAAGTCGACGAGCCTCAATTTTCACAGTCAATTGACCCCATTGCTCATGAAATGGGAATCGCCAGAGATAAAAAGGATAGAACCTCTAAAGCCACTGACACCTGTGTCTACACCCTCTCCCAAAACTTCCGGATACACGAAGTTGAAGAAAGGGTTTGGGTACGTTGATTTGTCTGATAGCGAAGGTGACGACGAGTCTACTGCAATGTCCACTCAACTTGTTAAAACAGAGTCGACGGGTAATATAGACACTGTCAAGATTATCGAGCAATTTGAAGCAAAGGAATTAAAACACATTTCTACCTTGAAGGTGGATATTTTACCGATCGCTGCACCACCAGTGTCTGGAAGACTAGATGCTGCAATTTTAGCCACCTCACAAGAGTTAGATTCGTTTTTGGTTTGCATAAACAACAAACTAGTATTGTGTGATATATCCGAATGGATAAAAGCTTTTAATAAAGACTTGAGTAGTCTAGAACCAACATCTCAACACCAGCATATTGCTCCCAAGTATCAATTAATTGCATCAGATCAAGTAGCTAGTGCTTGTTACATTAGCGATGCCTTAACTAACACTGGTGAGTACGTCATCACTATCAGCGACAACAAGAAAAATAACTTGAGTCTTACCCAAATTGCAAAGGGCTTAACCGATGTTTTAAAAGTAGATCGGAAGCAAACAACCAAGCCCTCAACCGCAGAGTTTAAATCGAAGTTTCCAAAGCAATCAATCGATGAGATAAGTGTAGAGGCTAAAGCAGTCTCTTCATTCGATGCAAACAAGCTCACGTCAAAATTCGGCGAGATAAAAGAGGCTCTGCCAACATCCATCAAAACTCTCCAAGATGTCAATGAGCTATCAAACACAACCATGGACCAAGTATCAGCAATCTCTCAACTCACTTTAAAGATGTATTACAAAGTAGCTCTGCAAGTAGAACAGTTACACTTCAGCATTGAGTCGCTCAAGTCTGTGGCCAATTCCGATTTGAGTCTCGAAGTCCTCGCAAAGACTTTAGAACGTGTGGAAAAAGTCATACAAGTCCAAGACAATTTGGAGAAGAGAGTCTTGAAGGTCAAGTCGACGCTTTATGATTACAGTCGTAAGATAATAAGCTCACAGGAGTTACCATTATCGAAAGCTGAAAAGGCTTGGTTCAAAGAAATTAATTATATCATTAAAACCGTTAATGTTGATGACGACGACAAGAGTTCAATAAGTACTAGACTCGAAAAGTATCAGTCTCAAGTCAAGTCGTTAATCGCGGGTGTACACGAATCAGCCAAAACCACAGAATCAACAATTGCTGATGTGAAACAAAAAGAGTTGGAGAAGCAGCTTATGGGATTAAGAATTCAATTGCAAGATCAAAACCGTTTGGTTCACAGAATGAAGTCGAGAATGAACTCACTAGCTAATGCGTAAAACCTTCTCAATAAAATAGAATCACCGAATTAAATAACAAGTAGAGAGATATAGATCCTGTCCCATATGTCTCAATAAAGTAATAGATACAAGCTTCAGCATAGTTCACGGAGGCCACCTTGATAAGAAGTTTTAGCTTACGAGGCAAAGCTTGTGCAACAACTTGGGTTAAATTTTACGCTTTGTGGGGTATGCTATACAAACAGTTGAGTATATTTTACTTTAAAATGCTAACTTTGTAGAAATTGCATGCCAATGAATGAAAAAGTCAAGAAGAGAGATGACGATGTATTTGTACCTAGATTGAAAATCCTATACATCAAGACTGTGTTGCGAGTACTGTAGACCCCACTGTATTTAGGTTTATTTACTATATTACAAAGATACAAGAGCTATATTCCATCTAGATGTGCCAGAAGCTTTAAGCCGTCGAAGTAACGCTCATTAAAGTTATCTCTGCATTTCTTACTCAGTTCGACATTAGCAAACTTGATTTTGACCTTTCCCGAGTTTGACTCAAAACTGATTTTTGTGATATCGTTTCCAATCCCCAACTTATCGCATTCCTCTTGTATATCTTGTTTCAAATCCAACTCAAGTACTGGGTCCTTCTCCATTTCTTCCACTCTAAACATTTGATCAACAACCACAATTTTGTCAAGTATTTTCCTCTTTGCCTCATTGAACCTAGAGGTTTGCTCGTCGTCGTCCCAAATAGAAGCCTTTTCCTTGAGCTTTTCATTGGCTTGCTGTATCAGTTTCTTTTCTTGGTCCGTTAGTGAATCTTGCACTGTTGCACTCGATTCCACCACTCGTATTTTGGCAGCATTAGGTCTTAAATGTGTATCATCAAGCATTTCGATAGAGAGAGCAACACTCTCTCTGCTAACATATATGATTGTTGCTTCTCCAACGAATTTGTCATCTTCGTACTTCAATTTTATTAGTGGCTCGCCGGTTGAAAAGTCTTGGGATATCAACCCAAACTTCGAAAAGGTGTTGTTGAGCTCTTCCACAGTCACATCCGAGGGAAGATTACTGACATTGATAGCAGTATTTACTTCTTTTTGCTTTTGTTTAGATTTTTCAAGTCGCTCTTGCTTGAGTCTGGCTATTTCTTGCTTGAGTTTCAGAAGTCTCTCCTTCTTGAGTTTCTTCAATTCAAGTTTGTTTTGTTCTTCTTCAGCATCTAGATCCGAGTCTGTTCTGGGTCTCTTCTCACTGGCCTTATTTTCTGATTTGGCGGTCCTCTCTATCCACTCGTGCCTATCATAATCGTACTCATATTCCACGAACGTATCATTTGGTAACTTGGCTTCATAGATCCATTTTTTTGTGTTTTGTTCTAACGAAACTCTATCGTCTACTTTAGAGTACAACTCAGGGTTCTCATCAACCTCCTCAGGCCTAGGTGGCTCTTGGGGCAACTCCGATGACATTATCTTGTTTAAGACGCTAGTCACATCAAGAAAGATTAAGTCACGTTTTTGGTCTTCGAAACACGCGAATGAACCTTTTCGGTTTCAGCCGGGGACAGCACTTCACACTACGACTATTGCAGTTACCTTTCGATTGATCAATACGACAAGGTCAGTCGAACTATAAAGATACGTGGCTCATATAATGGCTGAAATATCAAATGCTAGACCGGCGTCAGCTACGCCCAATGACTACATCTTGAGTTTGACTCCAGAACAAATTGAACACGACCAGAAAATAGGTGTGAAAGCCATCAGATTATTTTTGCAGAGTAAAACATCGTACGATGTGTTGCCTGTTAGTTACAGATTGGTGGTGTTGGATACATCGCTTTTGGTCAAAAAATCGTTGAACATCTTGTTGCAAAACAACGTTGTTAGTGCTCCGTTGTGGAACAATCACAACCTGAGGTTTGCAGGTTTATTGACACTGTCGGACTTTATCAACGTAATCCAGTACTATTTCCAGTTTCCTGAAAAGTTCGAATTAGTGGATCAACTTACATTGGATGGCTTGAGAGATATCGAAAAAGCCATCGGCGTGGCCCCAATTGAAACTGCCTATATCCATCCTTTCAAATCTCTTTACGAAGCTTGTACCAAGATGCTTGACTCCAAAGCCAGAAGAATTCCATTGATTGACCAAGACGAAAAAACACATCGTGAAATTGTTGTTTCGGTGTTGACTCAGTACCGTATCTTGAAATTTGTGGCTTTGAACTGTAAGGAAACCAAGATGTTGTTGAAGCCTATTAAAGATCTCCAGTCGCTTGGCACCATCAAAGATATTTCTACATGTACTATGAATACGCCCGTGATTGAGGTGATTCATCTTTTGACCCAGAAGTCAGTTTCTTCTGTGCCTATTGTGGATGAGACGGGCAAGTTGATAAACGTCTACGAAGCTGTCGATGTTTTGGCACTTGTCAAGGGAGGTATGTACACCGACTTAGATCTTAGTGTAGGAGATGCATTGTTGAGAAGACCCGAAGATTTCGAAGGTGTACACACCTGTACTTTGAATGATAGATTGAGTACCATTATGGATACTATAAGAAAGTCCCGCTTACACCGGTTGTTTGTGGTGGATGATGAAGGTAAATTGCTCTCTGTGATCACACTTAGCGATATCTTGAACTACATATTGTTTGGGGAAGACTAGGTATATGAATCATATAGAATATAAATAGTAAATGACTGAACACAGAAAGACATTAATACAAAAGTATACTAGAAAACATCACTACAAAAGCAAAGTAGAAAGCACTTACAGAAGTACACTGGAAAATACTTACATGTATATCACTAACTCACTAACACCATACTATCACTCACTTTACTTTCTCTCATTTCTCACTTTACTATCTCTCATTCGCGCTATACCATCTCTCACTACACTATCATCATTACTACAGGAGTTCAATATATGTGCGAACGAACATTAAAGGCACGCTATAGCAAATCTCTGGTCAAAAAGTGAGTGGTCTCCATCGACCTCTTGATAATATACCATAGGCTTATCTCTTTGGATTACCACTTTGTAAATTACTCACTGTCATAAAGTATTACTAGAATTGTGGCTGAACGGCACCCATCTGTATATGCGTCATAATTCCGTTCTGCGCGTAAGATTACTACTTTTGTATAGCTGCGCCGTTCTCATTACTAATACTATATTGATAAGTGAATGGCGTCGCTCCGAAAGCTACTACAGATATCGACTACCGTGAATGGATTTGATAGCTGGTACTTTTCTGACTAGATTCTATATTCAATGGGAACGCAACTTAATAGTCCCGATGATGGTGGCGATTACACCCAGGGCCTGAGGCTCATCAGCAAGGTTGCTTTCGATCAATCCATCAAGTCGTACTCGAAAAAGATGGCACTGCCCCAGATCACATTGAGATCTACGCTAGCGGGTTTGTTCATTGGTTCCATAGTGCTCGTACTGAACTTCCAGTTTGGTTTGCAAACTGGCTGGGTATCCATGATGTCGCTTCCTTCTGCATTGCTTGGGTACACGCTCTTCAAAGTGTCGCCGTATGCCAAAACCTTTACTGATGTAGAAAACGTATTTGTGCAGAGTGTGGCGGTGGCAGTGGGTACTGGTCCATTGGCATACGGTCTAATTGGTATCATTCCTGCCATAGAGAAATTTATGACGGCAGAAGAATCCGGCATTGGCCGCACCATCAAATTTTCGTTGAACGAATTGATCTTATGGTCGTTTGGACTAGGATTATTTGGTGTTTTCTTTGCCGTGCCATTGAGAAACCAGGTTATTGTCAAAGAAAAGTTACCATTTCCTTCGGGAAGCGCCACTGGTACATTGATATCGGTTTTGCATGGCACAGAGATTTACAATGATAATGAAGACCAGGAAATAGATGAAGAACTGGAGGAAGAAGTTGAATCTATCCCTCTCAATAATATTCAGCTGGCACAGCTGGCACAGTCCGTTTTCGAAAGTGCCACTTACAAGTCAAACTCCAAGATTCTTGTGTCGACGTTCTTGGTATCTGCCACCTACACAGTAGCATCCTACTTCTTGCCTTTCATAAGGAGAGTACCCATATTTGGCGATTCGGCTTCCAAAATTTATAAATGGAACTTTGAACCATCGCCGGCCTATATAGGTCAAGGTATCATCATGGGCTTGCCCACTGTGTCGTACATGTTATTCGGAGCAGCCGTTGGCTGGGGCATTTTGGCACCATATTCAAAGTATAAAGGCTGGGCGCCAGGTCCAATTGATGACTTCAAAAGTGGAGGTCAAGGTTGGATCTTGTGGTTAAGTTTAAGCGTCATGATAAGTGACTCATTGATCTCGTTTGTGGTGGTGACTTTCAGGTCCTTTCACAACGGTATGTTGAACGTCAAACGTAACCTGGACAGACAAGCGTACCAAAGACTAAATAATACAGTTGAAGAGCCTTTGTTACTGGTTGAAGACCACGAGGCCAATGTCAAACCAAGGCTCTCCCTCGTGGCAACCAGAGAATCGATAGAGAATACCCACTTGGTGGGCAACAAATTAACCTTCATCGGAATCATTCTTTCTTCAATTCTCTGCGTGGTCTCCATAAAAATCGTCTTTGGCGACTTGGTTCCTTTATATGCCACGTTCGTGGCCATTATTCTCGCACTCATGTTTTCAATTCTTGGGGTCAGGGCTTTAGGAGAAACAGATTTGAACCCAGTCAGTGGGATTGGAAAATTGTCCCAATTGATCTTCGCATTGGTGATTCCTCCATCCCATCCTTCCAGAGTATTAATTAACTTGATTGCCGGAGGTGTAGCTGAAGCAGGTGCACAGCAAGCCGGTGACTTGATGCAAGACTTGAAAACTGGTCATATGATAGGTGCATCCCCAAAGGCCCAGTTTGTGGCTCAGATCCTCGGAACAATCTACTCAGTGTTCTTGAGTAGTGTCATGTACAAGGTCTATAATGCCGTGTATGAAATTCCTAGCAACACTTTCAGAATACCTACTGCCATCATTTGGATAGACTGCTCCAGACTAGTCACCGGGTCGGGCTTACCGCCCTATGCTTACGAGTTCTCGTTGGCATTTGGTCTTGTTTCGGGACTTATTTCGTTGATAAAGAACATCACTCCAAAATCATCCAAGTACTATAAGTATATGGTCTTTTTGCCTAATGGAGTGGCTGTCGGCATAGGTATCTACAATAGTCCAAACTTCACATTGGCCCGTTTTGTTGGTGGTGTAATATCATACTGGTGGATAAACCACCGTTCTAAGAAAACCCACTCTGGCGTTGATAGAGTGGGCATGATCATATTTAGTAGTGGGTTGGTGTTGGGTGAAGGTTTGTTAAGTGCTTTCACCATGGTCTTGGCCTCATTGGGTGTTGCCCATTTTTAAGAATTGACAGTGTTAGCTGTTTATGTGTTAGGTAACTTATAGAGTCGTACATATGATAATACATAAGCAGTAACAAATAATTGAATTGAATAAATTCAGATCACTTGCCAGGACTCCGTCATCAGTCCTTTCATCATTATTTGTTGGTCATTACATCATTTCACTTGTCCGATGAGAAACAGAGCAAGAGAGTCTAAAATACAAAAGAAATACCATTCAAGCAGTACATACTATATACCAAGATCAAACAGAACAACAATAAAACAGAAAGTAAGAGCAACCAGTGAGAAACGGTAGATTTGAAAGCTTGAATGGAAGTTTAGAATCATCGTAGAAAAGGTCTCTGAAAGGTAGAGGCTTGAGAATAGGAAAAGTGATATGAAATTTGTTCAAGAAAGCACTTATATCGTTAGAGCCTGTTTTCAGTATAAGTCCTCTTTCCTGACTTTACTAATGGGAGTTTCTTTCCTTGTCCGCAATAATTCTTTGATTGATCAAATAAATTGCCATTTGAATAGAGTTTATAGTACCTGTCAAAGTCAACTTTCTGATGTTGGTGAGTCCTTTTCCACCTCCCAACATTATAGAATGACCTCTATCAGGTTCGATTTTCACGTATGTACAACCACTTTTTTCTCTAATCTGTTTGATATTGTTACCACCTTTACCAATGACCGAGCCGATGTTAATGTTGGCCACGTAAATCACCTGGTTGAACTTGTCAGGATGTGGTCCAGCCTGTACCGGAGGATCTGTGATAACGTCTCCAATAATGTTGTTCCCGTGCTCATCAGTGTATTGGTTTACGGGAGGAGGAGCCATTATAGGCGGAGCGGCACTAGCCATCGTACCATAATGCTGCTGCGGATGAGTGGCTGGCTGGAACATCATTTGGAAGTTATAAGGTTGTTTTGGTTGTTGTGCGTATTGCTGGGGTTGTTTTACCTCATGTGAATATGGCATAGCCATTGAAGGATTTGCCATTGGGTTTGCACCTTGGGCCTGGCCTCCTATCATCATCATGTTAGGATTTGCGGCCATCGATATGTTCATCATAGAGTTGTTGTTGGTTGCATTAGGTAAGTTTTGAGGTGAATTTTGGTAGTTGGCGGTGTTGTAATATATGATCTTGTTCTTTTTAAGACACTCTTTGTGTTCAATCATGACTTGTGATATATAGTAGATGGCGATATGGATGGCATCTCCTACTCCGGTGATTGATAAAATACGGTCAGTAGAGTATGGTAATGGTTGTTCTGCGGCCTTCAATTTTGCAGCCGAGTTCTCCTCGATTTCTCTAAATTTGAGCCCTTGCTTGCCGATGATATAACCAATCATTGGATGTGGAACCAAAATCTTCAAGTTGTATTGTCGACTCATCATAGAAGCAGGCTCGTCCTCTGGCTCTTCGAGAATGGTTCTGGTGATCAAGCCAAAAGCACGAGCTACATTTTCGGCAGGTCCCCTTACCAGGATTATTCTTTCCGGAACTCCCTTTAAGTTGTCACTCACCTGCATTCTCACATTGGCTTTATCTCTGATGTGGTTGATTTTCTCACCTTTCTTGCCCACGATACAACTGGCTTCTTTAACAGGACAGTACATTCTGAAATGGACGTAAGTGGGGTCATTTTCTCTTTCTCTGTGGTTCGAAATCGGTTTGGATCCTGATTGATTCACATCGTGGTCGGTTTCTCCACTCGGCGTATTATCTTCAAAGTATGGTTCTCCACCAGCGTTTTTACCAGCGTTGTTGGCATACTCGTCACCGGCCAGTGAGCTGGCGGCACCACTTTCTTCGGTGGCACTTGCAGGTACAGCAGGCTCTGTAGGCTCGGATTCGTCTTTAGGTGCTGGTTCGGTTTCACCTTGAACTTCGGGAGTACTTTCTACTTTGACGTCGCCATCCCCAGGCCCAATGGCGGGCGCGGTTTGGGCTTCTTCTTCTTGTTGCTCTGTTGCAGCGAGTTGTTCACTGTCCAAAGCTACTCTTTTGTTCAATTGGTCTATGTCGGTAGAATCCAACTCCTCATTCTTCCGCTTGTTACTTGACATCGTGCTTTGTCGGTTGTAACCTCTATTTTTTGCCTACTCTGAAAATTTCGTCGGTTTGTTTTTTCTCACTGTTCTCGCTACAGGGGCTAGCGATGGTCGCAGAATGCCAAAAAAAATTACCGAGAACAAATACTGAGAGCTTCTCGTGATATTTAGATGTAAGTTATGTGCGATTATAAGGTGTAGGCTATGTACGATAATGGAGTACTATGTATATTAATTTTTTTGCTGCAATTGCCATTGTCTTTGTCTCTCGAGCTCTTGGGCCTGTTTGTATTGCACGTCTTTGCTGGTTTGCACCCTGCTCAAGAAATCCTGTTTGTCCAAGTATCCTGCCTTGTTGTGGATCTTCAAGTCATCGGCGATATTCCGCTTGTCTACAAAACTGGCCCAGTCCAAGCGCGATTTCTCAAGAGTGGAAAGTTTTTGTTTTTTGCTGCCATGCGAGCTGAGGAACTTGTCTATGAGGGAAGGGCGCTTGAGCTTGATCTGTAGTTCCACGGGCTCGGACTCACCAGGAATTGTTCTGATGACAGGCACAGATGATCGTACAGGTTTGTCTTGTCCCGGTTGTCTGGTAATCGCGGCTGTCAGATTAAGGTAAGCTTTGGCCTCTGCAGAGTCCGCATCCACAAGCTTGGTCTCTGTAATGACTTTACCGGAAAACGTGTAGGACAATTCAATTCGGATTTTCTTGGTTTGGAGGTCCGGGTCTTCTTGGGTTTGTGGCTTGCGAATCACTGGCGCTTGCTTTTCATTCTCTTCACTGGCTTCAGACACCAACTGCTTCCATTCACTAGTATCGTTTTTGCTTTTAAGATCATTGAATACGGCGTCAATGTCTACTGTTACAGGCAAATCACGTACCAACCGCAGAGAATCAGTTTTGAACCTTCCAACGCTGCTTTGTTCATTGCTTTCTTGGTGACGCTGGCTCCTGGTTCGCACCTGCGAGATCTGTGCTTGTATTTGGGAGAAGTCGGGTTCCTTTTCGTCGTTATTGGCATCTAAATCCTCCTCGTCCTCGTCCTCATCCTCTTCTTCCGGATTTATTACTTTGGCATTTGGGTCGAAATCGTCATCATCTTCCTCATCGTCATCGTCATCGTCCTCGCCGTCATCCTCAGGTTTGGTCTCTTCCGACACAGCTTCGCCCTTCTTGGGCTCTATAGCCTGGCCACGGCCTTCTAAATGCGTGGCATCGACTTCTTTTGCCATCTCTTCTTCTCTACTATCACTTCTTCGCTGTCGCACTTCACATACACCGCGACATCGCCTATCGCTCTAAGACTATTTGTGAGCTCGAAAAAATGTCGTAAACGGCCGTTTGCATACTATAAACGGCTCCGAGCGCTGGGTATACGGCTCCAAAAACGATCATCATATAAAAGGTCCGCTTTTTGTGAACGGTCAAATTTTTTAACAACATCATCTCCTCCATGTCATCTGCATTCTTTGCCGATACTGAAGCTCCAATTGTATCTGTGACCGCCAAAAAGCACTTTGAGGCTTTGCCATCAAAGAACAGTCAATTGTATGCTCACTACCTCTCAAGAGCCAGTCATCACGGTACCAGAGCCGTATTGAGATCGGTCTCTCCTGAGAGCGAAGATATATACGATCTTATCTTGACTATACACAGAGCATTGAACAAGCCCAGCTCCAATGAAGAATATCAGGAGAGGCTTGCCGCTTCTACTTCCGCCACTGCAGTTCAGCAATATTTGGAATATGCGTCTCAATTTTTGGCAAATCTTGGTAACTACAAAGGATTTGGAGACAAAAAGTTCATCCCTAGATTGTCGGTCGAGGAATTCGATCAATTGGTCAAGCAAGTTGGTGACGACAAAGCCACTCAATTGTACAACAGCGTTCGCGAGCCTCTTTACAGTCTCGACGCCACATTATTGGGGTGGCCAGAAAATGGCCAGATCTCAAACTACTACCCAAACTCTCCTGATATCACTAAAGCTGATGTCGAAGCCGTCAACAAAGCCATTGCCGACAAGGGTATTATGCCTGAAAACACCAGAGTCGAAAAGGTTTCTGCCAAGGAGTTCATTGTTCATGTAGCCAGTGCTGAGACAGGAAATCACACCGGCTATTACCCTGACTCTTTGAATGAAGATGGTATCTCCATCACATTCAAGTTTGGAGACCATTCTAAAGAGTTTAAGAAGATCGTCGAATCATTCGAAGAAGCTGCAAAGTATACTGCTAATGAAACCCAGGAGAAATTGATCGCTAAGTACATCGAATCTTTCAAGACTGGCTCTATGAATGCTCATAAGCAATCACAAGAGTTTTGGGTGAAGGATATCAACCCAGATGTTGAATCCAACGTGGGTTTTATTGAAACGTACAGAGACCCATCCGGTGTTAGAGGAGAGTGGGAAGGACTTGTTGCCATGGTTAATCAAGAAAGAACTGCCAAGTTCTCTGCATTGGTGAAGAATGCATCTCCCTTGATCGCATTCTTGCCATGGGACAAAGTCTACGAAAAGGACGTGTTCACTCCTCCAGACTTTACCTCATTGGAAGTGTTGACTTTCGCCGGTTCAGGTATTCCAGCAGGTATCAATATTCCAAACTATGACGATGTTAGGTTGAATATTGGCTTCAAAAACGTGTCGTTAGGTAACATCATCTCTGCAGAACCCAAGAAACAAAAGAATCAAGAGCCAACAAGTTTCCTCACTCCAGAAGTTGATGAGAAGTGGCGCAAATGGAGAGTTGATGCGTTTGAAGTCGTGGTTGGCTTACACGAATTGTTAGGTCATGGTACCGGTAAATTATTACAAGAAACTTCACCAGGTGTGTACAATTTCGACAAGGAGACCTCTCAAGTCAACTCGTGGTACGCTCCAAACTCTACATGGGGATCACTATTTGGTAGTGTTGCCGGTGCTTACGAAGAGTGCCGTGCCGAGCTTGTTGCGTTATACCTTGTACTTAGCAAACCCAACGAAGTGCTTCCAATCTTTGGTTACAATGATAAAAGCGAATATGGTGATATCAAACTTGTTTCCACTCTTCTGATGGTAAGAGCTGGTCTTGTAGGCTTGGAGTTCTGGGATCCAAACTCAAAGAAATGGGGCCAAGCTCACATGCAGGCAAGATTCAGTATATTCAAGGTGTTGTACGAGGCGGGCGTTGTCTCGCTCGACTACTCCGATAAAGAAAAGTATTCTGATTTAATACTTCATGTTGACGAATCTAAATTGGATAATGTCGCTGTTGATGCTTTGGGTAAGTATTTGCATGACTTGCATGTTTTAAAATCTACAGGTAACGTCAAGGAAGGAACCGCTCTTTTCAACGACAAATCAGGTGTTACGGAAGACTTCGCTAAATTCAGAGATGTTGTGTTGAGCAAGAAGTTGCCTCGTAAACAAACTATTCAAGGTAACACTGTCATTAGAGACGGAAAAGTCGAAGTTGACGAGTATCCTGAAAGCGAAACAGGCATGATCGAGAGTTTCAGTCAAAGAAATGTATAGTATATCTATGTTATCTATATACCAATATTATGTCTCCCGTCTATATAGTAGTATTCTAGATTTCCTCTTGAAAGTAAATGTCATCCACGTGACTTTTCTATGACCGGATTTTCGGAATGGTTACTACGACTTCGAGTCATACAGTGTACAACCACATAAGCTAGAAGTTAGATGCCGCTTCCGATACTCTTTGGCACGGCTAGGCTAAGCACTCTTGCTTTGCTGCAGGGTCTTAGGTGGGGAGTCAGAGGAAGTATACCCAGGACGAGGACACCCATACTAGACCGATTATCACTGAATTTGGTCAATGTTCGTCTCTCTAGACAGTTGAGTGGCAGCAGCAGTCTATTCAACAAGCTAGCTGACAAGTCCGGTGAAGAAACCAATGCTGAGTTGATCCAAAACCTCAAATCATCTAAATCTTTAAGATCGCACCTTAAACTCACCAGTCTTCGCAAACAAGAGATCAAACAAGAACAAAAGCAAGAACAAATAAAGTCGAAGCGAACTTTCAAGGAGAACATCGTCATCATCGGTCGTATTCTTAGACTAGGACGGCCCGACCTCAAGCTTTTCCTCTTGACTATAGGGTTTATTCTATTTGCCGTGCTATATCCAACGACCCTAGTCAAGTTGGTGGGAGCGTCACTCGATGCTTATAATTCTGGACAGAAGGACGCTGACGGCGACCTTGTGATCTGGGGCTTCAAATACACTACAATTTTTGCTGTCATGGTTCCGTTTTTGTGTGTCAGTGCCGTGTGCTTCTGGGCCAGAATCTGGGTGCTCAAATTGCTTGGTGAAAGATTGGTTGCCCGACTCAGATTGAGAGTCATGAAACACTTGTTGAGACACGATGCTGCCTTTTTTGACAAAGAAAAACACAAGGTAGGTGACTTGATTTCTCGTCTTTCGTCCGATGCGTATGTGGTTTCGAAGTCTATAACAAGTAACTTACCAGATGGGCTCAAGAACTTGCTTTTCGGTATTATCAGTTCATACATGATGTACTCAATCAACCCGTTATTATTCTGTGTCATGTTGTTGATTTCTCCTCCCATTACGTTTGGTTCAGTGTGGTACGGTGAGCGTATCAGAGACTTGTCGACCAGACTTCAAAATGCCACTGCGGGCTTGACCAAAGTCAGTGAGGAAACATTAAATTCGGTCAAGCTTGTCAAGGCATTCACAGGTGAACAGAAAGAGTTGACAAAGTACTCGACTCAGCTCAGACAGGTGGTTAAAGTGGCCAAGAAGGAAGCTTTGGCTCAGTCCAACTACAGTGTCTCCATCTACAGTTTGTATCATACTGGCTATTTGTCATGTGTAGCGTTGGGCGTGTATCTTATTCTCAATGGGCAAATGACCACCGGTGACGTTATCGCATTCACCATGTACCTGGAGTTCTTTAACCTGGCCCTTTACAGTCTTACCACTACGTACATGGAGTTGATGAAAGGTTCTGGTGCTGGTGTCAAGTTGTTTGATTTGATAGACCACGACGATGAGGTGCCACCAGTGGTTGGCTCAAAATTGCCTGCCAAAATTTCCAATGAAATTGAGTTCAAGGACGTTGTGTTCAGCTATCCTACTAGACCTACTGAGCTCATTTTCAATGGGTGTACTTTCAAGGTCGAGCCTTCTTCGTCTACATGCTTTGTGGCCCCATCAGGATGCGGTAAGTCTACTATTGCAGCATTACTCTTGAGATCCTACAATGCCAACTCGGGTGAAATAACCATTGGCGGTAGAAACATCAACGATTTCCAAGTTCGTGAATTGAGAAGAAATTTGATTGGAATAGTCCAGCAGGAACCAGTTCTTCTTAGTGGCAGTATCCTCGAAAATATCGTTTACGGTCTTACTACCCAGGAAATCAATGAGCTTACCATGGACGATATCATTGAAGTGTGTAAGCAAGCTAACTGCCATGACTTTATCTCCACATTCCCAGATGGTTACGACACCATTATTGGATCGCGAGGGGCATCGCTTTCCGGTGGGCAGAAGCAGAGAGTTGCAATTGCAAGAGCCTTGATCAAAAAGCCAAAAATCTTGATTTTGGATGAGGCCACTTCTGCTTTGGATTCCAAGCTGGAAAGCTTGATTAATGAAACCTTGAAGCTGTTGACCTCGCAAGGCAAGATGACCATAATATCCATTGCCCACAGATTGTCGACTATCTCCAAGTCGGAAAATGTCATTGTCTTAGCTAAGGGAGGACATGTGGTGGAACAAGGTAGATTTGTGGAATTGTTTAGCAATCCAGAGTCTGAATTATCCAAACTCCTCGACGAATCATCGAATCAAACTACCGAATCCGCAACAGATGTGGAAGAGGAAGAGTCGCAAGATCTGGCCAACGATGATCTTGAAGCTGTCACGGATCAAAATCTCGACAAGTTAGAGTCTGTTAGAATCATGATTGACGAATTGCCCTCTGACCTCAGAAAACAACTCATTGACCAGGTTGGCTTGAGGTATGAAAGCGAATTGAAACCAGAGAAGAATGAAGAACCTGCAACCCAATCCAACTAATACCTATAATCTAATGGCTTATTTTTATGGATAGGCACTCTTATAGTGTGTTTTATCGTTATATTTCATAACCACCAACTCATGTTAATATCAATAGAGCTTTGTATATATTTATTTTACACCAAAATTACGAGATCTAGTAATAATGTATTTTCAATCGATTCCTATAAAGGCTATTTTGATATGGTGAACTATCTGAAATTCTATCCACTCACTTATGCTTGATTGGTCATTTGGATCATGTTGGTTTAACCCAAAGTTTTTGGTTCACCGGCAACACCCTTTTCGAACTTGATGGCCTTGATTTCAGACACACCTCTTCTTTCAGCAGCGGCCTTGAATTCAGGCTTCAAGGCAGATCTGACGGCTCTAGCAGAAATAGCCAATGCTTTGTTTAAGGTAATTCCAGCTTGTTTGGCAGCAGACATTGTGGACTATAGTATGGTGTGTGTTAAGTTAGTGAGAAGTCTCGTTTTTCACTGGGACTACGTCTTTCGGACAAGCCAGTTCGCGCTTTTCATTGGACAAAGGCTACATGCTGAGAGTTACGCAGTAATATGCGCGCAGACTCAAAGCCCGCGTAAATTTCGCCACGCTTCAATTGACTGCAAAAGTTCTGTTAATTATACATACAAGAGTTATTTTTGTTCGTCAATGCTGGTACGTTTAGTATTGATCCAGTTGATGAAATCGAAAAACATCGATGCCTGGATGCGGTTCGTAGGGTTTTTGGCCCAATTTTTCATCGACTCGCAGTAGATATCGACAACTGTATCTAATTCATGAGGTCTGACACTGAGTATGTTTTTCGCAAGAATGATACAAGCTTGGTTGCAAGCCAAGGTGTGTGCTTGGTTTGGCTTTCTCGAGGCGGCCTTCTCTTGTATATCTTTGATCAGCAGAGTCATTGATTTCACTATCGAGTCTTGTTCCTCTTCATCTTTAGCGAGAAATTCCTCTTTAAGAATCATGGTTTTGCTCAAGCGCGTTTTTAGTAATTTATGGGCTTTATTAGCCAAGTTTTTGTCAATTGTCAAATGTATCAACTTTACAATTGGTTCTAGCACAAGCAAGCTCAATGACGAATGGGGTTGAGATTTGCTAAAAATTTCTATCAAGTCCAATATCTTACTCTTGAAAAAGATCATTTGTTCCTTTGCTTCAACAACCTCTGCTTTTCTCTTGCTGCCAGTGGACATACTAGACAAAGCATCATGTCTTTCTTTGAAGATTTTAGCAAGCTGATCATCCATAGCCATCATCTCCTCGTCGTCCATGGAGTCTGACTCGTATGAATCTTCGCCTTCTGAATCCAAGTCTTCAAACTTGACTTCACCCGATCCACTAGTTGGAATACCCAAAGCCTCAGCTAGCTTGGCGTTTGTTTCTTTATCAAGGGCTGAGATTTGGTCGTTGTCATTTTCTTCATCCGACTCCTCTTCTTCTTCCTCTTCTTCCTCTTCATCGTCATCATCATCTTCTTCTTCGTCATCTTCTTCTTTTTCTTCCTCATTCTCGTCATTTTCTTCGACATCTGAATCGTTCACAGAATCAAACAAATTTTGCTGACCCTCTTTGTTCTCTTTCTCGGTCAAAACCTTTAACAAGGTTTCCATACTTTCTTTGCCTATTCTGCTATTGCCATTCTCATCTAATGAGCACAAATACGATTCCCAGATTAGGTATGATAATCTCTTTAATAAAGTGGACTTTCTGGCCAAAAATGACATGATGATTTCGGTCAAAACAACAGACGAGTTTGAATCTCCTTCAGAGCCTGTGGTTCCTTTCAAGAAGTCTTCGTAGCAGAACTTCAAGTCCTCTATCACTGTAACCGATTCATCATCTCCAATGTATAACTGGATCAATACCATTGAAAACAATAATTCGAAACATCTCAATTCAGCTTTTTGGTCACCTTTAGATTTCTCATGGATGTCTTTAATTCTTTTGGCTGTGTCTTCCTTTACTTCGAGTAAATCACCCTCAAACTCTATCAAGTTGTTGTAGTCACCTAATCCCTCAACCTTCAATAAATACTTGATGCAGAAGTACGACCACGAGGAATCTTTTCTATTGACAATCATAATATCTGACAAAATGGAGTTTAATCTTTCTTGACAGAGTTTCCTGATGTTATTAGATACATTTTTATGGCCCTTGAGAGTGAAAAAGGAGTGTTTTATCAAAGTCTTTAAGATGTCTTCAATAAACTTGGATTTGATTTGATAATTGGGTCCTTTCTTATGGGTCATCAATGGCTTAGAGCTCCTAACTAATAGCAAGAGCTTGTCTAAGCACCATTTCAATATGTTATCGTTGGGCTTCTTGTGTTCACTTTGAGGATCCTCTGCATCTTCATTCTGGCCTTCAATTGCATTGGCAAATTTGGTGAGTAAAATATCTCTAAGCTCAATAATTACTGATTCAACTTCTTCTTTTTTACTAGAGTTTGCTTCTAAATCAAAGTTGGTGAAGGTAGTAATTAAACTGTCAACTGTTTTGGATTTGGTGACCAAATCAAAGTTCCAACATCCTCCATTACTTTCATCCAACAATTTAGGTAATATCTTGGGGGTTCTCAAGAAGTTGTCTTTACAAGTTTGAACTATTTTCTCCAAAGACTTAATTGCCATTTTGTTGAGAAATCGATTAGATTGACCACTCTGGTTGATGAGACATCTCATAAAATTGGGAGTGAAAAGATGAGAAATCACATCAGAATTGTTAATCGATTCCAAGAATTTCATAAAGATTTCAAAACCCCAGTACTTCCTCTCATGGGATGATTTCTCGGAAAAGAGGGTTTCGTCTACTACAACTTTCCAGAACTCCTTCAAGGTGACATTTCCTGAAGACTCTTGGGCTTTTCTTTTTTTGGAAGGTTTGTTGGAGCTTTTCTTCCTCTTCTTACCATGTAATTCTTCATCTGCATCTTCGTTATCATCATCTGATTCATTGAATGCCTTGATAATAGAGACCCATACAAAAGGAATTCTTGGCGACCAACTTCCCTTTTGCTTGTTATTTTTGTCTTTTTTGTTGGTTGGTTCATCGCCCGAATCTTCTTCTATGACTTCAACATCTTTCAAAACCTTGGATAATGTTGGCAAGTTACCTTTGGATAAAGGATCTCCATTCTTCCAATTAGTCTTTGGGTTCTTAATTTGACTGACAAGTGGAGTTCTTTGCGTAGCTGGAATGGACAAGTAGATAGCTACACCTTCAGTGGACAAGTTTATACCGAGATCGTTGGTACTTTGCAAAATCTGGAGCAACACGCTCTCTTTCGTAGATGAAGACAATTGACATTGCTCATTGTTGAGTAGTTCGATAAACTGGCATAAGGTGAAGATAGCAGTCTCTCTCAACCATGACTTGACGGTGGATAATTCAACCAAGCAAGACACAAATTTACTCAAGATATCATCAGTAGCAATTAAATCCGGGTTAATTAAGACATGAGAGTTAATCAAGATTTGCAATCCAAATAACCTTCCAAATAAAACAGCCCTCTCTTCTTTACCTTTCATGGAAGATTTGATCTTGGTTGTGTTCAAAACCAAGTCTAAAAAGGCTGGGACGGTGAAATCTTGATACTCTGGCGAAGTTCTGTTGATCAATTCACGAATAACCTCGGCCAAAGCCATCGAGAAGCCGAATCTGGCACTCTGTCTCGTAGTTATAAGACCCTTGACAAGACGGTTCACCGCATAATCCCAGTCTTCTCTGTCGTCGACCTGGCTAAGTTCATTGAAAAGCGCTATGGCAGCCTCAATACGCTCGTCAGAACGTTCTGATGCTAGTCTAAAGTAATGATCTGTCAGGACCTTCATGATTTTTCACCACGTATCACACTATCTTTCACATCATTCAAGTCATCGCGAATTTTTCGGCAAGCCGAAACTCGAGATGCGACACTGAGAGTTTGATCTACAACCAAGTTATAGCAATATATGTTGAATTTTGCGGATATTAGTATATAAGTCTCTAATTGTATCTAAATGTGACCTTGACCGGAAAGGTACAGTAAAAAGTAATAATGAAAAAAAAGTGGCTATTGAAATAGCGAACCCATGTTGAAATGACGCCGTAATAAAAAAAACAAAAATAATCAGTGAATCAGTATACCTTGGTCAAAATCTAGACCAGTCCCTATCTAAGAAGACTTAGAGTATTGGACTTTAGGGAATGGGAAGCTTGGACCGACAGTTTGAATTGAAGTAGCAGCTGCCCATTGACCAACATCAATGGCTTCAGGAATAGACTTGTTTTGGACCAAAGAAGCAATGAATCCAGCAGCGAAGGCATCACCAGCACCGTTGGTGTCAACAATCTTTTCGGAGGCCAATTCTCTGACTACGTATTGCTTGACATCGAAAGAGTCAGCAGTAGCATCGTAGGTGACAGAAACAGTTGGGTTGACACCTTGGGTGAAAACAACGGTTCTGGATCTCTTGGCGTTGACCTTTGGCAACTTGGCAACTTCCTTGGCAACGGCAACGACATCCTTAGGGTCGACGTCCAAACCGTGAGATTGAGCGTAGGATTCAGCTTCAGATTCGTTGGCAATGACAAAGTCAACGTATGGAAGAGCAGAGTCCAATTGGTCCTTGAAGAATTGAGGAATGAAAGGAGCAGAGAAATTCAACGAGAAGACCTTGTTGTTTTCAGCAGCGTGCTTACCTAAAAGAAGAATAGCTTCTGGAGAAACAGTCAAGTGGAATCCACCAATGTAGTAGTGGGTACCGTTTTCAACCAACTTCCAGTTTTCTGGCTTTTGCAAATGAGAAGCTTGGAACAAGTTGGCAGCAGCCAAGTCAGTGACCAAAGAACGGTTGTGGTCACTAAGCAAAACAGCACACTTACCGGTGGCAGTGGTTTCTTGGTACTGGTATTCGGTTCTTAAACCGTACTGCTTGTTGGCTTCGAGGAGCTTGTCTGTGTAGACGTCCTTGCCGACAGATCCAAAGTACACGACAGAGTCAGCTGGCAAGATGTACTGAGCACCTCTGGCGGCGTTTTGGGCAGCACCACCCGCAACGAAGAAGAGATCATCTTTCTTGAGAACTTCTTCGAAAATTGGCATATGCTTTTCTTCAGCCAAAATGGCGTCGTTGGCCTTCAAGTCGTACTTTTTCAAGTATTCGGCATCGACAGTGGTTTGCAAGTCCAATAATGGGTTACCTAAAACAACGAGAGGGAAAGACATTTTGAGTTATTATCTGTTAATAATTTGTTGGGATGAAAAGTGATCTCGTGGAGCTGTGAAATTCATCGACCTCGTAAAAATGAAAAGTCGTCTCCACCTCAAAATACTGTGGCACGTTGGGCATACATCAAAGGTGTAGAAGAAACAACACAATGTTCTCTCACGGTACACTATCCACTGCGCAAGTACCACCCAGGAGGATTTGCCGGTCATATATTGATCTGCTATGTACGTCACTAGCGTGCTCATGTAGCTGCGAATTGCACTCTGATAGCTGCAAATACTCTTCAGCCGTGAATGGCATTTGCACCCACAACGAAACCGCAGATTAGATAGTCAACGTTGTCTGTAGTTTCGGTACGGTCAAGTTTGTACGTGAAGTTGATTTAGGAACTTCTGAATTAAATTCTTGTGTTGTTGCAACCAACCACCGTATAAATTTACTAACCCACCCCTATGCGCACACCAATTTGCACGTTCTACCCAAAGAAAAAAATCTCCGTTTTATCCTGGAGATCCCGTTGTTTGTCCGAAATCTTCGATACTACTCAATTGTAACACACTAGAGCATCATGGTTTCGCTTCCTGTGTTTGTCGAAGATCCTTTCTTGAAGTATAGGCCATTCCCTGCTTTGGAATCAAATAGTCAATTCATCAACCATTGGCATGAAATAGCTGCGTCCTTCATATTCTACAACGTTATCCAACTTAGCACCAAACCTATAGCCAGTTACTTCCTCGGAAAATCGTACACTTCATTATCTACCAAGACCAAGATTAACTTCGATATCCATGTTGCGTCAATGTTTCAATGTGTGATCTCCGTGGCAATTCTCATTCCTATGTGGAATCATCCTGCCTGGTCAAACAGAGTTTCGGACCCCATTAGTTCCGTATTGGGTAATACTCCATATGGGAATTTTGTATCTGCAGTGACCATAGGATACTTTCTTTGGGACGTCTACGTGTGTGCTAGATACTACACGCTATTCGGATTTGGCTTCTTATTCCATGGCGTTGCAGCATTGTACGTGTTTGGAGAATGCTTGGGCCTGTTCTGCCAACCATGGATTCCAGCCTTCCTTATCTTTGAGCTCAGCACTCCTTTTGTCAACATCAACTGGTTTGCAACACGTTTGCCAGCAGGCACATTCAACGACAAATTCGTTTTGGCCAATGGTATTATGCTCTTGATCACTTTCTTTTCAGTCAGACTCGTGTGGGGTATCTATTCTGTGATCTTGGTGGCCCAAGATATGTGGGCAGTGAAAGACTTGCTTGCACCACACCGCCCCATCCTGATTTTGGCCATCAACGTGTTGATGGACGCTCTTAATGTGTTTTGGTTCTACAAAATGGTATTGATTGCAAAGAAGAAGGCTACCGGAGCATCTTCCAAGACCAAAAAAGTAGAGTAGTGAAGCTTTCAATGCATGTATTATGAACAGTAAAATGGTTGTAGATCGACAGCTGCGGATAACTGAGCCTTTCTTTAGCGCTGCAAAACATTCCCCAAGCAACAATTAGAAACGATGCAGGAACAATGCTTTCTCAAAAAGCGCTCTCGAACTTTACCAGTGAGCCAAACTACATAACAACCTAATAAAGTACCATCCTAAATTCTAGCTCTACAGACTTGAGTGTAACGACATTCGTGTAATTCCAGTAGCGTTGTTGCAATGTAATACAGTGCTGCCCTTAAAATTCCTTCCGCGCAGTTAGCCCCTCGCACTTACTAACGGGCTCGCTAGCGTTGTAACTGGCAAGAGTGTGTCCGCGCACGACCGCGCTCATGACCGACACAACAACGATTGTAGCGGTTTCATCCTAGATCAGTCCTAAAATAAAAATCTACAGATTTTGTATAGAAACCTTTAATCGTTCAGGTCAAATACATTATTACTATACACGCATCGGTCAGTTTAGGATATATTCCATCTTTAGCTTACTTTTGAACTTTTCCCCGTCTCACTATCCTTGCTTTTTGCTTGCCCGTGTGACTACCTAAGTTCAATAATTATCCCACGGCTAATACTTTCTACAAAGCGAACCAGTATTTGCCACCCTATCCAATCACACACTAAGAAATCTATTAGATTTCCTTTGTTTACCAGATAATCAAACTCAGTAAAGGTCATCCCTTTTTCCAGCATGAACAACGAATACGATTACTTGTTCAAATTGTTATTGATCGGTGATTCCGGTGTCGGAAAGTCCTGTTTGTTATTAAGGTTCGCCGACGACACTTACACTCCAGACTACATCTCCACTATTGGTGTGGATTTCAAGATCAGAACCATTGAATTGGATGGGAAGACCATTAAATTGCAAATCTGGGATACTGCTGGTCAAGAAAGATTCAGAACAATCACATCTTCGTACTACCGTGGTGCCCACGGTATTATTATTGTGTACGATGTTACTGACCAAGAATCATTCAACAACGTCAAACAGTGGTTACAAGAAATCGACCGTTACGCTACGGGTGGTGTCATGAAATTGCTAGTTGGTAACAAAGCTGACTTGTCTGACAAGAAGATTGTTGAATACACTGCTGCTAAGGAATTTGCTGATGCGTTGGATATCCCATTTTTGGAAACTTCCGCTCTTTCTTCCACCAATGTGGAACAAGCTTTCTACACTATGGCCAGACAAATCAAGGCTCAAATGACCAACAACGTCAACTCAAATGGTAACAACAACTCCAATAATGCTAAATCTAATGTTAACTTGAGAGGTCAATCCTTGACTTCCAATCAGTCCAATTCATGTTGTTGATTATTTAGTTTTGCTTGCAACACCATGATTAAGATGAGATAGCCAATCGAGGGCCAATTATCGTATATCTCCTACACATGCGCCATTCTTCACAGACATACAATTACTTTTGTGTGCCTGTATATTTACATACTAATCTATATTGTTGTTATTATTATCTAGAAACGTATCACCTAAGTGCCATCCCTGTAGTTCTGCCTCTCCACCACTTACGTAGCTGAACTAGCGCACCATACTTGGCCTCGCACTACCAATTCCATAGTTAACAATTTGGTGGCAACTGCGCTCGAAAATCCAACTTGACAAAAAGAATTGTGAATCAACCAAAACAAGTAGAGAAAGATGTCGGAGGTTGCTAAATCAGATGTCGAGATGAAGGATGTCGAGAACAAGCCAGTAAATGGGTTAAGCCAAACCGATGTGTTGGTTAAAGAAATTGAACAATCGTTCACTCTCTTAGGCAAGGCTGCTCACAACTTTGACAACCGCTATATATCCAAGGTGTTTCGTGAATTGGGACCTTTGAGACGCAACTTACAATCGAACAAGGAGATCTTGCCAATTATCATCAGCAAAGTCTATGCAAATAACCATCAAAACAAACAAATCTTGTTAGAAGCAATTGGAGCCGAAGATTCACATAATGGTTCTGAAGATATGGAAACCGACTCAATTGATGGTTCATTACTTCCTGAAGTTGAGCTCTACGTTCATTTATTGGCGCAAGTCTATCTATTGGACCAAAATGAATTAACAAAGTTGGATAACTTAAACGTCCATATCATCCAATTGTTAAAGTCATTCAACAGACGTACATTGGATTTCATTCAGGCTAAAATATGGTTTTACATCAGTAGAACCAAGGAGCTTCTCGGCGATTTGTACTCCCTTCGTCCAGAGTTGTTGGCAAGCTTGAGAACTGCTACTTTAAGACACGATACAGAAACCACTGCTTTCATCATAACTATATTACTCAGAAGTTACTTGTTAGCCCACGATGTCTCTCAAGCCTTAAACTTGGTAGAGAAGACTGAATTCCCTGAAAACTCCGGCAATGCTTTGGTTGCAAGATACTACTATTACTTGGCCAGAATACATGCGATTCAATTGGATTACTCATCTGCTAACGAATGTGTGATTGCTGCCATAAGAAAAGCTCCTCAAACACAATTGGCTACCGGATTCATTCAAAGTACCACCAAGCTCAGTATCATCATTGAGTTATTAATGGGTGATATTCCAGAATTAAAAGTGTTCAAGAAACAGTCTGGTAACTTTGAACCATACTTCTATGTTACCAAAGCTGTCAAATTGGGAGACTTGAAATTGTTTGGAGAAGTCTTGAATAAATATGAATCTTTTTTCAAAAAAGATGACAACTTCACTTTAGTCTCAAGATTGAGACAAAATGTCATCAAGACGGGTATAAGAATCATCTCGTTATCATACTCCAAGATTTCATTGAAGGATATCTGTATCAAATTACATTTAGACTCAGAAGAGCTGACTGAATACATAGTGTCCAAGGCCATAAGAGACGGAGTTATAGAAGCAAGCATCAACCATCAGAAGGGATACATGCAGTCCAAGGAATTGCTTGACGTTTATTCCACCAAGTTGCCTCAGAACGAATACGATCAAAGAATCAAATTCTGTTTGTCTTTACATAACGATAGTGTAAAGTCCATGAGATATCCAAGTGACAGTGATGCTAAGCCAGAGAATTCCGAGAAGGATTTAGATAAAGAAGATGAAATCGATTTATTAAAAGCCATCGAAGAGGGTGATTTAGACGACTTCATGGACTAATTCTTCAATTTCATAATAAACAAAAGTAATGACTTTCTGTAGCTCCATTGTAGTATTTTTTTAAACTACAATTGATGAAATTTATTGTAGTATCCACTTTAGCCGCATATAAAATTTGTTTGTCGCAAAATGTCTCAAATTAAAAATTATCAATTTTCAGTATTGACAAGAGCATAGAGAATAGACTAATTAGCAAATGGGTTCCACAAGAAACATTCCTCTCAATTTGGACCCTGAATTGTATAGTGATGGCTACAAAGACCCGTTCATCCAAGATGAGTATGTTTAATCAAACACTTCATTATGTATTGCAATGCTAACCAAACGCAGAGATAAGTTGACTATATCACAGTTAATCCCAAGAATACTAGTAGAGAGAGGCTCTTTCTTGAATATAACTGAAGCTAGTTTACGAGAGGAGATACAGAACCAACCATATATTGAACAATCAAAGACCTCTTCGCCAGATGCAGAAGGGGCCACCAACAATGACAATAACAGTCCCACGGAAGAGGCTTCCACTGAGGTAGATGATCCTCTGGAAGTGTTTCAAAAGCAAAAGGCCGATTTATCTAGAAATATCCTGACAGCACTCAATGAAATCTCGTTATCTTTAGATTTTGTCTCTTTACTCATATCATCGGTCAAACCCAACCTCGCCAAAACAACTATATCACCACACTTGAGTAAAAATGTACCATTGGGATCTCTCAATGCATCTAGACTATCAACCTCAGGAGAAGATGGTAATCCAGAGAAAAGTAGTGATCTGGTTAAGTTGTCTACCAAGATAGGCGAAGGGTGGAAGAACGAATCGTTGAATAAAATCACCACGTTGTTTCAAAAATCCAGCAAAGACTTGGGAGAGCAAGTTGCCAAAGAGCGCACATATTGGAATATGATCAACAAAGTTCGCAATAATGACGAGATCCTATTCAGAACGAGAGATCCTGCAAATGGAAGTAGAGCAATTGGGATTAAATACGGCTATGGAGATTCGGGCTCTAATTTCCATGATAAGGGTTTGGCCATACTCCGCAAAGACAACTTGACCGGCGAAATCACTTTCAATCCTTTGGTTAGCAGCGGTAACAGAATACAGACCAAAGTTTTCAAGTTTATACGAGTGAAGATTTTAAGTGAGATCGATGGCGATTTCATGTTGACTGGACAATCCGTGTTTGATCCGAAAAAAATAGGCTCCAGAAATCCCAGCACTAATGATGGAGGTATTCTTGAAGATATAGAAAAAGCGCGCTTCTTTTTGTTCGAGGAAGACCTTTTCTATCAGCTCTTGAGGGAAGCAAAACAACTCATCAATTATAACGTTTCCATTATATCCAACAAGGTCATAATCGAAATCAACAACGAAATTATAGAAATCGAATCGGTTATTTACGATGAGAATAACGAAGATGACTTGACTAATAACTACCAAAATATAAACGATTTTTCGTCGATGAATAATCAAAAGTGTCAATTAATATTGAACTATTTGAAGCTTATGCTCTGCTGTTATTATCAGTACAACTTAAACTTGAAGCAAAAGATTCCAACTGCTTTTACTAAAAGAAAACAGCTCAATTCACATCCTTTAATATTAAGACCTATGGTTGGAAATATAAGGTACGAGCTAAACATTAAGATTGCCAACGAGATCTTGACAAGGTTGGTTGCAAAGTATAATAGCAAACTAGACATTACCTACGATCTCAAGAAATACGTCAATTTGGAAGCTTCGCCCCCGTCAAACCCATTCCAAAAAGCAACTGAGCGACCCGTATCTACTGTTAGTGTAGTACTAAAAAACAAAACGAACGACTCAGTGATGAAAATCCACATTGAGTTGACCACCAACGAGATATTCATGAATTTAATCTTGAATCTAAACATTATTAAATTTTCTACTATTGACGATTTGGAAAAGAATTTGAACGGTTTGAACATATTACAAATGAGCTACAATGATTTCAATGATTTTGAAGAATGCTTGGACTGGTCTATATTGAGGTTTACAAGTTAGGTTGCTGGATAAGCCAGCATGTATAGCTATGTATTTGTAACTAATTGTTGTATGGACGGTTATTTTCAGCAACTTTGACCTTTTCGTTTTCAGCTTCTCTTATTTCATCAGCGTGTTCTTCGATATACTTTTTGACTTTGTAGTATCTTTCGTCCTTCAAGTTGTTGTAGATCAAGAAGTTAAACCAAATCTCAAAGAAGGCAAACGTAAAGATCATACCGTTGCTAACAACGGAATCATTGACAAAGTATGAGTAGGCAGCTAAACCAAAATACATGGCTAATCTTGTAGGAACTATAGTCTCGAAAAACTCGATGTTGTTGGCCAATAACGGAATCAAATCGGTGATCACCAACGAAAATAAAGTGATGGATGTAAATCCAATCAATGCATTATCTGGTTCAAGTTTCACCACCGGAACTTGCATGGCTTGGCCAAGTAAGACCACAAATCCGGCAGTTGAAAGTGATACCGGATCCTTTACAAGTAGGTATGCGATGAAGGTGAGAAATACCACCCTGGCATATAATATTGTTCTTGCTGTTAAGAACTGCATTTTCTATGGTAGTTGCAACACGTCTCCGCTGAGAAACTAGAAATATTTCGATGCTTAGTCAAACATGTACACGTGACACGTCTGAATCGGCTGCAAAAAAACCAGTTCAAGAGCTGCACGGACAGCGGCCAAGAAGTGACATGTTTTTGCTGTTGTGGATCGATTGGTTGCTAGGCTTGACTGGTTACAATTTTGTCAGTGCTCCAGAGTCCCAGGACATTGTAGTTCGCGAGTATGTCTTCAATTTGACCCAAGCGTACCGCAATCCAGCGGGCCTATACAGAACCGAGTTTTTAGTCAATTCTCAATCTCCTGGGCCTCTCATAATTGGAGATGAAAATGATTGGATTAAAGTTACAATAAACAATTTCTTGCCGGTATCTGATTCCATTCACTTTCATGGAATTTTACAGAAGGGGCTGCCGTGGGCAGATGGAGTACCAGGAGTGACTCAATACCCTATATTGAGTGGAGACTCTTATACTTATTACTTTCAACTAAAAGATCACTCGGGCCCTGCCTGGTACCACTCTCACCATAGAGGCTACTCGGCTGATGGAATTTATGGTCCGATTTATGTTAGGCCATCTGCAAACCTGCCAAGACCATATAACTTGATAACTAACAACCTGGATGATTTGGAATTGATTAGGAGCCTTGAAAATTCACCACAGTTTATACTAGTGGAAGACCTTTTTGAGCATCCTATGGATTCTAATATTGCAAAAATGTTTGACTTCGGGATAGAGCCCACTTGTATCAACGCCATCCTCCTCAATGGAAAAGGCAGAGTGTATTGCAATTCCAAGAGCGATTTTCATGATGGCAATTCAAAAGTAGTAGATAGTATGGGGTGCATTCAGGATCTTGGATGTAGTGGCTACGCTGATCTAAGGCCAAATTTGGATCATGAATCGCTAGAAAGTCCTGGTTTTTCCACGTCATGTAAGCCAACAACTGGGCCGATGTATACGTTATTCACCAATGGTAGCAATTGGCAATATCTCACAGTCATAAACACGGGGTCCTTGTTCACCAAAGTGCTTTCAATTGATGATCATTTCATCTATGTGGTGGCTATTGACGGTATATTTATTCGTCCTCAGAAGGCTCAGCAAGTCCAACTACCAGTTGGCTCTAGATTCACTTGTCTAGTTGAGACCAAAGCCAGTGATCATAAGAATACAAAAGATCCATTTCTTATACGATTTGCAGCTACCCTAAGCCCGCAATTCATTGAAGGAATAGGGATGTTAGTATATGGATCTCACAAGAATATTCACCAGGATACTAGCATAGCAATTAATAACGGAGTAAAGCATCAGAATATAAGAGGAGAACTACTAGGCGACTCGTCTACTATAAAAATCGAGGAAACCGTTCCATATTTGGACACACTCAAAAATAGAGGACCATCTGATCATACCTTTCACCTTTATTTGAACAGAACCGGGGTAATCGATTTTTCAATGTTTATGAATGGAACAAAAATACCTGCTGGGTTCGAAATGGATACACCGCTCTATTTCGAGCAACAGCATCACGATTTTATACTCAATGGTCAGACAGAATATGGAGATACAATTGATATCATCATCAATAATTACAGGCGATACAATCATCCAATACATCTACATGGGCATGTGTTTCACTTGATTAGCTTTAGCAATTCCTCGACATTCTCCTATAGCTCGATTGAGGAGTTTTTACAGGACAACAACAGGCTAGACCCGAATTTGCCGTACTTTGACTCGGTACTAGTTCCTCCTAGCGGCCATGCTGTGATCAGGTTTCAGTCAGATAATCCTGGATACTGGTTGATCCACTGTCACAATTTGGCACATTTGCTAGGAGGAATGGGGGCAGTGATTGTTGATTCTATTAAGGATATACCCGAGGTTCCGGAGCATCTCAAATTGCAAACCCATGTAGAATATCCAATTAAACCTCAAGATCATCTGTTAATTCATGATCTGTCGATTGACTAAAATACTGAAAAAGTTGCAAAAAAACTAAAAAAATTGGAAAATAAAACTATCAATGTAGAAATGCGCTTTTAAAATGACAAAAGTAGCTACTTGAGTATAGTGTCATCAATCGCTACATACTTCCACATAAATATTCAAACCTTTTACCTATCATTTCGGACTAATTATAGCATTGCATGCCAGTAAATTGGAGTAGCCTAGCAGTCTTTAATGCTCACCTGTTATTATATTAGAATTCATTCATTAAAGCATAATTTAAATTGTTTAGACATAGAGTATAGCAAAGTATTTGAGCTGCTAGCATGGAGGCCGGATGGATAGTAAGCTTCCCCTAATATGTAACCTTCTTTGACATTAAACCCCCTGCCACGTCATTATAGTATTTCTACAATTTTTTGTCACTGCCAGTTTTGAGCTAAACAATTATCGAAAGAAATCCAGCGCTAGCCACTATACAGGCAAGCCATTATCTCACACAGATATTCCCTTAATTAAAGAATCCTTCTACAATCAAATGCTACCTACTCAGTTGAGCATCCTCGATTTTTGCGACCTCCCAAAACGGTTTCGCAATTTTGTGCGCCTACAGAAACCGACCACGTACCAAAATGAAAAATGTGTCAACTAATATTATCTATTACAGTTCACTTAAATAAATACCAAACATGAAGTTTTCAGTTATAGCAGCATCACTTCAATTGTTAGCTGTGTCGCTTGCTTACTCGGTTACTGAAGGAACCGTCAAGCTTGGGGGCAAGACCATTAGTTACGGGGAAGTGAATACCCAAGAAGTCAAACAATTGAGTATTGAGTCTCCCAAGGACAAGATTGAAGTCAACTTAAAATTGAGCGATGACATCGAAACCAAACCACACCAATTGGCCGTGGTTGTTTCTAGTGCTAAGGACTCTTCCTTGGCTGCCCATTTCGTCCCTACGTTCAGTGTTTCAAATGACGTCAAAATCTCCATCCCTACCATTAAACTTCCGGAAGTGTTGAAGGTGCAAGACAAATTGGTATTGACCTTGATTGCTGGTGATTTAGCCAACCAATTGTACTATAACTTGGGAGAGATCGTTCCATCTGCCGAATTTAAAGAATTAGCCAAATATACTCCAAAGCCAAGGCTTGGTCTTAAACCAGAAATCAGACATACTTTTAGAGAAGATCCAGCAACCGTCAACCCAACTATTCCTATTGCTTTTATCGGTGCCGCCATTGTTCTCGCATTTGGGTTGGTCGGATCTTGGGTAACCTTCATCGGTTCTGATTTGACTGCTACTTTCGAGTCGGTGACTCCAACACAATTGACCTACAACATTTCGTTTTTGTTATCGTTGGTTGGATTTGAAATCAATTTTGTCAGGTACTACTTGAGCCAATCGATTTTCACTACGTTATTTAATGCTTTCTTTCTTGGGTTGGCTAGTATCTTCTTCGGTTCTAAAGTATTAAGAAGTTTGAGAGAAAACAGAAGAGTCGGCAAATTTTAAAGCACCGCATAACCACTCTATTCGAACCTATAAACTATTTACTTTTTGTATGCAGCAATATAAATCTTCCATTTAATCTTCTGAAACAAACGTATTATGGATCCAGCGAAAGTTCCATCCGCTCATTATCCCTTTATCCATCGAGTTGGCAGCAACAATCTTGCCAGTTATTAACCCCATTGGTAGTACTGAGTACGATCGAGAGTCCAAAGAGTGACATAAGTTATCTCCTGTACACCATACATGACCTTCAGGAACTCTGATATATTTGTTGAACCCATCATGCAGTATCGCTTCAGCCGGTGAATTAGTCAATTCTGATGATGCGGAAGGATCGATTAATATTACATCCCCAGGCATTCCAGATATCCTTTTACATACACGATGACTCGGATCACTTGGCTTGACTGCTACCACGCAATCACCCATATCAATGTTTCTTCCGAACTTGTAGCGCTTCAAAGCATGTACATAGTCGTGTTGGCTTTGTAGGGTAGGGAGCATGGATTCGCCTCTGGTTTCGGTGAATTCGTAAACATATTCATGGATAAAATGTGCCACACACCCTGCTCGTATAGTCCATGAAAATGTGGATCCAATGAACCTCAAAGAATCCGAATACTTCATATGACTCTCCCTATTTTATATGCGCTAGGCGATTTGATATTCTGTATTGGCCCGCAGTTCACAAATATCACGCGAGAAAAAAGACTCACAAATATCGAACATATCTCTACAATTTAGTTTATAGGTCGAGTATTAATTAGTGCATTACTATATTTTATCTATTTATACAAAACCAGAAAAGAACCCATGTGAAAGAATCTAGTAGACGAAACCTAAGATCTTACCAGAAACGTGCTTTCTTCTAGCTTCTTCGTGGTCCATGATACCAGCAGAAGTGGTTAAAATGACGTAACCGAACTGTCTGGCTGGTAACAAGTTGTCAGTCCATCTTTCGATGTCACCAATCTTGACGTTGAATCTTGGGGAGATAACACCACACTTGTTCAATCTACCGTTCAATTGAACGACGATCTTACCAGATCTGTGGTCATCAATGTATTCGAATTCACCAATGTAACCTGAAATGTTAGTATTTAAATCATTATTTTTCACACGTTTTCAACTTTTCAGCCAAGAGAAAAACTAAAGAATTTAGGTTAGGGTTATAAAATGTAAAGGAAAAGTAAACGGTCAATGATAATAAACAATTGCCGAAGCAATTGTATCATGATCGTGTAAGAATCGTTTCCAAATTGCTCTCCCGAATACTTAAAAGACAGAAAGGGACTGAACACCGATCAATCCATCCAGTTATCAATCCGGGGATTTAAAAAAATGCTGAAAAAGTGATTGTAACAATAAAATGTAAAACATACCGTGCTTTTGCATAACAGTCAAAAACTTAATGATGACCTTGGAGGATGGTCTGATTAAAACTTGACGCTTGCCGGTTTTTTCGGCATTGTTGATAGCGTTTAAGGCATCAGCTAAGACGGAGGTTCTAGTCATCTAAATTGTTAGTATCAAAAGATTTTCCAAAGAAATCACAGAAACCAAAGCCGCATGAGTGTCCAATATGAAAGTGGAGTCATGAGCGATACAGCATAACAATGCTGTTAAAGATATGAAGTATCCAACATCTCGAGGGTACATTTATCAATATGTTGAAATTGAAAAGTAAACCCACATGTTGCACGAGGACAAGCATAATAGATATCTCATAAGTTCATTCCAGCCTATACTAAGCTGGAGTGTCTTATGTACAAATCTTCAAGATGGATGGATTTCATACCCTTATGTGAGTATAGTTGGAAATGGGGAAAAGACTTCTTGAATATTGACAGAAACGGAACTAAATACCTAGTTCCTTCATGTTGACTTGGTTCAAGTAAATGTCAACGTACTGTTTAGATTGTGATATGAACTAGTTAGTTAATATAATGAGGATTCGCGAGCGTCTTTATACAAAGTGAAAATTTTTTTCTCGCTTGGAACGTACCAGAATTTACCCATCCCAATTTTTACAGGCACACATACAACTCACGTGCCCCAACAGGTGCCTAAGGCAGGTCCGATAGTTGCAAGAACGCCATCGTACACGAGTCCAAACTATGAGCTATGTCCATTGATTCGGCTTCCACAACTGGTCTATACTCAGAGGGGCTAAAGCAACTCTCGCTGGAACTTTTCACCAGACTCAAGCCAGTTTGTATTGCTCTTACTGACGAATTATTGTCACCAGATGTGACAAATCCTACCAAATTAGTCTCATTATTATCGAGTATATGCGAAATACTTGATTCGCATCGTACTGAAAGTGAGTCTGAAGGCAAACCGTATATCTTATCGTCGAATTTAGCTGATTATGTGTTTTTCCCACTTTCAAATTTGTTGAAACAGCCAGAGCTAGATGATTCCATAGTACGACGTATATTGCAAATCGTGGGATTCTTGAGTCGATACGCGTGGAGTAATCAAGTCAATTTGTCACTAGTTGACCAATTATTTCCTTTGATCCTTTTTCTTAGTGGTGCCAATAACGATACTTATTCAAAGAAGAGTTCCGAATTTATGGCGGCCCTGACAATTTGTCTATCAAGCGTTATTACAACTTTACCTCGCAATTACTTTCAGGATAAGGAAAAACCCGTGAGGCTTCAATTTCTTGGTCAGTCTATCAACCTTTTATTAGACACGATTGCTACTACTAATCCAGTCTACCTGGAGGACAACTTAATAGAAACGACATTGTCAACTTTAAACACTTTAATCAATGACCAAGCATCTTCCGAACAGCTCTCGCAGGTTCTTCCCGGAATTGTATCAAAGACGATCTCCTTCGTTACTACTACAAAAAATTTGCATTACAGAATTATAGTTCTTGTTATAAAATTGTTACAAAACCTAATTACGAAGGTCTTTAGCGACACAGAATTAAATATTGACTACAACTCAATTGATACAAACCCGCTTGAGAAGTTAGAAGATGTCAATCAGATATTGGTCGGTAATGATAAGAACAGCCCATCGAAACAAGAAGCAAATCATCAGATAACCATAGAAATTCCCAACGCAAACGACATACACAGATCTAAATCATGGCTTAATGCCACGTCCAGACAATTGAAGCTTAGTTTGAGTGTTTTGTTCAAGAATATGTTGGTGAACTCACAAACAAATAAACTCAAAGTTCAAACCAAAAGACAACTTAGCGAAGCAATTCTAGCCATGTGCAATTCTCTAGTACACAGCTGTTTCATACTGTTATTTAATGAGGTCGTTCCTTTGCTCATTGATACAATTGCTTTGGTGATTGCAATTACCACAAGTGAAAGTAGTCAAGAAGAACTTGCATATATATCAAAGTGTAGCCAACTGTTGATTGGACTGGGCCACAATCTTCATGCATTAATGAATAATTTGCAAGTGAAGGATCAGGCAGATCTTGTTTCGAAATCTGAAAATTCAGATGAAAGGTGCAAGCTTTTAAACCATCTCATTACTTTCAAACTCAAGGATTTAATGGATAACAAGATGTCCACAATAATATTTTCGTCCGACGAGGACAAGATCAACTCTCTAATGGTCGCCATAAAATTTCAGTTCCAAGTCTTAAGAGAAACTTCAACAATTTCTTCACCTGGAAACAGCGAAATTAACAGCCTAAGAAGCAAAATACTTCTGAAGTTGAAGAACAGTCTAGTAGAAAGTTATTATCTTAATTTCCGAAATCCCTCCAAGGGAATTGGCAAAGATGATGGGTTTTACAAGCTAAACAATAGTAATGCACTCACCGACACAAACAGTGAAAACAAACTAGATAACATCGAATTGCCCCCAACAATCAACGCTAAGTTCATTAAAACAATTAATCATGATAAAAATCAAACCGCAAAGAAAGCTAACTACGCTTCAAATTTATTGGTTTTGTCAGACAAGTTTTCACGCATTCAAGATATGATAAGTCAAAGCTCTCAGGTGAATGGTTTGAGTTTCCTTTCCAAAATCTACACCTCGAAAACAAAACACCAGTTTGAATCATTGATTCAATTTCTTGGTTCAACTTCTAATGACTCACTGCCTACAGATTTAGGTACCTTTGAGAGCATTTTCGATGATGATGAAGCCTCCAACTTTGATCCTTTGGGAACAGTATCAGGTGTTGATTATTACTTAAAGTCGAGTCTCTCACTATGGATTGCGAATAATCTATTTAATAAAGCTCCACGAGAGGAGGATCGTATCTTCGATGTTGATGAATTCTTGGTTTTTGATGACCAAACCCAAGGTGATAATATGATCATAGACACCATACCGGTAAGCGAAAAACATGAAGACGAAAAGGAGGAAATTGCATACTTGCTTATGTCGAAATCTCAAGAACAAATTGATATGGTTTCAAAAAAGATACTACTGAACCATAACTCTTTAAATTCGCTACAGATTTATGAGACTTCGTACGCAACAGCAATCGACACAATTGGTATATTATCTAATAGCTTACAATTGGAAGATTTTAGATCGGATTATCTTATTGACTATCTATACCCATTGTTGGAGTCGTTGACCTATCAGTCTCATCCCATGATTCAAGCGCATGCATGGAATGCAGTCAAGTTGATACTTGATAACTATTACAATGGGTCTATAGAGAGGTTAGTTTTGGACAATCTGGACTATTTGATTGACAGTATCAGTCTTCGTCTTTCTGTGGTTACCAACCTCACACCTTCATTGCCTGGTTTATTGTTGCTTGTGATAAAAGTTGCTGGAATCAAATTGTTGGAAGAAAACGAACTAATTGATATATTGACTCAAATGTTTATTGTCATCGACTCGTATCATGGTTATTCGATGATTGTAGAGGGATTTTTTATTGTTTTTGAAGAGTTGATTCGTCAAATCAAGGGAGAGTATTTGGATAAAGGGACTCCATCCGAACATGAACCACCGAAAAGCAATTCCAATTTTAAGCCATGGGGACTTACCAATATCCAGGATTTACTTGCATTGGTGAGTAATACCGATAAGTTTGTCAATGAGGCGGCAAATTATGATTCGAATAAGGAATACTTTAAGAGGAAACCAGGAGTTCCTTTTGCAGAACAAGCAGGTGATTCAGATGACGAAGGTGATTCAGATGACGAAACCGAGGAACCACTGAAAGATGAGGAAGTCTGGACCTCAAATGTGCCCAAGCCCATATATCTCTTGGTTCAAAAGATCTTCAAGTATGGATTCTTGATGTTGACACATGAGTCGCAGAATGTCAAGATTCAAGTCATCAAGTCAATGAGCTCGGCATATCCCATCTTGTGTACCAATTATGATTTGAATTTGTCGGTCATCACCAACAATTGGCAAATATTAACAGCCATGATTAGCGGCACCACGTCCACCACTAGTTACCAGGAAAATCATCTGATAAGTCCCGAGCTTCAAAATCTAATTGTTCCATCTTTAGAATTTGTATTACAAGTTGTTCAAGAAGATGGGAAACGCAAGGGCCAGTTGATGGGTCGAAAGTTCATTGAATCCTGGCAATTCTTGATCAGCCATAACGAAATCTTAGAAGGAGTTTACAAGGAAGTTCAGACCAAGAAACCGGAAGCCCAATATACGCAAGAAGTAACGAATGCGAATCGAAACAGGGAATTGTCAAGAAATAAGCTCAACCCGAAAATCATCGAGCTCTACATTAAATATATTAGTACGGGGTTGGGTGTATACAGCAGGGTGATATCTGATACCATGAAATACGAAATGGCCAATTTCTGCTATAACTTGGGCATCCCTAAAGGTATGACGCTTCCTCAGGATGCTCAAAACATCTTATGGGTAATCAAATATGAAAGAAATGAATTTATAGCTGGTAATTAATTTACATACAGGGATAATTTACAAAATGAACGTAGCACTTATTCGGCCATGGGTACGTCGCCATCGTTTGCGACCGGTCCTTTGGTGGGTGTGGTATCATCAGGTTGGTCTGATATAACCAACTCATCAATAACGGCTTTCTTGACTTTAGACTCTACTTTTGATGCTTTACCAAATGGCAATGTTTGTTGACCTTTGACCAAATGTGTCTTCTTAGATTCTTTACTAGGTGTGGATTTATTGCTATCTTTGCTCATCAAAGTCTCTTTGAACTCTTTAATATTGACTTTGGAGGGAAGATTGATCTCTTTATTTTCAATCAACGGTCCTATAGGCTGGGTTTTGGGGACAGTATCACTCAAGAAATTTAGCGAATCATGACCAGCCACAGCATTGCTGAAGTCTTTGTAGGCGATCTTCTTTCTCTTATCGATTTTTGCAAGCAAACTGGCTTGTTCCACAAAGTATTGGACAAATAATTCAGTGGCCAATCCAGTTGCATAAACGGCATTCTGGGACGCAGCGGTATATTCTGGGTCCATTTTGAAGATCTTTTTGATCTTTGAAATAGGTAATGATAATGTTTGCAGTGGATCAATATCCATATCTTCATCTTCAGGCGCCTCATTTTGAATCTGTTCATTTTCTTCTTTCATATGTTCATCGGGTGTGGGTGTCACTGTATTAGAAGGAGGACCTGGTGGAGTAGTAGCAGGAGTTTCATCGTGTGCCATGGTCGCTACTTCAGAGTTCTCAATTCTCGGATATGGAGATGACATCCGGTAGCACTTGAGGTCAAATTGAGACTCTCGATTGAAGCTTATACGCATCACCCTCGGAAGTCGGGTATCTCACGTGACGCCCAAACTCAACTGGCCCTACATCCTCGTACTTTTCAGTTATGTTACATTGATACGTCTATATACAGTTGATGAATAAGAGAAACAGAACATGATCAGCATCTATACCTCTTTGCTGTCTGCTTGGGTTAACTCTAATTCTTCTTCTCTGACCTTGTTACTCACAAATTCCTCGAGGTAGTTACTTTGCTCCAAGTCTACATCATTGTAGTTTTCACCATGCTCGACAAAATTTATGATACTGTCCAATGCATAATCTGGACTTTTGGCACCGTCCTGATAACCGACGTATTTTTGGAGAATTTGAGGCACCCTTGGAGAAACCAAGGCGTTTAAGTCGGTGTTATGCAAGTTGGCTGGAACAACATAGGTTCTCACCTTGCTCCAGTCGATGATATAGGTTCCATTGGCATTCAACTTACCATAACCGGTCGATCTGGTACCTTTATAATAGTGCTTATTACCTTGTTTGGTGGTCAAGGGCAATCTCTTGTTACCTCTCTTGGTGAATCCGTACCAAATTTGACCATCTCTGAATGTCTGCCATGGTCTTCTTAAGCTGGCGGCAGCGGTTTGCTGAAAATTAAGGACGGCAGAGGCTCTCATTATCCACTAGTAGCTTAAGTTGTTCAACACTGTAGAATCAATTTTTCACTTGTTCTGGTGGCTTGCGCACGACCACCAACCCCCAAATGGGTCTTTGATCACGTGATATTACTTCTTATGAGATACCGTTTTGCTGTGACTACCAACTAGTTTATCGTACTAAAGCGGGATAAAGCAATTGCATGATTAGGAAACCTGAGGCGTGAGTGCCAAATGAACACCTGGTATGCCATGAAACAGATAACTGAGATCTGTCTGAGTCAAACGATTCGAGAACCCCCTTTAATTATAGCGGTCAAAATTACAGGGACTTGCTATTAGTCGCTACAATAACTATTTTCTTACAGTACGTTCGAAGCATCTATATTCAGATGATATGCAGAGCAGCGTGTCTTATCAGTAAATTGTGTCGGGTTTACCCTGCGGCTATGGCAAGGCTGACTGCGAGGCGCACGCACTGAGACATCCCAATTCGGCAATCACTTTGACAGGCCAGCAGCAACTATGTGGAGATTACACAGAATTCCAGGTAGTAAGCAACTTAAGCTAGTTTAAGCTGAAAATTGACGTAATATATATATAGAGAGAGTCTCGGCTTTGTAATTTCGAACACTTATTCAAATACCGAGAAAATGGGCCTCCCAGAAAAGCCATCAGACACCAGTATCTTCAAGGCCCAGCACGGCTATGCTGACATAAAGTACGACACTCACAAGTACTCCGACGACCCAACCCCCATTGCCGTCAAGGAAAATAAAGCTGCTGACTTCATTCACGAAAAAACTAACAAAGACCACCAAAAGAAGTACGCCAAAGAAGGAGGAAAGAAATTGTTTGGAATCCTCCAAAGAGTGTTGTGTAATTAGTCTCCTCAATCTGAGGGCCTTATTATTCAGTGTATATTATTACCACGAATGTATCAAAATTAAGTGTAATTGGAGCAAGAAAGAAGAAAGAGGCTATGTAGAGAGTGTAAAAAAAAGTATTGCCGCGGGAATTAGTTTCGAAATAGGCAAAAAAAGTAGGTCTCGTCGACTAAGTGACGGTTGAGGATCTCGGGCATGTTGTGAAGAGGTGTTATGATACAGATGGCCTGAGTAGGGTGGGGCCAACCGTCTACGTAACTCGTGACTAGGATGTTTTTGAATGATCATTACATAATTCCTAACCGATTGTTAGCGAGCTAATTGCAAGCCTTCGATGTGTGTGCGCAGTGACAGCAAGGAAATGGCGCGTTTTAAAAATGCCTGCATGGGTTTCGCAAATCCCCAATCCTTTGTTCGAGGACATTGTATCCTATTTATTGAGTGACGGCAAGCGAAGAGGGTTCTGCTGGATCCCAGTCTCGTCAAGATCAGCATGGCTTGATCAAGGGACAAAGGTTTGCACAATATACCTCGCATCCTAGCACTATTTACAATCTGACACCAAGCCTATGTAATTCGTGTAATCTCTCTCTACACAATCGCCAAGCTAATTACACTGCGAAATCTGTACTGAGCCCAATTGTGTCTCACTAAGGCCGATTCTTCGCCCTGGACTAATGCTCTCCAAGCCCTGCCCAGCCGACAGAAGATCTGGCGGAACCTGCTGCAGTCCCAATATGGAAGCGCGCCGACATTGTCGAGTGAACTTTGAAAAAAGGCTGGCTTCTACAATAGCTGCAAAAAAGATCGCCACGAATGAGGGAACCGCCCAGCACGGTTTTTCCGGAAACTGCAGTTACGTAGCGGTTTGAATACATGAAGTGGGCTTGATGATGGCTGCCAACGTAGATCTTGCGTAACGCTGGCTCCATTTCCTTTGACGAGAATCGTCTGGATCAGGTGCCTGGACTATAAAACTAGGCACCTCGCCTACTTACATTACTTTCGTATTTCTTGTATAATCATCCGAACACTTTACATTCCTTATTGCCTCAGGCCAACTACGTTCATTTTTTGACTATCATTAAGAACACACATTCTTTTATACCATAGAAACCCCTACTATCGTTAAACACAATCTTAAATGATTTTCAAATCTTTGGCCTACTACCTGGCAATTTTGCTAGCCATAGCCAAGCCTTCGGTTTCGGAAAGTTTGGACGATGAAGAAGTCCACACTGTTACACAGACAAATTACATTACTGCCGATTGGTTCAAACCCGAGATCGATCAAATTCTTGCTGCGAATCCTCCAGCTATGACGACTGGTATCCAAATCGTATTCGTCAATGGTCTAGCCACTACTGAAGGCACTGAAAATTTTCAAACAACAGTTGCTACTTCCAACCTAGACTACACGGTTCAAACTTCTTCCCTCGAATACTTTACCACATCCGTATGTGATGGTGCTACATGCCTGGATGTGACCGCAACAAGAACTCACGCACAGACCTATACTACTAGAGCTCAAGTTCCTTACACCACAGTTCAAAAAGCTACTTCTGCTCCAGCACCAGATAATGTTGATCAAGTTGGCAACAGCAATGGAGGCAGTTCCCAGGTTACTACTCTCCCTTACACCACCGTTCCAAGCACTAAATCCAGAAATTCAAGACCTACTATCTACGAGACAGATACTGAAACTGACGATTCCACCCAAAATATTTTTATTACAAAGAGTGCTCCTACTACTACAACCACTCTTTACCTGGCTACTGAAGTTCCAACCACCATATTTACTCCCTCAGTCTCTGTGGAAACAATCACGAAGACTATGCAAGATCCTTTGATTACCAAATCTCCAGTCTCAAAGGCTTTGTCACAAACCATTGGCACTACATTTAGTGATCCATTGACTTTGACAAAGCTCACCAACAACGATACCGCTAAAGCTGGCAACGAGACTTCTGAATTCAACGCGGGTAATTCTACCGCTAAGAGTTCTACCAGCACCACTACTATTGATTTAAGATTGTCATCTGAATCAAGCTCAGTGCCAACCTATGTTCCAAAGCCTGGCTCTCAAAAATTCTCTAACGACTCGTCAGCTTCCTGGTCGTTGAGTTCTCTCGCCTCAAAATCTTTTGCTGGATCTAGCATTGTTACTGCTGCTGCATCTTCTAGTATTGCATCTAGTGCAGTATCTGGATCGTCTTCGGCTGCTGCCTCCTCTAGTGCCTCCTCTAGTGCTTCCTCTAGTGCTTCCTCTAGTGCTTCCTCTAGTGCTTCCTCGTCTATTTCTGCTCCTTCTGGTCCCGCCAAACTTGCTCCAGACAACAACTCTGGTGATTTATTTGAAGTCATCTCAACTGATTCTCCTCCATCTGTCTTCCCCAGACAAGAATTACCTTTAAGTATTCCTGAAGGCGTTGACAACAATGGTGTTCCTATTCAAACCAACAAATTCCATGCCAACTTATTCTTGGACGACCAAACTGGCCCTGTTATCGCAGCTCCATACGGATTGTTCTGGAAGAAACAGGACTACTATGGTTTCGGAGTCAGTCACGTTAACGAGTCGGACGTTGTTTTTGGTTCTTCAAACACTAACAACAAGGGTGTTCCATCATACTACTTCAATCCAAACGGTAATGCTGAAATTATTTTGTCAGCCACTGGCTTTTCTAATAACAACAATAACTTGAGAGTCACCGAAATCAAAGAAATGTCTATTTTGGCTACCTTATCTGCCGAAAAGAACGACAAAACCAACTTCCTTGACATTCCAATTGTCCAAGGTATGGGTTTCAGTACCGGTGTTTACAATGGTAACTTGACTCCATTATTAAACACTTTAATCGGATTCAAAGATTTAACTCAAGAAACTTCATCAGCTTTAGCCTCAAATGTCCAGAAATACCGTGCTACCTTATTCAATGGTGTCCAATGGTTAATCTATGTTACGTTACCAAACCCATCTTCGGGCTTCAAGTTGTCTGCTAAAGATGCATTCCACATTCAAGGATCTACTGCTGTTGATGGACTCATCATTCAATTGGCATACACCACTGGCGACTCTAAATCTGAAGGATTTTACGACGAATCAGCTGGTCAATATGTTACTGAAGCACAAGTCTCTGGTACTGTTTCCGGCGGTACTTCTGCTCAATATAAATTTACTTACTCCACCAAGGGTAAGTCTGCTGGAGGAAACCCAATCGTGTTTGCTTTGCCTCATCAAATCGAATCTCTTGATTCATCTACTGCCGGTAAATATACTGGAATTTCTTTGCAGTCCAACACCAAGGGCGTAATGAAGGCTTACTACACTGATACTTTGACTTTGAATGAACAACTAGAAACTGACATTGGCTTCTTACCATGGACTCAAAATATGAAATCGGACCTTACTTATACAAGCGACCAATTGAATCTTTTAGTCAAGGTAGCCAATGAGGAGTTATCTGTTGACATTCCAGAAACTGTCGCATCTATGGACTCTACCTACTACTCCGGTAAGGTCTTGGACAAATACTCCTATATCTTATTGGTTGTTAGCGACATTATTAAAGACAAGAAGGTTACGAAGGCCACTTTGGAAAGTGTCAAGTCTGCCTTTGACCAGTTCTTCAAGAACGAACAACATTTCCCACTCATGTACGATACCAAGTTCGGTGGTGTTACCTCTACTTCTGCCCAAAATGGTGACACTGGTGCTGATTTTGGTTCCGCTTACTACAACGATCATCATTTCCACTACGGCTACTATGTCCATGCTGCTGCCATCGTCGGTTACGTCGATGCTAAGTTAGGTGGTACTTGGGCTCAAGATAATAAGGACTGGGTCAATTCCTTGATCAGAGATGTTGCTAACCCATCCTCTAAAGACACTTACTTCCCAGTCAGCAGAATGTTTGACTGGTACGGCGGACACTCCTGGGCTGCTGGATTATTTGCCAGTGGAGATGGTAAAAACGAAGAGTCCAGTTCTGAAGATTACAACTTTGCTTACGGTATGAAATTGTGGGGTAAAGTCATTGGTGACGACTCCATGAAATCTAGAGGTGATTTGATGTTGGCCATTATGTCTAGAGCCATGAACATGTACTTCTATTATAAGAGTGACAACACTGTTGAGCCAGAGAAGTATATCCCTAATAAAGTTAGTGGTATCTTCTTTGAAAACAAGGTGGCATACACCACCTACTTTGGCGCTCCAGACGAGCATCCAGAGTATGTTCACGGTATCCACATGTTGCCTATTACGCCTGCATCATCCCTCATCAGAATCCCATCATATGTTGAAGAAGAATGGCAAGATCAAGTGTCCACATTCATCGATAATGTCGACAGTGGCTGGACCGGTATCTTGCGTCTTAACCAAGCTTTGTACGATGCAAAGAGCTCTTACGACTTCTTCTCATCCAACAACTGGAAATCAACATACTTGGACAACGGACAAAGTAGAACTTGGAGTTTGGCATTCTCTGGTGGTGTAGCCAACTCATCTTAGTTCCATTCGTTGCATCCAACCTTCATTTCATGCCCAGTGTACATTAGATTAAATAACATTAAGAATAAATACTTCAAACGGTTGACATAAATAAGCAAGTAATAAAACGAGATATTGTTTTAGTATCAATTAGAAGTGAAACTCCCTAGGTGTAGGCTAGGCTTTAGGTATGGGTTCTTCTGTAGTTACGTTTCGTACAACAAAGCTTCGAGTATCACGTGACATACTCACCAGATGTCGATTTATTTCATCTCCAGTGTCAACCACTGTAGGAAAGTGTCAATTTCAGCTTAGAACCATTCGATCTAGAAAACTCGTTAATACTGGCCAGCATGTTCTCTTTTGCCAAAAAATTAGTCGATCGTCTCGAAGGAACGGCTATCTCTGGAGAATCCAATGGCGTAGACTCCTACTTCAAAACGGGGTTGCTGATAAACAACAGAGGTTATGCTCTTCGAGTACTAAGTGTAATACCCCACTCCATTGCTCATAGTAGTGGTTTTGAGTCGTGGTTCGACTACATCATACGTATCAATGGTCACGAATTGCCCATGTTAAATCCATCATTATCATCATATGGCTACAACATACAAGAGGACGGGACCTTACATTACGGTGGAGGGATAACCTCAGAACAAGCAGGGCTTATCAACTATGAATTGCTCTACCAGGAAATTTCTACACTTGCTAAGAATGAACATCCCTTGACATTCGATGTGTGGAATGCCAAGGGTGGTGTGGTCAGACAGATAACGGTACCACTCAACAAATTCGAGCCCAGCACTACCGAACTTGACCAAGATATCTACAAGATGTTTGATAACACCTTTGCTCAAATTGGTTTGACGTTGCAATCTCAACATTTGAGCACAGCTACATATGTATGGAGAATATTGAAGAGCCATCCTGGATCACCGGCATTTGTATCTCAATTGGTTCCTTACTCTGACTATATCATTGGGTGTGATTCAGCATTCAGCGAAGATGCGCAAGGTTCGGGCCTTTTGTCAACCGGGGGAGAATCTTTGTTGTCTCGGGTCATTGGAAGCTACTACAATCATCATCATTCTATAACCCAAAAAGATGATGTTCCCGTTACCTTATTTGTTTACAACCACGACTACGACATTTTAAGACCTGTCACCGTCAACCTTTCAAGACTGTGGAGTGCCAACCAAAACAGAGGTGTCTTGGGTTGTGACGTAGGTTACGGATTATTGCATAGAATCCCGGAAGTAGTGGGAAAATTCGACAACAACAGCATCTCTGACGACTTGTTGTTTGAAAACCAGGATCATAGCTACAGTTCCTCGGAACAACCTCCCAACGTTCCTGTTGCAGCTTCAGCTCCCCCTACTGGACCAGTCATAAATCCTATGGCCGGCCATGCTCCTATAGTCCCACCTCCTCGTACTACAGCTGCCAAGAAGAAGAAGCACGTATCCGCTGTAAACTCTTCGTTGGGAGGATTAAATGACTATATGAATGAAGAGTTGGCGAAATCGAAGGAGTTGGACGTGCACTACAAGACGAATGCCAGTACAGATTCGTTGCCACCACCTCCACCAAAAGCGTCCTAAGTAATGTCTAATGCAAGATCACTCGCTCTGTAACTTTATTTGTAGAATAACGTGGAGCCCAGATGTGAAAACAAAGGCATATTACCGATACAACATTACCTAAGCCTACTAGCAATTTCTTCTTAACCACTTTTCAAGTATATCCAGACCCCTCACAATTTTATTATGAGAAGTGCTAGAAATTCGATGGAGACTGGGAAGTGAGGAGCATTAAGTCTTCGTTTTCTTGCCACACTTACAATTGGATTTATCTTTGCCAGTAACAGGATAAAGAAATCACAATTCTTTTTGTATAGGTCCAACAGAGTTAACACTTGAGGTAATTTAGATGTCTCGTGCTTTGACGAAACAGGTTTTCTTACCGAAATTGGCTAAAACATCTTGGGTTGAAATTTGCTTGAAATTACACAGAGTAGAATCCAATTTTAAATATACATTTTGTACATCACTAGTGATATCTCTAGACATTTACGTATAGAAATCATATCTTCGAGATGGGTGTGGAGGTTTAAATAAATTTGGTTACGTTTGAAAAAAATAATCGCGTGCCCACTGCCGGAATTGAACCGGCGATCGCTCCATTACGAGTGGAGCGCCTTACCACTTGGCCAAGCGGGCCCGATTATACACACTACTGAAACAAATAAATCCTAGAGGGAGCGAACAAGGGCATATCTATTGCAAGTGACGATTCTAGCCTGGGATTAGGGGCAGAAAATTCTAGTACCGCGCTATTTTGTGCCTTCCTATCATTCGTCGCACGGCTCCTAGAATGGGAGCCAGTGCCCATGTCGATATGGTGATTATTTGAAGCGTGTCCGGATGTTACATTCAACCTTCCTGCAACGTGTTGTGATTTGTTGGTTCTCTGCTTGTCGACGCTTAACTCTTTCCTTGATCTACCTTTCGTCCTCCATCCAACGTTTTTGCGGCAGATTATTTCGAGGCGGTGGATCTAATGTCAGCGGGGATCATGTAAGGTTCCAAAAGAAATGAGCGTTGCGATAAACGGCAAAAATCGCACTACAATACAACGACGCGACGATTCAAAAAGCGGCTGAGCTTGACCCAGTGACGTACCAACCTTTGATCGGTACGACCGTTAGCAATAGCTATCCAGTTTTGAACTCTACCAGTTATACATTCAACGATTCCGGATAATTCGTTATCGGCCCGCTGCCACAGATGCCACACCTGCATTACGTCACATTGCAATTTATCGAGTGCTAATATATGATTTTGGGATGTATCTAGACTAGGAAGAAAAGCCTCTCGAAGGGTTTATTTTTGGCCGAAAGTTCCGCTGTAGTACATCTAATTCCGTACATAACGCTATTCATACGATCTTATTTTCTTTTTTTCGGTAACAAGCTTAGATGACTCAGTAGAGCTGTTTATGGCTAATCGCGCTACAACGTCACCAGAAAATTATTTTATACTTTATATAGTTCGCTACTCGTGTTTGATAAAAAATTTGTAATCTCTTTCTTCAAACTCAGTACCGATTGTAACAACTTCACGATGGCGCAATCTAAAGTGTCCTTCAAGGAGCAGATGAAGGGCTTCCCCACATGGCAGATGTTAGTTATCTGTGTGATAAGATTTTCTGAACCTATCGCATTTTCATCTATATTTCCATATATTTACTTTATGATTCGAGATTTCGGGGTCGCCAAAGATAAAGACAATATCGCTACATATTCCGGATACTTGGCTGCATCGTTTGCGATAGCCCAGTTTCTCTTTTGTGTAAAGTGGGGTCAGGCATCCGATAGGTACGGTAGGAAACTAATTCTCATTTTGGGATTGTTTGGAACTTCAATCTCAGTTTTATTATTTGGATTTGCCTCTAACTACTATTTCGCATTGGCTGCCAGATGTTGTATGGGAGCTTCAAACGGTAATATTGCCGTGCTAAGAACCGTTATTGGTGAAATCGCTACCGAGAGAGGCCACCAGGCTATTGCATTTTCTACTCTTCCTTTACTTTGGAACGTGGGGTTTGTAATTGGCCCCATGATCGGTGCCTCTTCATACTTGACCAGACCAAGAAAAGCGCCTGAAGATGACTTACTTGCAGTACTCAATACTTCTGAAAGCTTGCATGAAAGGTTTATCACCAAGTATCCGTATGCGTTATCTAATATCGTGGTTGCCTTATTTTTATGGCTCAGCATGATTGTTGCCTTTTTGTTTTTGGAAGAGACTCACTACAAATTCAGAAAGACCAGAGATATTGGTCTTGAAATTGGAGATTTTATCAGAAGAGCTCTTGGATTCAAAGTGGAACCCAGACCTTGGAAGAAACCAGCTTCGCACGCAAAAGTCGTTCCTACAGAATCTACACCGTTGATCCGTACGGATTCTTCTGAGTCAATTTCTTCAGAGCTCAGTAACGCTGATACCCCACAGGAAGGTAACTCGACAGAGTCAGTCGAGGATGTATTCGATGACGATGACTCTATTGAATCTTTTGGTCCGATCTCCAGACAGGTGAGTCAGGCAATTATTCGTCGTTACTCTACCAAGGAAACTAGACCTACACTCTCTAGATCCACCACCAGAGACACGACTGCGTCTATTCTTACCGAATACAAAAACGCAGAAATCTTTACACCTGCGGTTGTCCAAACAATCGCAGCCAACTTCTTTACCTCATTGCATGCAATTGTCTACTCAGAGTTTTTACCCGTTATCTTGGCTGGTAACTTATTGCTTGACGAGTTGGAGTTTCCTTTCAAAATTAAAGGAGGTTTCGGTATAGATTTAAGTTCCATTGGTACACTATTATCCACCACAGGATTAATCGGTAGTTTGTCAATTGTGTTCTTATTCCCCTTCCTCGATAGAAATTTCAAATCCATTACCACTTATAGAGCCGCATCTGTGATATACCCACTTCCATACCTCATCTTGCCATACTTGATCTTTACTTTGTCAGACTACAATCCAAACTTCCCACCATGGTTTACTAAATTTGCATTGTACTTGCTTGCTAGTATCACTGCATTGTGCAATGCTCTTGCCTTCCCCAACCTTACCATGTTACTCCATAGAGCTTCCAACCCACGCCACAGGTCATACATTAATGGGCTGGCCTTGAGTTTGTCATCTTTGGCTAGGTTTATTGGCCCTGTCGTCTGGGGTTATTTGATGTCTGAATCTCAAAAACTCGGCGCAGCCGAGATATCTTGGATGCTTCTTGCCCTCATTGCTATTGTCTGCTCCATTCAATCATTCATGATGAAAGAACATGACGAAGACATGAAAGTTAGCCCCGAAGAAACGATTGAGGAAGTTACGATTGAAGCGTAGTGTATGTACAGTTTAGTTGGAAAAATCGATTTGCATTATAGAATAAAAGTACAAAGGTGTCAAATTGAAATATCTAGCTGAACGAAGCCTTGACAACCAAGACATGGAACGACTCCGCAATACTCAAGTTTATCAATGTATTGACATCTTCATCCTCAAATATGCCTTCATGAGTAGGTGTCGAGATCTTTAACTCTTGAGATAAGACAACAGAATTGTTTGCGATGACAAATAGCTCATTCAATAAATTAATGTTGGATTTCTTAATAGAGTTGGCCAAACTTTCATGCACAGTATAGGTGTCCACGGCTAAGGTGGGGTATTTCTCGGTTAATAAAGATTTGATCTGCTTCTCAAATCCAGTGGCCGATCCGCTTGGAGAACCTTTTATGTAGATATTGACTTTGGTGGTAACATTCTTCAAGACCAATCTATAGACAGTGTGTATAGCCAATAAGTCGCTTGAACTTAATATATTGCTGTTACTGATAACAATATTAATGGTTTTGAACGCTATTAATCCTCTGTGTACTACTTCTTCGTCTGTTATACGTGATAAATCAGAGGAATGTTTCACAGATAAGTCTTCATCGTCTGAGGCTTGCTCGTTCACGGTAGCCAAATGACTAATTTGATGAGCATTAACCTCTGGAATAGACTGTTCATTTACCAATAGCAATCCAAAGTGACTATCACATTGTTGGAACAATTGTTTGTGCAACAGAAAATCGTTATCATAAGATGATTGGTTCATTTTGACAGGAGTGATCAAGAATTCTGTCGATTCGGAGATTTGCTCATTGATAGAAAAGATTCTATTCTTTTGGGTCGACAAGATCGATTTCGATGTACAGTTCATTCCCAACAAGTCACCAAAAGCTTTTATGATAGACAATATCGAAGAGGAGTTGTTGTATTCGTATTGGTTGGATGCATTCACCTCTTGGTTTTCCTCATTCAATTCATAATTAGAAGATGATGATGCTTCAATAAGATGGGAAGTTCTCGAGCTAAATTCACGCAAATGAATGGCTTTCAAGTCTGTGTGGAAGGGATCATTGAAACTGTTTACAAAGGCCATCACGTAGGAAATAGTATCGATATTTCTCAACAAAAGAACAATTTTGGAGACTCTATAATCTGGCAAATTACTTATCTCGAAATCGCATAACTGCTTAGGATGCTCGTCATTATTTGGGACGGATCCAGCGGCATTCTTGGCAATCAACGGATTGGAGGTGTTAGGAGTACCATCCCAATTAATTTCTCCTCTGATAAACTTGTCTCTCTTTTCACGATAAGACACAGGGTAACAAACTAAAGATAATGGAGTAGTCAAAAATGTGGTTACCAAAGCCATAACGATAAACATGGAATAAACTCTTTGAGAGATGATGTTGGCATTTAAACCAACATTCAAAACAACAATTTCCACTATACCCTTACATGACATCAAGACACCGACAGCAAGCGATTCTCTCCACAATAACTTGTATAGTTTGGCAGCGACAAAACCACCGCCAATCTTTCCCGCCATTGCAAGCGCTAAAACGCCAATGGTATAGGCCCAGTCGATACCTCGATTCAAGAGTCCCAAGTTAACAGCCAACCCAGCAATGGCGAAATAAAGTGGAATCAACACAATATGGACGAGATCTTCAAGCTTTTCAGTGATCCTGATAACATATCCGTTATCTCTAGGAACAATCACCCCAGCCATGAAAGCACCGAAAATAGGATGAACACCAATGATGTCGGTAAAGAAAGAAGATATAAACACAATAATCAAGATGACCAACATATTTTTCTGAGAGGGTTCACCTGTGGTCAAATCGTTCGACGTTTTGCGGATCAAAAACCTCAAAGCAATTCTCACTGGGTAGCATAAAAATAAAAACCAGCCCACGGTAAGTAGCAAGATGTAGACAGTATTTACTCCTGAGGAAGCGTTGGCTAATGTGACCACCAAGGCCAACAATATCCAACCAGTTAAATCATTAGTAATACCGGCGGCCAACACGATGACACCCACTCTATCACCGATCAAGTTTAGCTCAGTTAGAATACGTGCCAAAACTGGGAATGCCGTGATACACAAGGCCACGGCAATAAATACCATATATGTGGTGAAACTCACATTGTTACTCTCGTCATGATATTCTTTATAGATACCAACCGAAATGGCGCAGCCAAGACCAAACGGAACGGCCATATTGATAAGACCAACGGTCACAGCGACTTTGATGTTTTTTCTGATAAATGAAATATCCACCTCTAGCCCAATAATGAACAAGAACAATATGATCCCGATGTTTGCAAAGAGTGTTAAGCCAGGGATAGACGCTTGGGGAAAGCAGTTTTTGGTGAAGCCTGGGACACGGCCCATAACTGTCGGTCCAAGCAATATACCGGTGATGACCTCGGCAATGACCTTGGGCTGTTGGATTTTACCCAACGGATAGTGAACGATATGGCATACTACGATGATAAGAATGGCTTGGAATAGGAAGATAGTGTACGGAGCCAGGGCAGAGTATTCCAACGGGTTCCTGCCCGCCACGATACCTGCTACCGCGCTACTCGACACTGCCATAATCTAACGTGTGTAAGTAACTTATTTAGCGTAGTTGCAGCACCTTATTTGTTGTCGAAAGTCACACCTTTAAATAGTTCGATCACTTTTCTGTTATAGTGGTTGCCGCGCGCACGAGAGCAGATAAACTTTCCCACAAGCGTTGCAAATCCGTTATGGGGCTGTGCGATGTCGCAGAACAAATACGATGCAAAGAATGAGAAGGTTTTCGATCTAAGGAAGTAAGGAGTGTTGTGATTTGCGCGTTGTTAACGTAGATTGTGTAGCACCTAGTGTATATGTGGGGTCTATGCGACTCTACGTATCAAGGTGCAACTCCGTCGCCCGGTCATCTGGAATCGTACCTTGTTTACGTAGCGCGTGTACACATTAAGCTTTGTTCGCGATGCCCAGATCATTTGGGGAAGCGCTGAGCGGGGTGCTTGTTCGTGTGGGGTTGATCGCTCAGGTAAATATAGGTGCTAGTCCCGAGTTTGTGCCCTGCTCACGAATTGATCTTTGGTAGTCAAGCGCAGCGTGTACAGTCCAAACAGATAAGCCAAATCAGATGACAAGCACGTTGGAAAAAACATCATTTCCAAGAGAAAATCATCTGGTTACTCAATGACCGATCTAGTTGAGCCACAAACAAAAGAGGGGAACAGGAAAGAACCAGTGCCTCTACTTACAACCCTTGGATTGTTTGTGATTGACGACAATTTGTATCCTGGAACATCAAGACCTTCTGAGCATGACATCATAGGTGGAGGAGCATCGTATGCTATAATTGGAGCACGAATCATCGCTGGAGCCAAACTAGGTAAGCAAGTATCTGGCATCATTGATCAGGGTTCGGATTTCCCACCCAATGTAGAGAGGGAACTCAAATCATGGGGCACCGGAATGGTGTTTCGCATGGACCCTACAAGACTAACTACCAGAGGAGCCAATATCTATATAGACGATATTCGGCACTTTGAATTTCGCACTCCGAAAAAGAGAGTCGAGGTAGACGATATCAAAACCGATCCATGGCTCTTAAACTCAAAGGCCTTCCATATGTGTTGTACTATTGAAAGATGTGAAGAAATAATAGATACAATAAACTCTCTTGTGGATACACCACCTACTTATGTATTCGAGCCATTTCCTGGTGACTGTGTGCCAGAACACTACGAGCACTTGACAAGAGTGCTAAAAAAAATAGACATTTTCACGCCCAATTTGGATGAGGCATGCGCTTTACTTGGAATTGCAAAAGTGCTGAAGGATCAGTGGTCCCATGTATCACTGCAATTCCAGAAACACCAGAGTATCCCTAATTCAGGCACGTTGCTCAGGTGTGGTGCAGATGGGTGTTTTGTACATAATGTAAATAACTACCAATTAGCACTTCCTGCGTACCACCAGGACCAAGATAAGGTTCTTGACGTCACAGGAGGTGGAAATTCATTTTGCGGCGGTTTCGCAGTGGCTTTCAGCTTAACCCAGGGGGACTGGCTCACCGCGGCGATCTGTGGAAACTTGGCTAGTGGATGTGTGGTGGAGAGATTGGGGATTCCCACGAAGCATCCTGAAAAAGAAGAATGGAACGGCTTGTCTATAGAAGCCAGAGCCCAAGTCTACCAGAAATTGCATGGTGTCGAATGGAATGGCTTGCAATGGTTAGACGCGCACGAAAAAACCTGAACCGCATGTCCGTCCCACGCTGATTTAATTCTCCTGCAAACTCAGTAGTGCGGTATTAATGCACAACATTTCCCCAATAGGAAAATTTTGGTACTGGCTCCACTGAGCAAGCACGTCGCAATTTCACTTTATCCCCTATATGCTAATAAAGTGCGCCTTTAGTCCTGTAGTTCCCAACACCTCTAACGCTGTGATCTTCAGCAATTCATTAGAAATAACACTGTTCCAAGTACATTGATACACACTATAGACAATTGTATACTTAATTGAAACTTCAACCTCTTCCGATTTCTTTTAGACTTTCTTCTACACCCTCACCCTTGGATCGTTCTCTGCTGATCGGCCCACAGCTGCCAACCTCGCAATACTATCTCCTGCACACATGCACGCACGCACCCGAACCCTACGCGTTTTTCTCTGAGATAAATTTTCATCCTCTTAAATATTAGTCGTCTATCGAATAGAAGGTTCATCTGTGGATGGAAATAGCATAGAACCTAATTAAGGAGATAATAGGTACAACGATGTCAAATGTCGATCCTGCGGTATACCGTGCCACCTACTCAAGCGTAAGTATCTTAATTGTGGCACTTTGTGCCCGAAGTATCCCAATTTCTTCCCACGCAGCTCTTGCTCCAAGCACTTTATCTTACCCAGCAAAGACGCGTTTCGACTAGACTGTCAATACTAACACCACCTAGACTGAGGTTTATGAGTGTACCATGAACGAATTTCCTATCATGAGGCGGTGTAAGGATGACTGGGTCAATGCAACTCAAATTCTCAAGTGCTGTAATTTCCCAAAGGCCAAGAGAACCAAAATCTTGGAAAAAGGCGTGCAGCAAGGATTACACGAAAAGATCCAAGGAGGGTTTGGTCGATTCCAAGGTACTTGGATTCCTTTGGCAGATGCCCAAAAGCTTGCTGCAGAATACGGTTTGGCTCCAGAAGCCGCCCCCGTATTATATCTTGATACTAGTGATCCAAATATCGACATACCGCAAAAGGCAAAACCTATTCCAAAGGAACCAACCCCAGTAAAAAGAAAATACACAAAGAAAATCAAGAAGTTGGGTGATACCCCCACTAAAAAGTTTAAGCTCGGTGGATCGGCACAGGTGGCTGATCATGATCCATTCAATTCACAAGAATCTTTCAGTTCAATTTCAAGACAAAACTCATTCCAATCATCTCAGCAACAGCAGCAGCAGTATCTTCAAAACCCTCAAATTTTCCAAATTCCAAACGGAAAATTTGCTCCTCAGCACCATTTACCTCCAACGTTCCAGCAGTCAGAATTCTTAGGAAACAATGTCATCAACGGAAACAACCCAGCTGTACAACTCAACGGTAATGTTCCAAACTTTACTGCTCATAATCAAGTTGCCCAAAGTGATTTTCAAAACTACCAAGTGCAGTACCAGCTTCTTCAGCAGCAACAAGCTCAGCAGCAGCAACTCCAAAACTTTCAGTCTGTGCCATTTGGCTCAAATGGTCAGATGATTCCGCACCAGCCTCAATTGGTCGGAAATTTTAATCATCCAAAGACTTCTCTGTCGCAATCTACAAACGAAACTAATTGGTCACAGGATGAGATAATCCACCACTCTACCAAGGATAGTGATACTTCATTGTCATCTAATGAAGATCCAAACCAATCGGTCAAGAGAAACATGTACGGCAAGAACAATCTTATTACTGGAAACAGTAGAAGCCCACCATCGCATTCTAACGAAGAAGAATCTTATTCGGCTCAATTGTTGAAGTTTTTCAGCGAGGATAATGCTGAGATTCCTTACTTTGTTCACAATCCGCCCTACGGTTTCAATATCAACGAACCAATCGACGATGAGGGCCACACTCCTTTACACTGGGCTGCTTCTATCGGAAACTATCAGATGATACATCTTCTCTTATCAAAAGGCGCAAGTCCTTTAGTAGTCAATAATTTTGGATTGAATCCATTATCGAAACTGATCAGTTTCAATAACTGTTATGAGCTCAAGAACTTTCCTAAAGTATTAGACGATTTGGAGTTGTGTTTGATAAACACAGACATTAACGGCAGAACACCTCTTCATTACTTGTGTCAATTTGCCAAAGTCAAAACCAAGATCGAGAGCTTGAAATATTATCTTAATGTGATATTAAATAAATTATCGAGTCTTTCAAACCAAAATTCTTCAAAGCAAATTGATTTGTTGAAAAATGTTCTTGATCATCAGGATGTCAACGGTGATACATGCTTGCATTTGGCTGCCAAGTCGGGAAGCTCTAAAGTCGTAAGGATTTTATTGCATTATGGTGCAAGAGATGATCTTGAAAATATTCATAAGGAGACTGCAAAATTATTGATTATGCATTATAACTTACTTCCAAACGAAAGAGTTCAGCATAATCAAGCAGATCTTTCGGCTTCTGAGCAATCCTTTAATGCTTCAGCTTCTCAAATGCAGCCTTCGCTCGATCAACAATCTCAAATGCAAATTCACCAACCAATTGTCACTACTCAGCAATTGCAACCTTCACAAATGAAACAGCAACTGATGGGACAACCTTCTTCTGCACCAAATGGATTCACCCAACAGACTGATAGCAGCCAAAACGGCGACTCTAATAACCAATTTCTGGTAATGGTCACACCGGTTCAACCAAATTATAACAGTGGAAAGGCTGTAGAAACACCAGATACTCAAAGAACGACAATTCAAGTTGATGATATGGAGGAAGACGAGGTCAGAATAGATAAGACCCATCTTGAAAAGCTCATCAAAGCTGAAGATAACAAAGAGAATATTTTCATGGATAGCCCTAGTGTATCCAAAAATTACGATTCGATGTCTACTCCTATTCAAAAACAGAATCGTGGTGCAGCTCCATTAATACCGTCCTCTGCCCAGCAACCTTCGCAACCTTTGACTTCAATATCCGAGAGAACTCTGGAAAGTACTCCTCTTAGCGAGGAAAGAAACAAAGCGTACACGAACTTTTCGGTTCAAAAAGCATACCAACCCAAACCGCCAAAGATAGATGAAGATGGTAACTTGATTAATGCCGCAGAAAAGGAAAGTGTCGAAGAATCCAAGTTACCAATGCCTGATCTTTCCTCTATGGTTACAGGTATGATAAATTCGTTTTCCGATAGTTACAACCAAGAGACAGCAAGACTTGACTCAGTTTACAAGACTTTACAGAATAAGATCAAGTTTCAAGAAGAGAGGAACAAAGAATCTTTACAGAACTTCAGAAATGTGTTGGGCAAAGCAGGTATTGAAAACTTCGAGACCATCACTGAAGGTAAGTCTTTGTTAAGTAGCAAGATCGGTGCGTGTGAAGAAGAAGTTGAGAAGAAAGAAGTAACTTTATTAGGAAAATTGAAGTTTAACATTTCTTCCAATTTGGTCTCGCTCATACAGGAAAAGGAACAAAAGGTTGAAGGAAATGCTGATCTGGATAATAATGACGACCTTATCAATGAAGAACAAATCAACCATGCAGTGGAATTAACCCAATTGCAAATCCAGCAGGACAATCTTTTGAAACAGATGGCTGCAGGCATCAAGAATTATGGAATCGACAGCAAGATGTACAAGTATAGAAAGTTGATAAGCTTGAGTTGTGGACTCAAGGTCGAAGACATCGATAGTTTGATTGACGGTATCGAGGCTTCTTTAATGGAAACTGTGTGCTAGTCACACTTTGACAGACACTACTGATAGACCCAGATAATACTCTATGTAACAGCATATCTAATTGTATAAATATAAACTATGAACCACCCGAGATATAGTAGAGCAAGGTTGGTCGTGCGCGCACGAAAAAGTTTGAGACTTGGTCGAAATTTGTTGATTATTGTTACTGAAGCACAGTAAAGATGGCTGGACATCCATATAAAATTCAAAAATACCCAGCTGGCAAATCTAATGGCCCCACGATCCCTCCTTCGAAATATGAAACTGAGCCATCGACTTTGAAGAACTTTCCCTCATCCATAGTCAATGGTGTTACAGCTGAAGGTGGATTGTTTTCATTGACATTTAAATCGATTAGCTGCACTACTTTTGTAGAGAAGCTGGAGCTTATCAAAAGGACTCTTGTGAAAGAAGAGTTTGAGCCACCGATAATTACTGAAGAAACGTACGATGCAAAAGCGGTATTGGAACAGTTAAAGAACGAATTAAGCGAAGAAAAAGAGATTCCTATTTCCAAAGACACCAAAAAAATTTCAGATTTACACGAAGAGCTTCAAAATGCGGTGGAGTTGAATAAACCACTTGCAGAAGTCGGTCATAAAATACAGCAGAACTACGCGTCAAGTCACCCCGACAAGATTCTTACATTCAGCAATGAGGCTTATTCTATACCAAACGATGTTCCACAAGTAAATGTAGATAAGTTCGAGGACGTTCAGAATCCTGACTACACGCCATATCAACCAGCACCAATAGAAGAGCCTGCTGAAGCTGACCAACCAGCAGTTGACCAACCAACTTTGCCAAGCGAATCAAACACACATTTAGAGGCTCTTGAGCAGGTTCCCGTCCCGACCTTTGGTCAATCTTTATCCGAGACTATTCCTGGTCAGTCGATTCCTGGTCAAGAGACTATTCCTGGTCAAGAGACTATTCCTGGTCAAGAGACTATCCCTGGTCAGCCGATTCCTGGTCAGCTGATTTCTGGCCAAGCTGAGCCAACTCATGTTCATGCTGAAGCATATGCTGGTCAATCCCAGCCAATTCCTGGTCAAGGGTTGCAACACGAACAACTTGTGGCAACTTCAATTCCTGGCCAAGAAATAAATCGCAGCCAGCCTATGCCTTCAATTCAGGGCCAAGAGTTCAACCACCAACATATGCCTCCAATTCAAGGCCAAGAGTTCAATCATAACCAACCTATACCTCCAATTCCTGGCCAGTTGAATCATGATGTACCTATGGTGCCTATTCCTGAAGTAGGTATAACATTTGAGCAATACCCTGAAATCAACGTCCCATTAAACTCAGATCAGTTCAATCCAAACCCTAGCCATCCTCCTCCGGGCGACCACTTCTAAATAAGTTCTAGCTGTATATTTACTGTATCATATTTAAAGAATAAACTTCATTAAATTGTAACGTTCAATTCAAACCACCCAAAACTACACTTTTGGTGATCAAGTAGTCATCGACTCCGTAGACGGAACCCTCTTTACCGAATCCAGATTCAGCAATGCCTCCAAACGGCATGGCCGCTTCTGAAACCAAACCAGTATTCACGCCTATGATACCAGCTTGCAATTCTTCGGCTGTGTTAAAGATTCTTTGAATGTCTTTGGAGAAAAAGTACCCGGCTAAGCCAAACTGCGTATCGTTAGCTAAAGCAATGACTTCTTCGTCAGAACTAAACTTCATCAATGGGCATACTGGTCCAAAAGTCTCTTCCTTGGAAATTGTCAGTTCCTTAGGGACGTTACCCAAAATAGTCAAATCGTGGAAGTTTTCACCAATATCTGTACGATGTTTGCCTCCAAGTAAGATTTCAGCACCTCTGGAAACTGCATCGTCAATATGAGATCTGACCTTGGACAATGACTTGTTGTGGATAACTGGTCCGTGGGTTACGTCAGGATCAAGCCCATTTCCCAATGTAGTAGATTCTCTAACCTTATCAACAAACTTTTTGGCAAACTCATCGTAAATAGATTCGTGAATATAAATTCTGTTAGCGCAAACACAAGTCTGACCACTGGATCTGAACTTGGATGCTATGGCCCCGGCCACGGCCTTATCGATATCAGCATCATCAAAAACAATCAACGGAGCATTGCCTCCTAATTCGAACGACAATTTCTTTAAGGTTGACGATGACTGAGACATCAATATTTTTCCAACATTAGTAGAGCCAGTAAACGAGACTTTCTTGATTAGAGGATGTTCACAGATCAATGTACCTACACCAGCAGCATCGTCGGAAGGCAAAACATTGACCAGGCCCGCAGGGAACTGTGCTTCGTGTGCCAAGTACGCAAGAGCAGTCGCAGAAAGTGGTGTTTCGGAAGCAGGTTTGATCACCGATGTGCATCCAACCGCAAAAGCAGCAGCTAGTTTACGTGCTATCATTGCCGAAGGAAAGTTCCAAGGGACCATGATCCCACATACCCCGATTGGCTGTTTCAATGTAAGGATTTTATTGCCTGGGACGGAAGAAGAGAGAACGTCTCCGTTGATACGAGGAGCTTCTTCTGCGTACCATTGGAAAAAAGATGCTGAGTACATAACTTCGCCAAGAGCGTCTGCATATGGTTTTCCATTTTCAAGCACAATCAACTTGGCCAAATCATCTTTGTTTTCAATCATAAGGTTGTACAAATTTAGCAACCATTCGGATCTCTGGCGACCAGTGGTCTTTTTGAACAGTTGGAACGACCTGTGTGCTGCTTGAATGGCATTTTCATAGTCTTGATGTGACATTGATGATACTTCGGCAATAAACGATTCTTTGGCGGGATACAATGCTGGGTCTGTCACCTTGAATTTGGCTCCCAGGCTTCCATCTTGCCATTGGCCATTGATAAAGCCTTGGGTTTTGACCAAATTGGGGTTCTTCAATCCTGCCAACACGCGGGCTGAGGGCTCAACAGTAAAGTTTCGGGTAAATATACGACTAACTCTCAACATTGTCGGAGTAATATTCGTAGTGCTTGCTAATTCGTTGCTATTTGAACTATAGGGTGCGTCTGCATAGCGGCATTCTAGATTTGGGATCGGTTGCAACACGTGACGCATTTATCCATATAACGGGAGGACAGTTCCGGCCATGATAAGTAGTACACAGTAAGGATTACGCTGGGTTGGATAGTTTGTTGATACGCTTCTCGATGAGACGACGTGGATTCAAGGTAAAAAAACACTTTTTGTCGATGTTTTTGCTCTCTTCCCTTGATGTTTCCTCCACCAGTTTAGCTATTTTTATACATTTTCTAATCGTTTTAACCAAGTACTCGTAGTTTTCGCGCGGTGTTGCAGGCTTATTTTCTTTATTTTCTGGGTCTTCCACTTCGGCCGGCTCCTTCGGTTCTTCTTTGACTGGCTGCTGCTTCACGAAGGGCTCGTCGGTATAATGATCTGGAGGTTCGGTTGTTTCGGCCTCCTCTTTGGGCTGGTCTTTGAGAAACTTCCGTTTGAGGTACCGGTCTATAATTCTTTTGTCTATATCGTACATTGCAGCCAACGCGATTTGAGGTGGAGTGAATAAGAACGCTACATCGCTCAACAAATAGTAGTCGTTGAGCCACTTTTTGGCTTTGTCGTACAACCCACCTAGCGTATCAATTGAAACATCGTACATCAACGGTGAAGGATGTAACAACACAGCCTGTAAGTCAAGGAAGAATCCGTAGAGTGGCCGGAATGGATGATGAACCAAAAGCGTGAACTTGAGGGATTGGAGAACAATAAACTCCAAATCCAAAATATCGCTTGGCAGTACTTTTGCCAATGGTTTCACAAACGATTCGATTGATATGAAGTAGTTTTCTGATTTGGCTGCCAAAAAAACACAAGTGTAAAGCACGTTTTTAGGATGATATTCACTGACTGAATTGACAAGATAAAACTTCTTGAAAAATGACACGGCTGTAGCCTTGACTTGGGTAGGCATTTTGAAATGATTGCAAGTTTGAATTAAGCTCTTCCCATAGTAGTTGAGGTACTTCACTTCTTCTTCATAGGTCAACAAATCAAGCAACTTTTCTGGACTCAACTCATCGGCGAATTTCTCAAACACTTCTGGCTGTTGCGATTTGAGTTCGTCGTATGCTTTATTGAATCTTGCAGTAGCCATCTTGCGGCCCAGTTCATTTGCTTTACGTCTCTGAGCATCGAATCCCTCAGCAGAAAATGACCAAAGTTCAAACTGCGTTGATCTTCGATATAAATCATCAATGCTTGAAGCCGGTCCTCTGGTCTTGACTACGTTTTCTTTGTCATCTTCTTCTCTGATTTCGCCATTGTTTTTGTCTAGGGCACCCATTCTATAATCTGTGGTTCTAATCCACCTCGTCAATGCGTTAAAGCTGTATCGTACTCCAATTCTACAGCTGTCTTTACCTTTAACGTTATTCTCATCAAAAGATGTTAGAGAGATCTGTGTGCAGGACGGGATCGTCAGAATTTGACAGAACTACAGATAAGTCTAGTTGAATGTGTATATATGAAGTTAGACAAGTAACCCGGTAGCTAGTCTAAATCTTCGATGCGATAAATGTAGAGAGATGAAGTAAAAAGTGGATATAAAAAGGCAATGAAATTAAATGGACAGGCACCACGAGTACTACAAATCCAAATCACCGGTGGTTGCTTTGTCGTCATCGTCGTCGTCATCGTCGTCACTCGATAAGCTATCTACGTCACTGAGATCATCGTCTTCGCCGTCTTCTCCCTCAAGGTCATTATCTTCGTCGTCGTCCAACGTTATGTTTTTGGCATACTTCTGTACATAAAGTTTTACAGTTTCAGTGTATTTCGATTCGTTCTTAGTCATCAAACTCGAAGCCTCTGAATTCAATGGGTCACTAGGATTGGCATACCTTAATAAATGAGGTAAAAAGGTCTCAAAGATGTTTAGTAACCCGAACATAGGCAGCCAAGTCTGGTTGATGACGTCAAGACACACCGAGCCTGAACCTTCATCGATGTTAGGGTGGAATATTTTGTTGGTAAAACCAATTGAAGGTGATTTCATGGGATATTGGTCGGGAAGTTCCACCCTTATCTTCCAGGTGCCCCCATTATAAGGAGTATCCGCGGGGCCCTTGAAAATAACGTGGAAGTGCTGAATGGAGTCTTGGATTAGCGAGACATCATGGTCACTCATCATGAGCTCCATCACATCTTTCTCAATCCGTCTTTTGGGTGAACTCATGATGTTTTCGCTACCTATAAAGTGGTTGTTACCTACGCAAGTTAATCTCCTTTATACCTCTGGCGGGAAAGGGTCACGCGGGTGCTTATGGTGGGGCGATAGCGGCACGTGAGGTGTTCCTGTTTATATGTGCCACGATAAGGTGGTGGGGAAACTACAGCAAAGACGTGAGCCTACAGAATCATCAATAAGTCATATATTAGCAGGGTACAACTACAACACACCCTGGCGTCCTGCACTGGCGCTTCTTGCGGTGCACTGAATCGTTACATACCCTAAAGGGCAAAGTTCCTCACGTGCACAGCGTGCTATCACTGTCAAACTTCGACTCAGCCACACACGGACCTTTTGGTCGTTGATGAGCTGGGTTATTGTACCACCGCGCGCGGAGTGGCATCCTTTTTGGCAATCTCAAGAAGCCAAGGCACGTCAAGAATGCTATTGCCCTCCTCCAAAATGGAGCTGGTGCACTTGTAGGTTGCTCTAACCACCATTCCACCTGGCAAATCGTCCAGTCCGAAGGTGGCCGCGTGTACTTTGTCAGGGTTTTCAAATTCAGCATCCTCAATTGGACAAACCCTAGTTTGAAAGGGAATACCAGCTCTGCGCACAACTTGCTTGTATTCAAAACCTTTCATTGAGCGTTGCTTAAGCTTGTATTTTATAGTCAATACGTAGATACTATATTCTGGCAATACGAAATGGAGTTTCAATGGAACTATCCCGTTCTCTTTGTCAAACGACAAGGTTGTGTTTAAGTCGGGAAGCTCGATACTCATAGACATTAGTTCGATCAAGTCGTTTTCGAGTTGCTTGAGGAACTCTTCCTCTTCTTTTGTGTATGACCTAGTTGCCATGATAGATTGTGAATACTAAGATGAGCTTTACTACAACATTCGTCGGGGGTCGAAGAGTTTTATGTAAATGCGTCAGAATACGTGTATTTTAGTGTTAGAGGCGTGCTTTATTTTGAGTAGCGAAGCGATTATATAAACAATAGAACGTGACTTGTTAATTCACCCTGTCAAACAAAGATAAACCCTAAACTGAAATTACCTCACTGGAAGCCACTTTGAGACAGATTTTTTGGGGCCAACTTTAGAGTACGCACACAAAATATGCGTCGCACTCGCATATGACAACAGTTACATGTGAGTTGTATTGTATGTCAACGTCCAATGCTGCGAGTATATTTGCCAAAACGTCAGCAATATTTAGCATCAAGGCAATGAACCTGGCAGAAGTCTAGAAGTACTAAAAATAGATGCCTCCCAGTTGTGCGCTAATTTTAGATACTGTACGATCCGTAGACCTAACCACCAGATATTATCTAGCCACTAGATCTTTTCGTAATTTTATATTACTTGGCCGTAGGTACCGTCATCAATTTCCTTTTTTAGTTTTCCTACTATTTCACGTTGGCTTTCATCCAACGTCTCGAGTTCAGCTTCACTCAATCCATAGACATCTCTCAACAACCCCGCATGATCAGGGGTTATTTCCGTTAAAACAGGCTTTCTTTTGTTCAATGTTAACTCTATCAAGTCACGGTTAGATGTGGAGCTGAGTAAGCTAAGCTCGACCAATGCGTGGGCCAACTGCGGAAACTGGTCGAGCAAGGTTTTGGCCAAGTTGGGGTTGTCGATACTAAGGGCTTTAGCCTCTTTAAGTATCTGAAATGCTGAGTTTTGATCAATACTATTCAATATACTAGATATCACTCCCGCAGGTGTTTGGTTGGGATGGATCTGGGTACCCAACGGCAAAGGCGGTAACTTTTCCTTTTCTTCACTCTCGTTCGTGAATGTGCACCGAAGGAACCTTCCATTAGGTAAAGTTGTATAGTTTAAGTTTCTGACGGCACTGGCAGCAGTCTCATGGTCTCCATAATTGACGACGGCGTACCCTTTCGACTTACCAGTCATGTCATCGAACATCAACTTCAAGTCCAGAACCGGCCCCACGGACTTGGCAATATCAAGAACCTGCTGTTCCGAGTATTCGAACGGGAACTTTCCCAACGTAACAGTAGTACCGTTGTTCATTGCCACTACTACAAGTTGTACTGCCTTTGATAATAAAGATGTACCAAAAAAAAGATTCGTGTGCGAGTCGCTACTTTTTGCGCACACTACAAAAAATTTATCAAGCGAAATTAATCAGTAACGATATAACTATAGAAGATGGATCCCAAGGAAATCAAATCAACAATATCGAACCTTGAGAAGGCGTCTGATGACACCACGATTTTGAAGCTCTTGAATATTCTCAACGATGGAGTGAAGCCCAGTGAAAAGCTTTTGCGTGAAACCAAAGTGGGTGTGATTGTCAATAAGTATAGATCCCATGGCAGTAGTGAAATCACCGGGTTGGTGAAGAAAATGATCAAATCGTGGAGAGAAGCGGTGCAGAATGAAAAGAAAAAGAAGGGCAGCTCTTCCGAATCTCCCGTCTCGCAAACAAACGGCACCACCAAAGCCCCTGCTAGCTCGCAATCTCCCACTGCCTCTGCTCCCGCTGCTGGTTCAACAGAGAGCAAATTCCACAGAGGAAACAGAAACCCCAAAACAGACGGGGTCAACACCTCGTTGTACGAAAATTCCACCCGTAATGCATCTGTCAGTGCGTTATACACTGCTTTAGCCATTGAAAGAGACGACTCGCCCTCGCATATACTAAGCATTTCCACCGCTATAGAAAGCGAAGTTTTCAAAAGCGAATACTCGTCGGTTAACGACAGCTATAGAAACAAGTTGAGAACGTTTACGATGAACCTACGTAACAAGAAGAACCCTGAATTGAGAGAAAGATTACTCACCAAAGCCATTCTGGCCTCGGCGTTTATAAAAATGAGTCCCAGTGAAATGGCCCCTGAAGCGCTACGTAAAGAAATGGAAAAGTTGCATAAACAGAACTTGTTTGATGCCCAAGGTGCCACCGAAAAGCGTGCTGTAACCGACAGATTCACTTGTGGTAAGTGTAAGCACAAGAAGGTCAGTTATTACCAGATGCAAACCAGATCTGCGGATGAACCGTTGACGACCTTCTGTACATGTGAGAACTGTGGTAATAGATGGAAATTTTCCTAGACGAGCTGTATGTGTGTATAGAAACTGTAATATATTATATTAGTATTGTGATGTAATTATTTAAAATTTGACGTTTTTGGTCAAGAAGGAAATCAAATCAACCTTGGTGACGATTTGAACGGGTTTGTAGTCTTCGTCGGTAACAATGGCGTTGGAGTTAGTTTCAAAGAACTTGTTCAACAATGCCAAGTTGGTGTCGAGAGTTATAGGTTCGTAAGATCTCTTGGTGAAACCAGATTCTTTGGAAATACCGAAAGACTTTTCAAAGTCGGCCAATTTTCTAAAGTCAATGATGATGCTTTTAATGGAGTTGGTCATTTGCACTTTCTTGGTGGATAAGGACTTTAAGATCGCGGACAAGGTGACCAAACCAACCAATTTTCCGTTGCTGTTCAAAACAGGCAATTGATCGAAGGCATTGGATTGTAACAAGTTAAAGGTCTTTTCGACAGTGTCGGCCAAAGTGACAGTGACAACTGGAGCTTTGCCAGCAACCAAGTCTTTGATGGTGGTCTTGGCCAAGAAATCATCGGTTTGGTCAGCTTCAGCATTGGTCTCTTCAACCTGGAACCCGTTGGTCTTCATCCATTCGTCGTCGGCGAACTTGGATAAGTACGATCTGATGGAATCAGGGAACACAACCACAAGAGTGTCGTTTTCAGTCAAGTCTTTGGCAACAGTCAAAGCAGCTTGTAAGGCGGAACCAGAAGAACCACCGACCAAAATACCTTCTTCTCTAATGATTCTTCTGGCCAACTTAAACGATTCACGGTCGTCGGTCTTGAGCCATTTGTCCACGTGGGATCTGTCCAAAACATCAGGAATGAAGTCGTAACCAATACCTTCGACCAAGTAACCTTCAGTGGAATCGTTCAAGCTTTCTGGTTGGGCCAAGATGGAACCGTGAGGGTCGGCTCCGATGACTTGAATTTCAGGGTTCTGTTCCTTTAAGTACTTGGAGATACCGGTGATGGTACCACCAGTACCGGCACCAGCAACAAGGTGGGTGACTTTACCCTTTGTTTGGTCCCAGATCTCGTAACCGGTTCCGTAGTAGTGGGCATCAGGGTTTGCTTCGTTAGCGTATTGGTCCAAGATGATGGAGTTTGGGATTTCCTTCTCCAATTTACGGGCAACACCAATGTGAGATTCAGGAGCATCCCATGCAGCTTCAGTAGGAGTTCTGATAATCTCGGCACCCAAAGCTTTCAAAACAGAGACCTTCTCGTTAGACATCTTCTCAGGCAAGGTGATGATGGTACGGTAACCCTTAACGGCACCGACCAAAGCCAAGCCAATACCGGTGTTACCAGAAGTAGGTTCGATCAAGGTGTAGCCAGGTTTGATACGTCCTTGCTTTTCGGCTTCGAGAACCATGTTTTTGGCGATTCTATCCTTGATTGAGCCACCGGCATTGAAGAGCTCGACCTTGGCGTAGATCTTGGCCTTGATGCCGTACGATTGAGGAATACGGTTGAGCTGGATCAACGGAGTGTTGCCTATAAGGTCCAAAGAGGACTCGTACAATGGAGGAATGGTCATTATAGTCCTAAAGTAAAAGAAAGAGGTCGATATCAGAAAAATTTTAGTGTGGCTTCAATAACGGTTTTTTAACAGCGGCTCCACAAACAAAAGAAATGCGATGGCCCAGTGCAACTACCCAGAGATAACTTCTATACATAATAAGTTAAAGTTAACGAGCCACGTCCTACGAAGTAAAAATGATTCACAGTGGTATTCACTATATTATGACAGCTCAGATGATATTAATTACAAGTAAAAGTCAACCACTCTATGAACCACTAAGGTACCAAATCAGCTCTTCACTCCAGACAATTCTCATAACGTTTGAGACTCGTAAAATACAAATGTTCCGGACTTGAGAAAAAGAGTCACCAAGTAGCTTAAGGAGGCAATGCGACCCAACATGCCGCGATGTGATTCCCTTGATGGTTTGTAACACCTACTTCTACACCGCACACGTTTCTCAATCAATTCGCACTATTTTGAAATCTAGTTTAATTCGCACTCAACGTCTAGTTCGTAAATATTCCATTGTCTAATTTTATTCTAATTTTCTTGTAATTTTATTAGACGTTGACCAATTTACACTTGATCACGTCCACATCTTGTCCAGGTACACCCTTGGTAAAGTCAAAGACCTGGAAAACCCCTTTACGATCGACCGTAAATACCTTGTCTCCGCCGGTCGAAAACCGAATGGATGCAGCCTCAGTAAACCTCTCTGCATTGCCCACTTCTCCCAACAAAACAACCACCTTTTTGCTTGTATTGGACGTATTGAGGTTGGGGGTCGAGACCAAGAAGATCGAACCGTCTTTGTTGACAAATACAATTCCGTCGCCTCGAGGAGACACAGAGCTTCTGTGTAAGGAAGATCCCACCTCCGATAGCTTCATCACCACCTCCGACGACTTGATGTACAGTATATCCTCTTCTTCTTTACTGGTAACACTGTTCTGGATACTGTAGGTGTCACCAGACGTGGGCGGTGGCTGTGATCTTGTATCTATGAGCAGGCCATCGAGTCTTATCACCAACGGAGGTCTTGACTTGAGCGAACACGAAGTTATAACTACTGAATTGGAGTATTTGAACCCGAACTGCAAGTCTGTAATACCTTCGTGACCCATCATGAGCTCGTCTTCGGCATCGGCCATATCTTCAGTGACGGTATTGTGCTCGCTGTGACGTCGCTGGGACTTGATACTAAGATCGGTCCATATCAAACGAGGTTTACGATAATTGTCTGAGTTCTCATTACTACGAAGCTTGATAATCATGTACCTCGACTCCCAAACAGTACAGCATAAAAGGTGGGTCGACGACGCATTGAAGTTGATGAGCTTGATGGGGTCTCGGTACGGAACCGTAATAGTAATAGGCTCTACAGAGGTGAGTCTGTAATCTGGCGATAACTTCAAGCGATGGAGAATAATAAACGGCTGTTCTTTGCCCGACACTCTTTCTCTGGCAGTGATTCCGCATGCCACCAATGAACTATTGGGCGCCACAGAAATGCACCGGATAGGGAAGTTGGTGATATAGGTGTAGACGGCCTGGCCCACGCCATAAGGCGACTTCTTGTCTATATTTATCACCCTCATGATCCCCTTCGTTCCCGATATAATCAAGTAGTTGGCACACAACTGACAGTACAAAAAGTCCCACAGCTGGAGTTTACGTTTTATATCTGACTCCTGCGAGCTGGCCACCCCATCGCTACTATTTTGGTTGAACTCGTTCTTAATAATTATCTCACCGGTGGCAGCAGCGTCGTAATTTGCAGGCTTCAAATCATTAAAGCTCTCACCATATTCACCACTCAGACGTCCGCAGCAAAGAAGTTGCGGCTTGGCTGTGCCGTCATAGGTATTAAGCGGTGCAACGTATTCATAAAGCTCCCAGCGCTTTTCGGTTATGAGTACGAAACGAGTAACTTCGTTTTCCAACGTCTCATCTACACTAGTGTGGATACTGCTGCCTATAAACCGAGTATTCTTTTTAAGCATCAGGCCGGTTTTGAACGGAATCAGCGTCACCAGAGCCAAATTAAACTTGATTTGCTGTGTAGGAAACGAAGTGAGTTTACGATGGAATGGAAAACACTTGCTGAAGTTGTACTCCTTTTCTTCACTCAAACTTTTCATCAAGTTGTCTTCAATTACAAGCTTGTTCATCGCTTCTGGGTTGAGGAACGACGACTTGTCTGATGATAACTGGTGTGGTGATATCGATACGGACTGTGGTAGAGATCCATGTCCTGACCAACTGGTACTAGTCTGAGGCACAGCAACAGGACCAGTACCTTGATAATCTCCGTGAAAAGTCGAGTTATTCGAGTGCGATACCGAAGGACGGTCGCGACGGATCTCCTGTGAGTGCCTCTTTATTTCTATGGGCTGCACCACAGTTTCCAAGACTTCTTTAGAAGTAGTGGTCAGCTGGTCCACAATATACTCTTCCTCCTTGGCAAACTTGTAGAATAAGCTAATAAGGTCCATAGATTCTGTGGGCTCTTCGAACACCCCTCCGCTTCTCTTCAATGACGATCGCCTTCGACCATGGCTGGTGCTGGTATGTCCTGATAGTAGTTGGATATTAAGCTTTTGAACGATATTGTAGAGGTCTCTGAGCGGCTTTACTTCAGCGAGAATGCTTACGGGGACGGCATTGCAATTTCCACACTTGTTGGCTTGGGTCTCGAACCAAGACTGCGATGTGAGGCATCCACAACTGAGTACCGAGGCGTCGCTGACAAGTTGCCCTGAGGGCACCCCAGGAAGCCGGAGAAGCGCTTCGAGTGACGAAAGCTTGAGTTTGTCCATACCAAATACCAACTAAAATACCGTACCTGTACTAATCCTTTTGATCCGTCTGATCTCGTCTTGATTTTTGTACTGTTTGTCGTATCGTTATCAATTTCCGCATCGGGCAAAGTGCGACTAAAATTCTCCAGGCAAGAGAAGAGTACAGACGTGCGAGTGAGCACGAAAGAGAGAACGAGAGAGAACGAGAGAAGATGTTAGTTAGTGCAGGGGCAAAGAGGAGAAAAGTTGAGTTGAGCGTATTAACACTAGCTCGATACCACACCCGTCTATCGCTAGTACATCCGTTTGGACAAGTCCAGTTTTTCTTTCTTTCGTAGATTTCATTTTGTCTAGTTTTTGTAGTTTTTCAGCATGTTCTACATTTTGATATTTTGCAATCTTATATTAATATACATTAGTCCTCATCCTTTTTACTCATACCCACGCTATTTCCATTATACGAGTTCTCTTCATCCTTTTCATCGTTCGTGAACGTATGGACTCGCGCAAGCGTCGTGGGGCGATTAAAGGAAAGAGGCGTGGACGATCTCGTGTTGGCTACAGAGCTAGGTCTTTCGACTTCGGGCTGCACTGGAGCAGGCGGAACTGCAGTGGTGGATGCACGGTTACGATACACCGACGATTCGTCCACGCTTATTATCAGCCTATCTTCAAATGGCATCGATGGTGTGTCGGACCTACTCAAAGGTACTCTTTGCGAATGGACGTCGTCCTGGCGCTGGCTGTTGCCTGTCGAGCGAGCAGCTGGTTCCTGATCATCTGCTAATTCGTCGTCTTCCATCTGGTGGTACTGAGGATGGTCAGCCACACCGTAGTCGAAAAACGAGTATAAGGCTGAGCCCAAACGGACCAAGGCTCCCGAGACTGCATTTCTGAGCCCTCCATTAGCAGCGGCTCCTGCTGGATACGACTTGGAATAGCCAGAGTCATCGTAGATGGGTTTCAAGATAAGGGCCGACCGAGGACACAACTGGAGCTCGCTCAACGTCTTGAACTCATCTTCGTCACAGTAAGTTATACGAGGAACACTGGGACTATGGAAAACATAGTGGGTGGGCTGGGGGTACGGCGACGTGGCAAATGCAGGCATAGCGTTGGTTTTGGGGATGATCTCGACGTTGGACTCGGTATCTAACCAGGTCCGTACATCGTTAAGGGTCTGCGAAGGCTTGAAATCACACCTTAGAGTGCTTCCGTCAAAGAGCTTGATCGATAACGAACAGATGGTGGGGCTGCTTTTTGGAGGTTTGGGGCCAGTAGCTTCTGGGGTAGGCTCATTCTTGAGACGGGCGATTTCTTCACGGTGCTGGGCTTCACGTTCACGCCTATCTGCCTTTAGTAAGTCTCGCAAGCGCTGCTTTTCTTGTTCTTGCTGGGCTCTCATTGCATTAACCTGTTGTCTGTGTTTACGGATCCGTTCCTGCTGGTCTATATCTGATTGGGGAAGTTGAGACTGGGGTTGTTGGTACGTCTCTTGGTGCAGCTGTGGTTGTTGAGATACTTGCTGGGGTTGTTGAGGGACCTGTTGAGCCTGTGGTTGTAGAGGTGGGGGCTGTTGTGGTTGTGGTGGTGGCTGGGTGTTTTGTTGGTCAAAGCTTGAACTTCTCCTCAAAAATTCAGCGGGCGATCCGGGCCCTCTATAAAGATCCACTAGTTTGCCCTGGCTAACAACATAGAAACTCGGAAGTATCAAATTAGGGAAGATCTGCTCAAAAAGTTGAAACTCTGCGGTGTTTTCGGTAAGTTTAAGTAGCACATACTTCGCTATCACATCTTGAACTTGTTGGTCAAGAATCCCATTTGATTTGAACCATGAATCGACAAAGTGCTGGCTTTCCGCGTCACCCTTGCTTAGGAAAACAAAGAGCGGTCTATTTTGTGCCAAACTGGCCTGGACTGCTTCGTTGACCGAAGTCTGAAATAATCCCACGCTTGAGTCATTCATAGCTGCTGCTGAATAGATGGGTAGAAGCAATGATAGCTGCCGCTTATTTCTAGAGGGTGCGATTTAGGCTTAGCGTGACAATCATAGCAAAAGAAAGGGCGTGCGACTACGAATAAGAGAGGCGGAGGTAAACTCTATTTGGGGACAAATGAATATCTGGGGAACAGTGTGCCTAAGTAAAAATGACTGCACAACAGTTTACCTGAGTGAGAGCGATATGGTAACCTACAATTCTACTATTTACTACATCTGTTAGAGTTGGATGTCTGGGCCAAGTAAACCTGGAGCCCACATAAAGTTCTGCAGTGGGTGTTAAATTTAGATAGCGCTACACAGTGCGAACCCCGCATAGGAGCCTTTGGCGATCTGCTATGAGCAATCGGTTGCGTATACGTGGTTGGGTAGTATAGGTTAGCTTGATAGGTGTAGTATGATGCTGTCACAAGTTGAGCGCGTTGCAACTGTGCTATCTCCGACCCCCGCTAAACATTCTTCATCTTCACGTTCGAGTGGGGAAATGTTGGCTCAACGTGATTTTGCAGCAGGTGCTAAAACGCTCTCGCAGGATCAAATTCGTAAAGACAATAGTCTATCTGGCTGCTCAAGTCTGTGCATTTTTCTGCCAATTCTTGCCTTGACTTGGCCAAGGCTCGTGTCTGCATTTCGGCGAGATCTCGGTGGAGCGTGCTCACCTCGTGATCCATGTAGTCCAAGTGGCTGTTAAGTTCTTTGATCTGTGCGCTTTTTTGATGGAGTTGCAGCCGCAAAAACTTATTTTCAAACTTGACGCGAGTAGCTTCTGATTCGACAAACTGCATTAGTTTGGCGAACTTGGTCTCGTTGTGTGAGTTGGAGGTAAGCTCATTGAGCTTGTCAGTGAGCTCTTGGATCTCGTTCTTGAGCGAGGCGATGGCCCCCTGATCGCTGGCCTGCATGTGGCTCCAATCTATCGGCACAGTCGCAAGTTTGGTTTTATTGGCCTTGGCCGCGGTGCGAATGGTCTTGACCTGGATGGCATAGTTTAGAGTTTGGTACGTTTCTTCAAAATCAACCGGCGACACGCAAAAGATCATGAAACTCTTGGAGTTGCCGCCCAAGTTTTCTTTTAAGAGATATGTTAGTACAGAGTCTCGGTACGGCACTAGCGACGCCTTACTTTCGTTCATAGCATTGTTGGCCAATTGGTTTATACATCTTCCAAGAACAGTGAGTGATTTGTTGATGAGCGTGCCTTCCTTGACCCGCTCATGCTGCCCGTACACTTTGGTCTTGGAAAGTCTCTCGGACCCCGCCAAATCCACCAACTTGATACTCGATATCATCTCTTCCTCAGCATCACCGATATCCTCGTGATCCGGTTCGTGCACCAGGGTGAATTTGGTTTGCTTGAGCGTCAACGTGAGAATCGCATGCGATCGCGAACTTTTGTCGTTCATGGATGTCTGCGCGGTTGATCTCTGCTCGTTACCTTGATTGAGAATGCGCGTAAAATCATCATACAGGTCAATTTGACATTCGTTCAAGTTTTCGACATAAGGTCCCGTCGTAGGGTGTTCACGAACCCGACACTTTGCTTGTTTGCTAGATCCAAGCAAATCCTTGACTTGCTCGTTATATATCTCTATGTATGATACTCGAATCTCACAGTTGATTCTTTGGCCCACCAAGATCTCCTTTTGCCTCAACATGTCTCTGACCATAAGTGGGATCAAGCCCAACTCTTGCTCGCTCCCCATCATTGTGAATGTCTTACCTGAAGAAGTCTGTCCATATGCCAAGAGACACACATTGAATCCTTGAAAGAAATGATTCAAAATGCTGGGTCCTATGGAATTGTAGAAGGTTTGGTTATCCACATAATTTGCCGATTCTTTATCGTATGACCATATGGATTTATCAAAATTGTACTTTTTGATATCCTCGGTGCTTTCGCTTCGACTATTCCGATTTTGGATTTTACTTCGTAGATTATTAAATGGTGAATCTTCCGGAATACGAAGTATGGTTGATGTGGGGTCGCTTTCGGGCATCAGAATCAAGCATTCTTGGGGCGAAGCTGTTTCTCTGGGTAAAAGAGGCCGTACACGTACCAACACCTTGATGGTGTTGTCGGAAATTGGATCATCCGAATCTTCGAAGCTCATGGCGGTGATCTCTTGCTTTTACGAAACATAAACATAAATAAACAGATCAAGTCACGTGGATATAATATCACCTACCATAGTTAGTCCGTCACGTACCGATTGATCATTATAGTTGGCACAATATTTTTAATACAAGTGCTCATATGACCCATACTATGTTCCCCGAAGATAACATTAACCAACTGTAGCAATCAAAGCCATATTTCGTAATCATTGAGATGGGTATGTTTGTTGGGGTATTTATCTGTAGTTCGACATTTTCACGTGACCTTGCGATGAGTTAAACTTCTCTGCCAACGATAGCCCTACTTCGGCAGCATGAGTCAAGGTTCCAAATTCTTGGTGTTAAATCCCAACGAGGACAACTTGGAGTCCGTGTTGGAAAAAGCTAACCTTCAAAATAAGAAAAATGGTCCTTTTGAAGCTTTATTTCTCCTAGGTGATGTGATTCCAGAAAACCATAGCGTACCCCAGACCGAAATCAGCCAACCAACGTACTTTACCCGGGGCCACAAAGATGTATCCGAGACCATAGGCAGCACTGAGGACTCTGATTTCGTGGATGTCAAGCCAAATTTGGCTTATGGATCAAGTTTGGTGAATGTCCTCAAGTTGAAGTCAGGACTCGTCGTGATGCTCATCGCAGGCATCGCAGAACAGGCCGAAAACCACGATGAGTTGCATAAATTGATAAAAGAACACAAGCTTGCTATAGACATTTTGATCACATACAACTGGCCTCAAGCCATTGCTCAACAAGAAAAGCTCTCATTGGTAGGTGCAAAGGTGATCGATGAGATCGTCATCGCCATTAAGCCCCGTTACCATTTCTGCGTGGGTCACAAACATGGAAAGTTCTTCGAAAATAAGCCTTTCGAATGGGATACTGGCGTTACTAGATTCATTAGCTTGGGCCAGGAAGGCTCTGGTGAAAAATGGTTCTATGCCTTCAGTATGTCGTTGGAGAAGAGCGATCCTATTTCGACTGGCGAGAACCCATTTACTAAACCAGCCATTGAGGAAACCGTCAAAAGACCTTTGGAAGATGTAGAGGTTCTTGTTGTAAAGAAACCAAAGGTGGTTTCTCCTGAACTGTGCTACTTCTGCTTGTCTAACCCTAATGTAGAAACCCACATGATCGTATCCATTGGGTCGCACGCGTACTTAACAGTCGCCAAAGGTCCTCTTACTAGGTCCAACAAGAACCTCCCATTTTCAGGACACGCTATTATCATTCCTGTTGAGCACATACCCACCCTCAGAAGTGCCGATTCGGATGTAATTCTGTCTCCTATATACAAGGAAATCCAAAAGTATCAATCGACGTTAGTCAAGGCATTTGCCAGCCAGAAACCAGAGCTCAGACTTGTTTTCTATGAGGTGTGTCGTAGCACCAATGTTCATCAGCACACTCAGGTTGTGCCTATTGCAAACCATTTGGTGGACAAGTTTGATGGTGCCGTTCACGAAAAGGCCAAGCTAAACAATGAAAGGTACGAGAGAAACCACCCATTGAACTTCAAAACTTTTACCGACGATACGGATCCAGAATACGTCAGAATAATCAATCTGCTGGACTACGTTTTATTTGTCGTTTACCACTCAGAATCTTCAAAAACTATATACTTGTGTGAACTAGAAGACTCTGCCAAGGGCGTCGATTTTCAGTTTCCTCGTAGGGTTTTGGCTTATACTTTGAACCTACCTAAAAGAGTGTACTGGGAAAGATGCCAGCAGCCCAAACTCAAAGAGACTTCCGACTGCGAGGAGTTCAAAAAGTTTTACAAAGAGTACGACTTCACGACGTGAGCTTAAATATCCTCTTCTTGACATTTAACGCATCCACAATCGAAAAACCATTCCTTCAACTCCTTTCTACGTTTTTCCCTGGGTTCGTTTAGATAATTACCGTAGTCGATACATAGTTCCTGGCCAGGTTCAATATCTTGCAAAGCAACGAAGTGAAGCAGATTCTTGGTTCTTATTTTTTTGATATTTGGCGAACACGAATGATTGAAAAATGATGCGGATGGAAACACAGCGAATCCGAAATATTCCTTGTCTTCGGTATCATTAGAAGTCTCTGACCACAAACCAAATGCATTAGATAAGCTCCGACCTAATATGGTTCTCACCAAGTCAGATGTCACAAACTGCTGCAATTCTTCGACACATGTTAGTCTAATGAATTTATAGATATTAATGTATGAGTATAATAAATAAGGATACTTCTTCACCTTGTCCAACTCACTTGATTGTAATAAACCAAACAAGTGAAGCTCCAAGTTTTCGGCTTCATTTGGCGCCATGTCTTCGAGAAACCCTGATGCCACGCCTTGGTCTTGGGAATGCTTGAACATGCGGAATAATACCCCGACGATATACTTGGTTTCGGCGTATTCTATCTCTGAAAGCCTCGGTATCTGGCTCGGCAACGTCCTTTTCTTTATTCTACTTAATCCTCTTTCCCATTCATCAACTAAACTCCACTCCAGCGCGATTATGTCCTCTAAAATACCATCTTTCGAGGGTTCTCTAAGTTCGGGCTCAGGCTTCTTTGATCCTTCGACGTAGTATTTCTCTATAAGTAAAAGACTTGTCAAGAATATATCTTCGACGTCTTGATCTTTAAAGCTATCTTGACATTCTTGTGAGCAGAAAAAGAGCGAGTAGGAGTCTTTTGATCCTGGGATCGTTTTGGACTCCTTGAACTTGAGGTTTTTCCCATAAAAATATTGGAAACACTGATGACACACTTCTTTTCTGAAAGGTTTTATGATCGTACTGCCTACTGAGGATTTACATCTTAAAATGATACTCCCTTTTGAAATTTCTGTTTTGGCAAATGCCCCTCTGCCTCCGTACTTGGTTGTTCCTACTCTGAATATTGGTGAAATATGCTCCAAGTATGTAGTTTCAATATCCTCATTGACTAATGTGGACTGTTCACTCGGTATTTCACTAGTTAAGCAGGTCATTTGGTGGATCAATCTAGAGATGAGCTATGCAACTTGTGGCAAAAATAAATGAATGGAAAATAATTAGGTCCTTGTCTTGATTATATGATAGAAATGTGAATTCCTCTAACGTCTTTTCATAACCACCGATCTGCACACTCGTAAATTCTGATATAGCACTAGGAGGTGAAGTTCCACACTAAATTTTGAGATGGATTTTATCCTAGTGCATCTGCGCATGCACGTTTCTTTTTAACGATACGAATACGTCAAATCGAGATTTTGCGGCCGGTGAGATTAAATTACGAATAACGAATTATTACTTTATTATTATACACTTGAGCATTAAAAGATCCATCCCAAAAATTTATCGTAGAACCATTCTTTGTCACGGATACCTTCAGCCTCTCTACGAGCCTTATTTTCGGCATCTTCTTCTTCGAACTTGAGGGCTTCAGCATCAATGACATCTCTGAAAGTCTCCAAGTCGATTTCGTGCGAGCGAATGATCTTGGTTTTGAACCAAAACTTGTAGCCGAAGTACATTATGAAGAAGACTGGCAAGATGATGTAACCAGTAATAAATGTCTTGTAAGTAAATTCATTACCCAAGAAAGCAGTAAAGTTCTTGATGAGAACGACAACAGAAACAATGGCCAAGGCAAAGTAAGAGCCGTATGGTTGAAAAGGCGATTTATAAGATAAATCCTTGGATCTGTCGATTCCTTGAACTTTACAAGCACGCATGAACTTGATATGGATGATCAAAATACTTGCCCAAGCCAATAAACCGGTCAAGGAGACAACGTTGACAAAGTATGTGAAGACTTCAGCTGAAGAGCTCGAAACAGTCATGAATGCTAACAAACAGAATGCAAAACTCAATGCGATACCGTAGTAAGGAACACCCAATTTGTTGGTCTTTGCAAAGAATTTAGGTGCGTAGCCAGCTACTGAAAGGGAATAGATAGTTCTTGAGCAGACATACATGTCGGAGTTGGCAGCAGAAAGGACAAAAAGAAGGATACATGCGTTGATGACATGGTCCAAACCTTTAATCTTGGCATTCTTGATAGCAATGACAAATGGAGAAGCACTTGCAGAACTACCTGATGCAGACAACAACAAAGGATCCTTTGGAGACACACACATACCAAGGAAAAGAATGGAAAGGATGTAGAAGATCACAATACGGTAAAATGTCAACTTTATGGCTTTTGGAATGGATCTTCTTGGGTTTCTAGTTTCTGAAAATGTAATACCCACTAATTCACTACCAAGGTAAGCGAACACAGCAGTGACCAAGACGGAAACAAATGCTACAAACCTACCCTTTTCACCTCCAATTACTAAATCCTTGGATGAATCTTTATAATGCAAGAAAGCACCAGGGTTTTTCCAATAACGGAACCCAATTCTTTCGTGAGTGGGGCCACCACCCAAAGTGATGATGAACAATAAAAGAATCAATCCCAAACAAGTCAAGATCTTCAAGGTCGATAACCAAAACTCAATTTCACCAAAGAATCTGACTCCCAATAAATTGACACACAATATAATCACCAAAAACACGGTGATCCAAACTCCCGGATTGACTCGATCTTTATCAATCCAGTACTGTATCGTTAACGAGCCGGCAACCAACTGATTGGCTGGTAAAATAAGATATTTGAACAAGTACACATAACCACAGGCAAACCCAAGGGCATCATCTACATAACGCTGAGAGTAGTTGGCGAAACCATTTAAAGGAATAAATGCGGCAACTTCACCCAAACCACTCATGACCATAAACACCACGAAACCAATGACCGAGTAGGCCACAAAAATAGCCCCTGGACCAGCCGTTTTAAGCGCAGATCCAGTACCAATCAACAAACCGGTACCAAGGGCACCACCAATGGCGATCATACTAACATGTCTAGAATCTAAGTTTTTTCTTAATAGGTTACCTTCTTGAAGGTTCAATGCCGAGGGGTTCGACTTGGCGACATAAAGATTGTACTCATCAGTATGCCTCAGAATCACCGAAACCAATTCTGGCGTGGACTGAGAGTTGTTCTTCTCACTGTCGTTATTCATCTATAATTTCAATAGGAAATAACATCGTCGACACCACGGAAATGCCTTATATATAAACAATTTTTTTTTTGTGCATCAAGAAGTCCGCCGCCCCCAACTCACATCAGCCAATGTCTGCTCCTCATCTCATCGTTATCTCCACTTTTTAGGGCACATCGCAGGCAGACAGCCCGAGAACTCAAAATCGCCTAAGTGACACAAAACCGGGGAAAGCTTCTAAAGAGAGCACCAGTGAAGAGTCAGAAAAAGAACGGTTCGAGGTCAAGAGCCGGCGACTCGGCGAGAAAACGATCCGGAGAGCGATGTCCCACATAGTCCAGTAACTGACTTAACACCATGATTTTGAGGCAATGACGAGAGTGAGGGTACCGTAGAGATCTCTGAAGAAGTTTTTTGTGGCCATTTAAAACCATATCAAAAACGTAACCAGGCTTTGGGAAAATCTCGCCTTTTTTTTTTTTTCCGTATCATCATACAATTTTCTGAGCCAAGAAATTTCTCACCCAAATGACGGAGGCCCATTCCGCAAAGAAGTTGAACACCGTTCGCCTAAAAAGGATGTTGCTGTCACACCTGTTGGCATTGTACGCCAATACTACATGGCGAAGTCCTAAATCCGTATTTTTGTGGTGGCTATACGAACCAAAGCCTCAAGTCATCAACCGTTGCACACGACACGGCTGAAGTCAGAGGACCAGTAGATTGAGTGCGAAAAAGCAAGCGGTGGAGCTTTTTTCTTTTTTTTTTTTTGGTATTCTTGGCAAACAAGGTTTGGCTTATCTACAAGGCTTACTTGTAAGGCGAATTCTTTATCTCTTCATGATGAAAATCTTTTCTGATAAGACTTCATGAACCCAAAGTTGCGTTCTCGTCCTAGTTGCTGAATCTATTTTCGTGGGAGGGGCAGCTATTCTTGGCTCGTGTCTGTATTTTTAGGTTATTTTCTATTTCATTTTTGCCGTACGGTTTTCTTCGCTCGGATTTTTTCTGACCCCACATTGAGGTGGAAAACGCCTAAAGGTTTTAGCCATGCGGTACCTTGTATTCTATATTCTTGCTAATTAATCACATTTGTGTACTTCAACTACCCCACTTTGTGGGGTCACTGTTACTATTCGTCTCGTGCAACGTCCCCAAAGCTTCCATTCCTGTACAACATTACGACATGTCTATATGTGATTATGCATTTCTATATAATGCATATAAAAGTTTAAGTAAACGATTTCTTAATCTCTGTTTCAAAGTTTTTCGATGTTTAATTGAAGCAGAAATCTGCGACACGGTACCAGACCTTGTAAATGAACCCCTCTTTTCTAGGAGTCGCTGCTAAGATTTGTTTCTCTATTTCTTCTTCCTCGTCGATTTCTCTCATACCAGTGGTAATATCAGCTTCCTCGTCTGTTCTAAAATGAGTCTTTTTCAAGATCTTCCAAAAGAAGAAAATGGCAACGAAAAACACGGGAGCGAAGTAGGAAGTGAATAAGTTTGCAACTGAGAATTGGCCAGGGAAAAATATCCAGAATCCGTTGAAAAACAACACCAACACATTGAGGAAAAGTCCGAAGTAGGTCATGTATGGATGCACAAACCATGGTGCTTTGAACCATCTGTAGGTTTCATTGTTGTAATAGTCGATGCCTTGAGCTTTCAATGCTCTTCTGAATTTGAAGTAACTCCACCAGATGCACAAGTAGGTACACAAAATACCTGTTGTTGCCAAGTTGATGAACCAGTTAAATACTTCAGCAGTAGAATTTGAAATACTGAGGAACGACAAGCATCCAATCAACAATGACAAGATCACACAGTAGATTGGAGCACCGTTTTTCAAACACTTTGATAAAAACCGTGGCAAGTAACCAGCCAATGATGCACTGTAGGCAGTTCTGGTGGCACCATAAAGGAACCCGTTTCCGCATGACCAGGCAGCACTCATAATCACTGCATTCACCAATGAGTCAAGGCCGTGGACTCCGACCGATTTGATACCAATGACCCATGGAGAAGCAGCAGCACCTTGCTTACCTCCTGCTTTGGCGGCCAACAAGATTGGGTTGATGGACGAACACAAGGTGTTCATAAAGAAAATACCACCAAAGTAGAACAAGTAGATTCTGATGTACGCTCTTTTTGCAGCTAATCCAATGTTTTTTCTAGGAAGCGATAACTCTCCAGCAACAATAGCGAGTAAGTCAGGTCCACCACACGAAAACGCGGCATAGATCAATACATTCCAGAAACCCAAAAAACGACCGGTGGCTCCATCGACAAGGTATGACCTCATAACTCCACCTTCTCTCCAGTGCTGGAATCCATAGGCATTTCCCTTTGGATTCCCCCCGCACATCGAAATCAACCCAAACAACATCAACCCCACGATAAGCAACACCTTCAACATGGAGGCGACGAATTCGATTTCTCCGTACCAATTGACACCGAAAATATTGAAGAAAAAGTAAGATGCAAGGGCAATAGCAATGAATACACCAGGATTGATATCTGTCCAGTAACCTATAACCGAGGCAAACGCCACGGCTTCAACGCAAATGAACATGAGCGAGGTGTATAGGTAAATAATGGTAGCTGCAAAACCTAGAGCGGGATCTACCCATCTGGCAGCAAAATGTAAAAAGGAACCTTTGATGGGCAAGAAGGAGCACATTTCTCCCACGGCCTGCATCATAGGCCAAATGACCAACACAGCGTATAGCACGAAACCCAAGAACAACGAGAGCGAACCCGACGTCACAAGGGGTGTAGACAACCCGATAAACAAACCAGTACCTATGGACTGTCCAATAATCATCAAACTCACATGTCTTGACGATAATTTTCTGTGGGTCTGGCCGTATTTCTCAACGTCAAGCTTATCGTTAAAGTCATCGAACGCAGTGCTCTGGTAGTACTTGTCCACCGAGCCCACTTTTTCGACGTCCACCACCACAGCGTTCAGTTTTTCTTTATCTTGGCTTGAAATATAAGTCGACATGTCTTAGTCGACTAAAACAAGATATCTATTTAGTGGACTTCCGGCTTCCTTATAAATGATTTAAATGATTCTTGACAGGAGTTTGAAGTATCGCGGAATCGCATTCCTAATCAAAGTAACAAAGAGAAAAAAAAATAATATTGCGACCTGCGGAACTTTTTAGTTTAATTGCAGCGAACATTAGACGTGCTACAGCTTGTTCCTAGTTATTTTCCGAGGCTCAGTGCATAAATAATTGCCAGAGTAGGTTTTGACGGGTAAAGTAGTAAATTGGAAGTATTTGTTGAGAGCCATAGTGACATAGCACTCGTAGCACTCGTAGCACTCGTAGCACTTGAGAAAAGTGTACCCTTGTATTTCCATATCACACTTTATCTATCAGGGCGATAATCAGTCAATGCCAAGAAACCCGTCAAATATTATTCGCCAGTGTGTGAGCCGCTACATGTATCTGGAACACCCGCGGACTGCCCACAGCATACTATGGGATATTTTTCATTACCTTTTATCTTTAGATAAGGGTCTTTGTCACGAGTCAAACTACGCCAACGCTTATCACAAATTTTGGCGGCATCATGTTTTCGCGGACTACCCGATTTGGAGATGCCGCCCTCGATCATCACACATCGATTACAACGGTGATAATTAATATGCATACCCGCTAACGGTCGAGCCAGTACTACCCCACAGAATAGAACATCACCAACGTATATAATGGTAGCCAAGTATTTTGTAGATAGTATAACTACCTAAACCGGTATCATGAAACGAAACGAAGACATAGATATAGAAGCCACTTCATTGAGTATCGATCAATCAAGCCCACAGCTCAAAAAGTCCTTCACTCTTTGGAGCACTTGTGGGTTGCAGTATTCAATTATATGTTCGTCTCTAGCTATAGGAACGTTTCTCAGTACAGTCATCGGTGTGGGAGGTGCGCCCGTGTTGATCTATGGGTTTATATTAGGGGTATCTTTCAACTTGATGATCTGCTTTTCCCTCGCCGAAATTGCTTCGGCGTTCCCCAATAGTTCGGCCCAGGTACACTGGACTTACGTCTTAGCTCCAGCGCACTTGAAAAGGATCTTGAGTTTTTTTGCAGGGGTTCTTTCGTGCGCGGGGTGGATATTTGCCTGTTTCTCGTCAACGTTAGTGGCTGCAAATTTCGTGCTTTCGTTGGCCGAAATGTACCACCCAGATTACGTCCCTGAGACTTGGCACACTTATTTGATCTATTCTGCTATATTGATAACCGGGTATGCGATTAATGCGTTCCAGTTCAAGTTGATGCCTTCCATCACCCATTTTTTGGTGTTTGTCATTAACTTTGGTACATTGTTCATCATCATTACATTGTTGGTGAAATCAAATCCAAAGAGATCGGCAGATTTCGTGTTTGTTCATATTACCAATGAAACAGGCTGGCCCTCAAAGGGGTTGGTTTTCTTCTTGGGATTGTTACCCAGTCTTGCTAGTGTGACGTTGTTCGACGGAGCCGTCCATGTGACGGATGAGATCGAAGAGCCCGAAAAGAATATACCCAAAGTAATGGTCATTTCCAATACTGCTTCGGCCGTTATGGCGTTTTTCGCAGCCGTGGTCTACATGTTCTGTATCGTCAATGTCGACAACTTGAACAACCCAATCGGGGGAATGCCCATTGTGCAGTTAATGTTGGACTCGTTCAATTCTAACGCATTGACTACAGTTGGTGTATTGTGCTTGATTATTACTTTTGTGGGCTCATCTTACATGTACTACTGCTCTACATCTCGTTTGATCTGGGCATTTGCCAAGTCCAATGGCTTGCCATTTGGAGAACGTATTTTCGGCAAAGTTTCGCCTACCTTCAATACTCCAGTATACGCATTGACGTTTGTATTGGTGATCTGTTTGATTTTAGGTACCATGATTTTTGGTTCCGCTAGTGCATTGAATGCCGTGCTAGGCACTTCTATGGTGTGCATAGACTTGTCTTATTTTTTTCCTATCGCATGCTTGTTGTACCAATCTAGATTTTCCATGTCTCCATACAAAAGATACCCAATGGGAGAGAAGGATGAACTAGTCGTTGACCCAAAAACTGGCTTACCTTACTTCCACCTAGGTAAATTGGGGACAGTACTTAATGTATGCTCGTGTCTCTGGGTATGTTTTGTGATGGTGTGGTTGAACTTCCCTCTCACCTATCCTGTGACTACTGAAAACATGAACTACGCGTGTGCTGTCCTAGGATGTACATTGATTATAGGAGCCATACTTTGGTTTGCCCATGCCAGGAAGAACTATGTACATCTAACCAATCTTGCTCATATATGAGCGGGAAAAGTATATACAATATAATATTTCAAACAATTTAGTCAACTTTTCACCATCCTCTCGAGGATAATCTTTCGTTGTCTCTGATGGAGTCGATGCTGACACCGGCCATCAAGTCACCCAAATCAGTAGAGTATTCCAAAATGGCTTTAGGGTCGTTGTAGTGAGTGGTGGCATTGACAATGGCCTTGGCCAACTTGGCTGGGTCGGAAGACTTGAAGATACCGGAACCAACAAAGACACCGTCACATCCCAATTGCATCAACAAAGCGGCGTCGGCTGGAGTAGCCACACCACCGGCAGCAAAGTTGACAACAGGCAACTTCTTCAACTCCAAGACTTGTTCAAGAAGCTCAACAGGAACTCTGAGTTCCTTGGCGTAGTTGGCGATTTCTTCTTTGGTCTTCAAGTTTTCGACGGCATCTTTGATCTGCTGACGAATGATGGTGATGTGCTTGACGGCTTCAGAAACATCTCCGGTTCCGGCCTCACCTTTGGTTCTGATCATGGCAGCACCTTCGTTGATTCTTCTCAAAGCTTCACCCAAATCCTTGGCTCCACACACAAATGGAACCTTGTAGTCGTTCTTAGGAATGTGGTGTTGTTTGTCAGCTGGAGTCAAAACTTCACTTTCATCGATGTAGTCGACCTCCAAAGCTTCCAAGACCTGGGCCTCGACTCTGTGGCCAATACGCACCTTGGCCATGACTGGAATGGAGACGGCAGCCATGATTCCCTTGATCATCTTGGGGTCGGACATTCTACACACGTTACCTGACTTACGCATATCAGCAGGGATCTTCTCCAATGCCATGACAGCACAGGCTCCAGCCTTTTCAGCAATAATTGCTTGCTCTGGAGTTACTACGTCCATGATAACACCACCTTTTAACATTTGAGCCAAACCGGCCTTGACTTTGAACTCTGACATATTTGCGATATTTCTGTTGATGTGTCAAAAATACTTCCGTTGATGTAAATCTCCACGAACGATATGCTATATATCAATTATCTATACAAATTACGCTATCTGACTACAAGAGTGAAAAATTGACTCGGCGGCCGCGACTCGTCAAGCGCTTATGCGCTAGGATGCGCTAGGAGGGGCAATTTCCCCATATTTTCGGGCTTTTTTTTTTTTCTTTTTTTCTTAATCCTCGCTTGCCGCTGCTTCCAGTTTAGCTCCACCGGATCAACCATATATAATTATATATATCTTGTGATACAAATTTAGTTGGGTATTTTTATCGGGGTTTGAAAGTTCGAACGTTTTCTTAGTGTGATGACAGTTAAAGTAGTGCTTGGAGTGTTGGCGCTCCAAGGTGCATTTCACGAACACATTGAATTCTTTCGTAGAATAGCAGAGAATCCTCAGTACAACAATTATGCCTTTGAATTTTTGCAGGTGAAAACCCCGCCAGACCTAGCACGTTGTGACTCACTTGTGATCCCCGGAGGTGAGAGCACCGCGATTTCGTTGATCGCAGAGTCGACTCACCTATTTGAGCCATTGCTCCGCTTTGTCAGAAATAGTGAAAAATCCGTTTGGGGCACATGCGCGGGCCTCATATTCTTGGCCCACCAGTTAAAAAACGGCAAGCCGGAGCAGAAAATCCTTGGAGGCTTAAATATTGAGGTCACAAGAAACGCCTTTGGCAGACAATTGGACTCGTTCACCCAGGCCCTAGATTTCTCCGATTTTATCCTGGACACATCCGATTTTCCTGCCGTGTTTATCCGCGCGCCCGTTGTGACTCGCATCAACTGCAACGGAGCTGCCACTGACTCATCTGTGATTACATCACCCTTATCGCCATCTCACGAGCCTGTACAAGTATTACACAAGTTGGAAAGAAAGGGAAACGAGCTAATTGTAGCCGTTAGACAGGGTAACATCTTGGGTACTTCTTTCCACCCGGAACTCTCAGACGATTTGAGGTTCCACAAGTGGTTTTTGGACGAGTTCGTGTTGCCTGCTATAGACAAATAATAGATAGTTTGATTATGTACTAATTAAATACTCGCGGAGCTTTTTCGCAGTCTTGATCTCTATCTGAAATGAGCCCAGAGGGACTCGCGCTACCATAATTGTGCAGGAACATCAACTTCTTAACTCCACACACTGTAGCTTGAAGAAACCAGTCCAAGGAATTAACTGATTAGCTACATCTTATCAGAGCCATGCAACATGCTCGATACTACGCTCCGACCAAGACCAAAAGCACTCTGAATTTGCCCAACGGTAACGAGAATCCTGCCAGCCCCAAGGTGTCCAATGTCATGGGCTCGAACCATGCTACATTGGCAGTGGGTTCCAAATCCTCGTCGCCCTCGGCAGCCTCGACGTCCAATCTCATGAGTAGAAACATCGGAAGTACAATTACCATAGGAAGAAAGAAAAATATCAAACAAAACCGCCTAAATTCCTTTGCCGGTACACCCAATAAAAGTGCCGATTCTAATGCGAACGTAGCACCCACACCTGCCGTGAACTCCAATGACCCTATACAATTGACCGTGTGGTTTCACGAGCTCAGATCCTCCAATGAGGATGTAGTACTAGATTTAAGTATATCTCCAGGAATCAAGCAGGGTAAAGTGTATGAGCTAGTGCTGTTGGAGCCGCAGCAAAAGCGAACTAAAAAACTCTATTTCGTGGCCACCGACGGCAGTTTCAAAGATTCTAATAAGCAAGAAGAGCATTCTGAGGTGCCCAATTCCAATAAAAAAGCCCAGATCTCGTTGTTATCCAATCCTTTGCAGAAGCTTCTAGATATTCCACCGCGGAGTCTGGCCGAGATCAAAAGAGTTACTGATCTCAGTGAAATCGAGGCCGAGACAGTCGAGGTGTTCATCAAAGATGTCAACATTTCCAGAGCTGCAATGTGGATGTTCTCGGCGGCGATGGTCGGGACTTGTGGCTACAAAGACAAGAGGCTATCGTATCTTGGCAACCGCAGTGGAATTATCAAACATATGTACAGAGGGGGAAAGGAGATCTTTTCGGGGTACATTGGAGAAGATACCAAGGTGATATTTCGGAGCGAAAGTGCCAAACTTACAGTGTTGGTGCAGTTATCTCGAGAGATGTGGCACTTTGAAGAAAACGGAGAAATCATGTTTCATAAATTGGTCAACAACTTATTCCCCAAAATCTTCAAGCGTTGGCGAGCTAATAATACCCACCACTCCATCACCATCGTGCTATTTACCAGTGTAGATCTCACGGATATACCGTGGATGACACTTAACCATGGCGAAAGACCTCCTAATACAAGAGACTACTTCAGAGTGGTGGTGGACCAAGTCAATATTTTGTCATGGGATCGGATCATGGCCAACTTGCGACTCGAGTTTGCCAATTTCAAACGTGATATTATGCTCAAGTCGGGCGGAAATGCCAATCAGTATTATATGGAAGGGGATATTCTTCCAGCAGTCAAAGGCAATATGCTTGAAGCCTTAAACTTGGGCTTGTCTTTGGTACAAAATAAGTTTCGAAATACCGATCTCAAGCACTCGCTCAACCACTTTATACTTATCACCTCCGGAACCGGCATATTCGACGTCGACTACCACTTATTGCTCGAGTCCAGTAAGAAAATGGCGTCTATAGACTGCAGTTTGGATGTTATAAGTTTAAGCCAGCCTCCATTGCACATTGTGCCTTTGTTCAGATACATGGACCACGAAGGTAAAGTCAAGCATTGTGTGCCGTACTGGTGTGATATTTCATTTTACAAAGATAAAAGCAACACGTTTTCAAGTCAATGGATCCCTCGGTGCAAAATCTACGAGCTCCAGATGATGGGTGTGATGGAAAACGAACTGAATGATATAAGGATAGATAGGCTTAAGATGAAAAAAACTGACAAGTTGACTGATGCCATGGATATGTACGATAACGATGTTTTCAGTGCCGTGAACGAAAAAGACGATTATTTTCGGAATGCCGATATCGAAAAGTACCAAATGACTTCCAAATCAAGCGATTCACTAGCCACGAAAAACAACGATACAAAATTGCCCCGCAATATCAAGGATTCCAATGCCACTCTCTCGTTGATTTTCAGCAACAGAACCACCCTAACGCCCCAAATTTCCAACGAAGAAGGCACTATACGGCCCAAACCATCTTCTGATACACTTACCGTTAATTCACTACCCACAGCCGAAAAATCCCATGCCACGAGCGGAGTAACCACTACAAAATCTGAAATCTCCGCAGTAGGAACCGTCACACAAGCAGCAGGTACAGATACGTCGGCTTTGTCTTCATTATACGTGCTTAATAAGACTAGCGATGACAAGAAAGTGTTGCTGTCAAATCAGTCATTGAAGTCCAAAAAGTCCACCACAAGCTCATTGAGAGCTGTATCGCCGCCGAAAGGAGCGACAAAGGAACCTGTCAGCCAGCGTCCCCCTCAGCATCCTACGTTGAAGAAGAAGGTCGCTAATAGTACAATCAAGGAAGATACTGTTACAACAAAGAGTAATAGAGAGACCAAAGATCCAAACTTCAAAAAGTACAGTAGGAAGAACGATGTACTTCGGTCCAGAATGAAACCAAGCGATACGTTTGCCGACTCACAGAATATGAAACGGCCCCACAAACGATCTTCTGGTGCCACTAATCTTGAAGAGGAACCAATCTTGGAAACCGATAGGTTCTGGAAAGAAATTACCAACCCGTCTAAAGAAATACACTCAAAAGTGGTGACCTCACTTAGTAGATGGAGTGATGTGTTTCCCAAAAACCTCAGACGTAAGCTAATCAAATGGAAATCGTTCGAGTCCCCAGCTGCTCTTCCTTCCACAACTCCAGTTTTTCCCACTACAAAGCAATTGGATTCGGAGTACACATTTCAAATCTACAATGTGTTACTAAACTATGAAAACTATTTGGAACTAGAAACTACCCATGAGTTGATGAGGGAGATGATTCAATTGAGATTGTTGGCTGGTTTCCAGATATGTTACGGGTCAAAAGTCAAGAAAGTGGAAGCGGAACGGAAACTTGGAGGAAACGTCGATAGTTTGATCAAGTATTTTCCCAAGAACTCCAGCTACGGTATTACTATTTACATGTCATTTAACGACGAGATCCACCGTATTTCATGTGATTTTGGAGGTAATTTAAACGTTCAACTTCATAGAAGAACTACAGGAAAGACCACAAATAAAGAGCCAGGGTCGGAACTTTCGAGGTTCGCTACTCCACATTCGAATCGTAATAACTACATCCATCTTGGCAAGAATACAGACCACCTTAAACCTTACTTCCCGCTCATCAGAACCCGATACGCCGATGATTATTCGCCAGCCAAACTCGATGCTATCAACTTGAAATCACCCGAAGTCAATTGGAACCAATTCGACCAGTACCTAGCGGGCTTTGAAGATACGATGCCTGCTGCAAGAAAGGAATTCTATCATATGAAGTTTGTGATCATGCCTTCGGAAATCCCCAAGAATGCTTACTATATCACCAACGAGAATCTTTCCGATGAAGAGATTCGAGTAGAGGGATTAAGAAAACTTATTGGGCTAATCGAAAAAGGGAAATACGACAAGAATGATAAACGGAAGGAAACTCCGATGTCTGAAATCATTTTCTATACGGGTAATCTCTATGATTTCTTGAATGAAGAGGCTGAAAATTATGATATCACCGGTAACCAACCAACTTTGATGATTCCGGAGAACATGAGATTTAATAAAAGTATCAAGATTGCCGACTTGGCGCACGAGCTACAAGGCGAAGCAGGATTAAAATTGGTAGACAGAACGTGGCACTTTAAAAGACATTTACACTGTTTCCTTGGCAGTGAATTGGTGACTTGGTTGTTGGAGTGTTTTGAGGATATTGAAACCAGAGAGGAAGCCACTGCGTTTGGACAGAACTTGATGAACAAGGGATTGTTCAAGCATGTCGAATCAAGACACGGCTTACTTGACGGTTACTATTTCTATGAGATCGAGGAAGAATATGTAGACGAGCTGTACAAAGAAAAGACGCGGAGTTGGTTTGGAAAGAAAAAGGAAAAGACCGACAATACTGGTAACCATGCCACCCAACCTTCTACGCCCATCTTAACCCACAACAATTCTGATGTGGAATCGGCAATTTCGCCCAATATCAAGCCGCAGGAACCTTTAGATCTCAGCAAAATTATCTCCAATGGTATATTAAACAACGACTCGGATGGCTCATCTGTTTCTGCATCAACCCAATCGAAGCTGAAGAGAAAGAAGTTCATATTGAGTAAGTCTGTCAAGATCAATGTCGATCCGTTGGGCAAATCGTTCAGGCCCGAGTTGGTCACGGTGCATTACGACAGAGTGCACAATCCGGAACATTGTTACCATATCCGTCTTCAATGGTTAAATACTACCACCAGATTTATAGACGAAACCATTTCGAACTGGTCGAGACTCTGTGAAAGACATGGGCTCAAATTGGTCGAAACTCCTTGGAAGGAGTTGTGTACTATTCCGTCAATTAATCCGTTCCATTCATTTGTGGACTTGAAATTGAGCCTCAACCCTTGGCTTGATCCTGAATTCAACGACCCTTCCATTTTGAGGCAGACAAAGTTCTATTACCACTTGTATTTACTTAAAAAGTCGGGTTTCTTACTTGATAACAGGTCGACAGTGTTTTTTCTGAAGGGACACATTGAAATCTCGTACAGTTGGGGCAAACCCACGTTCCAGTACGCTCAATATATCCATGAGACTGGTTCTTATTTTGTTGAGTTGAGAGATGGCGGAGACTTCTTTTTGGCACCTAATAATATCCATGTGACCAGACTAAATACTCTCTTGACTTCTTTACCTGACAACGATACCAATGCAAAGACGTACCATATGGACTCTCAGAGAGTGATGTTGAATTTCAGGGCTACTTGCCAGGACGAAAAGGTTCTAAGAGAGATTTTTAGAGAAGCCAAGGAACACTGGGAGGATGACGACAAGACATACATGATGCCATCTACAATATAATTAATGGCTGAATAATAAAGTTACACTGATTGGCAATTCTATCGGCTTTGATAGTATCTACAATATAGTTAGATAATGTGTAGATTAATGTATACTAATTAGCAATTCTATCAGCTATTTTGATGGCATCGGCCAACACACCGTGAGCAGTGACTTCAGCACCAGCACCAGCACCTTGGATGATAAGCGGGTTGGTGTATCTTTCAGTCTTGATAGCAACCACGTTGTCACTACCCTTCAAAGAAGCAAATGGGTGGTCAAAACCGTACTTGCCAATTTCCACAGAAACCTTATTGTTCTTGAAATCGACCTGGCCAACAAAACGCAACACCTTGTTTTCAGCCAAAGCTTCTTGCTTTGTTTTCTGGATATCAGCATCGTAGTTTGGCAATTTCTCCAAGAACTCATCAGCAGATTGGACATCTTCCAAGGCTTTAGGAATCAATGATTCAACTGGGAAAGAAGTAGGAGATTCGACTTCAAAACCGGCGATTCTGGCCAAAATTGTCACCTTTCTAGCCACGTCCAACCCGTTCAAGTCATCTCTTGGATCTGGTTCGGTGTAGCCCAATTGCTTGGCTACTTTAACGACATCAGAAAATTTGACATCCGAGGAAGCATCGGTGGTAGAGAATTCGTTAAAGATGTATGATAAGGTTCCAGAGAAAATACCTTCGATTTTTTCAATTTTGTCTCCAGTTGCAACCAAATCGTTCAATGGCCCGATGATTGGTAAACCAGCACCTACAGTAGCTTCGTGGTAGACCAAACCAGCACCTTCTGCCTTGGAGCTGTCAAAAATCTTTTTCCAGGTAGCCAAGTCTGAAGAAAAGGCTTTCTTGTTTGGAGTAGCGATGGAAATACCTTGTTGAATGAAATTTGGGTAGTACGAGGCGATTTCTTCGTTGGAAGTGTTGTCGATTAAGATAGTAGGTCTGGAAGCGCCAACCAAGTACTTGGCCAATTCTGGCAAGCCCAAAACTTTTTTGGTTTCACTGGTGGTTTTGTAGGTGCTCAAGTCTATTGGGCTATAGTCTGTCTTGTAAAGAGCTTCCTTGGAAGATCTGGCCAAGTAAACGACATTGTACTTGATAGAAGACTTTAAGTTTTTTAATTGGTTGATAAAGGCTGAGCCGACGACTCCTGAGCCAATGATAGCTACGTTGACTGACTTGACCATCGTTGTTCTATTTGGCAGGTTAGTGTGGCATTGGCTTTTCTCATCTGCCCGGTGCCGGTGTTGTGAGTCATGTGAGCTAACGTGCGCGTGCTACATGCAGGTTTGGGTGCAAATCATATATGGCTACTAAATGAGTCTATAAGATCATGGCAATGACGGTCAAGGCAGTGGCCAAGGTCCAAGGGTTAGCAAGAGCCTTGACGGCTGCATTTTTGTGCTTGTCGGTATCGGTACCATTTACAATGTAGGTGAAATTGTTGAGAGGTTGCGGCATCAAGCCCAACTTGACAAGACGTTTGAAATCCCACTCAATGGTGTCTTCAGTTTTGTAGCACCAAAAGATCCACCCGTTGGTCTTAGCAGAGTACCTGTCAAGCTGGATTTCGATGAACTTTCGATAATTTTTCTTTTTAGCTTTGGACCACTTCGAAAAGTCATTGATGTCTTTGCAACTACCCGTCTTATTAAAATCGTACGGCTTTTCGCCGGCATACCGCGAGCCCAAGCCTATACCGTTCAACCAGGGAGTGCAGTCGGTGAGTGCAGCTGACCATTCGCCCACTACTGCAGGATGGTGAGGCAATTCGTAGTGAATGGAATTGGCGTAGTCTACGATGTTCTGGATATGAGTAGTAATGTTTTGCTCTACGCCTGAGCCAAACACCTCGTAGTGATGATGGTCGATCAAAATGTTGTAGTTTTCATAAGTATTGTTTCCCAGAGCTGTTTCCCAGGGTTCACGATGGTTCATAAAGTTGTCCCAGTATCCGATTCCCTGGAACCCATCGTGGAAGATAATGGTATTGTTGATCAGCTGGGTGTTTCTGGCGTCGTCGTAGGCATTGGCATAGAATTCAGTGACGTTGCCGATTCCAAGAGCAGGAGTCAATGGCTCATTGACGATCTCGATGCCAAGAATCGTGTCTTTGTACTTGTTTCCTACAGAGCCCGAGCCGTACTTTTTGTATATCTGGTGCAACACTTGATAGGTCACCTCGATATTTTCCGTCGAGTTGAACCATCCTGGATAGCCGATGTCACGCAACCCGGAATTATCGAACCCGTTTTGAGAACCTGGCACACCGTGTAGATCTATCCACACCTTTAAATCATGCTTTTGTGACCATTCGAGTGCCTGGTCCAAGTAGTCCTGTGCCCCTTGGACATACGGATCGCCGTCCATAAGTTGAAATGCCCAGTACCCAATAGGAATTCTGACCATGTTCAAGCCGTACGACTTGATATCGGCAAAGTCCTGCTCGGTATAGAAAGTAGACCAGTGTTTCTGCAATCTCTTGGAAGCCTCCTCGGGTCCCAACTCTTTACAGTAATGATACTCGTCTACAGGAGGTGACAGGTTAAAAGCTTGGAACAAAGATGGTGTGATGTAGGGTTCCAACACTAACCAGCCTCCAATAGCCACCCCTTCGTACTGAAAGTTGTTGGAATTGTCGCTGATCTGGATGCTGGAGGGGTTGGTGGAATTGTTGTCGTTGTTCAGTGAAAAGTTGTTCAGTGCAAAGATAGTGTCGATAGTTGTCTGGTTCAATTGAAAAGCAGCTGCCGCTACATGGCATGAAAATGCAGCCAAGCAAACCAAACGTCCCAACAATTCACTCATGTCGTTTCAACCTCGAAGGCTAACCTGTGGAAATTTAATTCTTTGGTGCCTGAATTCGCAGCTTCGTCAAAAATTATTTTTGGAATCTTTATTTTTATATTCTACTACAGGAGATTAAGGGAATGATATAATCACGACACGCTACTCGTTTATCACGATAGGCGCAAATAATCTATATATGTACAAAAGAAATAAGGTAACAAGAGGTGTCCCGGAATGTGTCAAGCATATGTCAATGATCTCTTTGAATTACTTTCATTAAATTTCATTAATCTAAATCTTCTTCAACCTTGGCTCCTCTGGTGAGTTCAGGGTTCAAAACATTCGATACAGCTGGTGGGGGTTTGGCGGCAATCATCATGACCAAAAGCTCGTAGATATCTTCTGGAACAGATCTTTGATATACTCCCAAAATGTCGGTTGGGTTTGGATAGACGGCAAGTGCCTTGTAGAAACAAACAGCAGATTCGATCTTCTTTCCTGGCAAGGCAGACAATTGTTCACCCAAAGCGACTTGTTGCATGAAGAAGTTTTCCTTTTCACTTAACTCAACTGGAACTGGGTTGGCGGCCAAGTCTTCTTCCAATGCCTTCTTGACGGCTTCGAACTTGGATTTCTTGGTTTCCTTCTCTATCTTTTCGCTCAATTTGGCATGCTTGATGGACTTTTTCTTCAATGACTTTCTAAATTCGGCCGAGTTTCTTCTCTTGTAGTCAAAGTAGGCGGCGTACCCAATCAACCCGGTGGCAACAACAGCAGTAATGGCAAAAGTTCTGTTCATGTTAGCGTTGGTTAGCTTACTCTTTTCCAGCTCGGAGCTGCACTTTTAGAGGGCAACCATGAAAATTTTTCAGACACGACCCGCGGCAGTCACGTTTTCGTGCACGTGCCGATTCTGACCCGAAAATTCATCAATCTTTGATTGGGCAACCTCAAACTCATCCAAGACAGTTTACATCGTTGGGACTACGCCTAAAGAACACCAGATCATGTCTACCGAAGTCACAGAACAGGCTCCTCCACAGTACCCTGACTCCACGGGCAAATACCCCACTCCATTCGTCAACTTGGCTAATGCCAGTGCCTACCCAGCCTGGAAGCCAGTAGATACCAAAAAAGAGACGACCCAAGTGTTTAAGGTTGGGTTTTACACAACTGTAGGTGCCTACGCCTGGTTATACTTATGGAGACGTGCCACCTTCAAATTGGCTTTGCCTGCCACTGTGGTTGGTTTCGCCACTGTAGCCACTGCTACCAAAGGCATTGTAACCAACTTGAGAGAAAAGAACGACGGCTGGAACACTTTCATTGCCGTTGGAACTGGTAACTTAGCATGTTTGACTATTGGATTCAAGAACATGCCAGCCAAACAAAAGGTTTTGACTGGTATTGCTGGTGCCTCCATCACCGCTTTAGTGGACCATGCCATTTGGGCTCAATCGCCAAGTTCTGCTGGTAGAGATGTCAAGTATGCTGAAGGAAACACCGACGAGGAGTTGGGCAAGCAACAGTTCTGGGACGTGTGGAAGAGAAGACCTTTGTCGCAAACCGTCGAGGAAGTGGGTGCAGGCAGAGGTATCTTCAAGCCATAAACAACCCACATCCCACAACCCACTAATAACAGCATCAATATACTAAACAATAACCATTACTATATAATTTAAGTACAATAAACACTAGTGATATAATGTACCTCGACCTTTACTATTGGTTTGTGTTTCTTGTTTTACTGTTGCTGCATTGTACTACGGTTTTTACGATCGTGGGTGCATCTATTGCTTATATACAGTGTTTAGCAAATCTTATAGGGATAATCCAAAGTTTTATTCTTCTTTAGCTTCCACAACTTCTTCTTCTTCTTGGTCGTCACATGCTCGGCAAACACCTCGTCACAGTACTTCTTCTTCCATTCTCTGATAAAGCTGGGATCCCAGAGCTCACTGGCGATTCCCAAATCCTTGCAGCATCTCATCAACGCGTTACTCTTGCATCCCTCCAAAGCAGTGGTGGTTTTCTCTTCGCCGCCAAAGTAATCCTGTTCTCCTCTAGCCACACTGATCAACCTGCCATGAGCTATCAAAGCATACTCTCTGCTGATTTGCTTGGGGGTGATCAAGCTTTCTGTTCTCGGAGCCAATCCCCAGCCGCCAGGACCAAATGCCCGGTTCAAAATACGTCGGTACTTGATTTCGGGCAAGTACAAGAGCCCATCAGGTTTGATTTCAATGTCCTCGGCTGCAATGGGTGCCAATAGTATATCGGCGATTTCTCTGGAAAAGGGCGTAGAACCAAGACCGTGAAAGGAGTCTGACCAGTTTATGGGTTGGTTGGGATCGGCAGCACTGACTTGGATGGGTGAGTCATGAAAACTGGTGGCACTAGTTGTAGCAGGGGCACTGGTTGCACTAGTTTCGCCACCCACACTGCTTCCATTGTCTACAGTGGAAGCGGTGCTGGCTTTCTTGACGTCCGACACTCTGGTGTAAACAGGGCCGGCATAGTTTCTGTATTGGCCTATGCTAAATAAAGACCTAACATTGCTTCTTAAGCTTCGTTGAGCCGTTTTCTGAAACATTCTGTCCTATACTGTCTCACTGCCTTTCTACAGTTGAACTTGAGAGAAATGATATAGCCGGTCGTGCGTAGCCCACTAAAAATAATACCACACTATCTCATTAAACATCTTTATACTACAGCGTTATATAAAGATGTATCTGGAGCCTAGAAGTGGGTAGAGATTTCATGATCGAAAACTAACATGAAGTTGACGAGAGCTTGATTGTAGTATGAACCTGTTTTCGTGAGTGGTATCAACAGTGCGAGAAATTAAACTAGTGTTTTATTAGTGAATTAGATCGGAGTTTATCGCTCTACTCCGTACTCCACTCTCTTCAATTATGAGTGTTAATCTACGGGTCAGTTTCCATTCGTATGTATATTATCATGCACTGTCAAACCTCAAGTAGTACTCGAAATCGTACATACTCAGTCTGAGAGGTTTGCCGAGTTCGAATCTATTCGTAAGCTGATGGTAATCGGTAATATTGCTCATATCAAGTATCGAGGTATGTTGGGACCAGTCCAAAAGATAACTCTTTTCTAGTTCATGGAGCGAGCTTAGTTTCTGCGTAAGATAATACTCCAGCAATAACTCGTCGTCGGACTCTAGCAATCTGACTTTGTCTTCGTCAGTCATTTTTTTGATCATGGAAATCAATTTGTTGCGCTTGATTTTCTTCTGTCCGTTCTCCGATTCTTCAAAAATCTTGGCGATCTTCTCTTCTTTGATCCAGAGTCTGACCTTCGGCACATAGTAGTAGCCTCCAAAGTAGTACGCAGTTGTTCCGCGAGAGTATTCAAGGTTCAACATAGACATCACATCGTGGGGAATGTACACAGGCACGCCGTTTATCATAGACAATCTTAATGGGCTGAGCTGCTCGAAGGTGTACCAGTGCTTTCTTCTATCCATATAAAGCTCTATCAGCTCGCCTTTTGAATTCTTCTCTCTGATGTAGCTAGAATATCTGTGAGGGGGAGATTCGTTGTTTTTTGCTAGACCGGTGATATCTATGTATACTCCCGAATCTACATCAATGAATCTGGCGTCAATGTAGTTGTTTCTACCTGGTTTGTCCCTGTGATGTAAGAATGTGGAGCAGTCTATAAGATACTTACCGAATCCTTCCTCGACATCTTCAATCACAAGACTCATGTTGTAGTTTCTACTGAGGTAGTTAAGCTCGGAAATGGGCATCTGGATATCTACATCGATGTCATAGGGAAACATGAATCCGTCCCAGTACCACGACAATAGCGGGCCGTGGGAGATCCACGATAAAATACCTTTCTCCTTACAGAACTTGAACCAGTTGCGCAAAAGCCTGTCTAGTATAATCTGTTCTCTTTGTTCCATCTGTTTCAAGTCCCAGGAATCGTCTTTCAAGTATCTGTTGGCACCATTAAAGAATCTCCATTCGTAATGCCATCCATTATCTTTATTTTCTTCGTCTCTGTAAAGAGTAGAGAGCTTGAAGTAGGTTGGTTCGTTGGCAGTTGTGTAGGCATTGGCAGTGAGAAGCCCTAGGTAGTGGTTGAGCATTTGGGGAGTCAAGTTTTCTAGCGAGCTGATGTTTAATGGGTGCTCTTCGGTATCTATAGGTTCGTCATCCAGTTTAATCATATAACTAGGCAACTCAACAGTATTTCTACGTTGTACATCTGAGTCTGGACCAAACTCCACTGATGAGCCGTCATCATATTCGTCTTCTTCATCGTCGTAATCGTCATCTTCGCCTTCTGGGCCGTACTGAATAATATCCTCGTAGTATTCGATCTGCGAATCTACGTCGTGTTGGTCGTAGTGGAACATATCTGGCTGCAAATATAATTCACGCGAATTCTCGCTGTGACTGGGTTTGCTGTAGACTACATTTTGTGGCTGTAACCTCGACGGTACTGTGCTTTCCAACTCGGCCATCTCCTCTACAGGTCCTATCTGATGTGTCTGATTCATACTTCTGTTGGTTCTTTCGAAATATGTCTTGAACATTCCTGACTTCATCATACTTGCGCGCTCGTTACGAACAGGCACATCGTAGGTTCCGTTCTGAGTAAGAAAAATGAGCTGCAAGGGCAATTCTGCGTAAGTGAGCAAGTGGCTCTTGGCTTGCATTATGCTCTGAAGATTGGGGATCTTGTTGAAAGGCGATTGTTTGACAATGAAACCTGGGAGATCGTCTTCTGTAAGCCCTATTTCTTCGAACTCTGCTTCGGAAAGTAGCCTCAAGTCCTTGCAAAAGTCTGGGTTGTTTGTGGGCTTATTCACGGTGGACTGGAGCCAGGCACAGTCCAACTTATCTTCGTCACTCTTGACCAATTCTGTGTTCAAGGCAGTCAAGTCCACCCAGTCAGCCCATGAAAACGGAACGGATATGTTGTAGTGGTACCACGGATCGTTTTGGGGGTTTTCGGTCTCGAGCTGGTGTTTGATCTCCTCTAGGTATACAGATAAGGTGATTCTGGGATCGTATGTTAATAGCCCGTCTTGGCCATAATTTTGTGGTTCGATCTGTGCAAACGGGTGCTTCACACTGGTGTTGGTGGCATCGTATTTGCCGTCGGCGTTATGTTGGACTTGGTCAAGTAGGTAAGCTACTTTCTCCTTGGGTTCAAGGAGGTCGTACTCAACATCTTTTGGGTACGGTATCTGGTCGTCCAACACCAAGTTCTTAATCTTCTGGGCCTTCAAATCCTCAAATTTTAAGATATTGAGTCTGGCTTCTTCTTGCCGGTACGCCCCTATGAAATATGTAAAATTCACAAATAGCACTGCTACGAGGATCAACGTGATAGTCCTTGTCGTTAGCATGTTTGAAATTGTGATATGAAACAAATACAAGCACTATTATAGACAACCCACCCCTCTTAAAGTCCGATAGCCTATACAAAATTGTAATTTTACTATCGAAGTTGTATATATGGGTCTCAAAACTTGGCAAAAATTTGTATACGCGAGCACTGGTATTTGTTTAAAGGCTGCTATGCATATCTGACAACGCAGAAAAATTTAAAAAGAAATACTTCGTCTAACAGCTACGATTATACTAAAACAGTATAGTAATAGGCGTTACTAACTGGGTTGAGTTACAGATCAAGCTGATGGTCAGAACCTTGGTAGTAGTTCGAGAGAGTAGTATAGCAAAAATGGCCGCAAATTGTTACTTTTGTGCTGCATCGTTAGCGCGACTCCAACGCTTAAATAACGTGACGTCATGGGGCTTAGGAGAGAAGGATTGGGTGCCGGGGTTGACAAAAGTAGACGTTGTCATAAGCCAACTAGCTAACTGTCGAAAACTCCTCGCATTACTTCGAGCCTTGTAGTTGGAGAAATTGGACAGCATCAAACAATCCCTGGGATTTTTTTTCGTGCCGTTCGAAAACAACAAGTTTTGAGATAGATAGTGCGTTTTTCAACAAGACCAGTGCAACAAATCTAGAGAAACTTCCCCATGGTGACATTCAGGTCATCCCCATACGCCAAGATACCAAACACCGATGAGACATTGCTGCTCTTCTGCATCGACGAGCATGCGCGATTGTAGACTGAGTAGACTGGCTGAACATGTATATAATTGGAGTGCTATACCTTCTTTGCTTTGGTACGTATTGCCATTGCATGTTAAACTTTATCTTCACAGCCCAGAACGAATGCGAAACATACATGTCGTGTGACTTTGTTAGTATGAGATTCTGATTTTTTTTCTTGGCTGCTTACAACACTATACGGGCTCGTGGCTCTTCGCATATTGTCTTCGTTTGTCACGGGTATTATTGCTTCAAACTTCGAAGCATCACGAGCTTAGCCCGATGACAGATACGAGACTTTCCATGCATCGTGGAGGGTTACAACAATTGGGTAGATGTCCCTAACTGATTACAAGTGGCGAATTACCCTCGTGTTGCGATGATGCTAACCGTTAGGCAATCTCTTTCAAAGGCCGATCTGTCAATTACATTATTCGCTGTCGTACTGTCAATACATACAGGTTTTTATATATAAATATTTTATTGTGCTATTTTTTTGCTGCCTTTTACAAGTGCAAAACATTACTATAAAATGTGCATAAGTCGTAGCCAAGAAGTCAAAGAATATCCATGCTTTGATGCAATTGAATCGAATGATTGTGGCTGGGGTAGTTCTTTCATTTCTTGATTGCTCTAGAATTGACTACCCATATGATAGTACAAAGCTTTCAAACTGATCAGTATCGCATTATAACATACACCGCGTGGATTATTCCAGGAATATAACCCAAGATGGTCAAAAGGATGTTGATTAACAACGAAGAGCTACATCCTCTTTCCAAGAAAACACCCAATGGAGGTAAGAAAATAGCAAATATAAGCTTGATGATATCGGAACAGGTAACTGGCATTGTGAATGAACGGGTGTTTAGATTTGTGAGAGTAGTATAAGGTAGAATTGCCGCCCATTATATAGTAATTGATCTGGTCACCATTGCTCAGCCGCACAAAATTAAAAGTGTCATTATTTGCTAAAATAGTTCACGATAGCAAGCTTTACTGCGGAAAATATACACGAAGCTTGCTAATATATACTGCATACACCGGAAATTTTTTAACTGCACTCACTGTATGATGTGTGATCAAGGCAGTATTCCTCGACATCACAGCAAGGTTATTATTTATAGGACGCTATTTTGTGTTTCAGCACAGCAATTCTACAGAACGATAAGTGACAACACAGCTATAGCTATGGAATGTTAACAAAGAAAAAAGCCTGATTCTCGAAATCGCAAAATAAGGCTCTACTGCGATTGTAATTTCAAAAGTCTAAATCGCCAGGGGTGATACATGATCTTTGCGGGGCAAGTTTAGCGAATACCTCATCACTTGACATATTGCGCACATGCACGAGAGCTCGGGGTTACGTATCACGTGGGTGTTTGGTAGGCCCATGGTGATAAACAACGTACTCGGGTATACTTAGCTACGCGTAATCCTCAGTACTATGTGGAATTTTTTTTCCACCAGTATGAATCATAAGCGATACCGCCAGGACATCACGGAGTAGTAATCAGGTGGCTGGATAGCATTATATTATAGAGAACTATCTACGATGTCTGACTTGCAATTGTCTATATTAAAGAAAGTTGACGCCAGTAATGGGGTCATTGAAAACACTTTGAAAGAAGCCGAGTTCTCCAAGATCGACTCAAACACTTTACATTCCAACTTGACCTCATTATGGGCCAAAGAAATGATTACCTTCTCCAAAATTGAAATTGACCAATGGACTTTGACCAAAGAAGCAGAATCTTTTTTAACTTCTGGTGCTTCCCCAGAAATTCAGGTAGTAGACGAAGTGTTAAAGGCAGTCGAATCATTATCTATCAATGACTTAAAAACCAAGTTAGGCCCAATAGGACTTGTTGGTCAAGGTAAAGCATTCAAGAATAAGTGGTTGAGTAAAGACGGCGACAAATTGGTTGCAAAAGTAGAGTCGTTGCCAAAGGACGTGGTCTTGGAAGAATTGAAAACCATCAAGAGTACTGGATCTTTGGATGACAAGAAAGAATTGACTGAGTTGAAAAAGAGAAAGTTGATCACTTTGTCCAAGATTGTCGGTTTTAAAATCAAAAAAGGTCCAAAATTCGGCTTGGAAATCAAGAATCTCGAAACTGACATCACATCTGACATGATTGCCAACGGCAGCTGGAAAGACGCCGAATTCAAACCATATAATTTTAACTCCGAAGGTATTTACCCTCAATCTGGTGCATTACATCCATTAAGTAAAGTCAGAGAAGAATTCAGACAGATTTTCTTCTCTATGGGATTCACTGAAATGCCATCTAACCAATACGTGGAGTCGGGTTTCTGGAACTTCGACACTTTATTCGTGCCCCAACAACATCCTGCCAGAGATTTACAAGATACTTTTTACTTGAAAGATCCAGTCAAGGCCGGACTTCCTGAAGATAAAGAATACTGGGAAAACGTTAGACAGATCCACGAAAACGGTAAGTACGGATCGATCGGTTACAGATATCCATGGAAAGAAGAAGAATCGTTAAGAATGGTGTTGAGAACCCACTCCACTGCTATTTCTTCTGCCATGTTAAAGAAGTTGGCTGCCGATCCAAAGCCAACCAGACTTTTCTCCATCGATAGAGTTTTCCGTAACGAAGCCGTTGACGCTACACATTTGGCTGAGTTCCATCAAGTCGAAGGTGTGTTGGCAGGTTACGACCTTACTTTGGGAGACTTGATCGGTTTTATGGAAGATTTCTTCGGCAAGATGGGTGTCAGTGGTTTAAGATTCAAATCTGCCTATAATCCATACACCGAGCCATCTTTGGAAATCTTCGCCCATCATAAAGGTTTGGGCAAATGGGTCGAAATCGGTAACTCCGGTATGTTCAGACCTGAAATGTTGGAATCCATGGGATTGCCAAAGAACTTGAGAGTATTGGGATGGGGTCTTTCGTTGGAGAGACCAACCATGATCAAGTATGGTGTTTCTAACATCAGAGAATTATTGGGCCACAAGGTCTCGTTGGACTTTATTGAAACCAACCCCGCCGCTAGATTAGATGAAGAACTAGTTTAGTTATATAGTCATTAATAACATAGTAGATTTCAATCAGTATACTATTCATTGGATATATTAATCACGTGACGTATCTCACCTTTCGTGTATCGAAGATCGAGTACCTCGAAGGAGCCTCGCAGTTTGGCTAGTAGAAGGTAGATTGTACGTGTTGAAATGTCTGAGCAAGGTACGGGAGTAACTCCAAAGAGCCCTTCACAAGTGAGATGTCAATGGCAGGGCTGTGAAACTCCCATAGTGCCGTCAGAAAGTCTTGCCCTGCACTTGAGCAAACACTCGGGTACCAATCAGGAAGCAGCTTGCAAATGGCAAGGATGTGGAAGTTATGGAGTCAAGCAAGCATCGACACAGCAACTTGCTAACCATATCACGAGTCATTGCAGTGAAATATTACCTGGGCAAATTATAGTTTGTTTGATTCCGGAGTGCAGTGAAATATTCAATACCACCAATATGTTGGCAAAGCACCTTAAATCGGCTCACGATTTGCAAACATTACGTGAAACGCTTCGGAATGTCAGAGAGAAGGTCAAAGATATTGAAGAAATCAAAGATGTGAACACTTTATTGCGAGTGATTGAACAAAATCATGAGCTCAAAAACCCATGGTGGTACACCAATTTATTCGTAAATGTACTTCAGGGTCAAATCCATAACAATTCAATAGCGAACAAATTGGATATAGAAGCTGACGAAGAGGAGGAAGATGATGATGATGATGAAAGGCTTGGGGTTCGAGTAAGCGATTTATATCGATTGCCAGTAGATTTAAAGCAGCACAAAGTGGCCAACATAAGGTATAAGAATTACTTGAGTCGCCGTACGAAGCTTTTCGGGCCTTCTAGTGAAATCACAGATAGTGTCAATATCATAAAAAGACAGAAGTTGTGGGAAAAGCAGGATAACAATGAAGATGACGATGAAGAAGATAATGAGCTTATTAATTATAACCAACCCATTCATGAACAACTAGAAAAGGAGTCAAATGATAGGGCCGACCAATACAAAAAAGACAGTATTGACCAAGAATCCATCGATGATATAAAAGATTTACACGAATTGAAAGAACTTCACCAAAAATTGCAAAATAAATTGCATGCCGCAAGCAAAATCAACAAGATTGTCAGCGACCAGCTCGAAGCCTCGATATTCAAGAAAAGGAGGTTGTGGTTGATTAATCAGCATTTGGTCAATGCGAATGTGGAGATAGGAATTCCGCCAGAGGAAACGGCAGTTCCTCAAAGGGTAACCAGAGATAAATTTGACGACGAATTGCTCTACCAGTGAATATTGTAATTATGAAAAATTTTAGGACACATTCCGATGTAGAATACACGTCTATTGTACGATAAAGTGTAAAGGGAATCACAAGCGAAATGAGGAGAAGATATGTGAACACGATGAATCTTGCAACACAATACGTCCCTGTCCTATCACAATCTGGACAGGACTACAGAAAATGCACTACGGACCCTTGGTGAATCGATTCAATAGAAAATTCATCAAGAAAAATCCTTATAACCAAAAAATATTGTTCGTTGCAGCATCGAATCGGATATTATGGCCATGTCCGATGCTCCTTCGAGTGCATGGCATAGCATCGATTCTAAGTCCAGGTTCATTTTTCAGTTGGACAATAGACATATGTGCTAACTAGATCTGGTTAAATTACCACTGCACCGAACGGCGTGAGCTTGAAACTCGAGGTACCTTGAACAATGCATGCCGAATATTTGTTAGGAGTTAAGAAAAAAATATTCAACTAGTGCACGAAGAAATTGGGTTTTAGGGTGTGGTGGGTTAAAAGTCTAAAGTTAGGTCAAGGCGGTCATTTGAAGTATAATATTACGCGCACTATTATGAACACGTCCCAATAGGACACAGACCAATTAATCGATTAGGAAAATCACCTGCACTTTATATATCCTCATCCAGTAGATCTCATTTGCATCAATAAGAGATGCATATAAATTGACGTATTTAACCATTTGCGGCATAATGGACCAATAAATTCCTCATGCAAGGCAGGTGATTGATGAATCATCTAAGGTATCTTATTTAGATAAGGCGGGAACCTGCTTTTGATGAGCTGAAAGGGCAGAGTACTGCAGCATCAGATACAGTATATAGACATAAGATGAATTTGCATCAATAGAGCAAGATCTACAATGAATAGGGACGAGATGTAAATAGGTATAGGTCTAGCTAGATAAGATATAAGCATCGTCACAAGTAGATAACGTGTTAAACTAACGGTGCAATATTTCAAGAGTAGAATTGGTTGACATGCAGGATAAAATAAGCTGAGATTACCATAATTTCAAGAAGTCCGTGGTGTAAGGATAGCTTAGATGATGAGGGATCATGTGCGTAAACAATTGAAGCCAGATAACAAAGGGAAAAGAAAAAATGTGGTTGCTAAACCAGTTGAGGGTTTGGGGCCCCACGTGAAGGCTAAGCCCAAGAATTAATGCGTATATACAACAATCGTGATGAAAGAACAGGCGACAAGACAACGAATGAGGAGATCAGTCTGTGCCTTCGCGAAGAATGATTAGGGCGAAGTTAAATAGATCCGTGGACGTATTCTGACTTTCGGTGCAGCTATTCACGGCTAGCTCGGTGCAAATGTCCGAACGACAAAATGTTCCGATTTTTTTTTTACGGGGGCAGGCCAAAATAGGGTAACATAGCCAAAGTTGGTATAAATCACCAAGCAGCCGCTACACATTTACCTATTACAGTGTTCATGTGGTATGAGGGTGGAGGCTATTTGTCAGTATGAGGGGTAGGGGGCGTCTGGTGGCACTATCATGAACTAAAGGGTGGGGAAAACGGCGTGGCATGATGGTTCCGAGTCGCAGATTTGTAGAATATTTTTTTTAGTGTATATTGTCTACATGAAATAGCGAGTATAGAGAATCTAGTAATGCAGAAATTTCAATAACTAGTAAGTTTAGGAGCTATGGAAAGTGGATGAAATATTGTTGTACACACAACTATGGAAAAGGAAGGATTTTTTTTTTCTTTTCGAGGTAAAAATTTACAGTACGCTTGCTAGCGATTAGGTTGTCGATCATACAAACATCCATGCACTGATCTTACCATCATGTTTTTTTGGAGCAGCGAGATAAGGAACAGTTGCAAGAGCCATGTAACCGTAAAAAATGACTTGAAATAGGGGAGGAGGGGCTCAAATACTATAACCACCACTACAGGTGAACAGAAGGGAAGAATTGTGTCTATTCTATATAGCCCCGCTAAATGTAGTTAAATTGTGAGCCTTAGTGAATTATACTATGAAGAGCACATATGTAAAAGAAAAAACCTTGAAATAAAGATAAACTTTCCGGAGCTTATTGGTTTTAGAATTGGTCCATAACCTAGTCAAGTAAAGTATCTCTAGGCGAAGAATTTTTATGTAAGCACTAGGAAAATGGAAGATAAGATCAAACAATATCCTCTTTGTACCTAACAAATATAAATAATAGCACCATATTATTATTTGTAGTGCAGAGAGATGTAACATACATTTTCCCTTGGTATCGCGAAAAAAACTCCAGTCTAAATCAGACTACCGCGAAAGGGAGGGGCCCCGCTGGGCTTAAAGTTTCAAAAAGATAGTGCCTGAGAAAATAATCCGGACACGAGGCTATACATCCAGTGACCTCAACAGAAGTCGGGGAAGTGCTGCTTTACTCAGCGAGGCTGAGATGCTCGGTGGCAATATAAGAGTCACTCAATTCCATTAAACTCTCTAAGGATCATTCCGCAACCCAATATCTATTTTAAGTTTAGACCGTTATCGTGGAACCATTCCCACTGACCAAAAAAAAAAAAAAAAAAAAAACATATAATCAAGAATAAATGTTATTTTCTAAAAGTTTGCATATTGATCCATCGCGGGAGTAACATGGATGCGTAACTCACAATTATTTACACTGCTTTAGGGCGCGGCGTGTGGAATCGGGATGCACATAGAATAGTAAGAGACGCTTCCCACGGATCCTGGGTTATATGCCCAAGACAATGTAAGACAATAGGAACATAGATGACAACTAAACATGGGAGGGATGGCAGACGGGGGAGGCTTTGACGAGAGACATGGCTCGGTGGGTTGCATGTTCGGAATATGTACTTAAAATATATAAATACATTCGAGATGACGGGCTTGTAAATAAATAAAAGGATAAGTCCCTATAAATAAGAGCGGTCCCCTTTCATAATTATTGGTCAAGATGAACATACTCAACTTTATGGACGAATTGAATGAATGGAACACAACTAGCCGGGATCCCAGCCTGGCTGATATGAGCCATGCCTCACTAAACTCCTCCACTGCGTACTTGCAGTCCCCCATCAATACTAGCCATTCGACGTTCGCACCATCGAATGCTCGCATGCGCAATTCCGTGAAGCGCAATTGTACATTGGCGTCACCCTTACTCGAAAGTAAAGAGTTGCCTGGCAAGACGTCTCGCAAAAAGCATAGTTACGGCAACAACATATTCTCATACAATGTTCATAAACCATTACACACAGCCCAGACCTCCAAATCATTCACATATTCGCCCAAGTCACGGCTCCCATTAAAGCCTTCAGTGACCATTGCATCTATCGATACATTTGCCAACTTCCAGAAATCCTCATCTGCAAAGAGGAGAGCGACCGAAAGCGAGATCGAACCTGCCCACGACTACATTTCTACAGAAAAGACCCGTCAAGATTCTATTGGATCTGCGTCTTTATTTTCTGCAGGAGGTTCGCAGCCAATTCCTGACATGACAGACGTGTCGATCGCCACATCCCCCGAACCTGAACCCATATCATACACTAGTGCAGCCAACTCGTCTTTGTCGCTCTCGGTCGACCTTTACTGCGATATCCTTAAAGACGTTGACACTATAGACTTTGACTCCTTTGCATTTTCAGCCGAAGATAAGCCCTTCGACCCCAATTTCGGTTACACTACAGGAAACAGTGCTTTGGGTGAATTCACATTCGATATTTGAGTGGTTTCTGGGATTGGTAATGGTTGGGTTTTTTATTTTTTAGGCTTTGATTCTCGAGCTCATTTGGCTACTTTTTTTGAGCTTCATAATCGTGACTACACACTCGATTTCGCAATGTGCTGGTAGCATTGGCGAGGCTTGATCATGATGGTATGGTATCTCTTTTTATTCTTGGTATACTTCTATCTTACCTCTTCTTCAATTGTATTACTCAATTGTTATGTTTTGTTTCTTGAATAGTATTTAGATGGTGGTGAGGCTCTTACCATAGGCCTGCTATGGTCTCAGGACGTTTCCATGAATGCTAGAATGTTTAATAATTACATTGACTTGATCTTCTCTTCGTCTAGTAGAGGCTTCAATGCCATGGGCAACAATTCGGCCGCGTCTCCGCTGAACCCCCAAGTGTCTTTTACTTTTCCCTGTAGTACATCGTCATCTATATCGGTATTGAATACCGCGACTTTTCCGCCTTTCTGTCTGATCCGGTCCACATAGCTGTTGGCCGGATAAACCGCGCCGCTAGTGCCAATGACCAAAATAAGATCGACATGGTCGGATTCCACAAAGTCGTCGATCTTGTCGATCACGCGAAGAGGCAATGACTCGCCGAACCACACCACGCCAGGGCGGAGCAATTCCTTACAAATGGGACATCGTGGCAACTCGGACTCGGGGATCTCTTTGACAGGACGGAACTGCGGTGACAAGGTGACGCCGTCGTCTTTTTCCAATTCTCTTTTGCGCGTGGTGGTGTACTCAAACTCGGTGTCTGCCAATGCCTCGGTGAGGGGGTTGTCAAAATTGTCCTTCTCTACGTAATTACACGTAAATCCAGTGCATCTCAACTCAAATAGAGACCCGTGGAGTTCGTATAACTTAGTTTTGGGATGACCGCTCCGGCTCAGCAAGCCATCGACGTTCTGGGTGATGGTTATATGGTCGATCAGGCGCAAATTCGATAGGCTCGCCAAGGCATAATGGCCGGGGTTTGGTTTGGCTTTCAAAGCCGTGTACCTTCGCCACGAGTAGAACTGCCACACCAAGCCCGGATCAATGTAAAATGCATCTGGGGTGGCTAGATCGATCATGTTGAAGTTCTTCCAGAGACCCTGAGTACCGCGGAAAGTAGGCAACCCTGACGACACAGAGAGGCCTGCTCCCACCAACGACACAATTCTCTTGGACTTCTGTAGGTGCTCTTGGAACTCCACTAGTGCTTTGCTCATGCTAGCAAGTGTACCCGGGTGTTTCTGTGTAGCGTTGTCTCCGATACTTTCTGGTCGCGCAGAAACCTAGCGAGGCGCTCGCTGGAAATGGTGAGTCGCTGGCGAGGCTGAATCGTGCTTCTCTAGTTCGCGATATACCAGGGCTATAGTTGCACTATACTAATTGTTTACACTCGCAGGGGCGTCATAGCATGGTGCTGATACGATATATTGATATACTTACATTATGATACACATTTATGGAAGCCCGAGGTGGTTAAGCCTGATCTACCGGGGTGACGCTGGCTTTTTGCGCTTTCCAAGCCAAATACCGGGCAGAGTGACCAAACGCCACATTGTTGCTGGTGATCACTCTGTTGTGCGTGGCAGCGACTGGTGGTGCTCGGTAAAATACTACATCGGTGGCGCCCGTCACTTTTCTCCGTTTGTTAATTTGCTCACTTAACCCCGCCAAGTTCTTGGTATCCTCGAGACTGTACGCGACAACCCCTCCGGCAAGCATTGTTGAGTAGGCCGGCGTTACTGTGTGGAAATTTCCGCCTTCGGGAATAATGTTGTTTGGGGTAGGCGTCTCGACCTTTTGGTACAACTGCTGCTGCTGCTGCTGCTGTATTTGTTGGTAAATCTGTTGTTCTTGCAATTTCTTTTGTTGGTTCTCGTGGATTTGCGCCTGTAACAGCTTGTAGGAATTCGAAAAGTGGCCATTTTCATCGTAGCCAGAGCCCAAGTATCCTACTGGTCCTGGCGACGACGAGATGGCTGATGAAGCCACTGCTGCATTGGCCACTCCATAGGGATCGTCAAAGTCTGCTGAATGGATAGGCGCGTGACTGGTGGTGTAGATGGTGTTGGTTACTCCTCCTCCACCTTTTAATTGCGAGATAGGCGTGAACAAGAACGCGCGGCGCCCCGAAGCAGGATCGTCGTGTTCTGGCACAGGCATCACGTTGGGACTGGAGATGTATTGTCCCAAATCATCTTCAGGTACTGGAGGTGCAAGGTATACCAGCCCAGCCAATGGGGGCGAGTTTGAGTGGGGTCCCTGCGTAGGGTCTGGGATCTTCATACCCACATAAGCATCTGGAGGCAATAAGTCTTTGATGGGAGATTCATATTTAATGAGTTTACGTGCTTCGGTCAACGGCACAAGCGGCTGTTCGAAGTTGTCTCTGACCTCATCGGGCAAACAAGCTTTCCAGGTTCTGATTCTGTTAAAAACATGACTTGATTCGTTGTATCTGAACTCACAAATGAACCATGGTGCTCCTGGTGGAACAATCCCTTCAGGCAAGTCTCCCTTTTGAAATCTGGTTAAAAACACGACATAACACGGTCCCACGATTTCGTTCACAAGGTGGTCTCTATACTGACCTGTCTTGCAAACTTCGTTCTTGAAGAATAATCTGTCGGACTTATGGCACGTTTGTTCAGGACGGTAGTACCAACACACGTTCGTATACCTATTACCGTCTTCTGTAGACCATAATCTGAATATTTGCCCCACTGTTGGCTTTTCAGGGTCGTTGTGGTTGGCAATAAGCACCCAGTCTCCGATTTTGTACGTGTATCCATTGACTTCCAACGAGTCCAATGGGTACCTTATTATACCGTCATTTCCAGACGTGCTCTGGCCAATAAGCTCTCTGTCACTCTTATTAATTTCTTGCTGGATAATGACTTGCGCTTCGCGGTTAAAGTTCACAAAATCAATGTACTCCTCGCTGTAAGGATTAGATTCGTAGTATGCCTGAGCATTTGAGAACATCACATCCAAGTCATGAATAAACTGTTCGACATTGAAGTACTTCCTGGTTCTGACCTTGATTTTGATTTCATTCAAACTGATCGGATTGTGGATCCGGCTATAGTAGTCGGGATACACTTTGGCGTCGGGTAACTTGTCAAAGTGCTGGGTCAACAGCCTATTTTCGTCGTTAGGGTCTCTCAATTTCTTGAACAGCTTCAATATCAACTTGATTCTGGTTTCAAAAGGCTTGTCGATAATGGGTGGTCTTCCTCTTCTTATACCACTTTCAGCGGGCTTCGAATTTCTATTGTAGCTTGCGCCCGATGGAGTTGAGTTTTTGGGGAGGTACAGTGACATAGAGTGGTGGGACTGTGGCGGTGGTGAAATATCGGGGACTTGCAGGTTTTGGTATGGCGTCAAGTGGCTTGAATTGTAAGTGTGATCAGGACGAGGGGTGGTGTTGATGCCTTGATCTTTATATGGGTCATACGACTCCTTGAAGGCAAAATCATCAAGTCGTCCTTTATCGCCTATATCGTCAGGAAGGTCTCCCAAAACAGGATAGCTCAAGGTTTTGTGGTCCACAACACTTTTATCCGAACTCAATTTTGGTAGCGCAACCGTCAAAACAAACTGCTTGAGGATAAGAGCATGCCTGTAGAAAACGGAGTCTTTTCTATTATATAAACGGGCATTCCAAGCGACCAAGGCCAAGTCGTCAATAAATTCTTGTGCATTTTCGTACTGAAACTTTTTGATCTTTCTACCAATGGCATGTAAAGAAAGTGGGTTGAGCACCACTTTATAGTAGTCTGTCCCTGTCCGCAGAGGCAAGCGGTGGAACGTGTCGGAAACATTCACACCTTCGTCATCTATCTGGTAGATGCGGTCCAAAAGGCCCTGGAGTCTCTTGGCAAGCTTTTTTTTCTCTCTATCCGACATGCCTGTGAGGTTGTTTGTTGTTCCAGGTGTGATAAAAAATGAATTTTGAGTTGGTTGACTCGACGCGCGAAGGTGAGTGCACGACCAAAAATGGGCTAGGTGGGAGTATGAGAGCATTGAGGAGGATGACACCAGAGAGGAGGTGGAAGTAGATGAGCTATGGGTAAATCCTAGAGTCTTACAATGTAAATTGATGTGGAGAATGCTAGGATGTTTTGCCCTGGCAGGAATAAGTTTGAGAACCTTACGGACTTTGAGATTTTTTCACCTTTTGCTGAATAGCTGCAAAAAGCGGCAAACATAATACGGTTGAGAGAAAGCCAATGAATCAGGTAATACTTACAGTTTTTATAAATGTTTATGGGTAGTTATGTTTATTATAATGTACATGGTATAGGGTAGTAAATGGATCACAAAATTACTAAACTTTTAAGGTATTAAGCGGAAGGGTCTCCGAAAAGACCCCAGTATTGCTCCACGCCATATTGACCACCGTCTTTCCAGTAGTCGTTGTACATGGTGAAGGCAAGGATCTGGCTGCCCAACGAGGATACCAAACTTTTCATTGCAGCGACCTGGTTAGGAATCGAAGGGACACAGTTTCCGAAAGTGTCACCCTTTGTTGGCCAGCCGGTTTCGGTAATCATAATTTCCTTGGAAGAGCCGCAAGCCTTCTGCAAACCTTGAATCTGCAGAAGCAACCATGGACCGGAGTTGGAAGGTTGGACTCCTCCGTCCCAGAATGGGTGAGCGTTGACGGCAAGGTAATCTGAATAATCACACAACTCGGGGTGGGCAATAACGGCCACTAAGGTGTCAACTGACACTACAGGGCCGGTATATTGGGGCGCGTTTTGCTGCAACCACGACTTGGCGGTCTTGATCGCAGCGCCAATTTGTTGCGGGCTCGCAGTTCCTGCATTGACCTGCTCGTTACCAATAGCGATGGTGTGCACCGCGCTCCAGCCACGAGAACTGGTTTTGACTGCAGTGTCTATATCGGACAACCCACCTTGGACAGAAGCAGAGTCGATGTTCCACACACCCAAAAACACTTGCTGGGTGGGTCCCATGGCGGCCATAACGTTTTCGATACCCGAACAATCGGTACTGTACAATCTAATGATATCGAAATCAGACAACCGGTCAATGTCATATTGAACCTCCGAAGTGGTTTTACATTGGTGGCCCTTGGTGTAGGGTGAGTAGGTAATACCCTTGGAACCTACCGCGGCAGCTGCGCCAGGTGCAGTGCCGGACGGAATTGGTTGCGAGGCACCGGTGCTACTACTTGCGAAGGGGTGGGAATTACTGTATGACGCCGTAACGAAGGTGGTAGGGAGACTTGGCGCTGGTGGTGCCTGCACTAAACCAGTGGCAAAGGGGGTTTGACGGGTGGTCAGGGACAGCTGTGCCGCACTCTGCGTGGATGTCCCCACGAGCGGCGCGACTGGGGAAGCTGCCAGTTGTGGCGACGATGCTTTGGGGGACAGTGAGTCGCCGAGCAAGAAATCGAAAAGACTTTTGGCATCAGAGAAGAAGTCGTCCACAGAGTTCAGATTGGATGTAGAAGACTGTGCTGGCGCTGCCGCTGGGGCTGCTGCGACTGTAGAAGCTGCTGGTGCTGCGGGTGCAGGTGCCACTGTAGATGCTGCTGGCGCTGCGGGTGCTGCTGCGACTGGTGCCTGTGCGACTGGTGCTGCAGGTGCCACCTTTTGGGCCAGTGCGGCTGCAGGTGCTGCTTGGGCAGTTGGGGCTGCAGGGGCTGCTTGGGCTTGAGCAGTGGTAGCAGGGAACAAGAAGTTCAAAAAGTTTGGAACAGCAGCAGCGGTTCTTGGAGTATTCACGTATTGAGTGGTGGTCAAATACTGGATATCTCTTTTTTCTTCCTCGGCTAATGCCAACGCCGACAAAATGGAAGTCAATGCCAAATGAGAAAGTTTCATTTTGAAGGAACGACCAAACGATTAATTAAGGACCGAAAAATGTACTTTTGCAATACAAGGGTATGTTGGAAAGAAAAGGAAGGATGAGAACGTCTCTAGTTCAGTCTGGGGCAAAAAAAAAATTGTTTCGAGCACAGGAAGAGAATTGATGGAATATATATATATGCATATGTACAAGGCGGATCAACAGGCCCACATCCAGTGTTTATCAGCCAGCATACGATCTTCAAACTTCTCGGAGACCCATACCATGCCTGGATCGAGATTTGACATTTACGATCACTTCCCGATTAGGACAAATTTTTTGCAGCTGCGGTGCAATTAATCCCATCATTTCCTAATTAGGCAAGAGTGGATAGTTGAAGGAGGGCATCATCTGTCACTTGCCGGACCAACTATACTTGATTGGGATATATGACTTGGGCTGTTTGATGGGGTAGACGCTCTGGTTAGGTCCCCCACTATTTTTCGCTAACTACATAACTGGAACCGGAAATTTAATGGGCCCAAGAATCCTAGGACGGAAAAGCTTGAAGTGGGGCAGGTTGGAGCACCCTGCAGAAGTGCTAATGAGATACGAGTGAACATGGATATATTTTCTTCCGAGCCTACAGTACCAAGCGAATGAAAGCTGGGTTTCAAGAAAGCTGGGTTCCAAGCTTGGCTCCATGTGACTTTTGATTCTGCCAAGTAGTTATCGGCGTCTTCCTCTGCAAAATCATTCGAAATATCTACCGTAATCGGCACTATACTCCTCATTAGATGAGCCTCGTATTTCTCTCGGTTTTGGATCTTGTCACACAGGAATAGTCAAAATCAAGATACAGGACAAAGGACCATATACGGATTAGACACAAAGTAGATGCATAGTAATTAAGGATGTGCAGAAAGTTCGCTTGTACCCCACATCCTCTACGCCGAATTTCATCAATCCAACTTGCGATGTATGATAATCTACACGCTCATAAGCAATGTTAGATAGAGCGCAAGGGTTCGTGTTATAGTAGATCATGTTATAGTAGACCAAACCGTATCTAAACATGTGTGTTGTTGCAACCTAACTGAAGTGAATAATACCACACTAACAAGTATTGATGGCATCAATCATTGCGATAATTACCCGAATGAGATGAATTTCTTATAATTTTTTTGTTATATTATACATGCTAACTACCGGAACCATTTGGTAATGTACCAGAATATCACCACCATCAAGATAAACGCTCCCCAGAACAACCATTTGTCCTGCTTGGCTCTTTTCTCTATACTCCTTATGGTACCTTGACTGACGCCCAAGGTAATCAAACTTTCTTCGAATTTTCCTTGGAGCCTACGCAACGTTTCGTTCTGCTCTACTATATCCTCAAACGCCTGCTGGCCCATTTCAAGTATTTGGTCCAATTGCTGTGTGCCACGAGCCAACGAGTTCCGCTCGTTATAAAGACCCTCCTGATATGACATCTGCTGCTGTGATTGTGCGTGTTGCTGGGAGTCGGCAGCCTCGTACGGATTTTCGGATCCTGAGGTGGGATGGGATCTTCTGCCAAGAAGTTCCTGCTTGTTGTTCTCCAATAATTGGACCTCACGCTGGTTTTTCAAGCTATTGAATTTCGCGGTGAATTCGTCCAAACTGGTTTGGAACTTCTCGAGTCTCCCTTGGTGCTTGGCACTTCCTTCTTCTTTGGCATTTTGGTGCACCAAGTCGCCGTACTCTTTGATGGTTTTCTTGAAAGCAATCAAGGACGTGCTGATGGATCCTTGCAACGAAAGTGGCGATGTGGAGATGTTCTGCTCAAAGGTGCTGAGCTCCTTGTTGATGAGCTGCGTTTGTTTTATTCCATGGTTGAACAACGAATTCATCCTCCTGATCAATTGCTTGCTTGTGGTTCAGACGTGTCCAGAAACGTCAACGATGGAGCGGTCACGTGAGCCCGGCACTCAACCAAAGAACCGGACAAACGCAAGCAACAAGGCAAAGGTACCGGAAGAAACACCAATAAGCCATTGCATGACCTGGGTCTTGACGGACTTGATCTGCATTTGCATGTTGGCGATTTCCTCGTCGATTCTGGTGTAGGTGTCTTCGATTTTCAGCTCGTGCACAGAACTCTCTTCTCTGATACGCCCCTTTTCCAAGTTCAAATCAAGCTTGACGCCGGCCAGGTTCTTGGTGATTTCCTCTTTAAGCCTATTCTTCAAGTTAGTGAGGTCGGTTCGCAAATTCTCTTGCTCTTTCTTCAAGTTGGTGAATTCTGACTTGTCCATAGTCTGTAACTCTCCCTTGAGTTTGGCAAAATCCACTTTCTGTTGGTACGACGTAGAAGATAAGCGTTCTTTGGTCACCAAGTTGTTGGTGATAGAAAAAATCCCATCGTTGATGGCTCGGTTGACGATGTTCACAGCGGTCTCGGCCTGCTGACGGTTGAACCCTCCCTGCTCCAACGACTGGACAAACTTCTTGGTATCAAACTTGGTGATGCTGGAGATCGGTCTGGTGCCAATCACTTTGGCACGAGCAGTGGTGTTGATTCCTATTCTAAACATAGTGTTGCCTGTCGTAGAGAGGTACTATAGGTAGTTGCGCTAGACTTGAATCTGTGAGTGCGCGACCAAGTGGTTCTGGGCCGCAAAAAAGCGTGCTTGGAGATTTTGCGCACTAATTAAGCTACAAACAAACTATAAGAGCATTTTCGCTAGTGATCAGCAATACAATGCTTAATATAGGAAGGCGTCGGATATCTGGGTATTTGGGCAGAAGGCTCTACTCCAAAAAGCCCAGTAATATCGATGAGTTTAACAAGTCGAAAACCTCGTATCTGTTCGGACACAACTTTCATAGCTTAGATGAGTTGGAAGAGCAGACCAAACCAAAGCCTGGCCAGCCAGTATCGTCAGCAGATATACATTCACGTATCAGACTGAATTTTGACAATGAGGACAATGATATCAACCGGTTGATCGAAAGCGATCCCCGTCTTTTGCAATTGCGGCCAGGATCGCCCGACTACAAGGAGATGCTAGCCCAAGTACACCGCGAGTATGAGGCACACCAAGCCAAGGCACGAAAACGGTTTGAGCGGAACGAACGTCTCAAGGGAATAGGATTGGGGTTGATCTTGCTTGTGACCATCGTTTCTGGTCACCATATCCTTACCAACTACAACTTCTACCGCAGCAAGTTCTATGCTACGTATGTCAACCAGTTGTCAGAAGACACCAAGGCGCAAGATTTGGCCGATCCTAAGGTCAACACCAAGAGCACGAACTACCTAGTGGAGAAGCTCAGCAAGGAAATCGACAATGACGGAACCATTCCTGACTTAAAGGGATCGAAGGACGTTGCTGGTCTATATGTGTGTGGAAGCACCAACGGCAAGAAATTGCCTGTAAGACTCAGTTTTTTCGACAACATGTTGATCAAAGATGTGACGCTTTTGAACGACTACTTGATCGTGGTGTTGGAAAATGGCCAAGTCTATCAGTTTCACGCCGGCTTGAAGGAGCCTGTTCGCACCAAACTTCCTTCCAAGATCGAATCATGTGCCGTTTCCAACAATACAGTTTATTACTTGACCAACAAAGGCGAGTTGTTATATAACCCAAGACTCGATAAACAAGACAAAGTTGATTTTGAGCCGCTCAAATCACGCTGGCCGCTTCTTGCTGCCCCAACATACAACAAGATAAGTACTCTTGAAAAAGTGAAAAGCATGGCTGCGGGCGAGAACCACCTCTTGTTACTAAGCAAAAGTGGTAGGATCTCTATAGTGAACACCACGCCGGGATCCGCTGCTCTGTTCAAGAATTTAGGTCAGTATGGCTTGCCAGATTATTCTCCTCTTGGGTCGTCCAGTCTCTCGATTCCCGTCAACCAAGAACTCGACATGAAGCTCCTAAATAACGAAATCTACACCGACAGGAACGGAACCAAGACATTGAAGCCCAGAACTTTTACTTCCATTGCAGCCGGAAAATACCACAATATAGTGGCTGATTCGTTGGGCAATATATGGACATGGGGCCAAAATGTGCATGGCGAATGTGGCATTGACATCACCTACAAGACCGATTTCCAGCCCGTTCCACGCAGAGTATTGAGCGATAACGACTACAAGCGGATCAGCAGCTCAATTATTCCTAAAACCTCCAAGCCTTCTCAGTTCAAAGTCCACCACGTTTATGCTTCGAACGAGTCATCGTACGTAGAACTCGAGTATCACGACGACGACAACACCCAAAATAACCAGGACTTGTTGATCAGTTTTGGAAACGGAATCAAGGGCCAGTTGGGATTGAGCCTGTATGTGCACGTCAACTCACAGCCGCAGCTTATCAAGTCCATCACCAAATTGAGCGAGTTCAACGAAAAAACTGGCCGCGTCGAAAATATCGGAATCAAAAATGTCTCCATTGGAAACTCTCACGGTTTCATCACCTTGGACAACTCTGGTACTCGTAAAGACTTGTTGGCGTTTGGTGACAACGAATTTGGACAGTTGGGCAATGGTAAAAGAGTCAAGACAAGCAAGCCAATACAGATTCCCCAGCTCATAGAGCCACTGGATGTTGAAGATGGAAGCAAAAAGAAGTTGGCAAAGAGACTCAACAATATCATCAACACTCATATGCAGTTATTGGACAATCACAAGTTGGCGAATGGAAAAGCCATTGAGCAGGTGGTTGTTGCCGGAGAAAATGCCTCTGCCATCTTCTACCAGTCCAAGTGATCATGTATATATAAAATTCTTTCAATTTGTATCTAATACCCTAAAGAACAGAACTATCTTTGCCCTCAGTAATACCTACACAACTATACTACAAACCTGCTTCATAATGCCCTGTTGGGTGAAGCGCGGAAGACTTTTATAGACAGGTGACATTGACAGTCATACAGTACTGGGATTTTTCAGGAAACTATTTTACATAGTAGTTGAAGGCAATTCAATGTGATAAACAGCAACCTAGGTTGATTTTACGCTAATAGCATGGTAAAGCTACATCGATTGGGTGAAAAAAAAATTAATTCCGATACCGGGAGTCGAACCCGGGTCTGCTCGGTGAAAGCGAACCGTGCTAGCCGTTACACTATATCGGAGACTAGATATCCTTATTGAACTGGTAAACAATACAAGGTGCTTGTCCAAATCATACTACCACCACCATCAAGACCGATTCATCTGACTGATAATTCGAAGTGGACGAGTTCGGTCCTTCGAAAAGTCATCATGCGTCGCACGAAACACGACATAACTTGATGATTCTACACAACTTGAATCTTTGTTTAATACCTGAGACTATATAGCTTATTTATGTCGGCTCCCAGGACATAGTTTTGAAGTATTTTTCTCAAAAACTTGTAAAAAATGTAAAATTTAAATCAAAGGGAGTCGAAGAAATGGTTTATTGCACTTTTCAATTATTCCAGCACTTTGTCGTACTCAATCCTAATCTCTCGAAATCATCTCTCGATTCATACTACATCTTATCATAACCTAGTATCATCTCTTATTACGTATCTATAAATCGAAAAGCTCCTTTAAGATCTTGATGGTGTCGTTTGGATTGTTGACAGCATGTCCAATGGTTCTGTCGTCAGTGTAGATTTCGTAATCGTTACCACCCTTGTAAGACTTGTCACCGAAGAAGTGAATGTTGGTGAAGTTTTCATCTTTGACATGTTGCAAACAGTAAGTTTTGTCCCAACCAGTAGGGAAAACATCAAAAGAAATTTGGCCACCAATGGAGTAGGTCAAGCCGAGGTCTGAGAATTCAGCCTTGAGAGCATCAACCATCTTTTCTCTGATGTGGTGTTGCTTGTCAAAGATTTCGTATTCGTTTCTTTCCTTGGTGGAGGCGTTTCTACCGACTGGGGAAACGTTGATCATACCGTTTCTGAATTCAATAAAAGTACCTCTTCTGACTGGAATGTCAATATCAGACAAGTATCTCAAGATGAACTTGACCAATTTGTTGTATTTTTCTTCACCGATCCATCCGATGAAAGATTGTGAGGCCAATTCTTTACCCAACTTATAAGCAGTCAAACCGTTTTCAGAGAAACAGTAGTCGAAGTCTTGCAAAACGTTTGGCCCTAATTGTTCGACTTGCTTTGACAAATCGGATCCACCGACAAATCCAATGACAACCTTTTCTCTCAACTTCTTCAAGGTGTCTCTCATTTCATCGGAGATTTCCAATCTGGCGGGGGTAAGAGTACCGTCAACATCGAATAAGACTAAAGTCTTTGGGTCTTGTTTGTGGGAAAAAGACATTTTTATAAAATGGTAATATACTCTAAAAAGGTAAACTAGATAAAGTCAAAGATCCAAAACGTAAATAGCTCGGCGATCGTTGTCTATTTAAATATCGAAATGGACAACGAATTCTTACCGCGTGGGCGAAATTTTTCGCGTTGGTACACAAACATACACGGCGACGAGATAGATGCATGAGCGAGGCGTCCGAGAGTGACGATATCTCAAAAATACATTCATAGACGACAGCGTATTAAAGAACTGAGGTTTATGGTAGACTTCTCTTTTCTAGACCTACTTGGCCCCGTTATCGTGTCTCTATATTTAGCGGTGTCTGGCATCGAGCCCAAACCGCGCCATAAATATTTTTGAGCCGCACCGGAGTAGAATATTTCACCTACTAAAAATGTGCCAAGGATGCTTCCATATGAGTGCTAGGATAAGGTATTGTAATCAAGTACATGTACACCACCAATGTCCGTACGATTGGGTTCGGCGCAGTATAAACGCTTCTACAATAAAAACTTCTACAATAAAAATTTAAAGAATAAACTATTACAAGTCTATGTACCTAGCAAACCTAAATAATTTAAGCTTGGTATTGGTAGTCTGGGAATTGTCTCAAGTTTTCTTCTAATGGACCCTTCTTGGTCAAGAACTTGACGTAAGCACCATCGTCCTTAACTTCACCGTTGTTCTTCTTGGCAACGTATTCGTCTCTGTTCAATGGAGTGAAACCCCACTTCTTGGAGATAATGATCTTTTGTTGACCTGGGAACTTGTATCTGGCTCTTCTCAAACCTTCAATGACAACGTCCTTGTTAGAGTCCTTGGTTCTGGCAGACATGATGACTTGACCAATGTTAACTCTAGCGGCTAAACCGTGAGGCTTACCCCAAGCACCTCTCATACCTTGTTGCAATCTATCGGCACCGGCACACGACAACATCTTGTTGATACGTAAGACGTGGAATGGGTGGACTCTGACTCTCAAGTGGAAAGATTCTCTACCGGAGACCTTGGTGATATATTTGTTAGCACAGATACGGGCGGCTTCCAAAGCTTCGGAAGACAATTGTTCCAATTCGTTGGAGACCAAGTGGACACACAATGGGAATTCGTCAACTGGGGCCTTCTTTCTACCTAAATCGTAGATTCTGATCTTGGCATCTGGAACAGCTCTGTTGTATCTGGACTTTGGGTAAGGCTTGTTCTTACAGTATCTGTAACATCTGGCTGGTCTTCTAGGCATCTTTGCTAAATTCTGTTAGTAAAATGTTTCAAGATAAATCAGGAAAGTGTTTTTCTTATAAATAGTGTGCCGTCATATACCAAAAAAATTTTCATGACTCAGATTTCGGTCGCTGACAAATTATAGAGCAAGCTCGAGTTATTTGCCTCCAAGGGCTGAAAACTTTTCAGCATATGGATGATGGTAAAATGGCAGGCTGTGGCTATTCATGACTCTCTCCTTATGATATTGATAGGTACCTACCTTATTAAACACGTAGTTAGTGAGAAGAAGGTTGCAAGGACTGTAAAATCTTTTTTAGCTCGGTGCGGCAGGGCGAACTGGCGGGTATTGGTGCTTACAAATGTGGAGCACTAGCACACGTGATGAAACATGTCAAATCGCAGCTACACTGCCGTGTACGCACGTGTATGTGTGACTGCTCTTAGCACGTGTTGCATCATGTGAGTGTTGCGATGAGCTTAAGTGTTGGTGGGGACCTACTGGGGACTTAGAAGGGCAAGGTGGATAAATGAAAGTGGTACAGAAATCGAGTTGATGAGTTACGAGTGGCAACATGATTCAAACTACTTATGCATTGGCTTGAAACGAAGGCAAGATATCTGGAGATCAGCGTCGTTCTGACGTACTGGAGCTATTTACCACGTGACCACGCGATTCAAATCTTTCAAGTACTAAGCGATGAGCACTCCTTAAGCTACTACTTAGATCAACAGCAATGGGTAGATATAGTGTAAAGAGATACAAGACAAAGAGAAGAACGAGAGATCTTGACTTGATCTACGATGATTTGCTGACAAAAGAGAGCATTCAAAAGTTGAAGAACCAGCCGTTGGATGAAACTAAGCCTGGTTTGGGCCAATACTACTGTATTGAATGTGCCAAATATTTCGAAGAACAAGTGAGTTTGGACAGACACAATGCAGCCAAACCACACAAGCGTAGAGTCAAGGAGTTGTCCCAAAAGCCATATACCAATCTTGAATCTGAAGCAGCTGCAGGTGTCAACTTGTTGAAGTTCATGGAATCGGTTGACAAATACAAGGCTCAAGAGAACTACAAACAAGAGAACAAGCAAGAATTAGATGCGATCAAAAACCAGAAAAAAGATACCTTGGACGCAATCATCACCGGGATTCCCTCCGAGCAGTTCCAAGCAGGTGACGAGGCCATGGCCACCGACAATGCATAAACACCTTTATTGGATCACTCAGCTTCTGCACCGGCTTTGTATATTAGATGTTCACTTCTGCTTTACCACCTTATTAAATATATAATGCACAATTCGTTCTGATTATCACTGTAGATGACAGGTCGTGCCGTCCCCAAACTATCCACAATCTGGCTGCAATAAGGAGGCAAAAGGCGAAACTACAACGAGTTGCAACTATGAGATTACGCTTGAAGTCAAAAGTGGGTGTCCAAACCATCAGTCCAGATATAAATGCACCCTTTTCACTACTTCTAGAACAGATAGAACTAATCGAAGAGCTCAAACCTTCGGGCTCTGGCCTGATTGTGGCTATCAAGCATGGATTTCCACCGCAGGCTGTAAACATGGAATGCGGTGAGAATGACACGATTGGCAGCAAGGGAATAAAAAATGGCGACCAGCTTATACTAGAATACGGCGAAGGAGATGAATCTAATAATAATAGCAATAGCAATAACAATTCTATCACCGCTGTCGCAGCTAGTCAAAAGACTGGTCAAAAGACTGGTCAAAAGACTAGTCAAAAGACTAGTCAGGCGAAGAGTTCTGATGCCATAGCGGGTCCACCATCTGTAGAGCTAATGAGCGGATCAGATTTGGTGCTACGCAGCATTCCTGACGACAATTCGTGTTTGTTCAATGCCATTGTTCATGCTGTTGGCGGCGACACATCGCCCCGAGAGCTCCGTACTGTAGTAGCAAGACACATTCAGCGGAATTCCCAAGAATACAATGCTGCAATTCTTGGGCGAGATGTAGATCTGTACTGTCAGTGGATATGCAAAAAGGATTCATGGGGTGGAGCCATCGAGTTGGGGATTTTAGCTGATTGGTTCGACGTGAGGATCGACTGCTTAGATATCGAGCTGGGCCAGTTTATATCTTTCCATAATGAGCAAAAGCCGCCTTCGAAATTCATCGTGTTGATTTATAGTGGAATCCACTACGACTATTTGGCAGAAACCACCATGGGTGTAGATATCACTATCTGGACGGTGGGTGCTGATGACTTCATACTTGAGGCTAGTAAGAAGTTGGGAGATAAGCTTCGGTCGCATAATTATGCCACCAACACCACCAAATTTAGAGTACGGTGTTTGGAGTGTTATGAGGTGTTGGTAGGAGAAACTGGGGCCAGTAAGCATGCCGAGAAGACGGGGCATTTCAATTTTGGCGAAGTCAAGTAGAAAATTTCAGAGAAGAGCTTATACATGATTGCAGACTTGAACTCAAGAAAGACTTGGAGCAAATCAATCTTATAAACTTTGTAGCAAAAGACGAGAATCTGGGTTCTTTCAGATTACTTTAATCTATTGATAGTAGTAGAGATTAGAAGATCGAAAGAAATTAGACCCTTTGCATTGTCCAGAAACTAAAATAGTATTGTGAATCCTCTTACATACTCATGCGATTTACTTGTAGAGATTACCACAATGAAAGGGCTGTGTCTAGTCACCATACCACTTTTTATTAGAACTGTTAGTAAATCAAAGCCCTCGCGCAGTGCCCGGCGCGCCGCGGGACTTCGTAAACTCTCGCTATGAAAGGTGGTCACCGCGAATGACCCTTAGGGAGCAAGTACAATAACGAGTGCTAGGATGTTAGACCAGAAAAGTGGAGGCTCGACTCCATGCTTTTTACTACAACATTCTTGGGACTTGAAGCGTAAATATCTCCCGCTACTCTATTACTCCTCCTCATCTCGTCTCCAATTTTTCACTCTTTGTCTCGCGACAAGCTAGCAGTAGTATGAACAGCCTATTCACTACAATAACCAGAGCCTACCCATCAAATTGTACACACTATATATATAGATCCACACTATCTAGTAATTAAATTGCCCCATTTGTTGCTATCCCACTGCCGTTCATTGCAGTTCTTTGCCAGGGCCTGTGGCCAAGCCCTAGCCCTGCCTGGAGTCTCGCGGCCGCGCACGACCTCGTCCGCCGAGGCAAAATTGGCAGCGAGAAGTCAACGAAGAACCTGTAGACCACTTTTCCGGGAAAGCAAAGCTAACACGGCATTGCCATACATTCTTGAACACATCTGGAGCTATTCACCACAGATATAGCCCCTGGAACCCCGAATATCTGGCCTCTTGCATCTAGATACCCGCCAATCGAACCGATCGGTCAATAGACGCCAGCCTTGCAAAAGAGCGACTACAAAAGTAGCGACAGCTATAATAACCAACACCAGCATGTCTCAAACCACCCAGTTTTTCTGTAAGTATAGTTATGAAAAATGCTTAGATACACCATCAAAGCAAAGAGAATCAAACCATCTTTAACTTTTTGTTTGAAAGTGTTGGGTCTTTGGTCTTTGATTCTTGATTCATCTTCAAATTGAATACTAACATTTAGGCCGTCAACCTAAGGCAGTTGACTTGATACAGGACTTTGAGGATATCACTCCTTCCAATGAACGTGCCAACGCCGAATGTAGAGCGGCCCTCTACTCTTCCAATGGAGAGTACTTTGCCTACACCCAACCTAACCACGTCATAGTGCTCAACACCAGAACCACGGCGGAGCTTTACTGCAAAATCGACTTGAGCGAGGTGTTTGACATCTACTTTTCTCCATTAGGAAGCTACTTATGTCTCTGGTGCAAGCCTATATGCTTGGACAAAGAGAGTGGTGTTTGGAACAACAACCTCAAGATCTTCAATCTCAAGACGCAGAAAGTGATTATTGAATGGCCTCAAAAGCACCAGAACGGCTGGAAACCTCAGTTCACCAGTGACGAGTCCATTTTTGCCAAGTCTGCCGCCAACAACAAGGAGATCCACTTCTTTGAGTTGAACTCTGACTTGACCCAGTCGATCAACATCAACAGCCCTACGCACAAGTACAAGGTCAGCGATCCTAAGATACCTTACCAGAACTTCCAGATCAGCTCTGGCAAAAACTCGTCTGTGGCGATCTTCATTCCGGAAAAGAGCGGCAAACCTGCCAGTGTACAAATCTACAACATCCCCAACTTCAACCAGCCGATCTGCTCAAAGAACTTTTTCAAGGCCGAAAGATGTCAGTTGAAATGGAACTCGTTGGGTACCGCTTTGTTGGCGTTGGCTTCCACCGACCATGATTCCACCAACCAGTCATACTATGGAGAAACCAACTTATACCTTTTGGGAATTGCTGGCTCGTACGATTCCAGAATTGACCTCAAGAGAGAAGGTCCTATTCACGATATCACCTGGTCGCCATCTGCCCGTGAATTTGCTGTCATTTACGGCTACATGCCCTCGGAAACCACTTTCTTTGACTCCAGAGGAAACGCCATCCACCACTTACCTACTGCTCCTAGAAACACCATTTTATACTCTCCTCATGCTAGGTTTGTGTTGGTTGCCGGATTCGGTAATTTACAGGGTACCGTCGATGTGTATGACCGTCAAAACAAGTTTGCCAAGGTCTCTTCGTTCGAAGCTTCCAACACCTCTGTATGCGAATGGTCACCTTGTGGCAGATTTATATTGACCGCCACCACTGCCCCAAGATTAAGAGTCGATAATGGCTTGAAGGTCTGGCATGCCAGTGGAAAGTTGATTTACTTGAAAGAATATCCAGAATTGTTCTCCATTGGCTGGAAACCTCAGGATATCAGCAAGTTCCCCAATTTGAAACAATTGGAGCCAGCCCCAGAATCGCATGTATCTACCAAAGAATGGATTGCCAAGAGAGACGCTGCTGCAACTGCCGCTGCCACCAAGCCCAGAGGAGCATACCGTCCTCCACACGCCCGTGGCTCTGGTGCCAGCGATTCTGCTTCTCCTACCACTTTGTACGAAAGAGAAATGAGAAACAAGTTGCAACAACTAGCAAACACCCAAAAGAACGGTGTTAATCCAATCAGTGGTAGAGCTAGAGTCGTTCCAGGTGCAGCTCCACCAGTCGAAAAGGAAAGTAAGAGCGCAGCTAAGAACAGAAAAAAGAGAGAGGCCAAGAAGCAGCAGCAACAGGAGGAAGCCGGTAACGCTGGCGCAGGAGCACCAGCCCCAGCTCCCGCCGCTGCCACCCCATCTTCTGGCGCATTTGAAGGAGGTGAAGTTGTTGGAGGTGTTAGCTCTCTCGAAGAAAAGAAAATCCGGTCTTTGCTCAAGAAATTGAGAGCTATCGAACAGTTAAAGATGAAGCAGGCCAGCGGAGAACCTTTGGAGGACACACAGGTCAGTAAGATAAAAAAGGAAGATGATATTAGAAAGGAATTGAGCATTCTAGGATGGAATGAATAATCTACATAATTTCATGAAGTACTCCACTATAGATAGTTTGTATTGTTGAATGTACTTTTAGACTTTCAGAACCGAGCGTCCCAATCGGGAAAGGTAATTGGGAGCGCCAGCTGACATAAGCGGGCGTCGCGAATCGCCCAACCCTCTCAAGCTCGCTTACGTAAGGCCGCAGGTTGGACCAACTCTGCCCACCTTCTTATGTGGACTGGTGTTCCGCGAGCGTTCCACCGTGTATAGTACGAGTGGGCGCAACACATACGAGTCGTAGCGAGCAACACCAGCGCCAAATCAGGAGCTAAGGGGTTTTTTTGTTGTGTTGTTGTCCAGCAGTCCGACCGAACCGCAGGAACATATTGACAAACACGACGTGCTTAGATTCTCTTTGTAAGATAACGAGTAGTTTGTGCCACAAAAAAAACAAACAAGAAAATCACGACTACCGCGACCTATAAGTTTATCTATCTAGTGTTTTTCCACCACATCTTCTTCTTGTTGGATATTCATCGTTGGCATAAATCGTATGTATAATTGATTCAGAATGAAACATAGTTGAACGTCAACCAAAGAACTAGAGATCAAGGCACCACGAGTATAAATTTGAAACAGAATCTACAGGGCAATTGGCTGAAATATCCTTCCAAAACATGCGCAGCAGAGATTACGGAGGGAAAAACACACACTTCCGAACAAAGCAAATTTTGAAGTCTCCCCAAGCCAAATTCACTTCGACTGCTGCCATCACCGCTAAGTGATACCCTAGTATCAGAGGATGGTATTAGAGGATGCTGCTAGAGTGGCTTGAGGTGATTGCTGCTAATTGCAGAGTGAATACTACAGAGGCGTGAAGTTTTGGTTGTGTTATAATTAGCAGCACTCCTGCACACAAGCAGCACCGCCCGGTCTTTCTGACCACGGTAAGGGGGACAAATTTTGGGCTCGAAAAAATCGCATCGCACGCGTGGATGTCTGACAAATGCACCAGCCTATATTTCGGCGTATAATTCAGTCAAGGGTTCGTGCGGGCTAGTCAGAATCTCTCCGATAATTCATTGCATTGCGCAAGAACGCCCTGTCAGCTCCTTCCGTGCCTGCCGTTGTTCAAGTCGCGGTTATTGCTTTTTGTTCCGTTCCGTTCTTTGGGGGTGATTGACAGGGGCGCGTTTGTGACTGTCGTGTCTGTGTTATTTTTTGTGCGTGAATGCTCCTGATTATTCTTTCTTTTTTTATTTGAGTACTGATTTGAGAATTTCCTTCCGAAAAGAGGTCTGGGTCAAGGAGCAATCCTAACCAGATCGCAAACCTTCTTAATCAGGACAAAAATTCTCGCCTTTTTTTTTTTTACACACATTCTCTGAATCTTGTCTCGTCCTAACATTTTTATCAGAAAACATATCACTAGTTTCTTTCCTCAGTTCATTCAGCTGGACAATTCATTCGTTTAAGATTCTAATACTAACGTACTAGATGTCGTATAACGATAATAGTCATTATTATGACCCTAACCAGCAGGCTGGGGTTCCTGCTGAAGGTTACTACCAGCAGCAGCCCTACGATGAACAACATCCACAACAGGATTACTACGATCCCAATGTTCAGTACCACCAACAACCTTACGACATGGATGGCTACCAGGATCCAAACGGCGGCCACTACGAAGGTCACCCGGGTGTTCCAATGCAGCCTGGTCAACAAGGTCAAGCTGGTTACAATGCTGATCCCGAAGCATTTAGCGATTTCAGTTACGGAGGCGGCCAAACCCCTGGTACTGCTGGATACGATCAGTACGGTACCCAATATACACCTTCTCAGATGAGTTATGGTGGTGATCCAAGATCGTCCGGTGCTTCTACTCCTATCTACGGAGGACAAGGACAAGGCTATGATCCCACCCAGTTTCAGATGTCGTCCAACTTGCCATACCCAGCTTGGTCCGCTGATCCTCAGGCTCCTATCAAAGTCGAACACATTGAAGATATCTTCATTGATTTGACCAACAAGTTTGGGTTTCAAAGAGACTCGATGAGAAACGTGTTTGACTACTTCATGACTCTTTTGGACTCCAGAGCCTCCAGAATGTCACCTGCCCAAGCCCTTTTGAGTTTGCATGCTGACTACATTGGAGGAGACAACGCCAACTACAAGAAATGGTTCTTTGCTTCCCAACAGGACTTGGACGATTCGCTTGGTTTTGCCAACATGACCATGGGCAAATTAGGTAGGAAAGCCAGAAAGGCATCCAAGAAGTCCAAGAAAGCCAAGCAGGCTGTGGAGGAACATGGCCAGGATGCCGACGCTTTGGCCAACGAATTAGAAGGTGACTACTCTCTTGAAGCTGCCGAAGTCAGATGGAAGGCCAAGATGAACACTCTCTCGCCAGAAGAAAGAGTCAGGGACATTGCTCTTTACGTGTTGTTGTGGGGTGAATCTAACCAGGTCAGATTCACACCAGAGTGTTTGTGTTACATCTACAAAACCGCCTACGACTACTTGTTGTCTCCTCAGTGCCAGCAGAGACAAGAACCTGTGCCTGAAGGTGACTACTTGAACCGTGTAGTGACTCCCTTGTACCGTTTCTTGAGATCGCAGGTCTACGAAATCTACGAGGGCAGATTCGTCAAGCGTGAAAAGGACCACAACAAGGTCATTGGTTACGATGACGTCAACCAGTTGTTCTGGTACCCTGAAGGTATCTCGAGAATTATTTTCTCGGACGGTACCAGATTGGTGGATGTTCCTCAAGAGGAAAGATTCCTCAGATTGGGCGAAGTCGAATGGCCAAACGTGTTCTTCAAGACCTATAAGGAAATCAGAACATGGTTGCATTTCGTCACCAACTTCAACAGAATCTGGGTCATCCACGGATCCATTTACTGGATGTACACTGCTTATAACGCTCCTACTATCTACACTTTGCACTACCAACAAACCGTCAACCAGCAGCCTACTGCTTCTTCCAGATGGGCCGCTGCTGCCATTGGTGGTGTGCTTGCTTCGCTTATCCAGATCTTTGCCACGCTTTTCGAATGGATGTTCGTTCCTAGAGAATGGGCCGGTGCTCAGCACTTGTCGCGTCGTTTGATGTTCTTGATTGGTGTTTTGTTGTTGAACTTGGTCCCTGTTGTCTACACTTTCTACGTAGCCGGGTTGGCTGCTATATCCAAGTCGGCGCATGTTCTTTCGATTGTCGGGTTCTTTATTGCTGTCGCCACTGTTGTTTTCTTTGCCATCATGCCTTTGGGTGGTTTGTTCACTTCGTACTTGAACAACCGTTCCAGAAAGTACTTGGCTCAACAGTCGTTCACCGCCAACTTCATCAAATTGAGAGGCTTGGACATGTGGATGTCGTACTTGATGTGGGTTTTGGTCTTCTTGGCCAAGTTGGTAGAATCTTATTTCTTCTTGACTCTTTCCTTGAGAGATCCTATCAGAATCTTGTCCACCACCACCATGAGATGTACTGGTGAGGTGTGGTTCGGAGCTGCTTTGTGTCGTCAACAAGCCAAGATTGTCTTGGGTTTGATGTTCCTCGTGGATTTGTTGTTGTTCTTCTTGGATACCTACATGTGGTACATTATCTGTAACTGTATTTTCTCCATTGGTCGTTCCTTCTACTTGGGTATTTCTATCTTGACTCCATGGAGAAACATTTTCACCAGATTGCCAAAGAGAATCTACTCCAAGATCTTGGCCACCACCGAAATGGAAATCAAGTACAAGCCAAAGGTGTTGATCTCTCAAATTTGGAATGCTATTGTTATTTCCATGTACAGGGAACATTTGTTGGCTATTGACCACGTCCAAAAGTTGTTGTACCACCAAGTGCCATCTGAAATCGAAGGTAAGAGAACTTTGAGAGCTCCTACTTTCTTTGTTTCTCAAGATGACAACAACTTCGACACGGAGTTCTTCCCCAGAAACTCTGAAGCCGAAAGAAGAATCTCCTTTTTTGCCCAATCCTTGGCCACTCCTATCTTGGAGCCTTTGCCTGTCGACAACATGCCTACCTTCACTGTTTTCACTCCTCATTACTCGGAAAAGATCTTGTTATCCTTGAGAGAAATTATCAGAGAAGACAACCAGTTCACCAGAGTCACTTTGTTGGAATACTTGAAGCAATTGCACCCTGTCGAGTGGGAGTGTTTCGTTAAAGATACTAAGATCTTGGCTGAAGAAACCGCTGCTTACGAAGAAGGTGAAGAAAACGAAAAGATTAGTGAAGATGCCTTAAAGTCTAAGATTGACGACTTGCCTTTCTACTGTATTGGTTTCAAGTCTGCTGCTCCTGAATACACCTTGAGAACTAGAATCTGGGCCTCCTTAAGAGCCCAAACCTTGTACAGAACTGTGTCCGGTTTCATGAACTACGCCAGAGCCATAAAATTGTTGTACAGAGTCGAAAACCCTGAATTGGTCCAATACTTTGGTGGAGACCCTGAGGGATTGGAATTGGCTTTGGAAAAGATGGCCAGAAGAAAGTTTAGATTTTTAGTTTCCATGCAAAGATTGTCCAAGTTTAGAGATGACGAAATGGAAAACGCTGAATTCTTGTTGAGAGCTTACCCCGATTTACAGATTGCCTACTTGGATGAAGAACCTGCCTTGAACGAAGATGAAGAACCAAGAGTCTATTCTGCATTGATTGATGGTCATTGTGAAGTATTAGAAAATGGTAGACGTCGTCCTAAGTTTAGAGTTCAATTGTCTGGTAATCCAATTTTGGGTGATGGTAAGTCTGATAACCAGAATCACGCTATCATTTTCCACAGAGGTGAATACATCCAGTTGATTGATGCCAATCAAGACAACTATTTGGAAGAATGTTTGAAGATTAGATCTGTTTTGGCTGAATTCGAAGAATTGAATGTCGAACATGTTAACCCATATGCCCCTAACTTGAAGTCTCAAGACGATACTGAAAAGAAGTACCCAGTCGCTATCCTTGGTGCCAGAGAATACATTTTCTCTGAAAACTCGGGTGTTTTGGGTGATGTCGCTGCAGGTAAAGAACAAACTTTCGGTACCTTGTTTGCCAGAACCTTGGCCCAAATTGGTGGTAAGTTGCATTATGGTCACCCTGATTTCTTGAATGCTACATTCATGTTGACAAGAGGTGGTGTATCTAAGGCTCAAAAGGGATTACATTTGAACGAAGATATTTATGCTGGTATGACCGCCATGTTAAGAGGTGGTAAGATTAAGCACTGTGAATACTACCAGTGTGGTAAAGGTAGAGATTTAGGTTTCGGCTCCATTTTGAATTTCACAACCAAGATTGGTGCTGGTATGGGTGAACAGATGTTGTCCAGAGAATACTACTACTTGTCGACTCAATTGCCTATCGACAGATTCTTGTCCTTCTACTACGGTCACCCAGGTTTCCATATCAATAATATTTTCATTCAATTGTCGTTGCAGGTTTTCATCTTGGTGTTGGCTAACTTGAACTCGTTGGCTCACGAATCTATTATGTGTGCATACAACAAGGATAGTCCCGTCACCGATGTGTTGTTCCCATTCGGTTGTTACAACCTTGCCCCTGCTGTAGACTGGGTCAGACGTTATACTTTGTCGATTTTCATTGTTTTCTTCATTTCGTTCATTCCTTTGGTGGTCCAAGAATTAATTGAAAGAGGTATTTGGAAGGCATTCCAGAGATTCACTCGTCATTTCATCTCGTTGTCGCCAATGTTTGAAGTTTTCGTCGCCCAAATCTACTCCTCATCCGTCTTTACCGATTTGACTGTCGGTGGTGCTAGATATATTTCCACCGGTAGAAGTTTCGCTACCTCCAGAAACCAATTCACTCTTTTGTACACTCGTTTCGCTGAATCGTCCATCTATATGGGAGCTAGATTAATGTTGATCTTGCTTTTCGGTACCGTCGCTCATTGGCAAGCACCTTTGTTGTGGTTCTGGGCTTCGTTATCTTCATTGATGTTCTCTCCATTCATCTTCAACCCTCATCAATTTGCTTGGGAAGATTTCTTCATTGACTACCGTGACTTTATCAGATGGTTATCGAGAGGTAACACTAAATGGCACAGAAACTCGTGGATCGGATACGTGAGACTCTCGAGATCCCGTGTCACTGGTTTCAAGAGAAAGTTGATTGGCGATGAATCTGAAAAGGCTTCCGGTGACGCCACCAGAGCCCACAGATCCAACGTCATCTTTGCTGATTTCTTGCCAACTCTTGTCTACACCGCCGGTCTCTTTGTTGCCTACACGTTTATCAACGCTCAAACCGGTGTTACTGAGTACAAATATGAAATCAACGGTGACACCCAAGTGATCAAGGTCAACTCCACTCTTAGAGTTGTCATTTGCGCTTTGGGTCCTGTTGTAATTGACATGGGTGTTCTTTTTGGATGTGTTGGTATGGCCTGTTGTGCCGGTCCAATGTTGGGATTGTGTTGTAAAAAGACTGGTGCTGTTATTGCCGGTATTGCCCACGGTATTGCCGTTGTCGTCCACTTGGTTTTCTTCATTGTTATGTGGGTCTTGGAAGGTTTCGTGTTTGCTAGAATGATGTTGGGTCTTGCCACTATGGTGTACATCCAAAGATTACTTTTCAAGTTCTTGACCTTGTGTTTCTTGACCAGAGAATTCAAGCACGACAAAGCTAACACCGCCTTCTGGACTGGTAAGTGGTACGGTTCCGGTATGGGATACATGGCTTTCACCCAACCAGCTCGTGAATTCGTTGCCAAGATCATCGAAATGTCTGAATTCGCTGGTGACTTTGTGTTGGCACACATCATCTTGTTCTGTCAATTACCAATCTTGTGCATTCCATTGATCGACAGATGGCACTCCACCATGTTGTTCTGGTTAAAACCTTCCAGATTAATCAGACCTCCTATCTACTCCTTGAAGCAAGCTAGATTGAGAAAGAGAATGGTAAGAAAGTACTGTACTCTTTACTTTGCCATCTTGGTGTTGTTCATCATTATCATTGCCGCCCCTGCTGTTGCCTCATCTCACATTTCTGAAAGTATTGGTTCCAACTTGTCTGGTATTGCCAAGGGTTTGTTCCAACCAAGACATGCTGACAACAACGATACTGGTCCTAATAAGCCAAAGGGTTACACATGGTCTTACCTTACTGAAAAGACTCATCACACCAAGGCCTACACCACCAAGCCTTTCTAGATCAAAGGGCATCTGTTTATTAGTTTTTAAAACCGTTTTATTCTATTCATTTGTTTTTGTATATTAAACTATCATTCTATCAATTACTGTAGAAAACATGTAGTAAGGAAGCTGATCATAACTCCTTTACTTATTCCTGTGTACCTACAGTGGTTGAGACTGAGTTTTCGTCCACCTATCAACTCCTTTACCACACTTTTCTGTTCTCGCTAGTCCTCACTATTTTCCGTTCGCGTCTCCTTATTTTTCTCTCGGTACCTTATGCTCGCGTCTCCCTACGTTTTATTTCTCCCATGTTCTTTTCTCCCTATTTCCTCTCTATTTTAATCCGTTCCTCACGTGTACCTCAACATATCAACACATTTCAACTACACATCAAACCACCATGTCACTTCGAAACAGTTTGGGCAAGTCTAGTAAGTATCTCTTGGAGATGCTTGCTGTGGTGAGTGGATTGGTGTTTTTTCTTAAACTCAATACCTTCTACCAGACCACCGATCCCGAAGTCAAGTTCAACCAGATTCTCATTCCGTACATCCAATTGATTCCAAGACACACACTCTTTAATCCATGGGTAATTGTGACTTCGGTTTTTGCTGAAGTGTCTTTGTTTTCATTCATATTATCTGGCTTGGTCATCTTCACTTCCACGAAGTACGTAGAGAAGTTTTGGGGCTACAAAGAGGTGATCAAGTTCGTGCTAATTATCGGCTCCATCACCAATCTCTTGACGGTGTTAATAACTATTGTGGTAAATATTTTCAGACAAAACGTCGGAGGCATGGATAAACCTTTGGGAGGCGGAATATCATACTACTTTGGGTTTCTTGTGGTGTTGAAGCAGTTGATTCCCGAGCACAATATTATCCTATTCCAAGGCTTGATTAACTTCCGCGTCAAGCAATTTCCATTTATTTTGATCATGGCATCGTTGTTTCTTTCAGTGGTGCTCGCATCATTGTACCCGTTCCTTCCTTCCATCAACAGTTTCTTTGTTTCCTACATATACTTGAGGTTTTTCCAGACATTTGCATCAGACCCTTTGTTGCCCATCATTAGAATGGACGGTGAAAGCAGTTCCAGCGAGGGTTTTATGAACGGGAGCGGCTCAGGAGGTCTTGTTACCGGTGATGCATCTGACACTTTTCAATTGGTGGAGTTTTTCCCCAACTTCTCCAAACCGTTACTTGCGGTGGTATTTGACAGGGTATACGAATTGAGTGTATTTTTGGGAGTGGTCACGCCATTCAACGACGAAATAATCGAGCAGAGTAATGCTAGAGTGAGAAAGAGAGAAGAACAAACAAACCAGGCAATGAAGGGAGTGGCCAATTCCGTCGCCGAACGTCGTAGACAAGTAGCGTTGCAAGTCATTGAGGAGCGCATCAGCAAAGAAAAGGGTGCCAAAGGAGGTGATTAAAGAAACAAAAAAATGGAAACGGACTTTGTATTGAATCAGTAGCATCCCAATACTGGTATGGAACGTCTCAACTCTCCTATATTCATGTCTACTTGCTGGTGTGAATAGACTTTCAAATGCAGCCGCGCTAGCGAGAGTGTCGGTAATTTGTGGCTTGTTGTCTCGCTAGAATGTCAGCCGTTCTTACGAGGGCGCCGCGCTTTCGCGGGAATCTGGCTCACTTGCCGACTACAGACCCATAGTCTCGCGTATTGGTGTATAATCTTGTACCTTATGTATGTACTACCCACATCTACTGTATGCCATGTGTAGACCTCAGACCGTCCTATATACCAGGTCAACCCTAAGCGGCTTATCTCCCAGAACGCGAAGTGTCTTACTGTTGGGGCACAAAAACCTTTTTCGTCCGAGCGAAAATTAACCGTGAAGTAAACAGTTGATCTCTTCTGTATCGAAACTCCCCCACACAACTAGAGGTTGGATCTCATTAAACCCGTGGTATCATGTTTGAAGGTGGCTCGGTAAATGCATTCAAGCCGAAATACGGTAAAAATAAAGGCTTCTTGCCGTTGCCTGCTACGTTCAACCGCATCAAGCAGAGACAAAATTTGACTTATATCATAGTGGCGACGTTGTTGATCTGGTTCTTTTTCAACCCATTCTCCAAGCTTGGCAGTTTTTTCAGCTACAGCCATGCTAAAGCCAACTACCCTGCTCCTCATCCATTCACATCCAGACACACGTTGGAGACTACATCGAGATACATCTATCCGCTGATTGAAGATGGCTCGTTGTTGAGAGAATTGACCGTACATTCTTTGATAAAGGAGTCTACTGTAAGAGACGCCAACTTCCCTGAAATCGAAAAGAAAGTGATCAGGTCGCTCAACGAATGGGACGATCCTAATCCTATACTTCAAAAGGCTAAAGAAGATGAGGAAAATGCAAAGTCGGAGCTTATTCGAGCCAAAAACTACTTCAAAAACCAGGACAAACGGGTTTTTAGACCCAAGTCGCTTAAAAACTATCCCGAAGTCGTGGTTGTGACAGCGGTGGATTTCGAAAAGTACTCCGTCGATGCCTTGGCCAAGATTGTCCAAAATAGAGTGGATTATGGCCATAAGCAAAACTATGGTGTCTACGTAAGGTGGTATCAAGAGTTCTTGCCCATGTTAAATTCTTTATCTTATTTAGAGAATAAGGATAAGTCAAAATGGATTAGAATATTGTGCATGAGAGCAGCCATGTTTGCATTTCCCCACACCAAATGGTTCTGGTATCTTGATCAAGACGGATTGATAATGGATCTTTCCATTAATATCCAAGACTACATGTTGAATCCCGAAGCATTGGATCCAATAATGAAGAGAGAAGAGCCAATTATACCTCCAGACGGGGCCATCAAAACTTATAAAAACACCAAGCCACAATCGGTGAAGCTCGTGTTGACCCAATCCAATGAGAAAATCGAAACCCATTCGTTTCTTCTCAAAAACGACCATACAGGCAAATCTATTTTGGAGTTCTGGACTGACGATCTTTACTTGACGTACCCAAGCTTTCCATATGGTCCCGATTCTGCCTTGACTCATATATTACAGTGGCATCCGTTTGTATTGAGCAAAACATCCATAGTTCCTCCCAAGACTATTTCGGCAGTGCATCCTATTCAAAAGATCGACAACCCTGACGCCTTCACTTATAAAGATGGAGATTTTGTGGTTCAATGGGGTGATTGCACCATTCCTTATGAGTGTGAAAAAATCTTGAATACTTACCATAAGAAACTTACCGAAAAAGCCTGACGACCGAAACATCAGTATATAGAATAAACAATAAACAGATAGTCTCAAGAGCAGATTTTAAAAGTCCTCCAAAGTAAGCTGACTAAACTCCTTAAAAAGGTCACTTGGCTGATTTCCAAGACGTACATCACGAGCAAGTTCCCAAGATCTGATGATCTCGTCCATTTTCTTGATACTCCATTCGTTGTGTATGTTAACAGTAGGTATTACCCTGCCAATATTGAAGAATATTACGAAGTACGCCAATTCTCTGTACGAGGAGTGCTCACTGTAAGGAACAGAGTATATTCTGTACAAACACTCATCGGGCTTGCCCTTCTTGTTAGTCGTGACTTTTGGCAATGGTGCCTGAGGAAGTACGTGGCTAAGAAACGAGAACTCGGGTGTCTCTTTGAGGACATGATATAGCTGCGGCAACGCAATAGATTTGATATCCAAGTCCTGGTCGGCGCTACTTGCTGGTCCCGGTACAAATGACCAGCCTGTTGGTCTTAGGCCCACACAGCGTTCGAACTCTTCGTAGTACTTATTATGGTTGAAATAATTGGAAAGTTCGTTTATGGCGCCAACGATCTTCATTGGCACCAAATGGACTACACACAGCGAGGTTTCGTCCCCTAGCGGATCATCAACTATCACCAGGTCCAAATAAGAATCCCCGTACGTTCTGAGAATTTCTACTTTGTCGGTTCTGCTGTTGATGTTCAGAACATATATAGGACACTTGAGTCTTTTCAGGATTTGTACAGCCAATCTCTCTTTACCAATAAGATAAGTACCTACTAGAATCAAGAACTTCTTCTTTTTCTTTTTGGTAACTGTTAGAAAGTCGGTTATTCGAGACTGTTTAAAGATCCCAAACCAGCGGGAAAATAGCGAGTTTTCTTCGGCACTATCTCGGGTGAGCTCATGAAACAAATCGGCCAATGTCAGGCATACCAATTCTTGTTTGGGGAAATTGTAGGAGGGTGACATATAGGTGGTGTCGAGATATACTTTATCTAGTACGGAAACACTGCTGCCTGAGTCTAGAGAATACCGAGCTAGGCTGGGGTGTGTCAAGATAGCGTGATTAACCCGGAAATCTCCACAGTGAAGTGTAGATCTTGTGGTGCCATCTGTGCCTACAGATTCAAAGAGAAAGATGGCAGAGCCCGGACAATGGTTTGCTGTAATTGGGGTCACATAAAGACCAGGATCTTTGGAAAAACTAAGGCAAGCGCCGCCGGAAATGGGAACACTACACTCAGAAATGTTGTCTGCGGTTTGGAACTTCTTGATACAGTAACGGGTGTCCAATTCCAAAGAACAGATAAATCTTGGGTCCACACTAAACCGAAGAGTCAAAAGCTTTCCGGTTATTGGGGAACAGTATATGATAGATTTGTATTTGTCGTCTTGAGCCATATCCTCATCCTTTTCAAACACTCTTTCGTAGCTCCATTTTTTCGATATCCCGCCATAATGGTCTGAATGAAAATGGGTCAAGAAGTACTGGTCTATTGTAGGATGGGAGGCGTAGCAGAACGCATCCACAGCTATTTCGTACATGTGAGACTGTTTCAAAGGAAACTGTAGAACCTTTACTGTCGGTATGGGCCTTTTGGTTTTTGATCCAGAGATGGTAGGAGGAGGCTTGATGATTTTGGCAGACTCACGTTTCTTGACCTCGATGTTGATATAACGTACCTTGTCATCTTTTCTAAGGGGTAAGGAATTTGGAGTCGATTTAATAGTCCCTTTTCGTGGGGTTGTTTGCAGTTTTGACTCTATTTTTGATTCGACTTTTGGTTCTTTTGCCACCAGAGTTTCGGTCTTTTGTCTCTTTATCATAGGTTGTGGCGGTAAAGGGTTTAAGCACGAGTCAACGTGATGCATACGCGATGCAAGAGACCACAGTAGAAGGTCTATGTTGCAAATGGGACATGGGATGGGGTCCAGAGTCAAATCGATGATTGTTTCTTGCTTGACGGATTTAGCGGTAAACTCAAAGATTGACCGTTGTTTTGGCGGCATGATGTAGTCAGCAATGTGATAGTATCATGACCAGCGAAGGGAGAATAATGGCAAATAGTTAGCAAACCAATAAAGAGAGTACGAAGAGAAGGAAGAAGAAGAGTTGCAACCAAATAAAGCAAGCGAAGGTTGCGCGGCGCGAGAGAGCGAGAGAAAGATTGAACTGGATCAAAGATAGAGTAGAAAAGTTCCGGGGAAGAAAGAGTACCTGACAGAGAAAAGAGTGCGAAAGTGTGCGAAAGTATTTGTGCGAAAGTGGGTGAAAGTGTAGAAGCATGGGACTACTCAGTATAATCAAGAAACAAAAGGCTAAAGACTCTGAGATCCGGGTGTTGGCACTAGGTCTTGACAATGCGGGCAAGACCACCATAGTGAGGCGGATGCTAGGCGAAGACATACACACTATCACACCTACGATGGGATTCCAGATATCGTCTATTGAGCACGGCGGGTATACGCTCAATCTCTGGGATATCGGGGGACAGAGTAGTTTGCGTGGGTTCTGGGGCAACTACTACGATAAAACCAACGTTGTGATATGGGTGGTTGACTGTATGAGCGTAGAGAGATTGGCGGAGTCGTACCGCGAGTTGCGCGAAAAAGTGATCCATGAAGATCGGCTAGTGGGTGTATACTTGGCGGTGGTGATCAACAAGATCGATCTCTGGAAGGGAGATGTTGACCAATTGAGGGCCAAGGTGATTGAAGAGTTGGGATTAAAGTCTACGTTGGAAGAGGGAAAGTGGACAGTCGAGGCTGTAAGTGGGTGGACGGGGGAAGGCATCGACAGGGTGACTGCGTGGATGGTCGATCAGGAATACTAGAGACTAATAAAATAGAAGTATAGTGCGAAGGAAGTGTAGAAGCGCGGATCATCGTGAGATTAACGAAGATCAGCGGTGTCTGAGAGCGATGTCTGAGACGCGACTAGATACTTGGCGAGGGAAGACATGACTACATAAGCGTTGGGTACACAACATGAGCCTATTGTATCGATGTTGTGTAAACAGGCTATTGTCAGTATGCGGGTCTGTTTTGACAGACGACTGACAGCTCATTACACGATTGCAAAAAAAAAAAAGACCAATAAGTTTCACTGATTAACACTGAACTTAACTCCCACCAAACTTGTGCTACCACTTCAGCACCACCACTGTGTACAACTTGTTTACTACTGTTCCCCCTTTCTCTCCCAGAAATTCTCCCGTCATTTTACGATTTCTCCGTCATTTGCTACAAACGCGTAGCAGCGCGTTTGGCAATTTTGCCTAATCGAGCGTCCTCCCCGTAAATGAAGCGCAGCTAAAAGACCATCGGAACCCACCATCTTCTGACTAAATCTTGTTCGAACTCAATAAACGTTTTTCTGAACTTAAAAACTTATAATCTAGTTAATGTGCTGTTGTAATTGCAATTGAATAACCTACAAACTATGACTACCTCCCCGCTCCAGAATACTATCGAGCGGTTGTTGCAGTCAGAAAGGCTGTACAACGCCAGCTTGAATGAAATTATAGCCAATGCCAGGCCCAACAGGTCCAAGGTATCATTGACTTCGTTGATACGAGGTTTATATACCAAAAGCACAAAGCTTGTTTCCATAAGCACCACTGCCTTGGAAGGGTTCCAGGCGTACGATACCACAGACGATATGGACTTGCTCAAAGCATTTGTCAATAAACTTCTTCTTTGGTTCGACCAGGATGGTCTTGTGCTCTTTGAAAAGTACTGTGCTGCCGCCATTTCATCTGACGAAGATCCAGGCACCATCGTCACCGCCAAAACCCGCCAGGATCTCGGCTTGCCCATCCACAATTTGGAAAACTACATTGCGTTTATCGACGAAGCCATTAAGCCTTTGAGAAACCCCTTTATCATTGAACAACTCCAGCTAGTAAAGTCGAAACTTTCCGACTTGTTGGCTGACTACAAGGCCCATTGCATCACCCACAAACTTAATAAAATCAACTTCGATAACATCAAGGGGTTTGGTGATACCGTATCGCCCAGCTCCAAAGCTGCTATAAGGACCAGCGCCGCCAAAATCCCAACTCAGCAAAGCCCCGACCGAGTATCCAGCTACTTCAAAATCGACCAAATTGTCGAACGGTCCGGCACCGAACAAGTGACTTTGTTAGATACAAAAAACCGCCAGCACTCCGTAGAACTTCTCTTGTTGTATCTCGGACCGTTTCCTGCCAGTCCTTCCAAGTCGTTTAATGCCTTGGCCATTTTGGAGTGTTCTGAAGACCAGACCCATAATGATTTTGCCAGATCTCTAATGTTTCCACCTTTCAGGATCAATGAGCTCTCTATCAACTTTGAACACTCCGAAATCATTTTGAAATCCATCAGTTTCTCGTCTTTTGCCAGTGTCAAAGATAGTAAGTTGGTTATTTCCAGCACCAACCAGCTGTTCTTATCACAATGGTTCAAAAAATTGGTCCGGATATTTCCTCTGGAATTGAACAATACCCCAATCAGTGATACCTTCTTGATAAAACCTAATCAAGGTCCTCCTCCTGTTATGTCAGGTTTAGGTATTAATATGGTATCTGATGTAGACCATAAACAGGTTTACGAAGTAAATGACCACGACTTCGAGACACCTCCCAATAGCAGCAAGTCCAATACCTTTAAAGAATTGGTCAACTCGCCTTCGCTCAGCTCGTCGTCGCCTTTATCACAACTTCAAAACCAATTCCAGCAACCTTCCTACAGAAGATCTGGCCAAGACATAGACCAAAAAAGATCCTCCAAAGAAACTGTCACTAACGATGGCTCACCTGCGAGAAAGACTTCTACCCAAGTGGATCCTGTACTCCCCAATCCTCCATTTATTCTGGATAAAAGAAAGAATTCGTATAGTTCTATGGACTCGGGCGATTCCATCAAGTCTCAGTATGATAGGTCGCTTCATATCATCAACAAAGCGATTTCAAACTCTTCGGGGTCTCGCGAAGTGAAAACTAACCATATAAAGTTGGTCAATAGAGGAGAAGTTCTCGAGACTCCTGCTCTGGACTCTTCCGACCACAGTCTCGAGCCGTGTCAGGGTGAACTTGTAGATGTTGATTCTCCAAATGTCAACCATGGCTCTCCTTACTTACGGAACAAAAACGATAAGCAAGTCTTTGCCTCTGCTCCAGACTTGTCTAAAGCCGCAAACACCCTGCAAAGAAAAATCTACCAATTGTCAGGTGGCTCAGCCATTGATTTGTCCAACTTTGGTAAAAGCTACAATCCTTCTTTCAGTATTCCTAAGGGAATGTCAGACCTTGCCAAGAAAGAAGAGCCTGAAGTTGAGACCAAATCAGCCAATAAACCTAAAAGAAAATCCTTCTTCAACTTGTTCAAAAAGACGAAGACTCCAGCCAAGAGCAATTCGCCTCGTTTACCTCAATCTCCTATTCTGGTAAATCCTAACGATAACGATGAGAAAAATGACCAGCTGCCTATTGACAATCCCTTCCAATTGAAACATGTAGAACCTAAGCCAAATAATCCTGAAGGTGAACGGGAAGTCCAAACGCTGGGTCAAACGGGAACTAAGCGTGATGATTTGAGAGGCAGTTCCAATAGTTCTATTAAATTGCAGCCTCCTACAGATTCGTACAACCCAGTAGATGGCGAAAAATCAAACTTGCCTTCGCCATTTGCATTACCATCGTCAACTTCAACATACTTCTTCAAGCAATTCAAGAATGAAGTGCCCAATCCGCCGAACTCGTCATCCCAAGGTATCTCTAGCGAAGAAGATATAGTGATTCCACAGGACCTCAAAGACTTGATCAACAAGGAACCATCCATAGATTTCTTTATAACTCCATCTTCGCCTAGGGCCTTGAAGATCTCCAAATGGAAACAGAAGTACGGTAAATGGGAGTTGATCACGGTGAACGAAAGCTTATTTATCAAGATTGTAGTCAATTACGACCTCAACAAGGCGTGGTTGATTGTATTCAAAGAAGAGTTTGATGAAGAATACCAAGAAGAAGTGGACGTGCCGATATTGTTACTCGATATCGATGAGTCCAGCACTGCAATTAGACAATCCTCAGCCCTAGACATCCAGCTTCAGGCTGTAAATTCCCTCACTTCAGAGAAGTTGTTGGTTATATTGAGATGCAAGACTGGCGCGCTCGTAGAGTCTATTTTCACCAACATTACCAACCTTTTGGGAGTAATGACTACAGCAGCAAAGAATTCGCGCTACGCTTCATTGTTGGGCTCTAAAGGGAACCCGTCCGATGCAACAATATCTTCTTCGATTATGGATTTGAGCAAAGAAAAACCTAGCGAATCGTCGACCCTCTCTAGCATCACCTCGCACGACGATGGCAAGACAATTGGCCAATCGAAGCTCAGACAAGAGCAAAGCAGTAATTCTCTTAGCACCCAAGACATCACGAATGCTCAAATCGTAAGTAACCCCGGTAACCCCAAGTACTTGACGTTCAGTCCCGCCATCGTCAGATTACAAAAGCAAATGGAATCGTACGAGAAAATCAATGTGTTATCTTCATGGCAAATATTGTCGATGTATACCTTGAGCATATATTTGATTTCAGACAACTTCTCGCATAAAAACTACTACAATTTGATTCTTGAGGATACAGCAGAGGATTCTGAAGTCCCTTACTACAGCTGGCTCATCGACGAAGACGAAACGGCCGATAGAATCGAAACCATTGGAAAAGCCGGGTTATTGATCAAGGTATCGGACGACGAATTGTTTATGGTCGAATGTAGAGGGAAAAAAGAGTTTAGACAACTATTTGAAGTTTTCCAGTGAACCGGACAATCGGCATACTAGCCTTTTTATACAATGTATAACTGATCTGTATTATAGACCATAATATATAATTTAATTTTTCAAGTTCTGCTAGTATTTTTTTGGGTGCAAATTTTTGTTTGTGGCTGCGAAATTTTTACATACCAACATGAAGTTGAATGGATTGATATTTAGTGCCTTGCTAGGTATATGTGTGGCCAAGCCTATCAACGGTACTATTGAAGTGAATGGTAACAAGTTTTTTAACTCGCAAACGGGAGAGCGGTTCTTTATCAAGGGAATTGGGTACCACAAGACCACTGGTCTGTCTGGCGAAACGGTGGGCTATATTGATTCTTTGGTGGATCCAAAAACATGTCGCCGAGATGCTGCCCGTTTGGAGGAGTTGGGAATCAATACAATTCGAGTACGCCACATCGACCCCGACCGGGACCACGATGAGTGTATGAAGCTCTTGAGAGATGCCGGAGTCTACGTCTTGACTGAGCTTTCGGAACCCAACCACACTATTGAAAGCGAGCAACCAACCTGGGATCTTGACTTGTTGAAGAGGTATACGTCGGTAGTCGATACGATGAGCCAGTACGACAATACCATGGGTTTTATTGTTGGAGATAAGCTAATTAGTGGCACTGAAACCACCCCAGTCGCTCCATTTGTCAAAGCAGCTATCCGTGACCTCAAGCAGTATATGAGAACCAACGGGCTCCGCTCTATTCCCCTTGGATATGCTACAAACGACAACCATGAAATCAGAAAGAACGTCGCAGACTACTTTGTGTGTTCCCCCGAAGCGGCCACTGTCGATTTCTTAGCTTTCACACTGTACAGCTGGTGCGGTTACTCATCGTACTCCATGTCCGGCTATGGGCACCGTACTCAGCAGTTGCGCAACTTTCCGGTGCCTGTCTTTTTTGGGGAATTTGGCTGCACCGATTTTGCACCCAGACCGTTTACGGAAATCGAGTCGCTCTACGGGCGCGAAATGACCCCGGTCTGGTCGGGGGGTGTAGTGAACGAGTACTTTGAGCATGGAAACAGTTATGGGGTAGTGAGAGAAAACGACGACGGGTCCATTACGTTATTGCCTGATTACGAGACATTGAAGCATCGTCTTCACCAAGCCTCTCCGCGCAACAACGAGTTCTCGCAGACCGTCAAAGTGAGCTGTCCTGAGCAGCAAGATACATGGAAAGCTTCGACTGAACTTCCTCCTACTCCCAATGCCGACACGTGTGAGTGTCTTCAAGCCAGTCTCTCATGTATAGCCAGTCCGTATCGCCTGTTTGACGAGAAAGGGCTCTTGGCCGAAATATGTGCCAAAGTCGACTGCGAAAAGATTGAAGCTGACGGAGAAAAGGGCGTCTACGGACAGTTTTCGGAGTGTGGGCTTACTCAGAAGACATCGTGGGCATTGAATGAATACTTCAAGATGTACGGAACGTGTGACTTTGGTGGGAGAGCCGCGCCAATTGCCAATAATCAAGATTTCAATCCTGCGAAAGTATATACTTCGTCAGGTAAAACGTGCGAGGAAGCCATAAACCCACCGCAGACCCACAAATCTAACCACACCGACATCAAAAAGTTCGCTAGGGCCACCAATTACTCCACCCAAAAGACCAAAAAGTCGGGTGTAGAGCCAGCACAGTTGCCGTACATGGCCGTAGCTGCAGTGGCTATAATCTACGCTGCCCTCTGGTAAAAATTAACTAGGTTTTATTATACTGCTCGCTATTAGATGACATGACTCGTTAAATATATACTTATTCATCCTTTTTGGGGCCCCATTTAAGACCCAAAAACCCTCCGGCTCCATTCATCTTGGGAACGTAGCCTTTGGACTGGAACTTGGGCTCCACCACATAAGCTCTCTTGTTTCCTGGAACGTCCAATGCTATGTATGCAAACTCAGAACTCCAGTAAGAGGTGTCCACCTGTTCCAAGGTCACCGAACCATGTCTTCCACTGTCGGACTCCACATGAAACTGCATGAGCAAATGGTCCTTACCGTCTTGACCCTTGGTTCTAATTCCATGCACAGGTCTGTTACGAACCCATTTGTCGCCTGGACCACCACCATATGCTCTCAATCTTTCACCTTTCTGGAAGTCCAAAAGCTTCTGGGCCACTTCGCTTTTCTCCACCAACTTGACGGCCTTGTTGAATGTTCTGGTGTCTCCTGAAGGAAGGAATAACTCACTCAATATCAAGTATACTACCAAGACGGCCACACCGGCAGCACCGACTACTATAGCTGACGACAAAGAGAATGTAAATGCTCGTGTGATTCTGTTCAAAAACACTTTTCCTTTGGCATTTTTGTCGGAAGGAGGTGGGGGTGGTGGTGGTGGTGTCGAATTGGTAGAATATTTCTTTATGTTGGCGACCAATGGTCTGACATTCACGGTTCTGGAGTTCGCATGGTGGAATTTTTGGACACCAGAAGTCTGGGTGCTAAACCTCATCATGTGGTGAATTGGACTTTTTATGCTGAGCACTGGGACTTTAGGTGCCCTCAAAAGCATGTTTCTGCTCAAAATCATCGACTGCATATCCTTACTTGTGGAGGCTAATTTTATGTCTGGTTTGTTCGCTTTGATCAAAAGTGCTTTTCGGTGCCGCAAAAATGTCACAAAGCTGCGATGATTCAAACTAAATAACTCAATGGAACCAGCGGATTCACAAGCAATAGCCACCGTTAGCGGACACTAATAGGGAACAGCTATAAAAATGCAGTTGCTTAGTCTCGTATGGATAGTGTGACTCGTGTCTTACCCATCAAGTTTCTCCTAAGAGACGAGTCATCGTGTGAGACTATCTTATAACTTACAAAATGTTCTGGTCCCATATTTTGTCCTGTAATCCTGGATTGAAACTCAGTAAAGGACTAGTGGTCACCCTTGATTTGGTCAACTGTACCTCAGGCAACATTCACTCGTGCCCCTGCAGCGTCCGACCCTTGATACGTTGAATTAAATGTTGCATTTGCTTATCTCTGCCACTTAACTTAAAAACATTCGAAACAGTGTACAAATTAGCCCCCGTGGCCTAATTGGTTAAGGTGTTATTTTCCGGAGATAATGATTGCGGGTTCGAGTCCCGCCGGGGGTTATGTTTTTTGTTGCCTTGCAATACTTTTTTAAGTACATGTTGTCACGTGAAATTATATGTTTTTAGGGCTATACCCCTGTGTTCGCACGACCTCGAAAATTTTTCCCGTGCTACCACTCGCGCTGCTCTACCCAGAATTTTCACCATGGCAGAGAACAACTTTTTCAAGATTAGAAAAGAATTTCTTGTTCTAGTTGATAATTCATAGTATCGTTAAAGATGGCCAAAATCAGTCAAGGTAATTATTGGATGAACATACAGAGGCAGTAGCTAGGAATAACAGTGATAAGAAGAGCCATGCACTCGTTTCCAGAGAATTTTTTACCCAGAGTGAAGTCGAAGAGGTACCAACTATAGAATCTGAGTTAATTGATTATAGACAATTTCTATAACAAGCCACCATGAACCTTCGCCTTCTAATTACTAGGAATGCGGCATATCCACCGATATATGATTTCTAGCAAATAAAGCAGTTGGAGATGACTTGTTGACAATTCGTGGAAAAGTGTGAAATAGTAATGGCAATGCCATAAGAGGTCTTCTTTTACTGATTATCATTAGACTGCTCCTATTGCTTGTACAATAAACCAAATACTAACAATCTAGACGTTTCTTCATCTCGTTCTAAAGCCAGAAAGGCTTACTTCACTTCATCCTCTGTTGAAAGAAGAGCTTTATTATCTGCTCCATTATCCAAGGAATTGAGAGAAAAATACAACATCAAATCTTTACCAATCAGACAAAATGACGAAGCCTTGGTTGTCAGAGGTTCCAAGAAGGGTTCCGAAGGTAAGGTCAACTCTGTTTACAGACTTAAATTCGCTATCCAATTAGAAAAATTGCAAAAGGAAAAGTCTAACGGTGCTTCCGTCCCAATCAACATTCACCCATCTAAAGTCGTCATCACCAAGTTGCACTTAGACAAAGACAGAAAGGCTTTGATTGAAAGAAAGGGTGGTAAGCTCGAGTAAATTCATTTTCATATAAGGTTCTCTAAGGATATAATTATATATGAATGTATTTTAATGGTTCTGGAAAGTGTAGAAAGAAACTTTTAAAAATGACGAGAGTGAAGAGTTAATTGCAGAAGAATTGTCGTGGTGGTGCTTAGCTGAAAATCTTTTAACATTCCTCCTGTACTCAGCCGATTGAACTTAGTTGTGATAGGTGCATTAAGGTGTTCGCATACTGTAGAGAATAATAGATGGATAATGGGTAGAGTTTTGAGATACCAAAATAGAATCACGCACCTATACATATACAACCGCAATACCATCATATAAGCAACTAAGTATTGTTAGTATTGGAATTGAGCACAACTAAACTTTTTGCAGCAATGCGGACAGGTTCTAAAATATTGCTCAAAGGTGGCCGTAAATACCTGAATAACCCAGCTAAGTCACAAATTTGTCCGGATACAGCTCCAAGATCCTTCATCGAGCTTACTTACATCCACATCTGGACGATAATCGTGCCCAGTCGATGAGTCTATCTCTCGCAGTGTCCATCAGAGTTAGCCGTGTGTATTGTCACGTGCGCGCTTCCCCATTTTTTATTGTGGAAGCAACGTTGAGATTACAATCACTAGTAGGTAGTGTAGTTTCAGCACTTATTGTTGTTAATTGAATATTAGATGTCGGCTATAGACTTAACAGAAGAAGGCGAGTTGTACAACGGATTCGGCTCGTCGCCCATCACCAGATCTCCCTCGAGTGCCTCGGGCAACAGAATCACCAAGAGATGGTCATTCCACAATAACGCCAAACCCAACTTGGTGGATTTGCCACCTGAAGCGTCCACTGCACAACGAAGACTTTCAGATGTAACGGGTCAAGATAACGTTCACAAACTGCTCGACCCCATGAACCCCCACTCGTCTCAAGTCGGTGGAGGCCAGCTTTATTCCACCGAAACTGGCCGTCTTTTCCACGCCGGAAAGATCTGCATAGCCTTGGTGGGATTGCCAGGAAGAGGTAAAACACATTTGTCAGTATCACTTACCAGATATTTAAGATGGTTGGGCGTCAAAACACACTCGTTCCATTTGGGCAATTATAGAAGAGCCAAGGCCGAAGATGACTTGCACCACGAGTTGTTTGTTCCTAGTCCCGATAGTCCCCGCGCGAGTGCGTTCAGAAAGCGGATTGTAGACGAATGTGTTAATGATATCCTCAACTTTTTTAAGCACGATCATGGCCAAGTGGCTATTTATGATGCCGTCAATGCTTTACCAGAAAACCGTACTGAATTTCATAAACAACTCACCGATCTCAATATCCAGGTGTTGTTCATAGAGAGCTTGGTTACTGATGACTCGATTATCATGAAGAACATGGAGGAAGCGGCCCGTTCGTCGCCCGACTACCACAACTGGGACTACGACAAAGCCTACAAGGACTACAGCGAAAGAATCAAGTTCTTGACTCCATTTTACCAGGAAATGGGCGAAAAAGACGATAGTCTCTCGTATATCAAGTTCATCAATTTCGGCGAAAGAATCGAGCTCCACAACTCCAATTATGGGTACTTGATCAACAAAGTAGTGTTCTTTTTGATGAACTCGCGGATCAAACTGGGCTCGGTATTTTTTGCTCGCTGCTACAAGAACTCGTTGGATATTGCGGACGATCCCCCCTTGGACGACGAGGGCCGTCAGTACGCAAAAGACTTAACCAGCACCCTTTTGGGGTACCTCAAGAGCCACGGCAAAAACTACGTGAAAGACGAGGTTCTGGCCCGCCCAGATCCTCCAAAAAGACAGTTGTCGGTCGAAGAAAGACACCCAGCAGCCGGAGTCGACGGGGTCTACGATGACTCCATCGTGGTGTGGACTTCGGTCAAGAAACGGACCGTCGAAACAACCCAATACTTTGCCAATAACAACATCAACATAAGACATCGTATTCAGTTATCCCAGAAGAATCCGGGTATAGTTGGGTCCATGACCGAGGAAGAGATCAAAAAGGCGTATCCTGACGAGTACGAGCAGTATTTGAAGGATCCATATCACTACCGGTTTTCCAGGGCCGAGTCGTACCACGACTTGGCTATCAAAATAGAACCTTTGATATTGGAAATGGAGCGAATGAGTGGTGATATCTTGATTATTGCCGACGAAACAGTGTTGCGGGTTCTTTACGGCTACTTGCTTTCATGCTCGTGTTATGACATTCCGTACTTGAACTTTCTGACCGACGAAATCATCGAAGTCAAATTCAATGCATATTCCAATACAGCAGATAGAATCCCCATCAAGAAGAGCAATTAAATAGAACTGGGAATCAATCTAAATATGAATCACAATTTGCTTGCAAATTATTTATTTCAATAGCATCAGAAATATTTTAAGAAAGTTAATTCTTCTTACCCTCTCTCTTTAAATACTTACACTATATTTTAGAAAATATATTCATGCTTGATATAGTGATTATGACCTGATTTTTACGAATTGTCAGTCTATTTTTCTCTAAAATTGCAAATTGGGTGCAAAAATCAGTAACTTTGGAGAAGAAATAAAAAAAATTGTGATATACTGTCTATTTATCCTGGTTTTCTAGGATCTCTTTAATACACGACAGGAGTAGCCACTCCAAGCACCTGGGACGATCACAGGTCAATTTCATTTGTGAGTTGGGACGCTGATCAATAGATATGGATAAATACTACGACAAGGCAGTAACCAGTACAATACACTACCATTTTTTTCAAAACCGGCACATTATACCTCAGAACTCTTTCAATCTCACTCAAACCACAGTTCTGACCAGTTATACTTGTGCCGGCACCATCTTATCTGGGCCATATTCACTCTTGATGGTTATTCGTCACGTGCCACATATACAATAAAATTGAAGCTTCTTAGATGCATCGCCGTCAGCCACCATGTCTTTAGTACCTACAGCAACATATACTGCTCCTGAAGTACCAGCTCGTCAGTTTATACCAGATGGCCAGAATCATAGCACCAATGGAAAAACAACCCAGATCTCGGATATAGTCATCAAGGCCGGAGGTGAAGACAGAGACAGACCCACGGAAGCCAAAAACACTGAGTTAGGACAGCTTCGGGCCAAATTGACCACATTACAAGACGATGTCAATGCTTTTTTGACCGAGAGAATGGCTCAAGAAAAAGCAGGACAAGCTGAACAAGCTGATATAGAACGCAGAATCCTCGATGATGGTGTAGATGAAGATGAAAGTGATTAGAAAACGCCAATATGAAAAAACTCAAGGACAATATAATTAAACGTCCACTTTGTTCAATCAGAGGTGGCCATGAATTTCTTGAATTACCCATCTTCTTCTATGAGGCAGGTGCTATGATTGAATCACTTGCTTTCTTCACTAAGAGAGGTGCTGTCATATAATATAGAGATCACTCGGTTAGCAATGCTATATGAAGACTACACTAGAAATATGAATCTGTATCGAGATTTTCAAGTTGATTTTACACCAAGGCCGAGCCAAGTCAAGTGATCCATATTCTTCTACCTCATTTTCTACTACATTTCGCTTCTCGGCACGTAACGATAATGACTAGTGGTTTATAAAAAATCCATGCGTAATAATGTACTATATTTTGTGTATTTCTAATATACATTTATTTAAGCTCCTTCCCTACTATTCTCTTCATGCTGTCCAACGTCTTATCTAAGGTGGTCTGCAAGTAATCCTGCTTGATCACCAAGTTCTTCTTTGTATCCAAAAATTCCTTTTCGTCCTTGGCTATTTCACCCAAGTATTCCTGTGCTTCCTTTGCAACAAACGCTCTGCCCACTCCTTGATAAACCTTCTCTGTTGGTTCGCAAAGCTTGTTCAATGAGGACGAGGTGGACTTGATCAAGTTCAAGTTGGTTTCCACCCGGCTCAATTGAAGATTGCATAGCGACAAGTCGCTCTTGGTCTTGTTGAGCTGGTTGTCCATCTCTATGAGAAGCTTTTGCAAAGCCTCCGGATTGACTGACATCTTTGGTTTATTGTCTTGCTGTGGTCTCCCGTTGTGAAGCTTTCGAATTTTAGTGGAGCGCCGCTTACATAATCCGATTTTTCAGTGGATCTGAAAAATACTTGCCATGAGAAAGAAAGAGACGACATCAAGATGATTGGGTTGAGATGCACAACGCTTAGGAAGCGTGTTTTCACGGCCAGCGCCAGAGCTGCTATACGCCCACTTTACCAACCACAGGCTCGTTTTGCTCTGGGTGGAACCGTCAAGTCGGTCATCCCCCAAGCATCGACCCCAGGAAATGGCCAGACCATTGAGAACAATATCCAAACCGACACCAACCGTCTTTCTAAAACCTTGACCAAGTTTTGGGAAAAAGTAAGCACTATAGAGAGAAATGGGCTTTTCGAAGTACAACTAGATGGCAAAACATTGAAGACTCCTGCCGGTTTCCCATTGGCAGTGCCAGCAACCAAGAAGCAGTTGGCTTACTTGGTGGAACACGAATGGGCCAATTTGCCAGACTTAAAAATCAAAACCAACGCATTGCCATTGACCTCAGTGGTTTCTCGTGCCATAGACTTGCAACACATCAAAGACCAGTCCAGGGAGGTCACCGATGAAGTAATTGCTCGGGTAGGCAACTTGGAGGATATTCAGATCAACTTGCTCAGATACTTGGATACCGACACATGTTTGATTTTTGCCACCCATTCCGAGTACGAAGGGGCATTAAGAGCCAAGCAGGATGAATTGTACATGCCTCTCATCAAAGAGTACAACGAGTTCTTCACTGCCTACGCGCGCAAGCACAATCTTCTCCCTTCTAGCGACAGCCAAATTTCATTGGAGTGGTTGGACTGCGAAACTGACGGGTTGAGAGGAAACAGACAGTCGCTTTTGACCCAGAACGTGGCGTTTCACTGGATGAACCAGCTTCCTGTGTTTGACTTGATTGCGCTCGAACGTGCAATCATGACATCCAAGTCGTTTCTCTGCGGTATCTCGTTGTTGAGATCCAACTGTACTGACGCAGAAACCGTCAAAGAGCTCTATCAGGTTAACAAGTCCAGCGTTGATGAATATTATTTTGCTACTGTTGCCGATATCGTTGAGTTGGGTAACTTGGAGACGATATTCCAAACTGAAACTTGGGGAGAGGTTGAGGATACTCATGATGTAGATAAAGAGGACTGGTTGAGAAACTTGACTAGTGCCGCCTTGTTGTGTCGTTGAGCTAGAGCTAGATAGCTGCTAAAGCTAGCGAGAGCTAGCGAGAGATCGAATTGATCCAGGCTGCGAAATAGCGTGAGAAACCGACTTCCAATACATGTATATAAGATTATAGAATAAACCAATCAGATTTGATCTAGACAATGCTGTCGTATTCCATTGAAATTCCATTAGGTTTTGGAATACTGTTTATGCTGACACACTGAGATTGGTCTCCATACAGTTGGTCTCCATACAGTGCTCGCTGCCATCAGTGTGCTGACAAACTTTTTTCGGATTGCTGCACTTGCCTATAAATAGATCCGCTGTAGCTGACATCTTGATCATTGCACAGTTGCTAGAAATAGCATATTTTAGCCCAGTTTATTCTACATTGTAATGTCCTCACTGCTCTCCCCGTGGTCCCATCTCGTAATGTCTAGCCAGCCGGCATTTACTTAATGCTTTACAATATCGATCTCTCACCACCGATCTGGTGCTGTCCACCGCTTTTCTACACTTCTACACCGTCCATCATTTTACTCTTCTCACCGTGATTGCACTAATCTATTGCTCGCTGCGCTCGCTAATTCTGCCCACTACCATGCGCTCGCTCGCTAGCTACGCTGGTGTCGCGCGGCCCTCTCACATGACCATCGCGTCACCAACAACATGAAAACCAGTCCTTCTGTCAACCTACAAGGCAAAGGTGCAACAGGTTTGAACCGCTAGATCATCCTATTTATCAGGCCGCCTACTACGACAGAGCGAGCACACGCCCTCTTCATATCCATTACCATCTCCAAACCCACTTTCATATTCATTATCATCCAGTTTTCACATCCCAGAGGGTTGCCTCATTAATTTATTTGTACCATAGACATGGCCCCACCGGACCCCCACAAAGAAGATTCCAAGCCCCGAGCAGGCGAAACAGCCAGACGAGTCAAAGTATACTTGCTTCAAGGTGAAGATTGGTTAGATAATGGCACCGGATACTGTGTGGGAGACATCGAAGACTCGAGCCAGATCCCGTACTTTTTGGTCCGCAACGAATTGGATTCAGAAGACATAATACTCAAGTCGTTCTTGAAGGGTTCCACCCAGTACCAGCGCCAGCAAGAAACCTTGATTGTATGGACAGATTCTTCCGGCAAGGATCTCGCTTTGTCCTTTCAAGAGACCGCAGGCTGTGCCGATCTTTGCGAGTTTATAATACGAGTCCAGCAGGAAAACTACAGTCCTGACATCTCGCTCTACTACGTAATACCCAATATTTCCGATGGCGACGATATTACCGAGCTCATCACCGGGCCCATCACATACCCCGAGGACCCAACCATCGACAACCTTGAGTCTATCTTGGACCTAGTCACCAAGAGCTCCAATAGCCAGTACACGCGAGGGTGTGTGCTGAACCATGTTATTGAAACGGGTTTTTTTAACAAGCTTATCGCAGTTTTTGAACAGGCCGAAGCTTTAAAATCGCTTCCCGCACTCTACACGTTGAGCGAAATACTAAAGACGCTTATATTGTTCAACGAAGCCAGTCTTATTGACGACTTTTTGTCAACAGAAGACAAAATAATTGGGCTCGTGGGGATCTTGGAATACGACCCGGAGTACCCTAACTTCAAGGCTTGTCACCGCGACTACCTCAAGAACAAACTGTTCAAAACCGTCATTCCCGTCGAAAAACTCAGCATATTCAAGAAGGATTTCCACTTCAACTTCCTCAAGGACGTGGTATTGGCCCGTTTTTTGGACGACCAAACCTTTAATCTCATCAGCTCCCTCATATATGTAAACCAGGTGGAAATCATCAACTACTTGAAAGATTCGGAAATACTAGCAGAGCTATTCAAGATTTACGAACAAGACGACGATAGTGAAGAGAAGTTGGCTTTAAAAAGAGACGGGGTGAGAATGCTACACCAGTACGTGTTGATCGCCAAGTGTCTTCAGTCTTACCAGAAGTCGGAGTTTTTTGCGCAGCTAGTCAAAAGCGGGCTTTTTGGAATGATCAACTTTGCTCTAAAGGACTCAGACAATAAAATCAGGGTGTTTGGAACCGAACTCATCGTGATTATCATTGAGCAAGACGTGTCGCTAGTGAATGCCATCGACAATGAAGACGCCATAGATAACTGTGATCCGCCATCTAATCACATAGAACAAGACAAGGACGATACCATCGTCGAAAACCGCAACTTCAAGCTCAAGTTGTCAGACGATATGACGTTGATCTCTATCTTGACTAAGCTTCTTGTAGAAGACGAAAACCCCGGTTTGAAGATCCAGGCATTTGAAGCTTTGCGAATTCTTCTTGATTCCAACATTGCTGCCAATACGTCACCTTCTGCAGTCACTGCCATCACCACCACCAGTCCTAATAACGATTCGCTCGACTCCAGAAATGGCGACTATACCAACGGAACTTTCATGATCGACGAGTTCAACGACATCAACACCAACAACTACTTCCAGGCCTTTTATTCCCAAGTAGCACCGCAATTATTTCAAGGCCTTATCGAGCTAGCATCGATGGAATCGTCTCAGATCGACAGCAAAGTAAGTCTCCAAGGACGAAGCACCGTGCTTCTTTACCAGCAACTATGCGAGTTAATATCATTCTGCACCAAAGAGCACGAAGTACATATCTCAAGACCGTTCTTCTTAGAAAACCATATTTTGTTGGGCCTTGCCAAGCTCCTCGAAACAAAATGTAAAGTCACTCTCAAACTCAGTATCATACGATGTCTTAAAAACTTGATACTTTTAAATGACACTTTCTACTGCAGATACATCATCAACCATGGCATTCTCGATTACTTTTTCAGTTTCTATGAACTGATAGTGGACCAAAATAATCTCATCAACTCGTCATGCTTGGACTTGCTAGAAATTGTTCTCCGCAACTGCGACTCCAACGCGAGACAGAATTTTAAGCTCATTGCAAGCTACATCCATAAACACTACCGCGACTTTTGTGTTGGCCGTATTCAAGTTGTCAATACGGGACGAGAGTTGGTGGACATGGTGGAAAACGGATTCTACGAAGAAACAAGAGGCAATACATTTGCCCAAGATTCCGAACATAGCACCTCTACTCCAGTAGAACAGACGTCTGTAGGGTTTACTGATATGGAAGAAAACATTGAGCCCACAGAGACCAGCACCGAAGAAGCATCCGTACCAGGTGCACTTCCCACCAGTCCTATACGAGGAAACGCTGCCAACGGGTCTGATTTGGCCTATACAACCAACCCAGCTATTGAAGAAGATAAGTGCGAGACAAAAGAACCGGAAAAACCAGTTGCGAACGGGCCCGAGCCCAATGTAAATGGGCATGTACAGGGGGCCAAACGTGAGAAGCTAGAGAGTAGCACGGAAGAGAGTGAAGCCAGCAGCAACGACCAGCCACAGCTTTCGAGCAATGGAAGCTTGGAGTCCATACCCAGCGATGAATAGTATAGAGCAAATAGACCAGTAAGATCGAAAATAGTTTGGGAAGTGTCAAACCGTGTAGAAGGTAGAGCCCCCAGTCCTGCATTTGAGGTGGGGGCATTTGAGAATTTGAAGGAAGGTTAATCCAGAGGGAGAGTATATATAGGGGAAGAAGTCCTAGTTTTTGTAAGCCATCGGCATGACTGAATTACTTGAAACATTGCGCTCTTTGCAATCATTGAAGGATATCCAAGGGCTTGAGAAGCTTGAAAACAAGAAGTTGGAAAAGTTTGGTTTTGAAGATGCATGGAAAATCGGAAACACCGCGAGAGAATTGGCGTTGGAAAAGTATGGGCACAAATCCGTGGTCATTGACATCAGATTAAGCACGGGGCAGATCTTGTTCCACACGGTGACAGGACCCAACTCTGCGCTAGACAACGACGAGTGGGTCCGTAGAAAGGCCCAGACTGTGCTCAGATTCGGGTACTCCAGTTTCTATTGGGGCACAAAGCTCGCGGGTAAGAAAAAGTCGATCGAGGAAAATAATTATGTTTCCGAAGCGGAGTATGCGACCCACGGAGGAAGTGTTCCCATCAGAGTCGCGGGCATAGATGCTGTTGTCGGCGCATTGACCATCAGTGGGTTGGCTCAAGAAGAGGACCATGCCCTTGCATTGCAGACCTTAGGTTTTTACACTAAATAGAACAATACAGAGTAATTCGCATAAGTATATGCCAAACCTTGTATCTGAGCTCTAGACATTTCCGACCGTGTAGTTCAAAGCTTTCACTATACCGCAATTGGGGTAAATACAAAACCATGTGCGCTTCCTCGGTTTAATTCGATGGCTTAGATCGCGGGGAAAAATATATATAATATATACATGGGGTCATTTTCGTTAACCAAACCTTAGCATACTTATTGAAAATGGTATTGGACCAATCGTTTGTCAAGAACAGTTCGTGGAAACCCGATCTCTTCAAAGGGAAGGTGGTCTTTGTCACTGGAGGAGCAGGCTCCATCTGCCGCGTTCAAACAGAAGCATTGGTTTTGCTCGGTGCAGATGCAGCCATCTTAGGGCGCAACGAACAAAAGACAGTCAAGGCAGCGCAGGAAATTCAGGGGTTGCGTCCCGGCGCGAAAGTGCTTGGCCTAGGCAATGTCGATGTGCGTGACGTCAAGTCGCTCGCGAAAGCAGTCGAGACTACGGTGGCCGAATTGGGCCGCATTGACTACGTTATAGCTGGTGCCGCGGGCAACTTCCTCAGTGACTTCAACCACTTGTCATCCAACGCGTTTGCCGCGGTGGTTTCGATCGATTTGTTGGGGTCCTACAACACCGTCAAGGCCACCTTTGAACAGTTGCGAAAAAACAAGGGCTCCATCATTTTTGTCAGTGCGACGCTCCACTACTACGGTGTCCCTTTCCAGATTCACGTGGGTGCGGCCAAGGCTGGTGTGGATGCGTTGTCCAATGCGTTGGCGGTCGAGTTGGGCCCATTGGGCATCAGATCCAACTGTCTTGCGCCCGGGCCAATAGCTGGAACCGAAGGTATGGACCGGTTAGCTAAGGATCTCCCGCGACTCGGAGAAAAAATACCTTTACAGCGCTTGGGAACTACCACTGATATCGCGGAGGCCACGGTATATTTGTTCAGTCCCAGCGCGAGCTGGATCACGGGGACCATCCAGGTGGTGGACGGTGGCGCATGGCACCTTGGAAGCTCCAGAACCGACACCTATCCTGCCCTTGTCAGAGAAAAGAACCTGGAACAGCTCTCTAAGTTGTAACCTACACACAGAAAAAAAACCTCGAGCAGGTGTAGTAGCAGTAGGCCCTATTCAAACCATTCTACATCTCATCTATATGTCAATACACCCTATCGTTCATTTATCCTTCTACCCTCTATCGCGTGATAGCTCGCGCTCGTGCTATCGCTCGTGCTATCACTGGCGTGACGCCGTGCGACACGTCCTCGCGTCGTGCACCTACCCAACAAGCACTTATCACTCCAGCGACGGCTAACATGCCACGAACAACCACGTAGCGGTCCATATCAACAAGTTAGTTGCCAAAAGCATAAAGCGCACATCACACTTAAGTCGTAACCAACTGTTTTGCTGCAAGCAACAAAAAACCCCATTTTTGCCTCACCACTGAACCAAACCCACTATGTCCATCGATCCTGAAACCAGAAGAAAGTTGTTGTTGTTGCAAAAGAGCGGCGAAAACAAAAAGTGCTTTGACTGTGCAGCACCGAATCCACAGTGGGCGTCTCCAAAGTTCGGAATATTCATCTGCTTGGAATGCGCGGGGATCCATAGAGGTTTGGGTGTCCACATCTCGTTTGTCAGATCGATCACCATGGATCAATTCAAGCCTGAAGAAACACTTCGTATGGAAAAGGGTGGTAATGAAAAAATCAGAGTTTATTTCACTGAAAACGGCGTTGATTTAAGTTTGCCTGCCAAAGCCAAGTACGATAATTATGTTGCCGAAGACTATAAAGAGCTTTTGACTTGTGCCATTGAAGACCGAGAGTTTGTGCCCAAGGACCACTCCAACGACACGCTTCCCGACGCCAACTCGCACGACCAAGCTCAGAACTCCTCTAGATTACCCCAAGAGCCCATTCAATCACGTAGATCTGTAGGAGGCCCTAACCAAGATAAACAAAAGAACGAAGCTTACTTTGCCGAATTAGGTAACAAGAACGAACAGAGGCCCGACCATCTCCCGCCATCTCAGGGTGGTAAGTATGCTGGATTTGGAAACACCCCAGCACCCCAAACCAGCGAAAGGCTGGGTGGTTCGTTGGCCGGATTCACCGTCGACAAGTTCCAGGCTGATCCGCTTGGAACCTTATCCAAAGGATGGGGATTGTTTTCGTCTACAGTGGTAAACTCAGTAAATGAAGTCAACGAGTTGGTTATCAAGCCCGGGCTCAGTCAGATCCAAGAAAGTGAATTGAGCTCCGAAGCCAAGAGAGCCATGGCTCAGTTTGGTCAGAAGATGCAGGCTACTGGTAAATACGGACAGGAAACATTCAGCTCATTCACCAATGATATCCATCAAAACGGTCTCAACAAGACATTTGATGCCAAGTTCGGCAAATTGTGGGACGGTCTACTGGTCAGCGACCAACAGGAACCAGTCCAGCCAGCGTTTGGGTTCAAGAAGCTGGAGAAGACCAAGTTGGAAGGATTTGGCGGAGGCAGTAAGAAGAAGGACGACGAAGAGGAAGATAAGTGGGACGACTTCTAGTCTGTATAGAACTTTCGATAGAGTAGTAGGCTAATAGATGTACAAGATAATAAGAACAGAAAGAAGAACAGAAAGAAGCATACGCTTTGTAAATAGATAGTGGTAAGTGGTAGGCTTCTAGGCTGCTTAGTACATTCGCAATCACTTGAATGAATGCGTACGTCTAATACAAGTGTCAATGTGTCAAACATAATGTGAATGGGTGAACTGTATATATTTGGTACACTTTATGTGTATGACTAAACTCCTAAAAACAAGCAATGCCGAAGAATTGAAAAAAATCAACCATTAGTCGCACGACAATGGTAGAAAGAGCGCTGATTAAACCAATGAGGCGAACCATTAATTGTGGTAATAACGGTTTTCGCTAGAATAAATGAACGGTAAATGTGAATGGAAAGAAAGAATGAATAAAAAGATTCTATACTATACCTTTTGCTTCTCTCGACAAGCGTAAGTACATTTCAAACTCATCCTTGAACGACTGGTAGTTGTGAAAATAGCTATCTTTGATGTAGAAGTATTTGACGAAGCTCCAGTTTAAGATCCAGTCAATGAAGCCCACGTCTCTGGCAACAGTGATGGTGCAGAAGTAGAGCAATCCCAAAACCACGCCAAACATCACTCCCACACATACTTGCTGGATAGTGTGGTACAACAAGTAAACTCTAGACAACGCCACTGCTACTGAAAGAAGCACCAAAACCCCACACCCGAAACGGATCTGCGACTGGTTCAAGTGCTGTATTTTGAAGAGCAACGTGCAAATGAAGTACCCTGCGAAAAAGCCCATAAACTGCGAGTGCGCAGAAGGCATTCCGTAAGTCAAGCTGTAAGAGCCCGAACCAAAGTCTTTGTGGAAGTCGGGTCTAGGCTGCTTGATGATTTTCTTGATGATTTTGTTGGTAATTTCACCTATAAGATGGCCGCCCACCACAATGACCGGCTCGATTTCTCGTGAGAGCAAGAACCACGACGTGTAGAACACCATCGTGTAGATGGGCAACAACGACAAGTGGACTGATAATACCGACAATGCATCTTTGGGATCATATAGCACGTATGTGTGGTCGAAGGGCACAGGGTTGTACTTGATATCTCCTGTATAGAATGTAGGCATTGGGTGATGGTGATGATACAAGCGAGATATGCAGCTGCTCGGTAAGCAGTCGAACGAGAGGTGAAGGTTTGCAGACGGTAAAACGACGGGAGGATTCACACTTATTATATATTTTCGAGGCCAGTTGAAAAAACCAAAATCCAAAAAAAAAAATGAGGCTCAAAACTGAATATTATCACGACCAGAAAAGGCCAAGATGGTTTAAGAATAAATGATTCTGACAACAATCGTCTCAGCACGCAAATGACACAGAACAATAGCCGATGTACGAATTGAACAAACACCGAGCATACGAAGGGATACAACTAACCCTCAATGCTGCAGTTGATAAATGTCGAGCGTGTTTTTTTTACGGAGTTGGAATATAGATTTGGCAGAGATTAGACAATCACCAAGCAGCCGTCAGACATGTAGTACTAATTAGTGTTATTATTATTATTATTATTATTATTATTCTAAGTTTTAAGTTTCATTTACAGTTTCATTTGTGTAGCAATTTGCCCGGGAACAAAGAACGATCTTAACTACGAGGCGTAAAGGTCGATTCGTTTGATTCAATTAATGGGTTTGGCTCTACAGTCTATTAAACAGCCTGGGAGTGGACCAAGGGGGGCGAGGTGGCTATAAGGTACGCGCGACTGAAATATTTGCTGAAATGGCCCACAATGCATGTACGTAGCTGGAGGAATATATTGTTCTCGACATACAGCTAGAGTTTGGGTGAGACAAAGAACAAGCTCATTTGCCCCAGTTAGGTAAATGAATAGCATCTACAGACGTTGACCAGATCTTTTGCGCAGGTTTGATTGTCTCCAAATTGGCTTTGAGTAATTTAGTTCGCAATCGCACTATTTCGACGCGTCGAACAATAACGTACGACCTACATGTGGAATGGACCCGGGAGGCATCCGGTAGGGGGGAGGGTTCTGGGGCCAAGACACCTGCGGACGTGTAAATGCAACCAAACATCCCTTAACAATATCGAGACCTGGTGTTGTGCCGTTTTGAACTTAGGCGTTGTCGACTTAACCGTTGTGGACTTGATGTGGACCGTTATGTGTTGTTACGGCGGGTTCCTGCGACTTGGCTTTACCTGGCGGTCGCCAAAAATGTGCGGGGCCGCCCAAGGACTGACCACAAGGCAGCGGTAGCCAAGATCTCTACGGATTGGTATTTAGTCTATTTAGCCACATTCAGTCAAGCCTTCGCTAGTCTAGATCGAGGCAGTAGCCAACCGCAACCGCCCATCGGACCAAGATGGAAATTTAATCGGGCTCGGGCTCCCTTCGTGTCCCCTTCTACGCGCTAATCACAGCTGGGCAGCATCGCTTTTTTTCCTGTTCCAGCGACGCGAAACTAAATTATATGCGTTACGCCAAATCAATACAATGTGCAGTTTAGCGTGGAAAATAAATGTACGCGATGTGTGTATTGGAGGCTAATTAAAGAAATTAAGTATATAATGAATAAATTAAATGTTTCGTGTAGAACCAAACAATGAGAGTAAGAATAAGAAATAATGACTATAATTTTGAAATGACTATGCAAAGATCAAATTGTAAGGCATTATATAATGAGACATGAGATGAGAGATGATGTGAGAGATGATGTGAGAGATGATGAGAGATGAGATGTAAAGTGTAAGTTTAAGCCGCGAGACTGATTTGTCTCTTTTGCTGGTCTCTGGCCCACCTGGCCGCCTCTCTAGTTTTGTCACTAAAGTATTGGTTGGATCTGACCTTCTTGATGAACTCAGTGACCCATGGCTGGGTGTATGCTTGCTTAAAGTCTCCCTGCGGGTACATGGCGGCCAAGTCTCCCAATAACCCGGTGGCCGATCTACACACGCTGTCTGTAGCAGACATGTGGAAATCGAGAGCGACATTCTGTAAGAATTGGAAGATAGGGGCCACGTATTGGTAGATCAGTTGGGGCAAAGTGCTGAAACCACCTACGATTCCGACGTAGCAGTCAAGCACGGATTCTTTCACCATCAAGATGTAGTCCATAGCTTCGATAGAAGTGTCTTCCGGTTCCAATTGAGATGCCTGGATACAGATTTCCATCACAAAACTAAGGTATGGCTGGAAGTTGCTGCCGATGGAGGCGGCAACGTCTCCGAAACATGACAAAATGGCTGGTCTCAAGTCCTTTCTGACCTCGGCATTATTCAAGTTGGCACCCAAGATTTCCATCAAGCCTTGCAAGTAGTTGATGATATTAGGGCCCAAAGACTGCGACAAGTCGGCCACTAACCCAACAGCAGTGTTACAGGTCTGAGAGTCGGTGTTTTGAAGAGCATTCACCAAGTATGGCAAGAATGCATCCATGTACTTCAAGAAATTGCCACCAATTGCACTGGCGATGGAAGAAATGGCGATGAAGATATCTTCTTCGATCAACGAGTTTGGTTCTTGGGCGTTCAACAACTTGATAAGCATTTCCATCAAGTTGTCGGAGGCCAGAGCCACGTCGTCGCTCAATCTTCTGATGATATTAGTTAAAAGCGACAAGATATTGATCTGCAACTCTTCCAAATTACCTCTATCTTCACTGTTGGTTACTTGAGATTGCATGGCGATGGTGGCTTCCAATCTGGTCAAAATTTCGGTGGCGATTTCTTGAACTATAGGCATGGTATCTTGGGCGCTGTGGTTGACAAAAGTCGATAATGCCTCGTAGGCCGAAGCTCTCGAGCTGAACTCGTTGTCGCTCTTGCCACTCAATTGGACCAAAATCGGCACTAAGTTGGGGTAATACTGAGACATTATACTGGTGTTTTCGAGATGGGCATCAGGACACATCTTTTCAAAAATATTGATCAATGTCCAGCAACAGTTCGTAGATACCTTGGGGTGATCTTGCAATCCAAGCACCAATGCTTGTAAAACAGTGCTCAAGTGGGAAGCATCGATAGCACCAATGGCAGAGTCGGCGATTCTACCCAAGCACCAAGCGACGGTTTCTTTGACTTGCAACACTTCGTCACTGATTAAAGGCAAGATAGACTCGAGTGCTTCGAGAATAACAGACTTCAATCTATCGACGTCAGGACCGTCCAAAATGGACCCGAAAGCCATGACGGCGGCTTCTCTGCATCTCCAGTTTTCCTTGTCGCCGATATTTGCAGCCACAAACTGAAGAGTAGGATCCACGATGTAGTTTCCGACGTTCTGAGCAAACAATTGTATACAAGCACCGGCAGCCATGGCCACGGACCAGTCGTCATCTTCAGGGTCTTCGTTTTGTCTGGTCAATAACGTCAATAATGTAGGCAACACATCTTGAATAGCCACCAAGGCGAAGTTGTAGGTGATCAAGTCGGGTCTGTTGGCGATTTGGGCCGGGCTCAATCCCAACTCGTCTCTGTTGTAGGAAACGTCCAACTCTTCTTCACAGACAGTGGACCAGAATTCCACCGCCATGCATGCCACTCTTTCGTCCTCGCTCTGCATTCCCGAAACTGTCAACCCGTAAAGAGCTTTTTCCATATATAATGACATGTATCTGTAGTAGAGCGACATGATCTTGGCCAAACACCCAAAAGCACTGGCCTGGAGCTCGTTGTCGTCGGCCTGCGTGGCCTCACACACAACTTGCATGATATAGTTTCTTTCGCCCTCTTTTTCGAAGTTGTACTTGATGAACTCCAACGAGTTGTACAATGCATTGAGCGCAGCAAGACTGACTTCTTTGGACTGTTCGGTAGCCTGGACACCCTGGACAATAGCAATGAGAATACCATTGGCCTGGGCAATGATAGCGGGGTTGTTTGGGTCAGCATTTTCGCATATATAACCAATAGTCAAGTGGGACGCTTTTTTGAGCGAGACAGGATTTTCTGGCTTGGTGTTCTTAATGATGATGGTAATCAACTCAGGCCATTCACTGCGGGGCAATTCTATGTCGGCAATGGCAGCCACCAACTGGGCAGCCGATCCGGCCACTCTATCTTCAGGGGTTCCCAACATGTTCAATGCCGTATCTTTGACTTTGGTTTTGACTGCAGGATCAAGCGAAATCCATCTTTGGGTATAGCTTTGCTTGACTTTAGGATCTTTCGACACCAACTGGTTCTTCAATCCCAAACCTGCCAACATCCTGACTTCGGTTTTGGCCTGGTCATTCTCCATGGCTTCGGCCAACGACGTCATGAACTCGCCAAAGTGGTTATTGGAGGCTTCAGTCAACCTCAATTCGGCTTCTGTTCTGGCATTGGGATCCGGGTTAAGGATGGCGTTTTCAAGAATTTGGAGCATACTCATCTTGCCTCGGTTTTATGGGTGACTAGGTGGGCGGGTGAGTTTAGTGGCAACAAAGAATGGGTGGGCACGGCAATTGATCTGGGGTGATTCTTTTGGTTTTAAGCAGATATGTATAGATTCCAGGGTCTGGAGTATCCAATATATGCAGCAGGATCAATATACCTCACGAGAAATGTATAGTAACTATTTCTTTTATGTAAGAGACGCTGATTTTCTCTTTTTTTTACTGTTGATCAACAAAGTCAGTGCGGCAGTAGTGCGGAACCGTAGTGCGGTCGAGAATTTAGGGAGAGCAATGAAGAGAAGACAGTGTGTGAGTGAGAAGAGAGAGAGGACGGAAAGGAAAATGAAAAGGAAATAAAGTTAGCGCAATGGTTACGGGTGGTATGGAAGGGATTGGTGAAGTGGATTTCTGCTTGAAATGTTGGCTGTGTAGCGAATGCGGTGTAGTGAGTTCATGTCTCCAGTTGTGAGCACAGCCTTTCGTGGTCAGTGCGCGTCCGCCTACGCGCCCGCTAGACGAGCGTAGCTCTGAGAATAAAAGATAGGACAAGAAGGGAGATCGAGGCGTTGTGTTAACGAATGAAAGGAAGGACTATTCAGGTTTGAAGTGAGAGAGGCTAAAGAGGCGAAATCAGACCAGTGACAGGCATTCTATAGACGGCTATCCTCTATGTGACCAGCGTATGTTGCTGCTTTGTGTTGGTTGCGGGCCCAGATTTACCGTCGTAGTAAATTTGTCGGCAGCCATGGCACCGTCAACAGTGCGACGGATATTACCTGCTCAACCATTACAGTGTCTTGTTAACTCATGTGTATTCAATTCTCCATACATTTAAACTCACATTCACAACATTCACTACATTGGGAAGTAATATTCTGTTAAGTTGCTCAGTGTAGTACTAGCTAGTGTAGTTAAGATAAAATATTGATTCGTATAAACTCTATTGACTTGCTACAGACGTAACTTCCTCGTCTTTGCCAATTGTCTTGACACTCTCCCCATCTAAAGATTGTTCCTCGGGTTCAGCTTCAGATGCAGCTTCTTGGTTCATCGATAACTTTCTCTGTCTTTCGAGCTCCACTCTCTTCATCAAATTTCTTTCCTTGATCTTCAAGGCTGCGGCTTTCTGCTCCAACAACGCGGCTCGGGTAGCCAACTCCTTGGCACTGGCCATTTCCATCTCCTCCAACTTCTGTTGTCTTTCCAAGATTCGTTCGTGTCTTATCACGTATGGCACAGTTTCGGAGATTTGACGCAATTGGTTGCGCTGAGGGCCAATCGATAATCTCTTGAATGCTGTGTTGTTTGAGTTGAGGTTTCTGGGTGGAGCGTGGTAGTCGCTCTTGTTGTACGTAGGATGGGTTTGGTGGTGGTTTTCCAACGATAATGTGGATGTAGATGACGAGAACGATGGAGAATCCTTCAATTTGGGGGATGGCATTTCGTTGGAATTGTCGTCTTCCAACAACATCGATCTTGATTTGTGAAGAGATGAGCTGCCAGAAGTCAACGATGCTGTTTCATCGTCATCTTCTTTGTTGGCATGTCCATTGGTGGTACTTTGATGGCTGGAAAACAACTCGGTGGACGAATTGGTAAGTTGGGCCAAGTTGGACATCGACGGAACAGTCTCGTTGTAATGTTTGTTTTGAGCCGAAGCGTGCTCAACTGTGTCGTGGAACTCGCTATCGTCTTCGTACTCTTCTTGTTCTACTTCAGCGTTGCCGTGGTTAGAGCTGGCGGTGACCCGAGTCAATCTTTCGGTTCTGTAGGTTTCATACAAGAAGTCGTGGGTCAAGTCCTTGAGGTCTTGAAGGTGACTGCCCAATATAACCGACTTCAAAATGGGGAAATCGCTGTATCTGGGGTCATTTATATCGACCAATCCCCATGGATATTGTCTTCCTTTGATTCTTTTTGTTTCACCGCTCTTGGTTCTGACCTCAAACTCGTCTTCCGACGATATTATAGCAAAAGGCTGGAGAGCGGCCAAGAACTTGCACTCTTGAATCAATTCTTGGTCTTCTTCCTCGTCATACTCATTTAGGTAGTTATCGAACTGGAAAATAGGAACGTTGAACTTTTTGATATCGATTTTGATTTGCGCTTTGAAGTGTTTCAATTCGGATTCGGTAAACGAGTCCGATTTTCCAATCACGGGAATAATATTGACATATTTCGACAATCTCTTCATACACTGAATATCGATTTCTCTCAAGCCATGGCCAGTAGGAGTGATAAAGTACAACAAAACATGAACTCTGGTATCAACAAAACGGGGGTTTCTCTTGATTCTGGTTTCTTCGGCCAATACCAAATCGAATTGCTGTTTCAAGTAGTTTTCGATCTCCACAAAGCACAACTCATTGTTTAAGTTTTCACCGAATCCGGGGGTGTCGATGATGTTCAAAAGAAGTTTCGTGTTTTCGTCGTCAATCATCTCGACTTTGGTTTCAGTCAATGCAATTCCTGGCTCTTCACTGACCGCAAGTGGATCAAACTCGTGTTTGGTCAATATTCCCGTATTGGGCAAGGCGACCGACTTGGCCGAAGTAAACGATAATGTTTTAGTGTTACCGACAGTTGGCCTGGCTCTGGAGGATGACGATGATTCGTAGCGGTAGCTCAAGACTTTTTTGTTCAACAATGAATTCACGAACGTGGTTTTCCCAGTTCCCAGCTCTCCAACCACCATGAAGGTAAACTTGATACCCTTTTTGGCATCTTTACGGTAATTGATCATGGGGGAGTTCTGGCTCATGGATGGCGACTCATAGGTGTACAGCGAGTCCATTTTTCTTTGTAGTTGTAAGGAAATTTCAGGTGGGCTTTACTTTTGACGAGTGCTCGTCACACAATTTTGGGGGTCCGGCTTCGTCTAGGAAAGTAGGGGTAAACTCAGGGGAAGATGAACAAAAGTAGCAAATTATAGATCAGAGACTTGCTGAGGATGTTTCACGCCAATTAGATGATGCTGCCAAAAGTACTGACCGTGAAGCGTTCGACAATTGGAATCAGGGCCGTTTTTTCATCGGTTGTTGTTGATTCGGTCGTCTGTTTTGTGCAGGACGACACGTCGCAGGTCAGGGGCGGGGACGAAAAACATGTGTTGACACAATAGAAACTAGTGAGAGGGAGAATGTGTAGAGATCACCAGTACGTAGAGGCCACCAGTGTGTAGAGATCACCATTGTATAGGTAGATATGTAATTAGAAGTATGTGCGGTGGTAATTCTCTAAGGTGTTTTGCCATGGTGATAATACTGAATCAATGATCTATTCACGTGCCCATTTGGCAGCCACTTAGCGAGAGCAACTAGTGAAGAGGCCAGTGAGGGAATAAGACTAATAAGAGTAAAAAATTGTAATGAGCTTCAAGGTATTAGGATCCAAGGCGGCAGCAGCTCTAGACAAAGAGTTGATGTCGACAGGCGCATATTCGATCGATCAATTGATGGAATTGGCGGGCCTCGCAGTGGCCCAGGCGGTGTACAAGCAGTATCCAACAGATAGGCCCGCAGCGAAAAAGGTGTTGGTGCTCGTTGGGCCCGGAAACAACGGTGGCGACGGGTTGGTCGCAGCGAGACATTTGAAGCTATGGGGAAAATACGAGCCCGTTTTGTACTACCCCAAGAAGCTGGCTTCCAACACATTGTACCAGAACTTGCATAAGCAGCTAATTGATTTGCAGGTTCAGGAGCTCGCAGATGTAGACCAGGCCAAAAATGCGGCGTCAACGTGCGATTTGATTTTGGATGCATTGTTTGGGTTTTCATTTCACCCGCCCGTTCGCAAGCCCTTTGACGAGCTCATTCTGTATCTAAGCACCTCCAAAACCGCTCCTATAGTGTCCATAGATATTCCCTCGGGATGGGACGTAGATACCGGCGCCCCTGAACTGGCCATTGATCCTGCCATGCTAGTCAGCTTGACCGCACCGAAGCCCTGCGCACTCAAGTTTCTTGACGGCAGGCCCGACCGCACCCACTATCTTGGCGGGAGATTTATTAATGGTGCGGTGGCCCAGAAATACGGTATTGAAGAGTTGTTGGAAAAATATAAAGGCAGCGAGCTTATAACCAAGCTTTAGTTGATACTATTCAACTGCTAATATACATACAAGGCAAATACGGAAGCACAATGGTCTCGATGTAGCTATTATTTGATTTAGTGACAACTCTCATGTTTTGGGTGCAAATTTTATCTAGTGCGCATAATTAGTCTTGAACGCGGTTGATAAATCTGTTAACTTAGGCTCATTACTTTCTACTTGTCTTCTTTCTTATTGTCATGTACATTTTACTCTATTTTTTGTCCTATTCTACTGCTACTTCCCAAATATATACGATGATCTCTTGCCAAACCGGTTCTCTCGCTCTGGTGTCTTTGGTAATGTCTTTTCTTGGATCGGTGTGCTTTTCTTAGCTACCACATATTGCAGAATCAGATTCTTGATCATCACCTCTTTGGGACTTTGACGGCTAGGCATGTTTGCCGATTGCACTCTATTTTTAGTGTCCCTGACACTGTCCCCAGATCCACTTTGGCTCGGCATGTTGACGGCACTTACACTTCGGTTGTTGCAGAGTCCTGGAGTATACGTCAACTTACGAGTTTTCTTGACATCCAACTGTGGAGCTTGTTGGAGGTGAGGTGTTCTAAACGGCTCATCGATTTCTGGTGTCTTTGGTGTGAAGGGCTCTTCTAAACGAGGCTTATATGTCTGCAGCTTGAGGCTTGGAGTCACCAAACTCACACGACTTCCCGATTCAATGGCTCCACTAAACGCTTTTTGGGGTAGCGTAGAGCTCATACTACGCGTATGTGATGCAGGAGTAATGGCACTTGCCCTACAATGTGCTAAAGGAGCTCCTTTGGGACCCTTGGGATTGAGCATAGCAGAGGTCACCCCGAACTTGGAGAATGAATAATCAGCTCCTCCATCCAAGCAGTAGCTATATGGCCTCTGGCGTACAAAGCTCTGCATTTCCGCTTTTGCACTGCTAAGTCCTGAGCTTTTTGTACATAGTGAGGCGTTACTTTGGGTCGAACTGATTATGGAATGTCTATCGGTCTTGTTCCTGTAGCTCTTCAAGTTTCTGACTTTACGAATATTGAGCTGCGAGCATTGGGTAGATTCTGGAGTAGAATCTTTGGGAGGTGGCGGAAGCTCTTTGTTGGTATTGATGGTTGTTGTTGTCGCTGATATAAACGAATTGGCAAATACAGGAACAGAAACTGTTCTGTTAGGGTTCCTGAGCTTTTGGATTTCGGTTTCAATGTCCAGATCTAGCCCCGAAAACAACGAGTCTTTAAAACTCATGTTGTCATTGAAAACCCCAATTTGGGGGTCATCCTTGAGATCAAAAGTTTCCCTGTATTCAAAGTTATCAGGGAGAATAGATGATGTGTCTGAGGCTGCCGACGGAATATTCGGGTTTTCTGTACTTTTTGTTTGCTCTAGTGATTCTTTGGAACATACTGAGGGGTATGAGGATGTCATCGATACAGAGAGTGACTTGGTATCGGGTGTAGTCGAGCTGTTGTTGCTTATGGCGTCTGCAAAAAGAGAGTCATCGTCGTCATCAATAACAAGATGCTTGGGGATATGAAAGTCTGGAGAATAAAAATTAGATCCGTAGTAGCGGTAGATGGCTTCTAGGTCTGCACTGCTGGTACTATTTTGAGGAGAGACCGGCTCTAGCGGGTCATTATCTTGGAGATAATTATGATGCTGAATTGAAATGGAACCATGCTGATCTAAATTTGGATCTTGTTTTTGATAATTATATTGCTGATACGTGTTGTGGTCAGTGTTGCTTTCTGCTGGCTGGTGTTGATAAGCGAAATCGTGTTGTGAATGATGCTGCGGAGTGCTAGGATCGTTTTGTAAGGTATCATGGTGATCAGGAGTTGCACAAGAGGACTCTGGAGAGGTGGAATCGGCAAAGATATCGTCCATAATTCTCGGCATGGTGAACATCGAAACTGTTCTCTTTTGACTATCTTTCTGGGGCACCGGCGGAGGAAATTTGGGTGCAAAAAGTGGCTGCAGGTGGTGTGCGGCAGAAGCCGGGCTATGTGCAGTACCGGACTTCTGCGGTTGTCTGGGGCTGGTAGTAGGGCGCGGGGGGAGGTTCTTGGCCGGAGAGACAGGGAACTTCATGGGAAGGGTAGGGAACTTGACGGGGGATGAAGGGGTGTCGAGCGAACCAGGATCTTTATATTGGAATGGTTTGGGGGTCGATGGGACCAGATAGTCTTGCAGCGGCATCAACGGCATACTCATGACTCTGCGGCCGCTAGCGCGACTGGCCTTGATGGCGCCGGGGGTGACGTAGCGCTTGAAGCGGCCGCTCTTGTCGAATACAGGAAGTTTTTCGGGAAGATCAGAGACATCAAATGTGCTTGGTTTGTATGTGGCGACCGCGTGCGAAAAGTCAGCTCCCTGCGCGGCAGGAACGGCTTGGGGTATATCGAGGGTAGAAAGCAACTGTTTCGACGAGGTGTCCTTCTTCATCAGTCATAGGCAAAAAAAAGAAAAACTCATGAAAGTCTTTAATGACAAATACGTCGGTATATAACTCTACAATCCAACCCCGGGTTCTGCATTGTTTCATTTAAGCTCATCCCATGCGCCATGATTCGATGGCTGGCTTCGATGCATCGGGAACGTTGTCGAGAGACGAGAAAAAAGGTTGCGCGCGGGCTGGCTATGATTGCAAAAACGTAGAAATGGCCGAGCAGAAGATGCTGAAGGAGGGTACATAGTAAAGGAAAACATAGAGGAAGGTAGGGAAGATAGTAGAATGGAATTAGAAAAGAGAGTAAATACATGATGGTAGGTGTGGAAAAATCTTGCACTACATGAAACTGAGTTAGACTGTTGCAACTGCTGGATTCTGCGTAACGAGTGTGGAATGGGATAGTATATTGAAACGAGGAGTCCATGCAGAAGAGCTGGTGTCGGTTGAGATGTCAAGTTGACGATTGAGTAAACAACTGTCTCGTGTGGCACATTTCTTCGGTGCCGTTGTGAATTCCCAGGCGATGCTATGTGCAGGACCAGGCGAGCTTGCAAGCCATCGATATCGTATTTGGGTCTGCAAGACGTCAATAGTGGCATTGAGTGGCAACGCAGTGGTTTGCAGTCATGGAATCAGCAATAGATATCAAGGGTCGTCTATGGAACGGGTCAATCAACGTCCGGATTGTGCTATGGTCTGAAACCACTGGAAATAGCCCCGAGTCAATGGAGACAAAGAGAGGTGGTGGAGACGGCCTACCACGTACAATAGATAACGCTAAAAAGACAATTGGGAGCGAGGGGTCTAGCGAAGAAGCTAGCGAAGACCTAGACGAAGATTGTGTTCAGCAGAGAGAAGTGCCGTCCAGTGTCTATAATGGTTATTATGACAGTAGACGAGGGCACATTGCGGATCACCAAAAATTTGGATCTGGCAAGGGGGGGTTGAACCCGAATGACCGAGAAAATAATATTGCTCCGAACGCACCAACAAATGCAGCTACAGGTGAAGGCATAAATGATACATGTGGGTGTAAAGGCTTGCGACAAAATAGCGAGGGTGGCGCGCACCAGAAGGCCAATTCGGAAGGACCGCCGAGAGGTGCGCAGGAGTACTTAATGACGATTCCACGCAATTCGTACTTTCCAGTCTACTTTGGCGCTATTGCAAGGTACTTCGGCATAGATACCCCCATATGGCTCGAGCACAACAGTGTCCCGCTCAAGTGGAACTTGCCGGCGGGCGTACTCTACGACCACTTGAACGTGGGCGGCGCCGCGGTGTGGGAATTGGTACTTCGCACCCAAGATTATCCCGCACAAAGTATCATCCCGTTTGTCCACGGCGAACGCTTGGACTACGAAAAGACCCTTGAGCAGGTATTGGCCAATGTACTCAAGCAGTCGTGCTACGTGCTTAACGGAACCTCGAAACCAATGATGAACCTTGGTGCCGATGACTCGCGCACGCTTTTGGCGGCAATAAAGTACCACAATTTGTACGACTACGAGCACATCAACCGCAAGCTTGTGCACAAGTTCCAGCGGGTTCCCATTAAATTGTACATAGCAGGGAGCGCGGACGTGGTGCAGGCACCGGTAGCGCCTGTGGAGCAGGCGCGGGAGATGACATTGCGCGAGGTGTTGCAAAAATTCTTGCCTTCTTCTGCCGCGAGCACGCCGTGGATCCACGGCATAGACGCGAGGGTTCTACTAGATCTGTGTATATTAGACGTGTACAAGCAATTTCGCCATCTAGACAACGTGTTGCATGTGGTGGTGAAGCCCGTTAGTTAGGTGCTTCAAACACCGCTTGCATCCAGTTACGGTACATTTTCAACTGCTTTTTTCTATTAACAAGTAGTCTGCGGTCGGTGCCGATTTTGTTTTCGCGGAACGGGCCATCCACGCAGAAAATGGTGCGAAGCTCTTCTTCAGTGAAGAAGTAGACTCGCGTACCATCGCCTCTTATATAGAAGTTGTCGTCCAAAAGACGACCCTTTTTAAACCTCACCTGGGCCAAATCGTAGCGCCCGTAGTCGCGGAAAAGAATCTGGCCGCCTGGTTTCAAAGCCTTGGCAAGATTACTCACCGCCTGTTTCCACTGGTTGGGGTTGAGCGCCAGGAAAACGAACACCATGATGACCACGTCCACCGAATTGGGCTCCAAGTCCTCAGGAAGCTCGCCCTCGGGGTTGGCCAAGTCCCACACAGACGAGTATGCGATGCCCTTGGCGTGGTTGGGCTCAAACAGCGCGTGGTTTTTGACCAAGTCTACAGCCACTTTCAGGTAGTCACACCCGAATATACGAAGCTCGGGGTTTTGGTTCTGTTCCAAGATGGGGAAAAAGGTGTTACCGGCACCACACCCAATCTCTAAAATGGTGCATGGCTTTTTGTAATCTGCACTTGTGAGCTCGTATAGCGTAGGAAACTCGATCTGGAGCCATTTTCTGTCTTTGAAAAAGTTCTCTCTATTATTACGGTAGAAGATGTCCCAGTACTTGGCTGGGTTGGCATTATACATTTTTTTGTCGAAATCCTTGACTGGATGTTCGTAGTGCTTGGCTATAAGCTTTTGTGCGTCGTTGATCTGTTCCTCGCCCCATTCGACGTGGTCCCATGCGTTGTGGTTGAACACGTCGTCTTCATTTTCCAAGTACCGTTGGCCAAACGTAAACGGCGAGTCCTTGCCAATTCGTGTATCCAAACATGGCTTGGTTTCTTTGACCATACCTGTGGTCGTGGAAGTTTCTACACCCACCTCACTTTGGTTAACTGCAGCGTTTCCCTCTTGGTTACTCATGGCTGGTTTCGATGATGAGCTCACCTCATCGCATATTTTTTTTTTTTTGGATCGCGAATTTTCCGGGGACGATCAAGTCTGACGTCTACAAGCTTTACTCACCCACTGAACTCTATACACACTATCGCAAAATGATGTTAGCTTTGCTCGAGACTCTACCTTGTCCAATGTCGTTCCAATCACCTAGGTACCTCAATCTCTCTCTATATAATTTATTACAAAGTGAAGAATAAATTGGAAAGTCTAGTAATAGAGACATACTCCGATGATTCTAACTATAATAGCCAGATTAGGGCTACAGATTTTCGCAGCCAACATAATTGCGAATAATATGAGGAGTATTACATTCATCGTTGGGGTGCTTTATCCCTTTTATGATCCTGGGGATCGAACTGTGATTCGTTTAGGTAGATCAAGGTGCGGGCTGGGATCGTTTGGCTTTGACAACACAACCCATAAGTTCTTTTCTTTCAGACTTAATTTTCCAATAATAGCTTCAATTTCGCTTCAATGCCACAAGGTACTATTTTTCAGTGATGATATATGGTATTAGTTGTATTGTTGTACTTATCGCTATGCTAGTTCAGTAGCCACCTCTATACTAAGTAGTCTATTATTAGTGGTCTATTATATAATTACTTGGACAGGTAACGAACCTCTCCGTCCAACTCCTGAAGTCTGGCCGCAGCCTGTTCACTAGTCAAGTCTCTTTGGGCTTCACCCAACATCTCGAATCCTACACAGAACTTTTTGACCGTGGCAGACCTCAACAAAGGAGGGTAGAAGTGCATATGGAACCAACTAGAGTCCTTCTCTTCTGGTGAAGCCTGTAATGGGGCCTGGTGGATACCCATAGAGTATGGAAAAGAGGTGTTGAATAGATTATCGTACTTGGTAGTGAGCTTTTTGAGGATCTCGGCCAAGTCAGAAGTGTTCTTTTCAGAGAAATCCTGGGTACTTCTAAGATGAGTCTTGGCAATCAAAAGTGTTTCGAATGGCCACAACGCCCAGTACGGCACTACTACCACAAAAGAGTCGTTTTCCAATACTACTCTTTCCTTCTCTTCAAGCTCAAGTTTCACGTAATCCTCGAGCAAGTGGGTGTGGTTTTCATGACGGTATTTTGTCATGTTGCTGAGCTCGTCACTAACCTCTGTGGGCACTACATCCAAACACCACGCCTGTCCGTGCGGGTGAGGGTTGGAGCATCCCATTGCACTACCTTTGTTCTCAAATATCTGGAGGTACTTGTAAGGTGCGTTCTTTTGAACAGCCTCATTTTGAAGGTCGTCGTAGAGATTTTTCCATGTCGCAACCACCTGGGAGATTTGCGGTATTTCCATCAATGGAAGCGTCACATTGTGGTTGGGGCTGAAACATATCACGAAACATTTACCTTTGACGCCTTGCGTTTTGTGCAACCTTTTTTTGAGCGATGAAGTATTCTCAGGTTCATGATAGTCTGGCTGGTCTAATTTTATAGCAGGATAGTCATTGGTGAACACATAGGTGGTTTCGTACTTTGGATTAAGATCGCCTGTGGCTCTGATATTGCCTGGACACAAGTAGCACTTGGGGTCATATTCCGGCAAGTTGGCCTTTTTAACGTCTTCTTTGGCCCCTTGCCATGGTCTCTTGGCTCTGTGAGGTGAGCAGAGGATGTAGTTGTTGGTCAAAGGGTTGAAGCGGCGATGCGAGTGGTTGGTGAAGTCGAATTCTTGGGTCATTTTGATATATGTGGGAGTGGAAGTTAGCGGATTGAGGATATTTTCTAGACGATTGGATTTCATTTTGCCTAGAATCTTGTCTTATTTATACGGATTGCTAGCTTCTTGTGTCTATTGCCTCAGATATATGTCTATCTAGCCTGAAAATTGAATCAACCAAATAAATTGTGTGAAATTAAGCGCACCCACCAAAAACTAATGTAACGTTGCACTCCTGCAAGCTGGGCAATTTTAGTGAGCAGTTAGGGACCCTGGACTCTCACCTCATAACTCTTACTATTTTTGTACCTCGTATATTATTTACTATTGTAGCCTACTTCCCCGTGGAGGGCAATTCCGAAGCATCTGCAGACATTTATTTGCTATATACCTGAACTGTCGATCCTCAGTGGTGTAGAATGAGGTGTATGACCTGGTCTACGGTCAAATAATGAAATTCACGGCACTATTAGGTAGACAAACCTTTGCATGATGCAGTTCTACAACGTTGCAGCATTTGCGGGAGGCTAGATCTTTAGCAAATACAACGTTGCAATTTTTTGATTAGTATGCTCCGAGCTTTCTTTCCTTGCGATACAACGTTGCAATAAACTCGTCGGATCTAATTCCTCGTATTTTAGCAAACGTCAAATTTTTTGGTCTTTTCAGTCGCAAATAACAGGAATAAAGAGTCATTGACTTCTGCATAATCCCCATGAGCCTATTCAATTGAGTTAGTCACCTTACACTATTTTGAGACTTACAATCGATATCAAAAGCTATAAATTACACATAGTACATTATACTGTTGATTTTAAAAATATATTAATTATCAAAACCAATTTTTCATTTTACTTAGCAGTTGATCAATAGTATAAGATGCCTGTACATCAAATATATTCAGTAAAATTTGGTTCTAGTGTTTTATCTGGTGAATGCGGCTAGACCATACGCTACTTTATAAAACTTCCTTGTCACGTTTAGTCGATTGTATGAGACTGAATTACTTTGCATTTCTCCCTTTTTGACTTGTCTTGCTTGAATTATGAGGTTCGCTGTGCTTGCTCTTACGTCAGCGCCAACTCTCTTACCTTAATATCGAATAAGTGGCTCTTAATGGGCATATCCAAAGAGTAAAATGGATCTTTCATCACGTAGTCAGAATACGACACATACAACAGACGGAAAATATCGCTGGCTTGGTCGTACTGCTTTTGAAGCTCGCCCTTGCTAGGATTCAAAGCATCTGTTGCAGCATTTCGACTTTCGCTCGCTGTATGATCATTTCGCACCGACGAATTGGGCGAGGTAATTATGATAAACTTGATTCCAGTCAAGCTTTGAAACACGTACAAGTTGAAAAGGTCGGTTTCTATGCTTTGCAAGCCTGTTTTGTTTGTGTTTGTATTTTGAGACTTCCCTGTAGCTATTAGCACTTCGTTCAGTCCGCTATGCTGTTCGTCACTTGCATGCACATTATTACCTACAATTGTTGGCGTAAGTTTGGATGAAATGGCATGCACACCATGGAGGGTACCGGCTAGCACCAAGTAGTCGTTGGCCGAAAGCCTATTTAAACTAGGGCTAATATTATTCTGGTATATGAGACCTCCCGCTTTGTTCAATATAAAAATTGCATACACTTTCATTGTATCACTTACTAGTCGTTGCAGATCTTTCCAGCACGCTATCTTTTGAGATCACCGTGATTGTATTTTGCGTGCGTGAACCAATTTAGTTGAAAAGCTAGCAAAAAAAGAAGCTTCCCCACCAGGAGTCGAACCTGGAATCTTCTGGTTCCAACCGAGAAGTGGTTACTGAATCGTAGCCAGACGCCTTGACCATTGGGCCATGAGGAACGAAGCTTGGAAGGTTTGACTATAATTAATTTATGAGTTGTGCACCAGAATAGGAGTTTTATCAATCCTGTTGCTTAATATATAGAGCCCAGAGGGTGCCTGGGTAGTTGAGGTAGTTACATAATACCGGACTATGAGCGTAGTGTTTCAACCCAGAGGTAGCTGCATGGAAATGTCTTGCTGATGATGCTCAATCCAACAGGTGGATATTGGCTGATGCTCAGTAACGCTTATAATTATTTTGATATGATATTATATACTGAAGTAAAGTGGGTTTGGCACCTTCAATTGCTGAATTATTTAGGATCAAGCTTCTACTAACCGCTCAAATGAGTGTTCTTCGCGTGGAAAGTACACTTTATCTATTAGTGCGACAATATATTTAGTGCTCTAGCTGCGTATCACAAACTCTATCTGGTTTGCATGCCAGTCAACTGGACAACCAATAATTACCTAGTACTAGTGCAAAGAAAAAAAACCTTAAAGTTTTGCAGTTAATGGTGCTAAAAGGACTGTCCAAATCGGGTATATTGGGTGCAAAATTTGGGTGCGAATTTGAGTGCAAAATTGGGTGTGAAATTGAACTACATAAACTGGCAATTACTGAAGATTTGATTAGCTTGCTTCTATACTGAGTACTATTAATTATTTGAAGGAGTACTTGATCACGGCACCGTAAACCTCGTTTTTGTGCAAAGTGACTTGACCAGCCCAGTCTTTATTGCTGATGGCATCGACAAATCTACTAGGCTCAACGCAGAATCCACTTCTCGACCCATGTCCTTTGGTGTTGACAAAGTCTCCAGTGTAGAGCTGGAATGCTGGTTCTGTGGTTGAGACAGTCAACTCCACGGCACTCTCAGGGTGCGTGGCTTGGACGATTTGCTTGAGTGGCTTGGAGCGAGTATCTATTGCGTTTGCGTCCTTGTCCACGACAAAGCAGTGATCAAACGATATATCTGAACTAAGCTTTAATGGCTGATTAGGCTTGACACGAGGGTCAGCTACAATTTTCCCGGTGGGTATGTTTTCGTCAGTCATCTCCAAAGTCTCGTTGGTACTCAATGTGACGATGGTTCCATCGATGGTTGCACCTCCAGTCAAATTAAAGTAAGAGTGATTGGTCAAGTTGACAATGGTAGACTCTTCAGATCCGTACAATTGGGCCTTGAACTCGACCTCAAGATCCTGTTCACTGACTGTGTATGTGACATAGGTGTATACAGAACCTAAGAATCCGTCGGAGTTGTCGTTGTCATTCAATACAAACTGAACGGTGGTTTTGTTATCGCGGGACATGACAATTGGTCCCAAGAAGTCCTTTTTGTCATAGCCCTTGAATCCACCGTGCAAGGTGTGGTTGCCTTGGGATTTGCTCAAGGCATGGGTCTTGCCATTGAGCTCAAAAGTTCCATTGGAAATACGGTTGGCGTATCTTCCAACAGTAGCACCAAACAATGGATTGGTTGAGTCCTTGTAATCGTCACCGTTATCATACTTATTGACAATACTCTGACCCTTGAAAGTTATGTCTTGGATAGAAGCACCGTAATTTGACAACAGAACACTCAAATCACCTTGTTTTATGGTGTGGAGTCGGGTTTTGTAACCCTCGTCCTTTTGAAATAAGTTCCATTTATAATTGTCAAGCTGGAATCCAAATGGGTTTTCAGTAGTCCACCTCCACAAGTCCTTACAGGCATCGTCAATAGAGAGTTTAGCTTCCCAATTGAGCTCTTTATTGGCTCTAGTTGGGTTGGCCGTCAAGTTCAAGACATCACCAGCTCTTCTTCCTACCACTTCGTAAGGCAATTCTCTTCCGACGGCTTTGCAGAACGAGTTGTAGACATCAAAAACGGTCGAACCTTTACCAGTTCCCAAGTTCCATTCTCTGTAAAGTCCTTCGCCCTGTTTTACACCATTCAAGTACTTCAAAGCGCAAATATGACCCTTGGCAAGGTCCACCACATGTATATAGTCTCTGATAGGCGTACCATCGTGGCTGTCGTAATCACTGCCAAATACCGACAATTTTTCTCTTCTGCCTATGGCTACCTGTGCCAAATAAGGCAAGAGATTGTTGGGAATTCCCAAAGGATCTTCACCTATTAATCCCGAAGGATGGGCCCCAATGGGGTTGAAATATCTCAAGATTGCGACCGTCCATTCCCCTATTTCAGCCTTGTGTATATCTTCCAAGATCATTTCAATTACTCTTTTGGTGTTACCGTATGGATTAGTGGCACCAGGAGGACATTCTTCGGGAATAGGAATCATGCTGCCATCCTTGAAACGGGTGACGTCTCCATATACAGTAGCCGAACTGCTGAAAACTATATTTTTAACGTTGTGGTCTTTCATCACATTAACCAAGTTGATGGTACCGTTTACGTTGTTTTCGTAGTACTTCAAAGGAATCTGAGTAGATTCTCCCACAGCCTTCAATGCTGCGAAGTGAATAACTCCCGAGATTTTGTAGTGCTCGAAGACCTTCGATAATTCGGCGTAGTTTCTGATATCGACATTAAAAAAAGGGATTTGCTGCTTGACAATATACTCAATACGAGCAACCGAGTCGTAGGATGAGTTGGACAAGTTGTCTACAATGACAACCTTGTAGCCGTTGTTGATAAGCTCAATAACCGTGTGAGAACCGATATAACCAGCTCCTCCAGTGACAAGAATATAGTCTGACATGATTAAACTAGGGGTAACTTTTTCAATTCAAGTAGAACTTTCTTGATAGTGTGTGGACTGCTTAACTATTACTTTTATAGCATTTGGGTGGTCATACTCGATTAGGAACGAATTCACCTCTGCCAAATTAAATTGCAACGTTACATTGAAAAAAGATCTGGGGAATGCGCACGGAAAAAGTTGGAGATCAAAATTAGAAAAAAAAATTAAAAAACCCGGAGAAACTATGGGGCAATACGGCGGTTTTGGGAAGGCGACCACGCATTCCCAACCATTTACTCCTGTTTGGTATGCTTGGTGCAAAAGGAAAGCAAGCAACAATGAGAGCTAGGAATGACTAGAATAAAGGCTACCACGAGCACTGCGTGTTATTTAGTGTTTTGGTCTTTTAGCTTTGTTCTCCACTCTGGAGTCTCAAATCGCAAACACGCTTTTGATGCAGACATTTTTGTTTTTTGTTTTTTTGTGTTCATGCACTATTTCTTTTTTTCTTTTCGTTTTTTTTTGCTGCCCATGGTACACATGTGTCGTACCTGGGTGCCGCTCCATTTCCTGACTTGGAAGCGGGGGGGTGTTACGTAGTAGGCGCCGACTATTCACAAAGCCATGTAATAATACCGCAAGCGTCATGCATGCAGAAGGTGCAGCACTCGCGAGAATTGTAACGTTACATGGATTTCTGTGTTTTCTCTTGGTTAGAAAATCGACAGGCCCCGAGTTAATCTTGTCCCAGATGCGTAGAGCCTTCATCGAACTTGACATTTTGGTTTAAAAAGGTGATGGCTTCGTATCATTCTTCCTGTGATCTAATTTTTCAATTCCAAAGATGTCCAGCTTGATACCAACCTATAACGATTTATCGTTCTACTCTGATCCAGTTTCAAATAAAAGCAGATACGACAGCCTAGTATCGACATTCCGTCAAAACTATGGCGGAGAGGTTGAGTTCTTCGCTAGATCTCCAGGGAGAGTCAACCTCATGGGTGATCATATCGACTACAATTTCTTTTCGGTTTTGCCAATGGCTATAGACGTCGACGTAGTCATCGCCGTGCGTACTACAAAGGATGCAAAAATAAATATCTCCAATACTGATGCTGCTTTTAAAGCTGCTACTATAGAGTTACCTGCGAACGGCGATGTGGTGGAAATTGACCAGAATAATTTTAGTTGGGGCAATTATTTTACGTGCGGGTTGATAGTCGCGCACAAGTTTATAGCAGAAAGGTATCCCGAACTTGTAAACCATGGTAAATCACCATTAAAAGGAATGGACATGACATTTAGCGGTACTGTTCCTACGGGAGGAGGATTGTCTTCATCTGCAGCCATTTGCGTGGCCTCGACACTTGCAGTGTTGAGAGCAAATGGCTTGACTGAAATTACCAAAGATGATCTTACCAAAATCACCGTGGTCACCGAACACTATGTAGGAGTCAATACCGGAGGAATGGACCAGTGCGCATCTGTATATGGAGAAAGTTCCAAAGCGTTGTTGATCCAGTTCAAGCCTCAGTTGAAAGGTATTGCATTCAAGTTTCCTAGCTTGGAAGATGATGAGCTCATTTTCTTGATTTCCAATAGTTTGGTCAAGGCCAACAAGCACGAAACAGCTCCAATCCACTACAATCTTAGAGTGGTGGAGATTGCTATTGCCTCGGATATATTGGGTGCAAAATTCGGCTTGGATTTACCCAAGGATTCCAACGTTGGTACCGGAAGCTTGAGAGGATTCATGGAGTGTTATTTCGCAAGCTTGGGCCAACCCAAGTGGGACGGAAGCAATATAGAGGTTGGCATCGAGAGATTGAGTAAGTTACTGGAGTTGGTTGAAGAAGAGCGAATTTTCACCGCTGAGCAAAAAATTGGATTCAGCACCGAGGACGCGGCCAAGGCTCTTGGTGTGTCTGTAGATCAGTTTACCAAGACGTACTTGTCCAAGTTCGAAGTTCGCTACGATACCCTCAAGTTGTACCAGAGAACCAAGCATGTGTTTGATGAGGCCCTTAAGGTGTTACAGTGTCTCAAATTGCTTGCTTCGTTCAGCAGCAAGGAAGACCCTCAACAATTTTTCAAAGAGTTTGGTGATATCATGAACAAATCCCAACACTCGTTGGATACCCTCTTCAATTCGTCACATGAGAAGTTGAATGACATTTCGCGCATCGCGTTGAAAAATGGATCGTTCGGTTCCAGAACCACCGGCGCCGGTTTCGGAGGCTCCATGGTGCACTTGACGTCGTCCAAGAGACTACAGGGCTTAAAGGACGCATTAGTGGCCGAGTACTACCAAAAGGAGTTTCCTGGAATCACTGAGACCGACCTAAACGAAGCCATGGTGGTCAGTAAGCCTGCCGTGGGCAGTTGCCTTATAGAGATGCAGTAGTGGCTGCAAAATATTTACATAGACAACTCAAAATACAAAACCTGGGGAATGCCCCCTGTTTTACAAATGGCGTGATAGTAGCGTAGTGCGATTAGGGTGGTTTCAGCTGTACAGTGCAGTACCACAGTGGAGCAGCTGCACCAGTTGCGGGCCCATCAGTTCTGTACCACGCTCGTATCGCGTGACTTGAGAAAATCACCAGATTTTCCCAATGCGGCTGATCACTCCACTTAAACGCACCTGGAACGAGCCGTGGCCTTAGGCATCATGAGTTGCCCAAAGTCTTGGGTGTTTCATTCGTAATAACCTATATATATATTCATGAACGCGTGTGTGTAGTGTAAAACTTCTAACACCCTCTAACTATGAGTTCTCTCAACGGTTACACACTAAACGAATATCAGTTCATCAAGAAAATCGGTGCGGGCACCTACGGCTTGATCTACTTGGTGCAAGATAGCGCAGGTAACGAGTTCGCCGCCAAATTGGTGTTGAAACACAACAACGGTCCCAAAGGCGTTACTGCAAACAAAGAGTATATTCAAAACACCATAACAAAGTATTTCGAAGAGCATCCATCGATATGCGCGCGCGAAATCGACTTGCACCTAATAGAAAAAGACGGAGTTCACTGCGGCTACCTTAAAGAAATATCGCTACATTTGCGCGTGCACCGTCACCCCAATGTGGTGACGATCCACAAAGTGCTCGGCGTGGGCGACTTGGGCGTGGCGATTATCATGGACCACTACGAGCAAGGTGATCTTTTCTACAGCATCACAGACAAACAAATCTTCCAAAAGTGCCCCGAGTCCCGCCGGCAGGGCCTCATGAAAAACGCCATGTTTCAGCTCATCGAGGTAGTGCACTACTGCCAGCTGCAAAATGTTTTCCACTGCGACTTGAAGCCGGAAAATATTTTGGTGCGCTACAATCCCAAGTACGTGCGACTGGCAGCCACCCCGATAGACCGCGGCGAAATCCACCTCGTTCTCATCGACTTTGGCTTGTCGTGCGAAGACAGCCTCATATGCTGCAACTCGTGCCGCGGCTCGAGTTACTACATGGCGCCCGAGCGGGTCACCAACTACAACACCACCGAGTATATCCGTTCTTGCCTCTGCATGAAGAGTTATGTCAATCTTCCCAACGTCCCCTTGGCCCGCTCGCTATACTTTCCCACGCTCGCGGGAGACATCTGGTCGCTCGGGATCCTTTTTATCAACATCACGTGCGCTAAGAACCCATGGCCCGTAGCCAAGTTGGCACACCTGCCCGAGGCCATGAGCGGAGTGTTCAACCATTACATGTTCAGCAATCGCAACATACTTAGTTCGATCTTGCCAATTTCGTGGCAATTCAACCGGTTGTTGGACGAAATATTCAAGCTTGGTCCCAGTGAAAGAATTAAGTTGCCGGAACTCCAAAAAAAGCTCTTGGGCTGCGACTTGTTCAACTCGAGAATCCCACTGAGTCCCGTCTCGGAGTACGAGTGGGGTTCTGAACATAGCGAACTCAACTCGGACTCCAGCCAACATAGTGACAACTATATCCACCAGCACCGTGAGACTCCATGCACAAGTATGGACTCCGACGATCTGGCAAAAGCTGTCAAATCCACCAGCACGTACTAAAAAGAAATCGCGCCTACATAAAATAGAATAGAAGTACCAAAACACGCGCCCAAAATACAGTATCCAAAATACAGTAATCCATTATATAATTGCGTACATCTGTAGACGAGTTCGACTTTTTGCAACCTCGTCCCAAAAAGGAAATATTCAGCCACGGCCAAGCCAGGCCAAGCCAGGCCAAGCCATCTGTATCGAAACTTTCTCTACTCGGGACCCAGTTCGCCATAGAATAAAAGTTTAAGGTATATTTGGTATAAACTAACTAAGAATTAAAGAGATATGGGGGGGTTGTTTGCATTAAATATCGTTGAAAAATTAAGCGTTTTGCTTTTCTTCGTCACTGGAGGTGTTCATAAGACCACCTTCACCACCTTCGGAGTGAGTGACCTCCATCTTACGGACCAATTCGGCATCTGACAAAATAGGAATCGTTGGTTCCCAAGAAGCAGACCTCCAGGCTGGGATTTTGTCTTCCCACAATTGGCCAATTTCTTCCAAACGTCTTCCCTTGGTTTCCGGGAAGCCGAAGAACACGTGAATGGCCATACACAAACAGAAAACAGCGTAGATAATGTAGGTTTTCCAGGTGATGTTGGCAAATGAAGATGGCGAGTACATGGCAATGGCAAAGTTGAAGATCCAGTTGGCAGCAGTGGCAACGGCAGCACCTCTTTGTCTAGAAGCAGAGTCACCCCAGATTTCGGAACAGTAGACCCAGATACCGACACCCCATGTGGAAGCGAAGGAAACAACGAACAAGTAACAGCATGCAATGACACCCTTGGCGGCAGCCTTGTGTTCATCAGGAATGGTGATCTTGACAGTCGAGTCACCGAATTCGTCAGAGGGAATAGAGTAGGTGGCCAAGATACCGGCAACACCAAATTGCCAAGCCATCATGGATATGGCCCCGGCTAATAATAATGGTCTTCTACCAACCTTATCGATTAAGTAGAACGCAGGAATGGTCATGACGGTGTTTAAAACGTACTGGATGGAAGAAGCGACCAAGTTGTTGTTACCGTTGTAACCGGCCATCTTGAAAATGTAGACAATATAATACATCATGACGTTCATACCGGTCAATTGTTGCCAGATTTGAGCAAAAACAGCTGTGAAAGTTCTACGAATGTATTTCTTGGTGAACAAGTCAGCGTAGGTGAAAGCCTTGATGTTTTCTTCAATCAAGATTTGGTCCTTGATCTCGGAGATTTCAATCAAAACTTCTGGGTCTTCTCTGTTACCCTTGGCTTGGGTGTTGGCGACAATAATCTCAGCATCTTCCCACAAGCCTTGCTTGGCCAACCATCTTGGGGATTCTGGAATGAAGAAACATCCGATGAACAACATCAAACCAGGGATGATTTGAATGGCCCACGAGATTCTGAAAGATGCCACACCGTGGATATGCTGGATACCAAAGGAAATATAAAACATGATCATGATACCCAAAGTCACACAGAACTGGAAAAGACATCCAATAAGACCTCTAATTTTTCTTGGAGCCAATTCAGAACCGTAGACTGGGGCCACAGAAGATCCGAAACCAACACCGAACCCAGAAATGATTCTTCCAATCATCAATTGGGCTCTGTTTTGAGAGGAAGATTGAATAGCAGCACCGACAGACCAGAAAAAGGCACACAACAACAAGGAGGCTCTTCTTCCGAAAGGTTCAGAAACAAAAGTACTGGCAATAGAACCGAAAAAGGATCCCAAAGCCATACACGAAGTGATGAAACCTTGGATGACCGAGCTGGGGTGGTGGAAATATCTCAAGTAGTCCTCTTCACTAACAAAGGCGGACATGGACGAAATATCGAAACCAAACATCATACCTGCCATACACGAAATGGAGGCAATGATGTACACATTGTGGAGATTGGGGAACTTGTCTAAGAAGCTCTTAAGCTTTAAAGCTGGCGCAACCAACTTGTCTTCATAAGCCATTTTGAATTTGTTTGTAAATATGAATTTAATGATTGATAAAAAAAATTCTGGAACAAGGGATTCGGATCCTTATTTATAATAAAGGATGCTGTTCTTCCTTCATTCTAGTTAAGCAGTGTATTGCTGTATATTCATCGCGTAAAGTGGGACATTCGAAAGGATGCCTATGCGGCACCAGATTATTTTTTTGTTATTATTGGTGCCTAAAAAATATTTCCGCTTTTTTGTGTGACCTCCATGTTTTTCCCCAGTTTCGGCCCCACCATACCCCAAAATCTAGCCAACGGCAGGGCACAATATCTAGTTGGGGTTTTGTGGTCGTTCGTTTTTGTGCATTTGTGCTTTTGTGTCGTGTTACATTGGTAGTTTGATATTTGGAAATGCGGTTTGTGGGGTAATTATCCGCTGGTAGTTCCCCAGCCGATAAAAATAGCTCTGTTTATGCAGACATTAGCCAGAACCCCTCATTTGGTGTTCTGACTTGAGAATGACCTGAACAAATTGTGAGACGAAAATGGCCTGGGGTCATACACGCGGCTCTCCTCCTTGTATCCAGCAGTGCTCCAGATCACCCCAGATAATTAGCTGTTGCATCGACTAATGGGTGGGGTTAAAAACTCGTGCCATGCCATATTGGTGTTTTTGGCTTTATGCTTATTACGGCAGACTACAAGCAGCAAGGTGCACTACAACTGTTTTAAGATGACAAACCCAGCAATTGTCATTCAATTTGAGTTGGCCAAGCAGAAGGGTTTTTCTGGCACCTAATAAGATGGCCATTTTCTGTCTCGTAAAAACAACATCACATCTATTTACCGAGATTAGTAACCGTTTTGAAACTCTTGTCTCGAAGGAATTACTTGGTGCTGTTCCGCAGTGCCGACGGAATTCCCATGTAGAGTTTGTCAGAGACTTATTTTCTCCCATTTTTGTACCTACTTTATCATCTCATTCTTAAGTTCCCCTCTAACAGCAAATTAGTTTACTAAAACTTGACAAATATCATGCAAAATACTTCCTGTTTTACTGACACAACATAAACGCTAGCTTTTTTACCCCGACTATTATCTAAAAAAGAAAATTTTTCCACAAGGAAAATTTTTCACGGAATGCATGCGTATATTTTTGTGTCCATTTGTGTTACGACAGTTTTGTAACTTAACACGCTGGAAAAACTTGATTTCCGGATAAATTTTGTTGCGTTATTGTCCTCCAAGATCTACCACACGTATGGAAATTTTTCGTCTGGTAGTACTCTTGAATTATTTATGCGGTCTGCTCTTTGAATTGAAAGCTCTCAAGGTGTGATGAACTTGAGTTATCGTTCAGTATACCGCTCCAAAAATGCGTTTTCTTTTTGGACGGAACGGATTTAAGGATAAACTTTGCATCAAGGAGTTCGATCTCAAAATTGATCGGGAACCGCCGAAGGGAATGAAGAGCCGAAAAAAAACGGTGGCGCACGGAGTAGCCGAGGTCAGACAATAAATACGAGCGCTGGCTACGGTCTAAAATCAATTAACAAGAATGTTTGAAGAAAAGCAATACGGTGAATGCCACCTAAAAACAGATCTTGGAGTTCAAAACCAGCTAACCACTTCAGATCTTTGAGTAAATTCAAACAATTGAAATCACCCGAAACGTAACTCGTTGCATAGCTTAACTATTATTCTACTGCAAGTATTTAAGGTTTTGAGCACCATTGGCAACGTCGTTAAGTCCCCAGGGAATTTCCAGAGAACAGCTTGATTCCGCTCACAAGCCACTACACATTTAAACAATTACGAGTTCAGAGACATTTTAAGCTTTATAGTCTATCGTATAGTTTGAGGTTACCCCCGAATCTTACAATACAGTATCTAAATATATAATCCGTGAGGAAAGATAGTTCCTTACACGAAGTGATAAATCCCTCAACATAATGATAATTCGGGTTTCCAAAAGCTTAAAACGCTATCTGGAAAAATTGAGAAATCTGAGGATTTTGTAAAATCCTCTTAATCGTAAATTTATGCGAGTTTCTAGGGGTAGGGCTGATCATAGGAATGAGTAAAGCCATATCAGTGATCTAAGCAAAAAGTCAAGAGTTATAGAGTCTCGAGTAATCCCAGCAATCTTACATCATTTCCTTTCGCTGCTTTGACTATAAGACTCATAGGGCGCAATACTCTCAGTGCATCATTTCTTCCGATGTTTGACTGAAAGCACTCAGAGAATGCGAAGTGAATTTTCTTGCCTAGAGATATTTATTCGGCTGAACGCAATTAATCACTTCAAAAGCTCGAAATATGCCAAGAAGTTGCGTGGCTGTGACTCGAGTCAAACGTCACATCTATTTACAGTATTACATTTCTACTAACAGCAATTGGCTGGCTTGGATAATCTCATCACCCCGGAATTTTCTAAAGCGCGCAGGCGCATTTGAAGTGCTCCCAGAAAAGATATATGCGATGGTTGGCACTATAGTGACCCACAACTAACTCTCTCCCAAAATGGGTTTACTGCTGTATCGATACTCTAGCTTAGTATCACGCTGTCAGAATATCTCGACTCGTAGACCTATTCATACAGTAATCAGTAATCTGACTATCTCGGTTTGCGCACGCCGCGGGCCATCACAAAATTTGCCAGACCACTCTTTAATAAAGTCATCGCTATTGATGTCTTCAGAACACAAGAAAATTAAGTTAGATATGGCTCCTACTATCTGTACACACTCAGGATCATTCCATGCTGACGAATCCTTAGCAGTTTACTTGCTCCGCTTGCTCCCAAAGTTTGCTGACAGCAAATTGATCAGATCCAGAAACCCCGAAGACTGGGAAAAGAGCGACATTGTGGTAGATGTTGGTGGAAAATACGACAGCGTCAAGTTCTTTGACCACCACCAACGTGAATTCAACTCCACTTTCGACGACTTGCACGAAACTAAATTGTCTTCTGCCGGATTAGTCTACAAGCATTTTGGTAAAGAAATTATCCAGCACGTTTTGGAATTGAAGCCAGAAGACCCAAACGTTGAATTGTTGTACCAAAAAATCTACAACGATTTCATTGAAGCTTTGGATGCCAACGACAACGGTATCAGCAACTATCCTAGAGATGTTGAAGCCAACAGAAAGTTCAACGACAGAAACATCACCTTACCAGCCATTGTCTCCAAGCTCAACCCTAGCTGGAACAAAGACCCTACCGACAAAGATTTCGATGAACAATTCGAAAAAAGTAGCGAATTAATGGGTCTGGTCTTCATGGGCGTTTTGGAAGGATACGGAAAGTCCTGGTTGCCAGCCAGAACCATTGTGGAAAGAGCTTTCTTGACCAGAGAAGAAGTTGACAAGTCAGGCTCCATTCTTGTCTTGGACCAATTTTGTCCTTGGAAAGAGCATTTGTATGCCATTGAAAAGGAAAACAATGCAGAAGGTGTCACCAAATTTGTTTTGTTCAAGGACTCCAGTTCGAAATGGAGAGTCTCTACTGTCTCTGTCAGCTCTACCTCTTTTGAATTCAGACAGGGATTACCTGAAAACTTGAGAGGTTTAAGAGACGAAGAGTTGAGTGAAAAGAGTGGTGTTCCAGGATGTATTTTCATCCACGCCGCAGGTTTCATTGGGGGTGCCAACTCCAAGGAAGCTGTTCTCGCTTTAGCCAGAATGTCTTTGTAATTTTGCTATATTAGCTAGTCATTACCGAAGGAACTCACTAAATTAGTGCCAAAGGTATCCAAAATCATTGATAGTTCATGTATGGTATACATGGCTTATCGTAACTCGCTCAGAGAGTGGGTCTATTATGACCCAGAGGGTCATAATATAAATAGAGGATCTCTAAATAAATTTCATAATATGACTTTAATATGTAGGTCGAATATGCCATGATATATGAATGGTCATATATAGATACATGTAGAAACTGTAATTGTATATAATAGCCGTAAGTTGGTTTAGTTTTGACATACATAGCTCGCTCATTTTGCAGCCAACGAAAGAATAAAAGAGAAGCCTAGTCCTAATTCCACCACGGCAAATTCATTTAACCAAATGTGGTACATATTGCGAGTTTTTTCACAATTATCTGAAGAACCATCTTCTTTCTAAGCTGGCATCGTGAATTCTAAGCCGTGTCAATTTTAATAATACGTCAAAAGTGAGGTTAATTTGGGCCTTGCACGTCTCTTCACCATAGTGGTGGACCGTACATGATAGTGGACCGTTGGCAAGTAAAGCATCTTGAACGATTCAGTTTAAGTTTGTAGATCTTATGTGCCTCGCTATATGCCACCACGTGTACTATCCACAGCCCCTTTTGAATTAATTGTATGCACCGTAAAATCTTGGCAGTTGAATTTTCACGTCATATTATCGATCTCGCCAAATTCGAGGCTCGTGCGGCTTAAAAAAATTTTGTAGATAAGACCCAAAAAATCCTCGGCAACCGATTCGTTTTAAACACAGCAAATTACATTCTTTGTTTGTCGCTTATCAAAGCCACATTGGAAACTTCAGTGACAAGCGTTTTCTCAACTCTTTGAAGTAAATTTTTTGCTAAGTAATTAAAATAAAGTCTTTCGATCTACAACCTGGCGAACCTAATCATGACACTTACATTGATCAGAGCTATGAAGTTCAAGGCAGTGAAAAACCGCCGGTCTCACCAAATCTAAGTTTGGTCAAAGATGAACCTTATCGATTTACTATTGAAAATGTTTCTAAAGAGTTTGGTACAGACATCTATGACGGTCTTAACGATGCCGCTGTCAAGCAAAAACTTGATACGTACGGGTTAAACAACTTGGGAGCTGAGGCCAAAATCTCTATCTCTGCGATCTTGGCGCATCAGATTTTCAATGCGATGGTTTTGGTGCTTATCATCTCTATGGTTATTGCATTGGCCATTCGTGACTGGATCTCTGGAGGAGTTATTGGATTTGTGGTTTTCATCAATATCGGAGTAGGATTTATTCAGGAGTACAGGGCTGAAAAAACCATGGGGTCTTTACGCTCGCTTAGTTCACCTTCTGCTCGAGTACTTCGTAACGGTGTACAGTCCGATATCAATGCTGAAGATGTAGTACCTGGTGATATTGTGTATGTTAAAGTAGGTGATACGATTCCCGCTGATCTTAGGCTTATAGATGCTACGAATTTGGAAACAGACGAGGCTTTGCTTACTGGTGAATCGTTGCCAGTAAGCAAGAAACATGAAGCAGTATATTCCGATGCCAGTGTTCCGGTACCTGTAGGAGACCGGCTCAATATGCTCTTCAGCTCGTCAATTGTTTCTAAAGGTAGAGGGTCAGGAATTGCTGTTTCTACGGGACTTCATACAGAGATAGGTAAAATTGCCGACTCGTTGAAGAACGGTGATGGCGATTTGATTGTGAAAGTCGACAAATCTACCACACCAGGCTTTATGGACTACGCAAAGGCTATCGCTAAATCGACGTATAACATTATTATGAACATTTTGGGTACCAATGTGGGAACTCCGTTACAGAGGAGATTGGCATGGTTGGCGATCATCTTGTTCTGGGTGGCCGTGGTGTTTGCCATTGTGGTGATGGGGTCGCAGCTGATGCACGTCAACCGAAATGTTGCCATCTACGCTATCTGTGTAGCACTTTCCATGATTCCTTCTTCGTTGGTGGTTGTTCTCACCATCACCATGGCAATCGGAGCGCAAGAAATGGTTGCGAAAAATGTCATTGTGCGTAAATTGGACTCGCTCGAAGCTTTGGGAGGAATAAACGATATTTGTTCTGACAAAACAGGCACTTTGACTATGGGCAAAATGATTGCACGCAAGGTGTGGATCCCGAATGTCGGGACCTACGTGGTCAACCATTGTGATGAGGCATACAGTCCTCGCGTAGGGGAGGTTGCGTTCAGCGCAAAGTCTCCGCGAGACATTAGTCGTGGCGACGAGGAGGCCGATTTTTTACCCAAGATGCCATCGCCTGATCCTCAAGGGTTTGTGGACTGGTTAGAGACTGCTACGTTGGCCAATATCGCCCAGGTAACCCAGGTAAATGGAGAATGGGAAGCCCACGGTGATGCCACGGAAATAGCCATCAATGTCTTTACCACTAGGCTCGGGTACACGCGCGATTCACTCAGCGCATCTCACAACTTGACCCATATCGTTGAGTTTCCGTTTGATTCCACCATCAAGCGGATGTCGTCGGTATACAGCGCCGGGGAAAAGTCGACCATATACACCAAAGGTGCAGCCGAACGGCTCTTGGAGATCTGCTCGTCGTGGTACACCGACGAAGGGCTCGCTCCGCTAACCGAGAATGACAAAGCCATCGTACAAGATAATATGGACAGTTTGTCGTCGGAAGGGCTTCGTGTATTGGCGTTTGCTCGTCGTGCCCTTGGCACTGACCCCGTAGACCAAACTGACAGAAAAGCCTTGGAGGATGACTTGATATTTGAAGGACTTATTGGTATCTACGATCCTCCGCGCCCCGAGTCGGCCCAGTCGGTCAAGTTGTGTCACAAGGCAGGAATCAATGTCCATATGCTCACTGGTGACCATCCAGGAACCGCTCGAGCCATTGCCCAAGAGGTGGGTATCTTGCCGCACAACCTTTACCACTACAGCGAGGATGTCGTCGAAGCCATGGTGATGACCGCCAGCGAATTCGACGCATTATCGGACAACCAGGTGGACGCATTGCCTGTTCTCCCACTAGTAATTGCGCGGTGTGCGCCGCAAACCAAGGTTCGGATGATCGATGCGTTGCATCGCCGTGGAAAACTCGCAGCCATGACAGGTGATGGGGTCAACGATTCGCCGTCTTTGAAGAAGGCCGACGTTGGTATTGCCATGGGGCTCAACGGTTCCGACGTGGCCAAAGACGTTTCCGACATCATCCTAATGGACGACAACTTCTCGTCGATCTTGAACGCCATTCAAGAGGGAAGACGGATGTCGTCCAACATCCAAAAATTTGTTTTGCAGCTTTTGGCCGAGAACGTTGCCCAGGCGTTGTATTTGATGGTTGGATTGGCGTTCATCGACAAAAACGGGTTCTCGGTGTTCCCGCTTGCGCCCGTTGAAGTGCTTTGGATCATCGTGGTAACGTCGTGTTTCCCAGCTATGGGATTGGGACAGCAAAAGGCCGATGACGATATCCTCGATCATCCGCCCAATGCAACCATATTCTCTTGGGAGGTGATCATTGATATGGTGGCCTATGGCTTTTGGATGGCGTGCACCTGTCTCACCTGCTTCGTGTGTATTGTCTACGCGGTCGGGGACGGCAACTTGGGATCCAATTGCAACACTGAATCTAGCCCGCTGTGTAACTTGGTGTTTAGAGGTAGAGCTGGTGCGTTCGCATGCTTTACTTGGTGTGCGTTACTCTTGGCCTGGGAATGTATTCATATGAGACTCTCGTTCTTCAAAATGCGTCCCGAATCTGAGATCCATTGGGCCAAACAACTATGGATCGACTTGTGGGACAACCAGTTTCTCTTCTGGTCAGTGTTGGCCGGGTTTGCATCCATCTTCCCTGTCGTGTACATTCCCGTGATCAACGACAAGGTTTTTTTGCACGCACCCATTGGATACGAATGGGGTGTCGCGGTCGCATTCAGCATTTTGTTCCTTGTTGGTGCTGAGGCGTGGAAATGGTTCAAACGTATTTATTTACGCACGCATCGTCCGCGTGGCAAATCTCACTTGGTTGAAGATTTTGATCCTTTCCTGGAATACTCCACATTTTCCAAGTCCAACACCATGGTTCCCGTCTAGTCACCTACACCATTACTTTCGGTTTTGTTTTCTACTTTCTTCTACATACTATTTTGTTTTCTGTTTCGTGTTAGTCTTTTTTTCCACGGTTGATTGCCAGTGGTTTTTTTTTATACACGAATGCTTATAAATGCCCGTTGTGTTGTAGAATCTGATGGTTAAACCCATACGACTGTTTGGTCACGTGATCTGCAGCTCCCCACAATTGGAGGATGCCGTGTCAAGGACGCCGCGGATCTGCGTTACCTCATTGGGAAACGCGGTTGCGCTTTTATCGCCAGTGTCACCTCGCCTAGTCTGCCCCCTAGCATAAGCCATGCCGCGCTTATGCCCGTTTTGGTTCACTATGGCTGGATCCTGTGATAGCATCCGCGTGTGGTCCGCATTCTGCAGCGCGGGTCCCCTCTTATCGCACTATCAACAATATTATTAGCTCAAGCGCACATTCTTTTTGGATAGCCGCCTACTGCAAACTATAAATTGGAGGCAATTGCCTCCAATTCAACAATACAACAATTAAGCATCACACCAACTTATCATAATGTCTATTTCCTACGAATCTTTCTTGACGAAAGACAAGCTCGACACCTACGAAGATCCCGAAAAGTACAAGACTTACGAGTCTAAGCTTCAAAAGTACAGACAAGACTTGGAAGATGCATTGACTCCTGAATACAAGATCGAGTTGCCAAAACCAATCGACCAATTAATCAAGGAACAGTTCAATCCTTACAAGTACTTGTACGATAACAAGTTGTTGTCTGAAAGGGAATTTGCCATCACCGACCAGTCCTCCGTCAGTTTGGCTGCCAAAATCGCCTCGGGCGAATATTCGTCGGTTGAAGTCTTGAAGGCATATGCCAGAAGAGCAATCATTGCCCATCAATTCACCAATAGTGCCTTACAAGTTTTTGTGGACGAAGGTCTCAAGCGTGCCGAGTACTTGGATGAATATCTCAAAACTCATGGCAAGACCATTGGACCACTCCACGGAGTCCCAGTGTCTTTGAAGGAGCACATCAACTACAAGGGTAAAAGCACACATGCCTGCTATGTTTCCTTGATCGACCACGTTCCTGAGGAACATGGTGTGACCACCCAGATCTTGGAAAACTTGGGTGCTGTTTTCTACATAAGAACCAACCAACCCCAAACCTTGATGCATTTGGATTCAAACAACAACTTTATTGGCTTGTCTAGAAACCCCCACAACTTGAGCTTATCTCCTGGTGGCTCCTCTTCTGGTGAAGGTTCCATTGTTGGATTTGGTGGAAGTTCGTTTGGTATCGGTTCAGACATTGGTGGTTCCATCAGAGCCCCAGCTGCCTATGCTGGTATCTACGGTTTGAGACCTACCTCCAAGAGAATCTCCACCAATGGCTCTCAAAGTGCCGGCGCAGGTCAAGAAACAGTTTTGGGTGTGGCAGGTCCAATGACTCGTTCTGTAGAAGATGTCGATTTTTTCATGAAGACGTACATCAATGACGGTGCTCCTTGGCTCCTTGATCAGAACTGTCTTCCACTTCCTTGGAAGAACGTCCCAGTTCCAGAAGCCAAGGATTTGACCGTGGCTATCATGTATGATGATGGATTGGTCAAGCCAACCCCTCCTATCCAAAGAGGTTTGAAGCACGTAGAGCAAAAATTGAAGGATTCAGGTGTCAAGGTGGTGCCATTTGAACCTTTTAGAACTCAAGAAGCCTATGATGTAGTCCACAAATCGTACACTTGTGATGGAAACACCAGGCAGCACGAATTGTTATCCAAGTCGGGAGAACCATTAAAGAAATTGACTAAATGGAACTTGAACTACGGTGATGGTGCCAAGCAGTATACCACTGTTGAAAACAGAAAATTGAACTCCCAAAGAGACTCCTTGAGACAAGAATACACCGATTACTTGGTGGAAAACAAGATCGATTTCATCATTTCTCCTGCCTACAACAACGTAGCCCCTAAGCCAGAAGAGGTCTACAACTGGTCATACACCTCTTTGTACAATGTTCTCGATTTCCCTACCTTGACCTTCCAAACTGGTCTTTTCCAAGATCCTTCCATCGACAAGTGGGACTCAGAACACTCCGCCTACAAGTTTAGAAGCGATTTGGAAAAATTGGAGTTGGAAAACTACAAGCCTGAAGATTTCGTGGGTGCTCCAATTGGTTTGCAATTGAGCGGCAGAAGATACTTCGATGAAGAGGTTGTGGCTGCAGGTAAAACCATCTCCAAGATTTTGGGCGTAGATTTATACAAGCACTGATCGAGGAGGTCTTTACATCATTAGAAATTTAACGAGAGAAGCATACATAGACTAGAATACATTATTTAACCACACGTTCGTAGTTGCAATCAGGAATTGCTATCTATTTCTCAGCAGGGGGTTGGTTTAAAGAACTAACAAAAGGTCTATGTGGCTTAGATACATTGAGAAATACATAGACTGAATAAATCCGTTAAGCTCCGCGCATACACAGGCTGAATGCCTCCGTTAACTCCACACTTTTCGCGGATTCTAATCATTGAGTAATTTTTCATTTCTCAGCAGAGGATGCTTTGTCAGAAAAGTCACGTGTGTTCCGGCGCGGCGCTTATCGCGTAGTTCGAGTGGTTTCTAAGCATTCCATTTAGTCGCAACAGAATCGATAATACGAGAAAAAAGACTACAGCTGACAAATTCTGCAGAGAATCTCAGCCGCTAAATTCATGCAATGACTAATGCAGCCCATGAGCAGAGAAGTATATAATCAGTAGCGGGGACTGTGAGTTTGGTTTCTCTCGGTACAATCATTAATCACTAGTCTTTATACACTAGTTTACCATACAGTTCTCAATAGTTTTCACAATGCAAGCCGTTTCAATGCAGGTCGAAGTTCACGACATTTTTTCAGACATATCCGAAAAGGAATTTAACATTACAAACTCTCCCACTGATACGCTCTTACAGAAGATGACCAGAGGAGATGTGACACCTAAGGAGATTGTCAATGCCTTTTACAAACGTACAATGGTGATGGGTCTGAGTCGTCAAGCGCAGCTTCTTGAATCGATTCACAGTTCTATGGAGAGCGATGACATAATGTCGCGCGCACAATTGGAAGAGTTAGTCAGATTATATCGTACCGATACCGGGCGCACACGCCGTCCATCCATGAGAAGCAGGTTCTGAGTATTTTGTTCAGTTCACTTGAGTTTTTCAATTCTTCGGGTATCAGGTATACAGCGGTTTATGAATTTATAGATTAAATAAACATTATGAGATTAAATGTTGGCAGCAATCCGTAGCGACAGTTCTGGCGAGATCCATGAGTTTTTCGCGAGGGCAGCAAGGTACTATTAGACACTATTCGTAGACACTGTGAGACATTTTTCGCGAGCACAGGGAGAATTTCGGGAGGTCAGTGAGACTTTTTTACTAGCACAGCGAGGGTTTTTTCCCTCGCGGTTGCTTCTCTCCAGCGAGAAACATCGCTGCAAATTTACTGCCGCAACACCACCCTCTTCAACCAAGTGCCCGTTCTCTACCAATCCCAGCTTCTAAGAACGACTTCGGACTATCGAGTAACTATCTCCAGGACCCATCTTTCTAGTTGTACTTTAGGAACATCCCTCTTCACAAAATGGACTATGACGAAGACGATTTAGACTACGCTTCGGACGTGGAGGAGTTCCACGAGGACTCACTTTCCAACGAAGAGTACGACAAATTGCATGAAATGCTTCCTCAGCTCCGTGCGAAGCTTGCAGGCTACAACGATGAAGTCCCTGAACTCGATTTAAAAGAAGCACTCTACTACAATTACTACGAATTGCCCCCAGCAATCGACGAGATCAAAGCAAAATTCAAAAAAAGTACGTATCGATTTTTTCCATGACACACTCTTTTGCACATACCTCATCCAAGCATATACACCAGATATAACGATGGATTCGTCCCAAACAACGACGTCTGAGCCTATGCAGCCCCGTCCCTCCAAGCTTGCCCAGCTTTCGAAACACCGTTCTATCAAAAATGAGTCGTCGCCATCACAAACGTCCGCACCATCAAGTGTGCCGAAACAGGGCAAATTGGCGGCATTGGCACTGAGCCAGGCCAGATCCAAGCTGGGACTAGCAGGATTAGTCAAAAATGAGTCGTCGAAGCCAAATTCAGTGGCGATTCTTGACAAGTTACATACAGAGACCAATGCGGACAACGAGAAACCCAAAACCAAGCTCAGTTCATTATTGAGTTCACGTTCTGGAGCAGGCAGAGTAATAACAAATCATCATAAAAAAGATACTGTGGTACCCACAAGATCAGTGCTCGAGCCACTGACAGTGGAAAAGTCGCCGGCGGTGACTCCACCACCGACGGTGGAGCCAGCGCTCAAGAGCGCAGTACCCAAGCCAATTCAGAAGAACATGAACAATATAGCATACGACGATTCCATACTAATCAAAGTGCCACGAGCTTCGATGTTGGGCTACAAAAAGAGAGCTTTTTCGGAAGAAATATCGTCCAAAAAAAGGCGACGTCTGGACATTTTCCGACCACTTACTAACATAGAACTCAATGTAGAAAAGATCAGCAAGGCAGCACAGAACTTCCAACAACCTTCACCTGATGACAAGGTGCTTGAAGCGCAGAAATCGGCGTTTGAAAACAAGCTAGGCAGTCTTCAGATAAGTGAACCGGAGCCCAAGAAAGCGGTCAAACCCACCAAACCTACCAAGAAAATTGATCTTGTACAAGAACTAGCAGCAAATTACCTGAAACCACACAAGTCTTTTGTAGTAATTGGCCATGTGGATGCCGGAAAGTCCACGTTGATGGGCCGTATGTTGCTTGACTTTGGTATCGTCGATGCCAAAACCGTCAATAAGCTCGTCAGAGAAGCCGAAAAGGCCGGAAAGGGTTCTTTCGCGTTGGCCTGGGTAATGGACCAAACCTCAGAAGAAAGAGCACATGGTGTAACTGTGGATATTTGTGCCACCGACTTCGAAACACCCACCACTAGGTTCACTGCTATCGATGCTCCAGGCCACAAAGACTTTGTTCCCCAGATGATCGGAGGCGTGAGTCAAGCAGATTTTGCGTTATTGGTCGTAGATTCGATTACCGGAGAGTTTGAGTCGGGTTTCGCCATGGACGGCCAAACTAAAGAACATACCATTTTGGCCAAAAACCTTGGGATTGAAAAGGTGTGTGTGGTTGTGAACAAGATGGATAAAGAGAATTGGGACCAGCTTCGGTACGAGACCATTCTGAACCAATTGACCGAATATTTGACCAGTGAAGACGTCGGCTTCGACAAATCACAACTAGAGTTTATTCCTGCCTCTGGCTTGACGGGCGTAAATGTCATAAATAGAGAATCTAGAGACAAGCTTGACGAGTTTAAGTGGTACAGTGGTCCTACATTGGGCGAATACCTCGAAAACGTTGAATTATCAAAGAACATCGATGGTTCTGAATTGCTCAAAGAAGACTTTTATTTGTCAGTCCACGATATGTACAAAGATAAAGGTGAGTTGAAGGTCAGCGGAAAAGTGAGCTCGGGAGTTATCCAAGTGGGTGAAACCATTGTCTCGTCGCCCAGTGGCATTTCGCTAGCGGTCCAGGGAATTGTAAGAGCCCAGAAGAAAGTCGACTTTGCCATTAGCGGTGAGCTTGTGCAGCTCATTTTCAAGGCCAGTCATGTGGACAATGATCAAGTAGAAGCTTTCAAAGTAGGCGATTTGGTCTCCAAGGCCGGCTCGCCTGTAAAATCCGTCAACAGTCTCACGGCCAATATTCACTTGTTCAACATGAGCAAGCCGCTTTTAGTAGGCACGCCATTTGTGTTGTTCCGCAACAACTGTCTGGTTCCTGCCCGTATCACCAAACTAGTTGAGATCACGAGCGGTAAAAAGAAAAAGAAGTTGTTGCATTTGGTTTCCAAGCAAAGTGCCATCGTGGAGATCGAAGTGCAGGGCTCCAATCTTCTTCCATTGACCACTTATGAAGACAATAAAGTCTTGGGCCGTGTGGTTATCAGACGTGAGGGTACCACCATTGGCGCTGGAACTGTAATTAGTGCTTAATAGACTTAAACAGATGATCTTAACATGTGTAACATAGACGACTTCTCGATGTGGGCGGCAGCGATCGGTTCAGATTAGTCCCGTGATGCAATTATCAGTGCCCCAATAGACTTAGAACGATATGTAATCGACAAATAACAACAATATTCCCAATATAAACCCCAACATCACCAACATATTGGCCCCCTTCTTATTTCTGACCGTGGCCTTGTTCAATTGGCGGTTTCCCATCTGCACGTCGATCTCCACCTGCGAGTGGTTGTCCAACAAGCTCTCGATCTGGTCCGCCTGAGTCTCCAACTGGAACGAAAGCTCTGTCTGGAGATTCATCACGTCCACCATAGAGCTGTGCAACTTTTCGACCTGTTTAAGCTGGTTCGACTTAAGATTCAAGAACTCCTGGTTTTCCTGCTCGAGCTCTTGCACTTGCAATTGCGATAACTGGCCAGATGCAGAGGATGTGGTGTTTGGTTCCTCCTGGTCTAGCAAGGTGAATTGCGGCTCGTCTAGGAACGCAGCGCCTTCCTCCTCGAGGTTCTGGAAGTTCAACAGGTCCAATTGACGTTCTCTTTCATGTCTTCTCCTTTGAATGCTTCCAAACAGGTTGCTCACCCGATTGAGGTTATTGTTCAAGTCGCGCAAGATTTGGGTGCGATGGGTGCTGATGGTAGCCAAGAAAAGCAGTTCGTCACTGACTTCTTCCACTCCCAATAGATTGCTGAGCCATCCACCTTCTCTTTTTGGCACCAACGACTGTCTCTTTGTCTCATACGCCTGTAGTAACTTGAGCTTTTCGTACATTTGCTGGACTTTGTAGTTGAACTCTTCGTCGATCCGATTCTTGTCTTGCACCGATAAGTTTCCTCTGGACGACGTATCGTCGGTGATGGATAGGTATGGGCCCTTCACATCTCTGATGAACCCGTCAAGTCCCCTGAGTAAATTGCGGAACTCTATGCTTTCTTTCATAAACGTGTCATTGATTCGTAACTGGTGTGGTGGACGTCTGGTTTGAACTGAATCGAAGTCGGTCTTGGTACTCTCACCAATCTCGCTCTGTACTATATTGACACATTGCCTAAAAAGCGGCGTACGATCCGTCATTGCTGTTGTTGGTTGGTGATCCAGGAAACCGCCACAACAAACGAATTGGAATAGTCTGTTCAAACAGCTACAAACTATCAGTGTGGAGTAATCCATGTACTTTGAGAGTAGTGAGAAATTGGGTATGCACGCCCGCGGCTCGTGATGCCGCAAGTGCAGGAATGGCTGCGAAAAATACAGCTCAACAAGTTGATTTTGGTGTATATATTGTTCTACAAAGATCACCGCAGTGGGTCCCTGTAGAGCATTGATAGGGGCAAAAGAGTTTCTGTGTATGGTCTCCAGTTGTGCGAAATTGTCAGACGTGGTTCTCTATAAAAGGTTGAGCTATCAGAAGGAAGGTTGGCCGCATGCGTTACATTGCCAGTGCTGCCAGTATGAGATCCAGTGAAGATGTTTATGGCTGATATCTCGTCCAAAACTTAACATCTCTAGTTGTACTTCTGAGGTGGTTCACACTGTCTTCACTTTCATCTGCTACTAGTAAAGGACTCACGTTGATCGTGTCAATTTGTAAAACAGTATTGTAGCAGGGTATTGAATGAAGCCTCCTGAGCTGTCAAATCGTTTTCGAACTGATCTCCACTCCTGGCATCTGTAGCGCCCGGACCTGGTCACTTTCATATCCCAAGATGCTGGCACTGGTAATCCACCAGTTCCAAACCTCTCCCAGACCATTATTGATTTGGAACTGTAAGGTGTCGTTGCTCAAACCAGACCTTCCCAGCAATATGGCAATAATCTGGTCAAGTCAAAGTCGTAATGAGGCAAATCAAAGTCATTGTTGTAGAGAACTCCACCGCTGAATATCATAGGTTCGACAGCTTGCGATATCTTGACGAATCTAATTGAATCACAGTACCAAAATTCAACCGGGTTGTATTTATAGATACCGTAGCTAAGGTCTAAAGCATCTTTGGCGGTTTCGATAGGGGTCTGGCCCTTTATCAAAGGATATACCACGTCAGCCAGTTGATCTGTTGCGAATATTGCGTCCAGTCCTATCATAGTAGTACGCGATGGGATCGGATCGATTCGCAGAATTCCATCTGGCGGCTACAAAAAAAGGAAGCTACAAAAACAGCACTGGCATAAAATTTTCAGTAATCTTCATATATAGTATTTAACCATTGAGGTATTCGCGGCATACGGTAAACTCGACTTGGTCATTTCGTCTAGGATCGTGTATATCCACGGTTTCTGAATCGTAAAGAATGTTCCAGCGTCCGGTCCACTTGGAGCCATTGACATTTGGCACGTCGTGGTTGAACTGTTTTCTTTCCTGGGGTGAGCTCTGCACATACTTTACATATTCCGGTGCGCCCGGGTGAAGAATGTTGTCAGCAACAATAAGGGTGCCTGGAGCAATCAAGTTGAGGGTCTCCAACACTCTTAAATCTGGGACATACTGGTCTTTCCAATGGTCAATGAAGACGAAATCAGGAGCAACGTAGTTGGAGCTGGCAATGGTCTGGGCAAACGCAGGCAACGTTTCCGAAGCCTTTCCCACCACCACTTCCACCACTGAGGATAATCCAGCCACCTCAATGAAGTAGCGCGCAATCTCAGCAAATTCAGGGTTCAACTCAAAACTGTAGTATTTGGATGACCGGTGGTGGTGGTCGCGCACTAAATGCTGCGAAAAGAGGATGGCCGAATAACCCATATACCCACCCAACTCAATCATGAGCTCGGGTTGTTTGGGTTGTTGCTTGATTCTGTCGATAATCACCTTACCCTTTTTTTGACCAATATTCATCAACCAATCGACGTTGGCAGAGAACTCGTCAATCACCTCAAGCACCTTGTGAGGGTGTCCTTTGATAGCGTCTTTCCTCTCTTGAGGGAGATCTTTGTAATATTGAAGGAGATCTTGTTCTTTACCCATTGTAGTTGTTTACTCTGTTAGCAATTGGATAAATTATTGGATCGGCGGTTCCTCTTATACTTCTTTTATCTCCCCACCCCAGAATTGAGGCCAGAATTGGCGCGGCACGAAGTTACAACTGATCAAATGACGGTAAAGTGCGAACATCGGAGTAACCACACCACTCAAGAGATGGCAGTGGCGAAAAAAGAAGGGGTTGATGGCAAATCTGAGCGGTTGGCCAGGCTAGCGGCGCTTAAACAAAAGAGGAAAGACGTAGCCAGGCTAAACAAACAGGCAATTTACCAAGAACAGAGGAACCAAAAAGTTGCTCTGATCAATAGAGACAAGAGTCCATCGGATGACAAACCTATTACAGAGGATGAGGTTCTCGATCAAAGACGAAAAAACCTCAATTACACATTAGAAGATTGCGAGAAATGGGATGCGAAACAGCAGCGGGCTAAGTTGGCGCGACACGAGGGCGGATACCAAAACTTTAATCACCTCGCACACCAGACGTACAACAAGAACGTGCAAGAGCTCGGGGTAGACCAAAAGGCATACGATGCGCAAAAAGAGGATTTGAAGCAAAAACATGCGGTTTCCGATGAAAAGCCACTAGGCATTGTGGACTTTACCAATAAGCCCACCAAGGAGGTGACGGAGAAATTGGCCCACGACATAGCCACCAAAAGCAGGGAGCGGATGCAGAAACGGAGAACGGGCGATGCAGCAGCATCGAGTTACATCAACGAAAAGAACAAGCAATTCAACATGAAGTTGGACCGCCAGTATACTAATAAGTAATGAATAATAAAAATAAACGTAGCGAATTGGGTTCAATTACTAATTGAGGTTATTTATATCCAATTAGTCGCACCTCCACACTGACAGAGGATACAATCTCACTAATATTATACTATTTATATCATTTTCCCCCTCGTAGAGGGGGCGAGATACGGGCACTTAAAAAATAATTGTATGATATGATAGATGAATTAAAAAGACATCGTTGAATTGTATTATTCGTTGTATGTCAAGCATTGAAGTATAAATTTGCTGCGTTTGTGGGACGAGTTATTGCGAGACTGTGGCAGAATACGTCTACAACATTCCCAGTACCTCTGGTACTCTATATATTTCTAAACTTCTTGAGCTTCATAGTTATAATTTTCAGTTTAAATGGTAGCATTTTATTAAATTAAACCTGATATTTCTGTTGTCTCTTTTATCTTACTACTCGCTTCAAATTGATTTTTTGGGTGCAAAAAATGAGAATTACGAAGATCGACATGAGGATACCCAACAAGCCGTCTGTACTGAAATAAATACTATATTTGGAGTATCGAATGGGAATAATTATTAATATCAATGACTCTGTGCCTGCTTGAGTGCTGGATGTTCAGGATGTTCAGGAGTGCAAAGCTTTTTTTGGTATGTTTTAGTTATGATTTCACTAATTCATCTCATTTATGTGCCGTTACATCTAGTATAATAATGATACAACTAGCATTTATAGACACTCATAGTTATTTCTACCTTACCTACATCTCTCCCCTCTCTGCCCTTCTCTCTGTCTTTCCCGCACTCTAGTGATTGTCAGATAGTCAGTGAGAGTTAGTGATGAAGAAAGATTCGCGAAAATAAAGTGTTTTCAGTAAATTGATAAGAGTTGGGAGAACAAGTGTATTAGTTAGTGAGAGAACTGAATCTATGTTTGTAATTTCCTGTCTACATTTTGATGCAGTGATCTCCTATGTACTTATCGCTGTAGTGATTTGCTGTGTAGTTAACGATATTAGTGATTTCTTGTGAGTCTGTGTTACCCGGACGTTAACTCCAACGAAAATTTCAACAAAACAGACTACCAACTACCAACTATCGATACACAGAACCGTGTATTGCAGTGGACATCGACTTAGACATGTCTCGAGAACCAGAAGAAGAGCAGGAGATTCGAGATGACGTCTCGAACAACAGTTCTGAAGGTGAAGGTGACAGCGTGTTGGACTCGTCCGACGAAGACGATGAAGACGATGATGAAGAAGCCATTCAAAAGGTCCGTGAAGGCTTCATAGTTGAAGATGATGAGGACGATACGATCAATAAGAAACGTAAAAAGCACAAGAAAAGAAGAAGAGAAGAAAGAGCGGCAGAAGCACAAGATGACGCCTTGGACGACGACGATTTGGAGTTGTTATTGGAAAACTCGGGTGCCAAACCAAGCACGAGCACCAAATCAAGCGGTGGCAAGTTTAAGAGACTCAAGCGGGCCGCAATCGATGGCAGAAGTGAAACTTCTCACAGCGAGGAACCGGTAAAGGAATCGAGAAGCAGAAGCGGAGAGTTGAACGATTTCTTTTCGGACGGAGACGACGACGTGGCTGAAGACGAAGAAGAAGAGGGAAGAGATAAGAACCTTACCGCCCAGGATGGTGGAGTAGATGACGACCGGAATATTTTGGACGAGTTCGAGGATTTCATCGAGGAAGACGAATTCTCCGACGACGACGACGAGGAAAGAAGAAAACAAAAAGTAGAACATAGAAGAAAGGCAAAGAAACAAGGGCCCCGTTTGGATACGTCCAAGCTCTCGAATGTGGATCGAGAAAGTTTGCAGCAATTGTTCGAAGTTTTTGGCAATGGTGCAGAATATGATTGGGCACTTGAAGCCCAAGAAATCGAAGACGAAGGTGCCAATGGCGAATCCTTGGAGCCCACTTCTTTGGACGAAGTTTTTGAACACTCAGAACTTAAAGAAAGAATGTTGACGGAAGAAGATAACTTGATCAGAATTATTGATATTCCCGAAAGATTCCAAAAGTACAGGTCCAACTTGAACTACATCGACTTGGAAGGCGATGAGCTTCAGGCCGAAAAAGACTGGATTGCCAACATTTTATTCAAAGAAAAACAAAGCGTTTTTGTAGGCTTCTTGGAAGCCCCGTTCAAGGAAGCAGTTGGGAAAGTGGTAGAGTTTATATCCAAAGACTCTTATGAAGTTCCTTTCATTTGGACACATCGCCGTGATTTCTTGTTGTTTTCTCAAGAAATCAAAAACGAAGAAGGAGTCATTGAGAATGACGTGCATAAGTTACTCTACGAGGACGATTTGTGGAGAATTGTCCAGCTCGATGTGGAATACCATTCCTTATACGAAAAGAGATTAAATACTGAAAAATTGATTGAATTGTTGGGCTTACAGGACGACGATTTGGTCAAAGATATCAAGAATTTGGACACCATGGTGGGAGTCCAAGATTTGCATGATTACTTGCAATTTACGTATTCTTCTGAAATCAGAGATTTGGCCAAGAAGGCCCAGGAGGCTGAAACCAACGGCGAAAACCCTGACCAACTTGCTTCTGAGCTTGGAAAATATGGCAAGAAGCACTCCAAGTACGCTTTGTTTGAAAGAATAAGAGCAAACGTATTGTACGATGCCGTCAAGGCTTTTGGTATAACCGCCAAAGAGTTTGGAGAAAACGTGCAGGACCAATCGTCCAAGAGATTCGAGGTTCCGTACCGTATTCATGCCACGGACGATCCCTTGGAATCGCCCGAAGACTTGATTGAAAAGTTATGTGAAGATGACGAGATCATCTTCAAAGACGAAAAGAGTGCTAGAGATGCTGTCAGAAGAACGTTTGCCGAAGAAATCTTCCACAACCCCAAGATCCGGTCCGAGGTCAGATCCACCTTCAAGTCATATGCTTCGATCAGTGTAAAGATCACCGAAAAAGGTAGGGCTACCATCCACAATCACAGTCCATATGCCAATATCAAGTATGCTATAAACCGGTCGCCTTCCGACTTGGTCAAGAACCCAGACGTGTTGCTCCGGATGTTGGAAGCCGAAAGTCTTGGTTTGGCCGTAGTTCAGGTCGACACAAAGGACTTTTCCAACTGGTTCCAGTGCATATTCAACTGTCTCAAGTCGGACGGTACGTCGGAAATTAGTGACAAGTGGAACAAAGAACGTGAAAATGTATTGGTGCTAGCCTTCAAGAAGTTGGCCGGCATGGTGGCTCTCAACACCAAGGAAGATTTGCGTCGTGAGTGTGAGAGATTGATAGCCAGAGAAGTGCGTCGTAGGTTCTTGACCAAATTGGACCAGGCCCCATATACTCCCTTTGGATTTGATAAAGGTACCAAGCCAAACGTGTTGGCTTTGTCATTCGGTAACGGTGACTTCGACAGTGCCGTAGTGGGTGTATTTCTCAAGGAATCGGGCAAGATTGACGAGTACTTCAAATCCGACAGTAATCCTTCCAGAGACCGTGAAAGCGAAGACCAATTTGCGGGCCAGTTGAAGGAATTCTTCGACAAGAATCTCGACTATACCAAGCCCGATGTCATCGTAGTGGGAGGGTACAATGCCAACTCCAAAAGACTTTTTGATTCTGTCAGAAAGTTCGTGGAGGAAAACCGTATAACAGCCAACGTAGAAGACTTGCCCAACACCACCAACCCACCATTACTTAACGTGATCTGGGGCCAGGACGAGACGGCCAGGTTATACCAGAACTCCGACCGTGCTACTTTGGAGTTTGCGGACAAATCCACTCTTGCCAAGTACTGTATTGGCTTAGCCCGTTATGTCCAGAATCCTTTATTGGAATACGTTTCTTTGGGCGAAGATATCTTGTCGCTTAGCTTCTACGAACACCAGAAGTTGATCTCGCTGGATCTTGTCAAGGAAGCCATTGAGTCCGTATTTGTTGACATTATCAATATGGTAGGAGTGGATATTAATGAGGCAGTCAGGGAACCATACATTGCCCAATTATTACCGTATGTTTCTGGTTTAGGACCCAGAAAGTCGTCTGGTTTGATCAGAAATATTGTTAGTAAGCTTGGCTCCAACCTTGCCAACAGAAGTGACTTGATTGAAAATGAGTTGTCCACAGCCAATATTTTCATTAATTGTTCTTCATTCTTGAATATTCCTTTCGACGAAAGTTCCAATATTGCCAAGGATAACTCGATCGAGTTGTTGGATGCCACCAGAATCCACCCCGAAGACTACGATTTGGCCAGAAAAATGGCCGCAGATGCTCTTGATTTGGACGAGGAAGACATGGCCCATGTAGAGGAACAAGGTGGTATTATCTATCAGTTGATGCAAGAAGGTGTCAACAAGGTGGACGAGTTGAACTTGATTGCTTACGGTAAGGAATTGGAAACCAAGTTCGGCAAGAAAAAGTACGCCACTTTACAAATCATCAAAGAAGAGTTGGTCAACAATTTTGAAGAGTTGAGAAGATCGTTCCATATTTTGGACTCCACTGAGGTGTTCCAGATGCTAACAGGCGAAACACCCGAAACATGGGCCAAAAACACCATTGTGCCCGTCACCGTAGTCAAGGTAGGTAAGAACTACCGTGATGCCAATGCTCGGATCAGATTTGCCAAGGTGTTGACATCTTCTTTAATTCTGGGTAGCATCGAAGAGCACCAGATACCCGAAGACATCAGCATCGACCAGGGCCAGGTAGTACAAGCAGTGGTCCAAGAAGTGTTCTACGACACCTTCAGTGCCACCTTCAGCTTGCTCGAAGAAGATTTGCAGAGAGCAGCACATACGCCCAAGTTTGTGAAGGAAGTCGGAAAATGGGACTTTGAGGCCGAAGACGCAGACTTGAGAAAGGAGCAGGCCAAGGAGAGAGCCAAGTTGGCCAAAACCAGAAACATCCAGCATCCTTTGTACCACAACTTCAACTACAAGCAGGCCGAGGAGTTTTTGGCGCCCCAGTCCATTGGAGACTGTGTCATCAGACCATCATCCAAGGGCCCACGCTTCTTGACCATCACCTGGAAAGTCGCCAACAACTTGTTCCAGCACTTGTTGGTGGAGGAAAGTTCCAGGGACTCCATCAAGGAGTACGTCGTAGACCATAAACGATACTCTGATTTGGACCAGTTGATTTTCCAGCACATCCAGTCGATTGCTAAAAAAGTCAACGAGATGATCCGCCATCCAAAGTTCAGAGAAGGTACCTTGTCAGAAGTCAACGAATGGTTGGAATCTTATACCAAGGCCAATCCTAAAAGCAGTGCCTATGTGTTTTGTTTCGACCACAAGGTGCCGGGCAGTTTCTTGTTGTTGTTCAAGGTCAACGTCAACACCCCCATCAGCACATGGCATGTGCGGACCGAAGTGGACGGCTACACCTTGAAGGGATTCTCGTATCCGAACATGTTGCGGTTGTGTAATGGATTCAAGCAAACTTTCAAGTCGTATGTGTCCAGCACCAGAGCCAATCCCCAACGTAACAACTACAACGGCTACGGCTACTAAAATTTCAATATCTTCTTGTATTTTACTTTTGTATAATTTATAACATTATTCCATTTTTCCGTTCCGCGAGCCTCAATTTGGACCGGAAACTGTCGCCGTCAACGTAGCATCCCATGAGCCATCTGTCACCGCCGTTGGCATCCGAAAACTCGAGGCGCGAGTGTAACACTCTTCTGTTGTCGAATATCACACACGTGTTCTCCGGTAACTTGACCTGCAACTGGTTTTGCGGGTCGTTGATAAAGTCTTCAAAGATGGTGAGCCCGCGAATGAAATGTTTAAAGAGATAGTGCGCCGAATTTTCTTTGGCCGAGTGCGTCAACACATTAAGTGACGTAGAAGATGCCGCGGAGTTGTTGCGGGTGATCCCCAATTCAAACGGAGCCTGGAACGGTGGCGAGTAGTTGACTTCCTGGATGATGGGGTAGCTTGTGGCGGTGTCGAGAATGGAGTCGTTTTCCACCACAAGTGGCCGCTGGAAGTAGTAGTACTCGTTGTCGTTATCGTAGTGGTACGAGATCGGCACTTCTTTGAGTGCGTTGTACGCCTGCGGGTCGACCTCGCGCACATGCCGCGCGGCCGCGAAACCGTCTGTGAAAATGTTGTCGCCGCCCGCGGTGGAGTTTTGAATGGCGTGCAACAACTGGAGGCCTGGCGGAGACTCGTAGTAGAGCAAGTCCATGTGGAGCGGCAAGAAGGTGTTGGTGTAGGCGATATTTGTAGCGTCCTTTTTGTTTTTGACATCAAACAATGTGCCGTAGAATGTCTTTTTAATGTAGCCGAACTTGTTGGCTACCGCGGCCACCGGCCACTGCGACGCATTTTGCTCGCTCATCTCGCCCAACTCCGCGCTGGGAGCGGGCATTTTGTTGACAAACGCTATTCCCAGCTCATTGAGGTTGGCAAGAGTATTGTTGAATGCCTCGGAGGAGCCTATGTACCGGTCGTAATCTACCTGTAGCTTTGAGAGCTTGGCGTCGATGACCTTATTGTTCCACCACTCTTGCTTCGACTCAAAAAATTTGTCGCGCCGGCGACTCGAAACGTCCGAATGCTTCTCGAGAAACGAGTGAGGGTACTGGGAAGCATGGACCTTACCGTTCTGAAGCCATTCAATCGCCAACACCTGTTCACCTTTGTCGTTCTTCTCGACACGAGGTGGCCCATTAAGTTTCAATCCCCGCGAGATTTGGCCAGTGGTAAAAAGCTTTTGTTTGGAATGAGGGTCCACTGAGTCACTCGACTGGCATGAGTCTCTGAGAAATATCGTACTGAATTGAAGCGTGTGTTCTTTATTAAGCACAACTGTGATAGACTCATTGTCGAACTTGCCCAAAGACAATGTAGAGTTGAGTCTTCTCAAGCTAGGTAGTAATTTCTGAAGTCTAAGCATGGTAGTTTTGGTAAGTTTTTTGCTATCTCTCGTTATCTTCTTATAGTCGATTTTTTCAGTGTGGGGCGCGAGTGCGAATTCTGGGGAACACACTAATCTGGGGAAGTGGTGTGATATGCCTTTAAGTGCACAACGACTGACCAACTTTACAAAAAATCTATACTTGAATAACGTCTTTTATTGTCTTACATAGTAAGGGGTCGTTCGGAGTCCAGCTCTCGTACGGGATCTCGCAGCCTATCGGAGGAAGTCGCTCGCATCATACAAATCATCCAACTCTCTGTACAATACGGAGTTGAAATCGACAACCGCAATCTGTTTGTTCTGGATGGTGATCAAATGTCTTCCTTGCTCATCGAGTCCGAACAGAGTATATGGAAACTTTTCCAGAAACTCTTTGGCAGATAATGAATAGTCGTACGATCCAGGATATGAATATGCCACGGGCAATACTGCCAAAAGGGCCAAATATCTCATCATCTTAAGTTGCACCGATCCGTCAAATTTCCGAGACAATAGTCCAATATATATGCTCACCTAGATTAGGGGTTCTTCACATGTGATTAGCGATAACATTTGTAAGAAAATAATTTGTTCCTGTACGTAATTACGGTCGTATGCGGCTTATACGGATGTAAGGTAAATGCAGACGACCTGGGAAATTGCCATTTCGACATCTTAGCGCTGGTGTGCGAACATCCCAGTGCTTCCATAGAACTTATAGAACCTGATCCCCATATGAAAAGACTCATATGATCAGGATCAAGATGTAGGGTCTACCCATTTTTAATTTTTTCTTAATTTAGTGAATATTTTTCAGAAAACTTAGACTTAGTTGCTGCACCACTGTTCCCGTTTATGTCTTGTGACAAACAAGATATAAATCTAGAAATGGCAGCGGGTTACAGGAATTGGGTACTCTGGCCGAGTTGGTCTAAGGCGCCAGGGTAAGGTCCTGGTCTCTCCGGAGGCGCGAGTTCGAATCTCGCGGGTATCATTATCACACCAGCAATTCCTTCCTAATACCTATTTTCCTTTCTTTTTTTGCTCCTTCTATCAACATCCATACACTGTTGAAAACGGACTATACTGTTGGGTACTCATCCTCATAAACCCTAGATAACATGCCTAGCTAACTTCCGGTAGGACCTTTACGTTGAGAGACAAAATCTAATTGCTGCGAAAAAAATTGCACCTGAATAGTAAAGCTGTGAACTCATTCAAGCCATATCAGCGAGAGCTTATTCCACCCAAAACTTAGCGGATCGTAGCATCTTCTTTTCATATTTAAGTGTGCCTCTTTGTCTACCCTACTGCAAATCGGAAGGTAAATCACTTGTCACTGACGGCCATTAATTCTCAAAAAAATGCCAACAGGTCTTAACTGACTACATTCTCAAACTACCTATGGTTATGCTTTAAATAGAGACTCACTCCAGGACTATGAAATTAGTGCAAGAAGACCCTATTGTTCTTGATTCAAGATTGCAAAAGACTGATCAAATAAAATACCATCACTAAATTGGTGGAAGATCAGAATAGGATTCCAAGGGGTGTGATACTACTAAAGTTTCCACGTACAATATCTATAATATCGAAATTGGTTCAGCTAAGCTACTTGAAGAATCTCTACAGAAATGAAGGCGTATTTATTTTCACTCTTGGAACCGCAAATGAGTTACTGATGAAGAAGGTTCCAAATAGGTTACTTATATACTGTGGAGTCACAAATAATATTCGACAAGTATCAGTTAAGTAAGAATGATTGAAATTAATCGCCACAGGTCTAGCTAATTGCGTCAAGTTTAAAAATTGCACCAAGCCTAATCAATTGCAATACGTATTATCGTCTGTGATTACAAAATTGCATCAGAGCAGAATCTAAGGCAATCCCAGTACCTCTGGTACCTTTCAATTGAGAAGGAATGAAGTCTATCATACAACCGATGGAAAGCTGATATATTGATATTAGCAATATATTTATTTCTGCAGTATCTTGTAAAAGATATATCGAGAGTGATGTCGAGTATTTTCATTGTTTCAATAACTTTATATACCATATACGACGTACTTTCGAAGCTTTTCGACTTCTTTATTATCATTTAGTTCGTGTGGAGGAGCCAACAAAATTCAATCTACTCGTTGATTCACAATTTTCTGAGAGCTTCATATAAACTGGCGAAACCACACCGTTGGTAAGAGCCTGACTAACGTAACAGTCCTACTCTGAAACTCATATGTTGAACATCTGCTCCAGATTGACTTAGAGTATCGTGTAGCACTCATAAGATTCAAAAGGAACGCAGTTTTCAGGAATTGGGTACTCTGGCCGAGTTGGTCTAAGGCGCCAGGGTAAGGTCCTGGTCTCTCCGGAGGCGCGAGTTCGAATCTCGCGGGTATCATTATCACACCAGCAATTCCTTCCTAATACCTATTTTCCTTTCTTTTTTGCATCCACCACATATACAAAATTTTGGCGAAGCATTTAAGCTGGCTCGCCCCCTTCCTTTAGACTCCAGTTGCCATGATACCCCGGTAGATTCTTTGGTGGCCTCGTCAGTTCCAATTTTCGCGTGAATTTGATTTAGATATATCTCTACAATAGCATTTAAATCTATCATTATTGTCTTCCGCTGTTTAAAGGTATTAGGGCATTGGGTCTAATTGCCGAAATAATACACCCACGGCTCTACAGGATCATTACTTGCATGGCATTTGCTAGCGTTCGCAGCTCTCCATCTCTTGTAACGATCGCAGTGATTTTTTTGCCAGCGCCAAACGCGTCGCATTTTTTCTCAGCGCCAAAAACAACAACTTTTGAATTTAGTCTAGTCAGCAGATCCTAGATCTAATCATACAACGGTAAGACACTGGTTGGTGCATTTTGATATCATCTGTCTACTTGTCTATTGGTATAGCGTGTGTTAATAAGCTCTTTCGCTATTAAAAATAGCTGAAAGAACCATTAGTAGTCCGTGTTTTGACTTACCTAAAACTGTTTAAGTATTCAGAGTATTGTCATCATATCATCTACAAGAGTGTCCTAGTATTAGCTCATAGACAGGTATCAACATATTGAAATGGACTCAAAGCATTCGGGGACTCTTCCCAATGTCAAGAAGAGATTACATATGGCTACTCCACGGTTACCATTACAAGAAACCAGTGGAAACATTCCTTCACCCGTGTTAAAAAAGACCAAACTCAACAATGCAAGGCCAATTCCAGTACAAATTGATAATGACGTCAACGATAACACCCCACAACACAATACATCAACGGCTTCTGCAACAACTCCAGCATTGGCTCCACAATCGACATCAGCATCTACATCAGTTTTGGCAACAAAGCTCAACTTCACCAACAAAACCACTCTAATTAACCAGCAGCGTACTCAAAAGCAACAAATTAAAACTGTCCAATCAACTTCACAATCCAAGAATGTGGGTAGATTGGCAGGCGAAGAACTCTATACTTGGCAACAATCATGGAGGAAAATCATGAAAGATTCCATAGTGTACTTTGAAGGCATAACAGATCATGATTTGTCACAGATTGCTGAATACAAAAGGGCCTCGAAATATTTAAAACAAGTTGGATGTACGATAAGTCCGTTCTATGATAACGACGTTACAATAATCATTTCAAGAAGACCATATAGTGCCAGCAAGACTTATCCCAGTAATGACATTTTTTCCAACGTAGCCGACTTGAAGATCAAAGTTTGGGACTATGATAAAGTCTTTCGGTTTCTTAAGAACCTTGGTGTTAATATGAGTGCCAGTGATGAGAATTCGACAATTACAAGCAAAAATACCACCAATCCTACATCCATTACCAATTCCGCTAACGACGGAAAATTAAAGCCTAAGGATAACCTATTTAATCTACTCAAAGAAGAGAAAATATATGGATCAAATGATAGAGATCCCAATGCAAAGAGAGATGATTTACACTATTTCGATAAGAATTATTTGTATGTATACGACTTATCACAAAAGGTTAGACCAATCGCTATCAGGGAATGGCATGAAGAGAACTATCCTGTTTTGAACTTGACGTTGGATGGAAAGTGCCCATTCATTTTTGATTCTGTTGAAAATAGTAATAATGAACGTAAGAGGTTAAGAAGGCTACAAAAGTTCGAGGTCACTCGAGATTATCGAGCACTCTTAAAAAGAGCCACTTCTGAAATCATCAGCAATATCAAAAATGGATTGAATATTAGTGTGTCGAAGTTCGCAGGTACCAGTACGAGTACAGACAAGATAGGAGAGGATGAGGTCACTATCATACAAAACTCTACCAGCTCCAAGAAGTTGACAGCAGAAAAAGATGCTGGCAATGACTTTGAAGAGGACAGCTATAAAGAAGAACAAGAAGATCAAATAGTAGAGGAGGAAACCCAAGTTGAAAGTGCAATTCAACCTGATGTTTCGACGGATGACTTAGAGCAAAAAGAGGAAATACAAAAAACAGAGAAAGACGCCGAAGAGGAGAAAAACCAAGAAGAACTGAAGACCGTCCAGCCATTGAGGTACAGCTTCAAGCACCCCAGCATTCCCACATTGGCCAGAAACTCGTCGTGTATTCCACTGGCATCCAACTCCAAGTTCTACGATGTCATTGCATCTGGCTACAACGGGGCCTCGAATGCGCTCAGTGTGTCCATGGACGCAACTTTGAACAGTAATGCAGCAAAGGGAAACGGACTCGGGCCTATGTTTTCGCAGGTTCCATCTAGAAATATCAACAACTTGAACCGGAGAATCTTTATCAAGAAAAAGAAACAGGAATCTACCAACTCGTACAACGAAAAAGGAATGAAGGAAGAAAGAGAGTTGAACCCCGGCTACTGCGAAAACTGCCGTGTCAAGTACGACCATTTCGACGACCACATCAAGTCCAACCGTCACAGAAACTTTGCATGTGACGACCGCAACTTCAAAGATATCGACAAGTTAACCAAGATTCTAAACGAAAGAAGATCTCTGGGCTATGTCACTTCCAACGGTGACTACTTATATGCCTCATAACTTCTACTGCATCTATCTATTCTATTTCTTATTGTATATTAATAAGCTATTCAAATTAAATAATAATCTACAACCTCTCAATATATACTAGGATGACGTTAGAAACACTAAAAAATGTGACAATATAGAGAACAAGTAATTGCAAAAGAGAACTTTTTCATATTATCTTCTACAAATACCAATTATCCGATTTGACACTCACTTATATATCAATACTATACTCTACATCTAAAGAAATTGATATGTATCTCCTTTACTTTCTTTTATTATCCTGGTCCTCCTCTACTGATCTTAAGTGAAATAATTCGCACTGATAAAAATCATAATTTTTTTTTGAGAATTAGTGGTATATTGAAGTGGATTGATCGTCTTGTGTCATGATAAGAACAGGTACCCACCAGTTCTTGTGTTCAAGGTCAAACTATAGTCAATGTCGAAGATACTCTGACTTTTTAAAGAATTTGCCTCGGGTCGGAGGCGGCGTTTCCAAGTTTAGCTCCACCATTCCAAAAGCGCCCGGTAGCAGCGACAAAGTCAAGCAAAGTGATGGCAAAAATGGAAATGAAAGACCTAGGAATGAGCCAAGAAGACATGGATCTCACACTCAAAGAAGCGGTACCGCTAAAGCCATAGAGAAAGAAGCTTCCAGCCCCCCCAAAGTGAATAGATTTGCCCAACAGTATTCGGTCAAACCACCAAGAAACCAGCAAGGTTTCACTGCCAGAAATCAACCAAACGAAGCAGTCAACACTGTTCAGACCCAAAATGCCAAGTACGAAGAAATCAAAAAGTCTTTAAGAGAAAAGCAGCAGAGACAACAGAAAATGAAAACTCAAGAGAACTCTAAAGAACTCCCCAAGAAAGTAGTAGTGAAGAAGACCAAAAAGCCTACTGCCCCCCCAGTAAAGATTAACTTGCCACCTTTTATTACCGTGACAAATTTGGCCACCATCATGAATATTCCACTTGGAGAAGTTTTGAAGAAACTTGAGAATCTTGGCTATGAAGACGTTCGTCACAACTACATTTTAGACAAAGAAAACGCCACTTTAATTGCGGATGAGTTCAACTTCGAAGTGTTTATTAACGAGAGTTACGACGACGATTTGTTTCCCGAGCCTCCTAAGCCTGAGCTCTTGAAAGAACGTCCTCCAATAGTCACTATAATGGGCCACGTTGATCACGGAAAAACCACCATTCTCGACTACCTTCGTAAATCTTCCATTGTAGACAAGGAGTTTGGAGGTATTACTCAACATATCGGAGCTTTTTCGGTGACGACCCCCATTTCCAAGAAGAAAATCACATTTTTGGACACTCCAGGGCACTCAGCCTTTCTCAAGATGAGAGAAAGAGGTGCCATGATTACAGATATTGTGATCTTGGTTGTAGCCGGAGACGACTCCATCATGCCCCAGACAATTGAGGCTATAAAGCATACCAAGAAGTCTGGTGTTCCCATGATAGTGGCTATCAACAAGTGTGATAAGCCTGGTATTGATGTAGACGCGGTGTTGAGAGACTTGCTGGCACAGGAAATAGATATTGAGGATTATGGTGGGGAAGTTCAGACAGTCAAAGTCTCAGGAAAGACTGGACTTAATATGGATAAGCTTGAAGAAAGCATTATTACGTTGAGTGAAATGAACGAGTTCCAGGCCGAGTACACCAATATCCAATCAGAAGGATGGGTGATTGAGTCCAGTGTAGAGAGGGGATTAGGTAACTTGACCAACTTGTTAGTTACTCGAGGAACTATAAAAATCGGCGACTACTTGATAGCTGGTACGACGTACTGTAAGGTAAAAGGAATCAAAGATGAGAACGGCAAGGCTATAAAGAAAGCAGAGCCTTCGACACCTATCCAGATCTGGGGCTGGAAAGAGTTGCCCAACAGTGGAGACCAAGTATTGCAAGTAAAGAACGAGCTGTTGGCCAAGAAAGTGATTGGAAACAGAATTGCTCGTGCCAAAGAGATCCAATTAAGCAAAGATATTGAAGAGATCAATAAAAAGAGACAGGAGGAGGTGAATGAGGTCAAGATGAAGGAAAAAATTAATGAGGTCAAGATGTTGGGATTGGACGAAACTGCGGTGGATGCCGATAACAACACTTCTACTGCGATTGATGTAAGATATATGATCCGTTCAGATGTTTATGGATCAGCTGAGGCCATTAAAGAGAGTATTAATGAGCTAGGAAACGATGAGGTGCGGTCAGTAGTACTCAACACTGAAGCTGGTGTTCCTACCGATAGTGACATAGCGTTGGCCAAGACGTTGGGAGCACAGATCCTATGTTTCAATATTAAAGTGCCCAAGTCCATTATGCTCAAAGCCAACAAAGAAGGAGTTACAGTAAAAGAATTCAATATCATCTACAGACTTATTGAAGATGTGACCAACGAATTGACCAGCCACTTGAAGCCTAGGATCGAAATCAAGACCGTGGGAGAAGTCGATATCAAAGATGTTTTTGTGGTTACGGTGAAGAAATCCAAGGTCCGGATCGCAGGATGCAAGGTCCAGAACGGGCTTATCAAGAAATCGTCGCAAGTCAAGGTGCTTCGTGGCAAAGAAGTCATATATACCGGTACTCTAGGCTCTTTGAAATATGTCAAGGATGACGTTTCAGAGGTCAGAAAAGGAAAGGATTGCGGTATTGCGTTCGACAACTGGGACAAGTTCGAGGCGGGTGATAAAATTGAGGTTTTCGAAGAGGTGGAGCATCAACGGTTCTTGTAAATAAATAGTGTAAATAGAAAAATATAGATTCAACTAACACTTATATGGAGCATCGCCGTCACGTGAACAGGTGATAAAAATTGGCATCGAGATGGATAGTAGTAGATAGAAGTTAATAGACCCAAAGTTACGCACAACGGTAGATAAGATGTCATCACGCGACGAGTATTCATCGGACGAAGAAGAAGACGGAGAAATTGGAAAGTCACAAGTATTTTTAGGTTTTGTGGATACCGAAATCGGGTCTGACGAAGAGGACTCAGAGTACGAAGACCCCACCATAGAGGATACGTTTATTGGCGGCAAACCGGTTTGGTTCAAAGGAAAGGCCCGTCCAGACGCCAAATATACTACCTGTGACAACTGTGGCCAAAAATTGGCCTTGTTACTCCAAGCATTTGCCCCTCTTGAAGACAAGCTCTACGACCGAGCCATCTACATATTTGGATGCAAGAACACCGCCCAATGTTCTAAAAAGAAAGGCAGCATCAAGGCCATCAGAGGAGTAGGGAAAGATCCAGAAAGAGTGGCGCAGATCAAAAAGGAAAATGAAGATGCCATTCAGAAGCAATTGGACGATAAGCTCAAGTTGGAGAACACCAAAAAGTTACATATGGAGTTGACCAAAGACTTGTTTGACAATTCAAAGAAAGCAGAGACCAAGGATTCCAATCCGTTTGGAGGCAATCCTTTTGCAGAAAACAACCCATTTGCGGCCAAGGAAAGCAATCCATTTGGCAAAGAAACCAAAGAAACCAACCCTGAGTCCAGTGAGACATCAAAGGAAAGCTATGCTAGTGTAGCTGGCAAAAATGCACCGGTTGTGGCCAAAGCCGAAAAAGACGCCTCTGACGCAGACAGGCCATCTTACCGTGGCCACTTTATATATGTAGAACAAGAGAAGTTCAAAAAAGAAGGAGTTGATTCCGAGTTGGAAAAGTACAAGCATTTGATAGATATGGACGTGAACAAAGAAGACAGTGGTCGTCGTGGATCTGTGTCGTCGGTGGCGTCGGGCGGAAAGCAGGCACCATTGGATCCGGGAGTGTCGAAGATCAGTAACATGCTTGATGACAGGTACTTTGAGGCGTTCACCAATACTGTCAAGCACAACCCGGGCCAAGTCTTGAGATACGACTTGAATGGGAAGCCTTTATTGTACAGCGGACGTGACGACATAGCCACCAAGTTTGGCAAGGCAGGAAGTGTGCCTGCGCCAGGCTACAATCCCTCCTCGAAGAGAAGATTCGAGCTCCAGTTGATGCCAAAGGCAATCATGGACTTGGAAGAGACTAACGTTACAGTCAAGCAGATCTTGGACGGAATGTCGTGGGGAACCATTATAGTGTGTACGGACGAGGAGGATTATATTCCTGAGGAGAAGTTTGAGGACCATGCTGGGTATATAGAGGAGTGGTGTGGAGTGCAATGGGAGGAGAGTGTATAGAAGAGATTAATATTATACTACCAATGTGTCACTAATAAACACCATCAACACTGTGGTCAACAAGTTCAACACCAGAGAAAATATTTTGCGACAAGAAAAAGACTACCGATGAGATCAACACTAAATATAGCACTGTGCGAGTACTTTCAGTGAGAACATCAGTCACAATTAAAGGTGCGCGATGAGCAAACAGGCTGCGGCAGCAACAAAGAGGAGTTCCGGACGCACAAGCGACGCACGCACTTAGGAGCGAAAAAGGAAGAGACGAAGATGCCAAGCTGGAATAAGCCGGATCAGAAAGTGGAGTCTTTGGCATAGTCTACGTAGCCAACATTGTCAGGAGTCGGTGAATAAGGTTTGGTAGCAACTTTGGGATTTCCCCATTGCGACCCCTTCACAGCCTATTGTAGATGTGACGTAGAGAAGAACTGCTCACAGGCTGTTTCAGAGATTGCAATGTCAGCTGTTTCAGTAGTGCACAGTACTGTCGAGAATTGGTACTGGCCGCGCCTCAGGGGGAGAAAACGTCCGACTCCCTAATATGGTATCCGAGAATGGTATGCGTGAAGGACCCTCCGACACTATTCAAGGCTGTTACCAGCTCTTATTTCAACATGCCATTTAAGTGCTAGTTTGTAAGAACCTTATTCTTATTTGGTAATAAATTCTAAATCTTATTTAGCAATTAGTGAGGGTGCTGGCGAAGGAGGGGCCTTCGCGTCCTCGCTACTGACCGACTCCTTTGCGCGGTGCACCATGACGTAATGCGAACCTGCACTCACTATAGCATTTAGAAACCTTTAAAAAACCTATTTTATTTAACTACTGCTTTCTTCAGTGTATTCGTGTCAAGTATCAGTATGTCGGACAGCTCAGACGAAGAGCCCAACTATCGCTCCCACATTCAGATCCCCCACATCAACCTAGATGATTACCGTCGAAGCAACCAAAGAAAGACCCCTCGATCGAACCTCGCCAAAGCGGGCCGCAAACTCACAGGCCACAACAAGTCGGTGAGGTTCCCTGATCTGTACAATCCTCGTGATACTATCGTCAGCAACAACTCGGCCACCACCGTCTCTGACTCGGGCTTGGAAGATATGGATGATGACGACTATCATCATCAAAACGTGGACGCCAGCTTGCCCAGCTTTCAATTTAGAGCAGATAACGAGAACACAGGAAATAGAGACGATTCTGATGATTCCGACGACGCAGATAGCGAAGAATCTGACCACCAAAGAATTCCAAATTTCCGTTCGTTTCAAGATAGACCGCAGGCTCTTGACGTAGAGTCGGAATCTGACGACGACTCAGAAGTACATTCAGGTAGTTCGTCCCACTCTAAGGGACCTTTCCAGCAGCATATTGGACCAGAAACCGACTTGGTGGACCAGCCCAAACGTCCTTCTATTCAATCGGCCACATCCAAGGGCTCCGATGAACGTAACGGCGGAGGCGGAGGTGGAATTAAGAATATCCTCCGTAAAATGTCTTTGGCAGAACACGCTTATACTGGAGGGTTTGCTCCCCCTGATGTTTCTGCTTCTGATGGCTTTTTGGGAAGAGTCATGTCGATGACTTCCGATCACTCGGGGGGCTTAAGTGGAGGCGGTTTGGCTCCTGGAGCTTCCAAGGCTTCTAGAGAAAAACCACTTGACGAAGAACAAGCTGTAGGAAACGATATAGAGATGAAACCTATGGAATTTGAAGATCTCAGTGAAGAAGCCAAAAAGCTTATTTCGCAACATTTGCCCAAAGAGTTGATCGACCAAAACCGGTCTCATGAAAGCTCTTCTGGTCAAACCACAGACCAGCCCAACACGCAAGACCAGAGTGAGCCTGTAACTCAACAGACATCAAGAAACGAGTTCTATGCTCCTAATCCAGATATGTTCCATGGAGGAGACTTGAACTTTCAGGAAGACGAGTTTGGTTTGGACGAAGCCGATGGGTATGTCGCTCCTCCCAAACACGTTCATGCTGGTGTATTGTCTTCCTTATTGAGACTTTATCAGAACCCACAGGAAGCCAAATCTGCTAGCAGTTTCGGCACCGAAGGCACCAACGCTACTACCTTATATGATGAAACAAACAGTGAATTGGAGCATATTCACCCTACAAGACACGGTCATGTTGACTTCAAAAAGCTCAAGAGTGGCATCAAAAAATATCCCAAGGCCATGTCCAACAAGATGCACAGTAAGAAGGGAAAAAAGCCAAACAAGGATTCGGAAGATGATGATTCTGGGCTGTTTGACGAGAAGCTCGAAGGTGAAGGCTCCAATTTGCCTTCTTTCCAGAATGCCAAACCCAAAGTCCCCAAGAAATTCAACCCCGGAAGCCAGATGAAGAAGTTAAAACATCATAGACGTGCCGATAAACTTCGTATTACGGTGCACATTGCCGATATTCTCCAGAGACAGAGGTTTATCATGAGAATGTGTAGAGCGTTGATGTTGTTTGGAGCTCCTACCCACAGACTAGAGGAGTATATGGTGATGACCAGTAGAGTGTTGGAGATCGACGGGCAGTTCATGTACTTCCCGGGGTGTATGATTGTTTCTTTCGGTGATGCAGCCACCAGAACTTCGGAAGTCCACTTGGTTCGTTGTGCTCAGGGTGTAAACTTGTCGAAGCTTGCAGACACCCATAGAATTTACAAGGGAGTCATTCACGACCTCACAGGCGTAGAAGAGGCCGCAAGAAAGCTTGAGGAGTTGTTGAGATCAAAGAACTTGTACTCGCCATGGATGTGTGTGATATTCTACGGCGTGGGCTCTGCGGCTGTGTGCCCGTTTGCATTTAGTGGAGGCTGGACAGATCTTCCTATAGCATTCGGGGTAGGATGCTGCGTGGGATACTTGCAGTTTATTGTCTCTTCTATATCCAATTTGTACTCGTCAGTATTTGAGGTCACCTCGTCGATTGTGGTGGCCTTCATTGCTCGTGCCATTGGTTCTATTCATGGAGGTAAAACTTTCTGTTTCTCCGCCATTGCCCAGGGATCGCTAGCGTTGATCTTGCCGGGGTACATTATCTTGTGTGGATCCTTGGAATTGCAGTCCAGAAACATGGTGGCAGGCTCTGTTAGAATGTTCTATGCCATTATCTATTCGTTGTTTCTTGGGTTTGGAATCACATTGGGCGGGGCTCTTTATGGTTGGGTCGATAAGAATAGTGTTTCGGCCGATAAATGTCTGAAAAAGCACCAAATCGACGATAAGTGGAGAATTCTCTTTGTACCGCTCTTTTCGTTGTGTCTCGGTTTGATCAACCAGGCTAGATTCAGACAGTTGCCAGTGATGATTTTTATTTCTTCAGTGGGCTACATTGGCAATTACTTTGCAGGTAAACACTTTTCTTCTGTCACAGAGTTCACGGCATGTATCGGTGCATTTATCGTAGGAATATTGGGTAATCTTTACTCTAGAATCGGTAAGGGTATGGCCGTCAGTGCCATGCTTCCTGCTATTTTTGTCCAGGTTCCTTCCGGTATTGCATCCCAAAGTAGTTTGGTATCAGGTATTCAAGCTGCTGACCAGATCACCCGAAACAACGGCACTAGAAATAGCGACACCAATGCAAACTCAGGAAGTTTGGGTTTTGGTATCACCATGGTAGAGGTGTCTATTGGTATTAGTGTGGGGCTCTTTGCTGCTGCGCTCGTGGTGTACCCATTAGGTAAAAGAAGAACCGGTCTTTTTACATTATAGAAAATAGAAGTAAAGTCTAATAGAGCATTTAATTAAACTAATAGAATATGATTTACTCAATCATAACCTTCCTCCCTAGGTGCCTTGCATGTTTCAAACTTTCATTAGGCTAAATAAGTTATTTTGTATATTGAACCTCGCACGCCCCCTCTATACTTTTATGTTTACAGCGTAGATAATCGATAAGCAGCAGAATGCTACAGCTGAAGCAAATATCGAGGCTATTGTCTCAGGCACTCACGCCGATTCCGTCAGGAAACAACCATACCCTTTCCAGTACCACACTCGCCACATCGCCGCTTTCGTTGTCGCTCCTTTCTTCGAGTGGAATTACATTGACTACTGTTCTCAACTCAATACTACTCACTGAGTTGGGATTAGCACCAGATAACTTGAAAATTTATTCGTTGGTTGGATACAATAATATCGAGAAAGACGGCTGGACTATATTAGAAGTTGAAAAGGGACTCAAGCTCATAATACAAAGATTAGATACCGATCAGTCTGAAGACAATAAGACAGACGATAATCACCTTTACGTAATTATGTTTTACCATGAGCAGTTTGCCGATGAAATAGCCAAGCTCAAGCTTGATAATGTCAGCAAGTTGCTAAACTCAGGCCTAAAAGGGTATAGAGGATAACTACAATAATGTATTCAAAACTTAATTAGATTTAAAACAAAAGAGCCTGAAGAGAAGAAAATGAACCAATATATAAAATGACGTAAAATGAGACTATGCGGAATTAGGCAATAGAAAAGGTGTAGAAGTAGGTATAGATTGGTGGTTACTTTGCAATCATTTCCACATCGTCGTCTTCCTCTTCCTCTTCGTCATCGTCCTCATTGTGATCTTCCATGTCGTCCATCAAGCTTTCCTCATCAAAGCTTTCCTCTTCTTCACTGTCGTACCAAAAGTCTTCATCCAATGGTTCATGCTCTAGTTCTTTGTTAGCTCCATTATTGTTACCGTATGCATACAACTCTGACTCCGGCATTATGAAGTCTGCAGGAATATCTGCCTTGGAACGCTCAACTTCCTGTAAAACCTTCTTTTTGTACGCACTTGGGTTCTTCCGCAACTCAACGGAAGCATCGATATTGGCAGGCGACGACACATTGGGGTCTTCTAAAAGTGATATAATCGAGATGAGAACCGACTCAACGGTCTGGGCTGGAGTCCATGTTTCGCTGTCGGGCTCATCGGACGTAGGATCGCCACCTTGGTGTAAAATCGAAATGCAGAGTCTACCATCTCTATAAATGTTTGGATGGTAGATTGCAGGCGTAAACCTGTAAGTTGGAGGAGAAAATGGAAAGTCTCCAGGAAATCTCATTTGTCCTTTGAAATAACCTCCATGGTAGACTGAATCTTTGTTCAACACCATTATGCCAATGTTCCAAAGGAAGATATTGTCATCATCGAGTTCGATGTGGAATGACGGAATACCTTTTTTCGGGTCAGTAAGATCTTTGAACTGCCGTTGTAAAATGGCAGCAGCGGATTTGGAACTCATATTGTTGTTTGAAGGGGAGCGGGTAATAATGGGAAGGGGGGAATGAAACAGATGGGTATAAAAAGTGTTGATATTTACCAATATAAGTGATAAACGCTCAACAACCAGGTATCCTGAGTGCTTGCTATGAATTTATGTCTTTGATTTTATCTAACGGGTGCTGTATAAACTTTTAAGGTTGGCCAGCAAGTCAAAGAAAAAATCAAATGGGGTGTGGTGATAAACTTGGTAAAAAGTATCAATAAGGTGTAATCAACAAAAAAGACGGTCGATATACGTATGACTAAAGCCTTGAGATGACTTTTAGGTGCTAAGTTGGGAACTTGTTGTAAAAGATGTGTGATGTTTGTGTATGTAAATCTGCTCTCGTTACTAATGATTTTAGAGCGCAGTGGTGGGTGATAACGTAATCAGTAGGGACGGGTGGGAAAACGTGACTATAAGACTAGCAAGGTGTATAACTGTAGAAGGTACGATGTTAGATGTTCGATATAAGGTGTTCGAAAGTAGATAGTATGTTGTGTGTTGTATGGTGAGGTACAGTAACTAGTCCGTGGTGAATTCGTCTATCATCGACGAGCCTTTGTACCGATGGTTTTGTGGTGAGTTTCTTTTTTCTGTTGTTTCTGTTTCAATGTGTGGCGGATAGGGCAAAAAAATAGAATCCAATCGTAGTTCTGGTGGAACCAAAAAAGAATGCGCAAACCCGGAATCGAACCGGGGGCCCAACGATGGCAACGTTGGATTTTACCACTAAACCATTTGCGCAGCACACAAGCTCCGAGACGGGGAATTGAACCCCGGTCCCCCGCGCGACAAGCGGGGATTCTAGCCACTAAACTATCTCGGACTTTGATGGAAAACGAGTGTTTTTGAGAATTGAAGTACGGCGGCCTGAAATCTCTCTCTTGACACTTCTCCGATCTCGCAAGAGAGATAGGTTTAGTTAAGAAGTAAGACGAGAGGAGTATGTCGATTCAGAAACTATACTATGGAAAACGGGCATTTTCTGGATCAGCTCGCAGATTTGCCTCCTCACACGCTAATAGCGATGATCTGATAACACATTACGAACGTCTTGGGCTTGCTCCCAGTGCATCGATCAGAGAGATCAAGACTCAGTTCAAGAAACTAAGCAAGAAACTTCACCCTGATTTGAATGCACATCTTTCATCAGAAGAGAAGGAAGCCAACAATGCCAAGTTTGTCAAGATCGTCCTGGCTTACGATACGCTAAAAGATGTCAAGCGCAAAAAACAGTACGATCTCGATTTAAGGATGCTGGGAACGGTACCCTCTTCAGTGCATTCTCAGAGAAGGTCGGCAGCTTCAGAATGGCACAATAAATACTATGGCGAAGCCAAGTACTATTCCAGATCTGCATCGAGGTCTGATTCTACTTCATATACATCATCTGGCCTCAATAATAGTCGTCATAGAGTCCATTACGGACCTGACTGGGTCGATGATTCAGGCCAGAAATTCTCGGGCAGACATGTGAATTACGGAAATAGATATGACGTTCCACATTTCGACTACAACCAGCATCTACTACGTAACTTAAAGTTCGAGCAGAGAATCATTACCCGAAATATTAGCGATGATCAAAGAGATCAGATCTTGCAACAATTGAGTCAGCTGGGTGAAAAATTGAGCGAAGAGTTGATCACCAAGCATTTGATGAGGCATGTGAATCGGAACGGAGGTAACGTAAACGAATCGACAGCTTCAAGTTCGCAAGAAACCCAACAGCCTTTTAATTATCGTCAGCACATGTACCAAGGAGGACTGAATTATAGAGATGACAACGATGAAGGAAGTGCTTTGTTTAAAACGTTCATGGTACTAGGAGGCGCCGGCAGCTCCCTTTACATGCTCTACAGTATATTCAGTTGATGACCATTGTATAATATCAATATACACTTATATATTAGACCGAAATGATTGACCAAATCGGAAATGAACAATTCGAAAGATGTACGAATTGTTCGATGAATTGTTAATTGTTCGAATGAAAGTTGAAGATTTTAACGATCGACTTCACCAAAGACCAAATCCATGGTACCAATGATGGCAACGGCATCGGCCAACAAGTTACCTCTTGATATGTGGTCGAAGGCACCCAAGTGTGGGAAACCAGGAGCTCTGATCTTACATCTATAAGGTCTTTCGGAACCGTCAGACACAACGTAAACGGCCATTTCACCCTTAGGAGCTTCGATGGCAGTGTAGGTCTCACCTTGAGGAACAGCGAAACCCTTGGTAAACAACAAGAAGTGGTGGATCAAGGCTTCCATATCTTCCTTCATCAACGATCTTGGAGGAACAGAAATCTTGTAGTCTTCGACCTTGACAGGACCTTCAGGCATGTCGTTTATACACTGGAATATGATTCTTAAAGACTGTCTGAATTCGGCCATTCTGATCAAGTAACGGTCGTAACAGTCACCGTTGAGACCGACGGCCACGTCGAAATCAACCAAGTCGTAAGCATCGTATGGCTGGGACTTTCTGATGTCGAATGGAACACCGGAACCCCTCAACATAACACCGGAAAGCGAGTAGTTCAATGCATCTTCGGCAGAAACCACACCCACGTCGATGGTTCTGTCCTTCCAGATTCTGTTATCGGTGACCAACTCTTCGGTTTCATCGATTCTATCACCGAACTGGGTGGCCCACATGTAGATATCGTCTAACAACCCAACAGGCAAATCTTGAGAAACACCACCTGGTCTTACATAGGCTGCGTGCAATCTGGCACCCGAGACTCTCTCGTAGAATTCCATCAACTTTTCACGCTCTTCGAACCCCCAAAGGAAAGGGGTCAATCCACCGACATCCATAATATGGGACAACACAGACATACAGTGGTTCAAAATACGGGTGATTTCTCCGAACAACGTTCTGATGTACTTGGCTCTCAATGGCACCTCCACGTTAAGCAATTTTTCCACTGCCAATGCAAACACCAACTCGTTGGTCATCATGGAAACGTAGTCCAATCTGTCAAAGTATGGCAAGGCTTGCATGTAAGTTTTGGATTCTATTAACTTTTCGGTACCTCTATGCAATAAACCGACATGGGGATCGGCTCTGACGATCTCTTCACCGTGCAATTCCAAAATCAATCTCAACACACCGTGCGCAGCTGGATGCTGGGGTCCGAAATTTATGGTGAAATGTCTGATTTTGGAGTTTTGTTTTTCAACCTTTTTGGGGTCGTCGTCACGGCCCCACACCATATCGACTTCATCCATGACCTCGGAAAATGTGGTTTTGCCAAAAGTGCCTGGTTCACTGGAATATCTCTGAGCAGGTTGTCCCATGGCAGTGTAGAAGTTCTTGGGTTCATCGGCAGATGGGGCAGCACATAATCTACTGGACAAACTGAACTGTCTCAGGACATTAGCCCTAGGAAGGCTACGTGTAATAGCTCTTGCTCTCAACATTTGCGTACCTGCTGTTGACTTCCTTTGAATTTTAGAACAATTTTTGTATTAAAAATGATGTTTGTTCATTGGATAGAGGAATGGGAGGACACGACCAAGGTAGTCACGTGCTGCAACACGGGACTTTCCGTCCGATTGCATGTGTTTAGTTCGCGCCATTAAGGAGTTGGTGTGGGAATGCGCATTCCAAGTCTGGTCGTGCCCGCCCAGGGCTCAAGGGGCAGGGCTCGTATCGCCCTATTTGGCGTCCGCCTACGGCCTCCTGCTTCGCCATGCAGCTGGTGTATCGCCAGCACGTCACCTGACTGCTCGCGTGAGCTCCCCATTTCGGTCGCGTGAAGCAGCCCGCGTTATATAATCTCAGTAATTCCCACCAGTGAAAAAAGTTCCCCCAGCGCAGACTCAGTGGAGCCAGTAACTAAAATACAGACATAATAGAAAGTATAGACTACATTGTATAGAGTTGGTTGAGTCTTTGTACGAATCTTGATTTTTTTTACAAAAAGTAACGAGGTTTACTACCAAAATTTATTAATTATGAGTTTTGCATCTAAAAGGCAGCGAGATGAGGTTAACGCTGAACAGTTAAAGAAAAGCCGGGCTGGCGACATGGCTCCTCAGGAATATACCACGTCGGACGAATGGCCCATATATTCTCACCCGGAAGGCGGGATAGTGAAAATTACGCCGTGGGGCTCGCTCCGTCAGTTCACCAACGAAAACGGCGACAACATCACAAAATTCGAAGACGTGGGTTTTGAAGATATAACTTTTCAAAAAAACATACCTCAACAGACCGACTACACTCCTTCAACCCCTCAATCACTCTACAACAGCCAGCAGTACCACCAAAACGGTCGGAACGCGGGGCTCAAGCTCAGTCCCAGTGACGAGGCAGAGCTCTACGTGGTTGATGGATACCTGGAATCTGGCACTGGTGCCATGACTCCCTCTCCTAACCAACCACCGCAAAATCAGTTTGAGCAGGAGCACGAGAATTACTTTGGAATGGGGGATCCCGAGGAATTCGATACCACCGAACTGTTTCAAAATGGAAAAAATGACGACGCCGAAATGTCTTACTAGCGCCTTGTATTTATATGTAATATAGTTGTTGTACAATAAAAAGAACAGTTGTAAAATAAATTTCCATCCAGTTGAATTGTTGCGAATATCTAAGCGAACTTTTCGAATGTTGTAAAATAGTGTGTGAACTATTTGTGATATCCCACATTAAAGATCTTCGGTCATTCTTGACAATTGTTACTATCACCCAAAAGAGTTTGAAGCTTTTTATATTTTACATTTTTTCAACTCTTCTTGTCTTCTCTCTCCAGCAGATTTAAAGTGGGTTATCGATTCTATTTCGGGGGAAACACGTGAATGCGCGACTTCCGGTCACCTGGGTCGGTAACTTATGGCCCTCTGATATTTGCACTCAAACTCATTAGAATTGGACCGCTGCTGGTCCAGATCAATACGGACACCATAACAGTCTCAGCCGCGCTATAGCGAAAATTTCAGTACCAGAGCCGAATTACCAGGATGGCCCTTAAATCACACCCAGACCGGATCTTTTGGGCCCACGTGAATAACCTCGGATTTCCAATGCCACCCTCTTTCATACTACCAGTTTAGTTCTCTACTCGTCACTTTTGTTACTCTTTATTACTATTTATCGGATCAACCGCTATTTCTTTTCAACTTCCAAAGGAGTCAAACGCAAGTAAGGCTTGATGATTCTGAACTTAGGGAACAAAGTCTTAGCTTCTTCGTTGGAAACAGATGGATGCACAATAACATCATCACCTGGAACCCAGTTGATAGGAGTGGTGATTCTGTTCTTGTCACCGGTTTGCAAGGAGTCAACCACTCTCAAAACTTCAGCAGTGTTTCTACCAGTAGATGCTGGGTAAGCCAAGATCAATCTGATCTTCTTCTTTGGGTCAATAACAAAGACAGATCTGATGGTGAATTGAACACCCTTGTCGTCCACGTTGGTGGCGTCTTGGTAGTCAATCATGTCGTACAAGTGAGCTACCTTTCTTTCTGGGTCGGCAATGATTGGGAAGGTCAACTTGGAGCCAGTGACCTCATCAATGTCCTTGATCCAGGCCTTGTGCGAGTCGGTGTTGTTGGCAGACAAACCAATCAACTTGACACCTCTCTTGGCAAATTCAGGTTCCAACTTGGCGAAGGCACCCAATTCGGTGGTACAGACAGGAGTGAAATCGTCTGGGTGGGAGAACAAAACGACCCATGAGTCGCCAATGAACTCGTGGAAGGAGATAGGTCCGTTGGAGGTTTCACTCTGGAAGTCTGGGGCGGTGGAGCCCAATCTTAAAGTCCCGGTCTTTTCAGCCATGTTAAAAATGTAATTGATATATCAATTGACTTCTACATGCGATTACGTCGTGGGTTTATATATACCGTTTTTGAGGGGTTACAAAATTATGGCAAAATTAGCCAATATCACCTCTGTGCACGTGCCGTGGTGTGTAAAACAGGCCAATCACGTGCAGACAACAATGCAAACACGCACATGACCATATGCAATCGCTGGTGAATTACTTTATCAAAACCTCTTCGTCCTCTGCCTCTAAATCTACTCCATAGTCGTGTAATCTCTCTCCCAAGTCATTGACCCATTCTGATCTCTGCAAGTTCGATCTCGGATCAAGTCTCTTGCGCAAGAGTGCTATGTTTCTATGGTCGGACAAGTCTACGTCGGTGTTTGTGTCATTTTCAAAGGTCCCCACTTCCTGGTGACCTCCGTCTGGTGGCCATGGCAATCCAAGCTGGTCGTCTTCGAAATAGCCCGATTTCTCAGGATGGAACCCTGACAGCGATGGGGTCTGCCATGGGAGAATCCACTCCCAGGGGTACCCCATTATATTGGTCAAGTTTTTCCACGCGCCGTGATCGTAGGGAAATATGAGATCATCAGGCGTGAAGTTCGCAGGCACAATATCCCCCACACTTCCATGCATCTGCTCTCTCTCTTCGCACTGTCTGTCTACATCATTTTGGTTCCAGGACGACAACTCTGGCATACTTTTTCCATGTAGCTCTTGGTAGTTGCGGCGAATGCGCGTCCACAAGCGTTCGGTGTGGAACTGCGCTTCAATGCGCTCCAGCTCCCACACTTCGATCTGGGTCATGCCCTTGAACACCACGTTGATGATAAACCGTATAAATAGTATAATGATGGAAAAACATACAAACGCAGCAAAGGGCAAGAATACTAGTGTCGCCACTATTTCGCTATGATCTATCAAGTACGATGGCACGTTTCGATCTTCGTAGAACTGGACCGCTCTCTTTGCCAAGGTGACAGTAACAAATCCTGATGTGAAGATTACCCATACCAAAAACCGTAAAAAGTGGCCCATATTATTATGCCCTACACAGTTGAGCGTCCATGGACAGTGGTGGTCCATTTCTAGGACACATGTGTTGCATTTCTTGCAGTGGTGAGTCCGCTCAGGCTTGTAGTTTTCACACTTTTTACACCACCTTCTCCACTCACCTTTTCTCGGTTCAAAGTTGGGGGGAACATTTCCTGGACCCACAAATATCGCAAGCAAGTATGAGATCCATACCATGCTGAGATACACCTGGAACCAGATCTGCTCGGACGTGGTATAATGTTTGGAGTACACGAAGAAGTGAGTCCCATAGCCTAGTATTGCTATAAGAACACAAGGAATCTGTATTAGTATTGATTTCTAACTAGTCTAAGAAGCAATCACTTACTATTACCCCTAGAAGGGGCCACTTGAACTCTATCGCCATCTCTACTGCTTAGATCACCTCTGATTGTAAAGCCTGCTTAGTAGAGACGGGCGCGTCACGCGATATATCACGTGATGCACCCGGAATCTCAACGCCGGCCTTTTTTCGCCTCTGACATTCAAAGGTGGCAACAGATATAGAATACAAAGTACAGACATACGTACTAGTATCGAATACAGCATATCAAGATGGTAAGTAGAGTGCACTTCATCAGACTCAATTCGAATATTTCTACAAACTCTTGTATATTTTGAGGAAGAGCAATTGTGAGCATTAGTACTAACATTAGACATCAATTGGAACTGGTTACGACTTGTCGAACAGTGTTTTTTCACCAGGTATGTAAAAGACATGACAATTTAACGAGGAAGAATTGAAACAGGAGTACTAACGTGTAGATGGAAGAAACTTCCAGGTGGAATATGCCATGAAGGCTGTTGAAAACGGAGGCACATCCATTGGAATCAAGTGTAAAGACGGGATAGTGTTGGCAGTCGAAAAGATCATAAATTCCAAGCTTTTGGTTCCTGGTAGAAACAAGAGAATCCAGACCATCGACAGACACATTGGAGTGGTATACTCCGGGCTTTTACCCGACGGACGTCATTTTGTAAATAGAGGACGTGACGAGGCCCAGACCTTCAAAAAGACATACAAAACCAACATTTCTGTTCCCCACTTGATGGACAGGTTGGGAATCTATGTGCAAAACTATACCTGTTACAATTCCGTCAGACCGTTTGGGGTTGTTTCCATTGTTGGCGGTATCGACGATAATGGGCCCCATTTATATATGATTGAACCTAGTGGAACGTGTTGGGGATACACCGGTGCTGCCACCGGTAAGGGCCGTCAAACGGCCAAGTCTGAGTTGGAAAAATTGAACTATGAAGAACTAACCGTGAGAGAAGCAGTCAAGATTGCAGCCAAGATTATCCACCAGGCACACGAAGATAATAAAGATAAGGATTACGAATTAGAGATCTCTTGGGCTTCGAAGGAGGAGACTGGTGGTTTACATGTGTCTGTTCCTGACGACTTGTTAGCCGAAGCCAAGAAGTATGCGGAGGATGATGAAGATGATGAGGAGATGGAGTCATAGAAAATGATCCTAGTAGCACATAGTTACAACAGAATACAAGGAATAAAAGATAAGTAGTAGCAAGATTACATTAAGAACAAGTAATACAGGAAGGAGGGTCAGTACATACCGCGCTTCCTCTGTCAGTAGATCTTATCGTTAGTTCTTGTCATGCCGCACTTGTACATTTGTATCTCTTGTCTTTCTTATTTTTTGTTTATCTTTGTTACGCGAAATAAAATAATAAACGATCAACTAAAACAGGTTGGAAACAAGCTGGAAACTAGCTGAAACAAGCGGAGTAAGCTAACATGTCTACTGAAGGCGATAGCGGCACTCTCAATGCGTCAGAGATAGGTAGCTACTTGTATGCCATAAGGGACAAAACGGATCCGCAACAATCGTATGACCACCACGACCACACGTCTAGTTTCAGCAGCGAAGAGTCGCCCTCCAGTCCTTTTATAACCAATCCCGAGGTTTCAGGACAGGTTTCGCGTATTGAAGCGAGCGATATCGACTTCAAGCAGCTGTCCGAACCACGCCACCAAGGCCTGTTTGAGAATTACGACAGCGATCTGTTCGAGGACGCTTCAGAAGTGATCAATGGACTGGCCCACAACATAAGCACCAAACCCACCGAACTAACCATAACACCCATCAAAGGATCCGAAACACCCCATAAAGGAACGAAATCACCTTTCAAACCCAATCCCAACGATACAATTGAAGAAATGGACGCCAGCATAGCGAGTCTTCGAGAATCTCTTGCAAACTTGAGGGCAGATAAATCATCATTACACAATGCTACAATTGACACTTCACGCTACAATGACACACAGGCACAGTTAGATATGGACCTAAGCTTTGAAAAGCCCGTGAAATCGTCATCGGCGTCGTCCAAGAATCTCGGCTGGGGTAAGTTCAGAGCCCCATACACCTCCGTACCCCAGTTATCGTTTCAGCCTACTCATACCGCCAAAACGAGCTCCTCCAACTACCAAGACGCTTCCTCTGCCCCCAAATTAGACGATTTGAACAAGCAAATCACTGGCTACCGTATCCAGATCAAGTTCTTCAAACAGTTTCTCCAGAACCTAATTGATAAAAGCCGATCATCAGATAACGACGGGTTGGATTTGGAGGAGCTTACTATGTTTCAGCAAAATTTCAACAGGTTGGCGCCTTTTAAAAGTGACGAAACCACCAAATTGGAAAAAGACCACGAGGCGCTTTTGAAGAATTATGATGAGATCTTCAAATTGAACGAAGACTTATACGAAAACTTGGAGGTGTTTCAGACGCAGCTCCAAGCCAAAGAGACCCATATCCACCTGCTAAACAAGTATATTGACGCATGTACCCGTATCGTAGACGACATATTGCAGGTTCTTATGCACAACCCCAAGACCGATGGTCGAACCAAAGAGGCTCTTGAAAAGTGCATGGACACATCCAGCACGGTGCGGCCTCTTGAAATCAAGCTCCAAGTCATCAGCTTCGAGTTTAATGAATTGCTTAAGACTGACCATTTCTACCCAACCCCTCCCAATTCACAATACAATGAAAGGGATCAGGAAGAGACTATAAGTTATATAGGGATTATTGAGGATTTAATGAAATCTATTGAGACATTGGAACGGGAATTCAATGTCCAGAAAGCAGAAACAGCCAAGCTCGAGCAAGAGTTAAAAGCTGAAGTACAGGAATCCTCCCAAATCAAGCAAAACTATCGGAATATTAGTCAAAAATTCACCACATTGTGCCAAACCATGGAAAAGCAAAGTACATCCGGCATGACATTTGAAGAAATGAGTTTGCTTCGTGCAGAAAACGCCAAGTTAAATGCTATAAATAATGCTGTAGATGCCAAGTTTAGCGAGTACCAGAAAGTGATCGACCGTCTACAGGTAGAAGTCAATGGTTTCAAGGAATACTCCAAAAAGGACGATACCACTCATGGTACAACCGTGACCAATGTCAGTGATACCGAACACGAGCTTCAAGTGGAATTGCTTGAGTCTCACAAAGCATTGAGCAGTCTTCATGACGAGCTCCAAGAAGTTACCGAGCACTACACCAAGCTCAAAGAGGATTCTTCTCACTCTATATCGCGTTTAACGCACGAACTTCACCAAGCACAACAAGAAATCAGCGCCATGAAAGCAGAGGAAAGAGTGACGGAAAAGTCAAAGAACGACCTTGACATTGCAGTGGAAAAGCAGCGCATCTACAAGTCGGAAAATATCCGGCTTTCGTACAAGGTCGAGGCTCTAACCAACGACAAGCAATCGTTGCAGTCGACGATCCGTAGTTTGACTGACAAAATCACCTCTCTCACTGTAGGAGAAACGTTGGCCGGCGACAAAACCGACACTGTCAAGAAACTTAATGTTCTAGAGTACCAATTCAAAGAGTTGGTTGCAGTAGACATGCACGAGTTCCAAAAGCTTTTGAAATCATTCAACAAAATCGCCGATGATTCGTCAGTTAAAGATCCCACACGTAAAATCGAACTGTTGGGCAAAAGATTGGCCAAGATGGATGAATCGAGCAACTGGGACAGCAATGATTTCAACCATATGCGAGAGCTCCATCGGTCGGTGTTTGACTATTTTGCGCGAGCTGTAGAGATGATTGTCAACGACCATGTAAAATTGCTACTCAAAGAGTCCGAAGGCAATGTCCAGAAGGACGAATATGTAGAGAAGCTCCATAAGCGTATAGACGAGCTCAACGAAATCAATGATTCGTTGGGCAGAAGAGTGGAGGGAGACGACCGTTCTGTATTGCACGAAGATTCTCCGCGCACCAAAATGAGAATGGACGAGTTGTGGAACAGGTGGAAGGCCGAAAGAGAAGCCCGGGTGTATGAGAGTAAACAGGCTAATAGAAGGTTGAAGGAATTAGAGCTTGAAAACTCGAGGCTAAGGGCCGAACTAGAAGGAGAATCAGAAACTTAAAGCCATTTTTTGCACCCATCGCGCATAGTATAGATAACGACATACGAATAATTCAAGTAATACATATTAATAAGTGCCAACAAGTATATGTAAATAAATTAGTAGTGGGATGTAGTGACAGGGTTCAGTGACATGTCCAGTCGATGATGCCAACGTCGCTACCAGGATGATTGATCATCCTGAAAAGGTACTTGGTCGACATCGGATCACGGTAGCGCACACGACCCTAGTGATAAAAAAATTTTCTGAAATGTGTGTTGAAGAAATTTCAACAACCAACACCCTAAACAATACAGGATGGCCAATTACGAAGATCTCGAGAAGGAGATTAACTTGGACGACATCGATTTCTCCGACTTGGAGGAAAAGTTCGAGGTTGATTTGGGCTACGACAACTACGTGGTGGTTGACGGTGCCCCAATTGCTCCAGAAGCCAAGGCCTCGCTCTTATTGAATTTTATCAGAAAAAAGTTGAGTTCTGTGGGAGAAATTGTTGAAGGCGAAGAAGGGATTCACATGCCTATTGAAGATGGCAAGACTAAGGGATTCTTATTTGTGCAATTCAAGACCACCGAAGCTGCAGACGCCGCCGTCAAACAGTTGAACGGCAAGCCATTAGACAAAAACCACGTTTTGAAGATCAACAAGTTGACCGACATCGAAAAGTACTGTACCGAAGGCAATGTTCCGGACAAATTCCAAGAACCAGAGGTGGCTCCATTCAAGAGCCACGGCTACTTGAAGTCGTGGTTGCAAGACGAGCAAGGCAGAGACCAAATTGCTTTGCACTTTTCCGAGACCGTTGGTGTTTACTGGAACAAAAAGTCGCAGGACCCAGAAGAGGTTATTGAGCCAAGAAAGGCATTCACTTCCAAGTACGCCAAGTTTTCGCCTAAAGGTACTTTCTTGTTCTCCGTTCATCCACAAGGTATTCAGTCATGGGGAGGCTCCGATTTCCACAGTATCAGCAAATTCATTCATAACCAGGTCAGATTAATAGATTTCTCGCCCAATGAAAAGTACATGGTCACGTTGTCGCCTGTGCCTATCACTATTCCTGACAGTGCCAGTGAAAGAGCCAACTTCCCGTTCGGCCCAGAATCCGAGGGCCACAAGTTGGTTATCTGGGACTTGACCACCAGTGAAGTGGCCAGAACGTTTGCATTGCCACCATATTTGGAAGGACAAAAGGAAATGCCATGGCCGTTGGTCAAATGGTCGTTTGACGACAAGTATTGTGCCCGTCAAGGACCAGACGCCTTGGCCATATACGAGACCCCAAGCTTCCAGTTATTGGACAAGAAGTTGGTCAAGATCGAAGGCTTGATGGACTTTGAATGGGCTCCTACCGGTATTAACTTGGCCAACTCCAAGGTCGAAGGTGGTGAACACGTTTTGTCATACTGGACTCCAGAAAGCACCAACCAAACCGCCAGAGTAGCTTTGATGCAAATCCCATCCAGACAGATCTTGAGAACGGTCAATCTTTTCCAGGTCAGTGATTGTAAGATGCACTGGCAGAGCGAAGGTAAGCACTTGTGTGTCAAGGTTGACCGTCATTCTAAGAGTGGTAAGACATTGTTCACCAACTTGGAGTTCTTTAGAACCACCGAAAAGGACATTCCTGTTGAAAAGGTGGAGTTGAAGGACGTGGTGATCAACTTTGCCTGGGAACCCAAGTCAGAAAGATTTGTGGTGATTTCCAGCATTGACGACGGTGTGCAGAACCCAGCATTTGCCAAGAACTCCATCTCGTTCTACGCTGCCAACGTCAACTCCAAGGGCAAGGTCACTTCCAAGGCCTACAAGCTCCAGCACAAAATCGAAAACAAGCATTCTAACACCCTTCTTTGGGCTCCAAAGGGTAAGTACCTTGTTGTGGCCACTATCTCGAGAAGTCAAGGTGAATTGGAGTTCTATGACACCTCGTTCGAAGAAGACGAAAAGAAGGCTACGACTAGCGTCAAGTTGTTGAAGACCGACAAATACGCTGGTATGACCAACATGGCCTGGGACCCATCGAGCAGATTCTTGGCTGCCTGGTCCTCCTCGTGGTTACACGTCATTGAAAACGGATATAGATTGTACGAGTTCACCGGTAACTTGTTGAAGGACGAGTTGGTGGACCAGTTCAAGGAGTTTATCTGGAGACCAAGACCAGCCTCGTTGTTGACGGCCGCCGACAGAAAGAAGGTCAGGCTGAACTTGCGTGAGTACAGTGCCCAATTCGAAGAAATCGATGCCATGGAAGCCGACACTGCCGTCAGAGAGGCCATCTTGGCTCGTCGTAAGGCTTTGGAAGAATGGAGAGCCTACAGAAGCAAGTATGCTGACAGAGAGGTCAAGTCCAACGAGGTGCAAGCCGAGATCATTGAAGAGATCAAGGAGGAGATTTACGAAGAAAAGGAGGAGATTGTTGAGTAGAAGTAGTAAGGAAGTAATAAAGAGTAGAAGTAGAAGAGATCAAGATATTGGAGTTGTAGAAATAAGACTCGAGAAGTAATAGTATGGCCACTCGCAAATTTTGAAAAGAATTTTGAGATAACTTTTTTCAACGGTTGCAAGTCATTACTAATGAGCATTATAGTAGTCTTTGTAGCAGAGGTGTAAAGTTATAGTTTAGTAGTACTAACTGTACTACTGTTGTTGTACTACAGTTTTCAGTTTTCAGTTTTTTTACAGGGTAGTGTTTGTATTTACAGTAGTTTTATAAATAGTTTTAGATTAGCTTGACTTGGTCTGCAATTGCAAGCCGTGCCATTGGGCAATTTCGTCCTTCAACGTTTCGTTAACCAAACGGTGTTGCTTAATCATTGGGATGCCCTTGAACTTCTCGCTAGCAATCGATATGGCAAACATCGACCCGCAGCCTCCGGAGACGTCTTTGACAAGCAACTCCGATGGCTTAAACGATTCCTGCAACATGTTGTAGATCTTTTCTTCGTATTTATCCATAGGTGGAGCAGTGTAGAAACGCACAGCATTCACACGCGGAGCACCTACTCCTCTAAGCAACGTTCTCGATATGATACTTCTCATTCTGTCTTGCACTTCAACGCTACTTTCGAAAGGTTAGTGAAATTTATTCGCACGCCAAACATCCAAACCGCAGCTAAATTTCCCCACGAAAGATAGACTTACAGACGAAGGTATATTCATACAGAACATAGAAAGTAAAGAAGTACTACTAGTATGTCACAAGACTCATTACGAGTGGTGGTGTGTGGAGATGACGCTGTCGGCAAGTCATCATTAATCACGTCACTCATCAAAGAACAATCGGTCACCAATGTGCAAACCATCTTGCCTCCCATCACCATCTCTCGAGCAGACTACATCGACAGTCTTGAGCGCAGCGATGGCAAGACCCGCAAAGAAAAAAACGATGTTGTGGACGGATCGCCACGGTTCGACTCGCGAGGACGATTTCGCGGCCGCGCCGAGGTTCTGAAGTACGTGCCCGACAAGCTGGTCATTATCGATACCAGTGCCTCCGATATCATCAACCTCCAGAAAGAACTCAAACGTGCCGACGTTATTTGGTTGGTATATTCAGACCACTACACTTATGAGCGGATCCTGTTGCACTGGATGCCCATGTTCCGGTCCATGGGGGTCAATCTCCCTATTATCTTGTGTGCCAACAAGTCAGACCTAATACTGAAGGGCACGTCGATCCGAACCCAAAACTCCGACGAGTTTATTCCGTTGATCAACGAGTTTAAAGAAATAGAGCTGTGCGTGCGGTGTAGTGCCAAAACCAACTATAACGTGGTGGAGGCGTTCTATCTCTGCCAGCGAGCCATCAGCTTCCCCATCTCACCTATATTTGACTCTAAGGAACGCAACTTGAAGGCTGGAGCCATCAGGGCACTCAAAAGGGTGTTTTTCTTGTGTGACCAGGACCAAGATGGGTACCTTAACTTCAAGGAGTTCACCGATCTTCATACCAAGTGCTTTGGGTCCAATTCGACGTCGTACGACGAGTTCCGTGCCATTGTAAATGCCATTGATTTGGTTATATATCCAGTAAATGCCGATCCAGCTCTTCGCGATCGGATCTCTGTTGACGGCTTTGTGCTATTGAACAAGATGTATGCTGAGATCGGCCGCTACGAAACCATATGGGGCATCTTGCGTTCGTTTCACTACACCAATTCGTTGTCATTAAACGACAAGTTTTTGTTCCCGGAACTTGACGTCAACCCCAACTCAAGCGTGGAATTGAGTCCTACAGGCTACCGGTTCTTGGTAGACTTGTTTCTCAAGTTTGATAAGGATAACGACGGAGGACTCAATGAACAGGAGCTTCACAACTTGTTCCAGCCCACTCCAGGTATTCCCAAGCTATGGCTAGACTCTGATTTCCCATCGTCCATCGTATGTAACGAAGAAGGATATGTGTCTCTCCAAGGATGGTTGGCGCAGTGGAATCTCACCACGTTCCTTGACCATAAAACAACCCTAGAATACTTGGGGTATATGGGTTTCGACGCCGGTGCTTCGACCAAAGCCATCAAAATAACAAAGCCTCGTAAAAGAAGACAGAAACAGGGCAAGTTCTATCGCCAGGCCGTCACCGACCGTAACGTCTTCAACTGTTTTATCTTGGGAGCTCCCAAATCGGGCAAAACGTCCTTGCTAGAACTGTTTTTGCGTGGCTCCTACAGCGAAGTATACTCGCCCACCATCAAACCCAGAATCGGTGTGAAAGATATAGAGCTTCGGGGAGGGAAGCAGTGTTACTTGATTCTCGAAGAACTTGGCGAGCTAGAATCGGCCATTGTCACCAATAAACTGAGACTAGACCAGTGCGATGTTATATGCTACACCTACGACTCATCAGACCCAGACTCGTTCCAGTACTTGGTGGACTTGAGACACCAGCATGCCCATATATTGGACGAAATACCGTCGGTATTTGTAGCTCTCAAAGCAGATTTGGACAAACAAGAACAGCGTAGTGATGTACAACCTGAAAACTACACCCGCGACTTGTTTCTCAACTCGCCGCTCCATATCTCTTCGGCCTGGACCACCTCGTTGAACGAGCTCTTCATTCAGTTGGTGGACGCAGCAAAATCGCCCAGCACATGCACGCCCGGGCTCGAAAACGAGCCGGAGTCACCGGATTCGGAGTTGATTAAGCATTATGTGATGGCTGGAGGTGCCATCTCGCTTATGGCGGTGGTATCAATATGGATTTGGCGGAGTTCAGTTCAGAGTCGTGCATAAAATGAACTCCCAGTCAATTCCAATCTACAAAAGTCGGATCCTTTTCTTTGAGAAATATTTGAAAGGAGCTATAGAGAACTGGAGTACTAATCAATTTTTATATACAATTAATTAGTTTTTAATCCATACTTATTTATATCGGAGAGAGGGATAAATAAGAGATAATGATGAGCGCAGCGATTATTTTTTGAGGTTGCTTTTTTTTTTCGCAGCCATGTAAAAATGTGAATCTATTTAGGTTGAGCTAGCCTATACCACGGTAGCTGTTGAGATGTTAGGCCTCGCTACATAAGCTTCGGAGTTTCGAGCCTTTCCTCCCTGATGTCATCACACGCTATAGCTCGGGTGTGTGCGCTACCAAACTCGAGTTTTGGCGCTACCAAGTTTTCCCCATCGGTCGTGTGCGCTCAAATAACTTTTCAGCTCATCTCAACTTCACAGAGATAATTTAGCTTGATAGTGCCAACATAATATACTATCTATAATGAGTACAGAACACAATTTCAAGCCCGTGACGGTCGAAAAGGGTATTCCAAACACCTACGACTTGGGTAACCTCGCCACTTTCGACACAAACCCCCTTGACAACGAAAAGCTCGCCAACCCAGACACCAAAGAAGAGTACCTAGCATCAGTCACAAGAGATAACTTACAATTATTGATCAACCAAATATTGTCGTTACCTGTAAAGACAACCAGCGACACCCAGGGCCTGTCTACAGGACAAGACTCCACCATGACCTTGATACAATTACCTGATCCAATAACCGAGTTGCCTCGTGAAAAGGCTGTGCCCAAAGCCAAAGAACTCACCAGATGGGAACAGTTTGCTGCTAGAAAGGGTATTAAGTCCAAGGCCAAGGATGGTAAGATGGTGTATGACGAAGAGACCGGCGAATGGGTGCCTAAGTGGGGCTACAAGGGTAAGAATAAACAGTTAGATGACCAGTGGTTGGTTGAGGTTCCTGATAAGGTGAAGAACACCGAGGATGAGTTGATCGACCCAAGAACCTTGAAGAGAGCCGAGAGAAAAAGATTGGTCAAGAAAAACGAGTTGCAACACAAGAGAAACTTGAAGAATAGCAAGCAATAACCAAAGTGTATATTACAATAAACGATAAGAACAAGAACAACACCAGAGAAAAATCAAACATGCATGCAGTACTGGGCCGACCCTCTTGTAGTTTAGTAGTCTTTATCTTCAGCTCATTTTCTCCTGCATATAGCCGCGTCTTCCAAACAAAACCTCAAGGAGATTCGTCATTACAACACCACAGCATGAGCACTAATTACTCGCCGGAGTCGTATCTCCCCACTATTGACGTAAGTGGCATAAGATCCGAATCCATTTTGGTACGATTGAAGGTTGTAATGGTTTCAAATACTAACTTCCAGGCTATTCTCGGCGTGGCAGATCTCGAGCAGATCACCGTCAAGAAGATTCGAAATGCATTGCAAGAACTCTTTGGAGTTGATCTACTGAGTCACAAAAAGGAAATCAATGATATCATACTTGGAAGATACTATGAAATGATCGATAAACGGACAGAGCAAGAAAAATCCGAGAAGGAGCGTCGGGCTGAAATAGAACGCCAGGATGCAATAATGGCAGCACAATTGCTGAAACTGGAGGTCAATGGGCCGTTGGTTCGAGCCAGGCGCGTATACAAGTCCCCTGCGGTCGCCAATCGCAAGCCTGGGGGATTTAACAAGGAAATGGACCTTTCGCCCGAACTCCAGGAATTCCTCAAGGCACGCAAAATGTCGCGACCCCAAGTAGTCAAGAAACTCTGGGCGTACATCAAGAAGGCTGATCTCCAGAATCCAAATGATAAACGACAAATCTACTGTGATGAAGCGTTACAAAAGATCTTCAAAAAGAGTAAGTATCCTTTAAGTTTTCTAACACTCGTATAGTCTTTACTAACACTTAGAAACCGTGGGCGCGTTTGAAATGAATAAGATTCTCACCAAGCACATCTTCAAGCCCGAGGATATCAACGGGTCCGAGAAGGTCAAGAAAGAAGTTAGTGACGACGACGACGATAGTAACGAATATGACGAAAGTAGCGATTACTAGACATGTAGCTGTATAATATGTACCATAGACTCAAAAAACATTCAACCCGTAACTATAGTATCAATTACAGTAGCGATAGTGTGATTGTAGTATGTCTTCAGCCTCTTCTCAAGCGCTGTCTCATTACCCCAGATCGTCTACGTCATGTGACCAACGCGAGATCACCAAAACTCATGCACGGCCAACGATGTTGGCAAAACATTATAGGGTAGACGACAATGCAGCCTCGACCTAAACCCGATGGGCCTGGACGTAGTGGAAACGGGGCCAGTGCTGCTGACAGTTTAAAGGGTCAAAATCAAAGCCGAACTCAGAGCTTGGCCTCGACCATTATGCTAGCAGAAGAGACCCAGTACCAAGGCGTGGATCTCGAAAAGCTCTATGAAAGTGTGGTCAAGGTTAGCATATTGGAGTATGTAAACGAAGCCAGGTTCAGAACTGCCCTTAAGTCACAGGTGTCGACAAACTCATCATCGTCAGTTCTTGATAAACCGTCATCCAATAATGGCACTACAGCATCCAGCTCCAACTATTCCAAATACTACAGATCTTCCAAAGTGTTTGACGTACACGATCCGAAACTACCCAACTACCTTGTTTCGAGTCTTGAGTCTCGGCTTAATGTCATAGCCATGAACGCCAAGGGCAGCAAGTACGACGAAATGACCCGTAGATCGTTATTACGTTTGTACTCAGAGTTGCTAGATCCCAACTTTAAAGGTGATATTGTCAAGGTTAACACACCAGAGTACCTCGTCATGAAATTTGTAGCATGTGCCAATAAAGAATTGGTCAAAATAGGCACCATTCCTGCGAACGAAATCAGTCTGGTGGTATTTAAACAAGCAAGTTCGTTTGTGACATTGCTCATAGACTTGATCAAAAAGGATAAAGACACAGATGCTATAGTTGCTAAACTTCAAGAGACAAAGGAGTCTTTGAAGCCTAAGAGACCCGTTCTGGCACATATGACAGAGACTGAATCCTCAAGTACCAACGCCCAGTATCCTACACCGTCGTTCAAAATAAGTGATATGGACCAGGCCTCAATAGACTTGATCAAAAAGCTTTTCAGTGTTGATCTGACCAAAATCCAGCAAGATATTAACAAGTGGAAAGATTTGGCCAGGCAAAAGCCTTTTCACAAAGATCTTCAACAAGTGATGTTTTACTTGGGAAAAGACTTAGGTCAGCTCAATCCTAAACACTTTAAGACGCCTCAAGCATATACTCAATGGAAATCCAAAGAAGAGGAGTCGTGTAACCAGTTGCTTTCCAAGTACCAAGTACCTCCTGCCATGCGATTATTGCCCATTCCTGCGATTCCTCTGGGCGAAGATTTCTATATCATGCCCAGAACATCCAACATCAGGCGTTTCTTTGTAATATTGGTCAAAATGTGCTTTGAATTGCACATGAAGCAAAACTTGGACGACATTTCTAACCCTGAAACTCCGTTGTTTCCCAAGTCCATCCTCAACTTCTTGACGACATGCGCCAGAATATGGCGAGTCAGCTTCTCTACCAGAGCTGTGTCGTTATTTACTGGTGCTACCTTGGCTGGAATAACCAAGGATAAACTAACCATAGTTGCCGATCCCAAGGACTTGGCTCCACTAGATCTTCATGCCGCTATCAAATTATTCCATTTATGTAAGATAACTATCGAAAACGGGTTCGGAGGCTCGGATGAGCACTGGGAAAGTAAGCAGCTATGGTCCATTCAGGACCAGGACGAATGGATTAAGAACTTGATGAGCACATATAGCGAAACTCTTTTCAGCATAAAAGACTGTTTGCTGATGATTTTTAACAAATCTTTAAAGCCCAAGTTCGGTCCATATCTACAGTTTCTTGGCGATTACTTGGAGTCTGATGCCTTGTTTGATGAGGTAGAAAAGTCGGGCTTGGTCAAGAAATGGGAAAAGAAATTGTCAAAATCGTTACTCAGATTCTCCGAGATCAGATACGCAGAACTATTGTCCAATTTACCAAGAGACGATACCCTTAGCATCATTCACGTAATCGAAATATGCGATGCGATTATCAACGATATCAAAACTTTACAGAAGAGATACAAAAACCCTCTTTTGGGGTTCCTCGATGTCCCGAAAACAGTAGGTGCAGTTGTCATTGGAATGTTCTCAGCAGATGCCAAAAACATACTTAAGCATATAGATGGCTACACCAAGAAAAGGGGAGAGTTCTTGCCTTTCTCAGATGCCCTAGAAGCTTATAAAGCATTGAGTGAGATTAGGGACATATACTCCCAAGTCAATATCTCTGGAAAAGGCATATCGCAGTTCCGGTTTGATTTGGAAGCGTTCTTCTTCCCGTTCCTAGAATCCTGGGTCAAAGAGAGTGGAGAGAAGATCCTTCAGATCACCCAAGAAGCAATCAAAAACGACTCTTACGAACCCATAAATATAGAAAATGATGACAAAAAGTATTCTTCCTCGGTGTTGGATATATTTTCGTTGATCAAGGAGTTTTTGTCGATTTTGAAGAACCTCAACTGGGCAAATGAGCACCACCTAGCCAAGGTTTATACGGTGTTATTGAAGAGTATATCTGATGGAGCATTATACTATTCAAATTGTATTACAGAAAAGATCATGAAAGACCTTAATGAAGAAGACACCCGGGTTCAAGACGAGGTTGAAAAACTAGGAGGAAATGGTGGAGATCGCAAGAGTGGAGGTAATTGGTTTGATGAAGTCAAAAATGTAGTTTCCAATATCCACAACCCAAACTCCAGCCACAAACTACTCTTGCAAGAACCTTACAATTTCAAGCCTGAAACTTGTATAGCGCTCAACAACTTATCAGCCATGATGACGCATCTTACAAAATTGGAGGATATTTTGGACCCCGAGCTGATCTCTCAATCACTTGCCGAATATGACTCTAAATCCCAAAGAGTATACAAGAGTCACGTCTTTTCATTAAGACTTATCAAAGCTGAAAACCTCATACCTTCTGTCACCTCATCGGCTTCCACAAGCTTGCATCCGTATGTTACGCTCATAGATACAAAAGCTAAAAGGACCATCGGGAAGACCAGAACCATCAATAACAGCGCTAATCCTGAATGGGACGAAGATTTTGAGTTGACTTTACCTCCAAACACCCAACTAACTACCTCAGTTACCGTATGGAATGAGAAGTTTGGAGGACACACTGTTTGTGGCAGATCGTTAATTCAATTGGACCCAAGAAGATTCAAGAATGACGGGCTTCCCGAAGAAATATATCTAGATCTTGATACTCAGGGTAGAGTTTTGATCGAAGTGGCCGTTGAGAGTGAAAGAGAAGATGCCATCTTCGTGATGGGTAGAGCGCATCGAAACTTGAAGAGAAATCAAGAAAGAAGCATCAAATTGATTGTCGAGAAAGTCTCTAGATTCATTCACTATTGTTTTTCCAGAGCCAACTTGAGGTCTATTTGTGGAAACAATGGCTTATTGAAGCCAACCCAGGAACAAATGGACAATGCAATGATGCCCTTATATAATTATTTGAACTCAACTCTCCAAGTGCTTGCAGAGTTTTTGACGAAAGATTTACTACTTCAAGTTATGCTTGCAGCCTGGAAAGTGGTCATTTCATCGGCTGACGAGTTACTTTTGCCTAAACTTTCCAGTGCAAGAGGCTTGTCTTCACATATCGGCTCCAGACCCAAATCTGATGGTGGAGGAGGTAGTAATGGCAATGGAAGTTCATCCAATAATAGTAATGGCTGGCAATCTGCAGTGACGTCAGCGGTTGCAAATGTTTCGATTTCAATGGGAATCACAGGTTTTGGTAATCAGTTAACCAACAATGAGTTGGAAACTGTTTTCTCATGGCTCAATTTTCTATGCTTTGATTTCTTTCATAACGATGGAAATGGGCCTCCAATCAAAGACTTGAAAAACGAACAATACCAAGCCTTATTACTAATTCCCGTTTATTACGACAGAGATAACGATTTCTTGACCCAAGAGGTAGAGAGATTGTCCCCTGCATTCATCAAGTCTTTGCGTGATCGGAATAATTTTGAGGCCGATAATTCGCCCACAAGATCACCTAAAAGACAAGTTTCTAGAGCTTCCAGTTTATACAGACATAAAACCATTCTGGCAAATGCCACTGCGAGAGCAAGAGCAAAGGCTGATAAAGAAAAGGAAGAAGCTAGATCTGACCCAATAGCAGCACAGACCGTTGCTGAAGATATTATTTTAAGGTTGTTGATATTGAAGAATGAAAAAGCATTCGTTTCCAGAAGATTGGAGCAAAGGGAGAGATTGGCTCGTAGCATTGCTACTGAAAGATTGGCAAGGGCAGCCGCAGAAGGACGGTTTCACTGAAGATTGAGTGTACCTTTAGGCATTTTACAATACGGAACAATTAATAAACATCAATTTTTAATTAATATAAGTGAGAAATAAAATAGGGATAGAGATCCTTTTTTTTTTTCAGAAGAATACATAATATTTAGTTTTATATGAAACCTTTCATGGAAGTTTCATTCACTACTCTTTCTTGGTAGAATCATTAGAAGAAGAAGTGGTTTCTGTTTGAGCCTCCGCAATCATCGAAGCATCATCTTGATTCACAGTGGTTTCATCATTGGTTGTGTCATTCGCATCTTGGTGAATGGTAGTATCGTTGTTTTCCTGAATGACCGTAGAGTCGGCATCTTGAACGACAGGTTTGACTGGCTTTTCCTCTTCTTGTTCAGTGTTGGCAGTTACTGGTTCTTCACGGGCAACTTCCGTAGTAGTCTCTTCGGTCTTTTTCACGTCATCAGCTATTTCATCACCTTTCATTTCAGTATCTCCATCAGCATCTTTTTCTTGAGTTTCTTCCTGTTTGTTTTCATCAAATGCTTCGTACGCCTCTGAACCCTTGTCAAATAAAATTCTAATCTTTTCATCCAAAAGTTTGGCATTCTGAGATTCATCCAAGGTTGATTGCCAACCATAAGAAGTTGCGTCGTTGATCAAAGCCTTCAAACTTTCGACCTTTTCACTGTAGGGTTCTTCCTTTGAAGTCTGCTTATTGAACACTGAGTTTGTGGTGAACTCGTCTGAAGTATTTGGTTCAAAGAACAATCTGTAGGAATTCTCACAAATCGAAACCTTCAATCCAGCATTGACCCGTCCCTCACATTGGTCCTCATCAACGCTATCAATAAAAGACCTAGAGAATGGCATGTTGATTTTGGATGTCGGCACACCTTCAGTTGGGTGTGACATAACATAACTGGTAACGTAGTAGTTGTACTTCTCCTCTGCATTCTCGTGGTCATTAATTGTGAGGTCATCAAGACTAACAAACTGAATATTGACGTTGTTGTCAGTTTCATTAAATGTAATCTTGAACATATTTTCGTCAATGCTCATAAAGGACCTCACTTGCATTCTGTACAAGATTTGATCCTTGGCAGTCGAAACTGGGTTGGTTCTGTCAGACTCATACAAGACCATAATCTCCGAAGTCTTGGAGTCTGTCACCATAGTATGCATGTGTTTAACTAAAGACTGAACAACTTTGTCAATGGTGTATATCTTGTAAGCTTTGTTTCTGTAACCTTGGCGTAATGACTCTTCAAACCATTGGTGTTCAATTTCACCTTCAATCAACTTTTCGGACAAGTCAAGAACTTGTTGGTAGCAGTCTTTAGATCCCACAATTTCAATTCCCATATCCTCCAATTGATGAGAAAGCAAGTTCAAATCCTTGGCAAACTGTGGGCTCTTTCTGCTCTTGATTTCCTTGCCTACATCCTCGTTCATTTGCTTGATTTCATACAATCTCTCGTACAAGGTTCTCAAGTGTCTGAAAAAGACGTAGATGGTGGTGTTACAGAACAAATTGTACTTGTCACGCTTCTGCTTGTCGGTGGCGTCCTCGTCCTTAAGATTGAATTTGGTGTTGGCGGTCTTGATCCAAAGTTCACTTGATTTGTCGATCTCTTCAGCAAGTTCTTGGTCGTCAGAATCGTTGTTGTTAGAAGCGGACGTTTCCGATGAGACATCATCTTTCTTGGACGACTTGGATTGTTTCTTCAATACATCTCTCAACAAATCGTTTTCACGCCCACGTTTCTTTGAGTTGGGAGAGGAACCTTGCGCTGAAGGTGGCTCGTCATTCTGTTTATCATTAGTCTCGTCAGCTGCCTCCTTCTCTTCTTCCGCATCAGAGCTATCACCCTTGCGTCTAGCATTCAAGCCATTTTCAATCACTTCAGTTGGAATACCAAAGAATAACGAAACAAAGAATTGGAAAAATTGCGCCAACTTTTCTCTGTCATTAACCGAATAACTTGACGACTTGTTGATAAACACATCAGACAATCTTATTATGTCAAGCAAAACTTCGTTGTCGCTGAAATGATAGTTCAACTGTTCTTGTGGCTTAGGAGTTAATGGGTGCAATCTCTTGTTCTGTTGCTCAACCTTTACGGTACTGATCTCACTGACCAACTGCTTAACAGTCAAAAGTTTCTTGTCAGCTTGCTTGAAAGTCAAACCAAGGTGGTCCAAAGATTTGTAGAACACCTTCTGCTCCATTTCTCTCCATACCTTGTTCCATTCTCTCTGTGACCTCTTCCATTCTTCATCCTTTTGCTTCAATCTTTTCAAGACAATTGGCACGGCAACCGCTGGGTTTTCATGCAATGCATCGATCACCTCAAACCCACGATCTTTATCGTAAATCTTTCTGATGACTTTCTTGTAGATGGTGGTAGAGTTATGGCCCAAGCCAGGTGGCAACTTAAAGTTGGCTTTCTGTTCCGGAGTCATGTTAGCAATTCTGTTAGCAATGGTCTCCAAAGGTTGAATGGTTCTCAAGTTAGATTCCATATAGTAGTCAAACTCCAATCTCTCTTCCTCGATCTTAAACAAGATTTCTTCATATTGGTTCTTACGGTGAGCAATGAATCCAGAATCTTCAGATGCCCAAGTAGGATGGCCAACCCATTCATCGTTCAATACTTCCCAGCACATTTCATCTCTACCTGAGCAAGGCATGAATGTTTCTGCTTTAGGTAACTGTCTATATGATGGCCCATAAGCCTTACATAAAGACAATTCCAATTGATGCTTTTTGAAGGTGATGTTTTCAATGTTCAAAGGCTTGTCTTCGTATCCGACAAACATCTTGAACCAGTTCAACAAATCGGCATGGGTTTCACCGAGAAACCCATCGACTTTTTCGACCAAAGTATGCTTATCAATAATATCTTGAGAGTACAAATTCAAGATCTTCAAAAAATCATTGAATGTTTGTCTGTTTCCGATAGCCTTCTTGACCTTATCGAAGAAACCAATTTCTTCCAGCAAAGAGGAAGATTTTACTGAAGCAGAGGCGGGAATAGGTTCCGGGATTCCCGGCACCAAGTGAGGGTTAACTATGGTGGTGACGGTTCCATTCTTGGCGGAACTAGCAGCAGCTTTGGCAGATTCGACGGGCTGGTTGGCCGACCTGAGACTAGAAACTTGTGCTTCATGGTTGTAGTTGTGTTCATACGAGTAGGCATCCGAAACCGACTTCTTTTTTCTTGGAACCTCATTACCGACGTTATTAGCTTCTTGTAACTCAGGCGCAGCATATTGTACAGCTTGGTTGAACTGCTGAGCACTGTTGGGGCTCAAGCCGTTCGTACCTGTAGGAGGTTGGAAATTACCAACCGGTGGTAATTGTGAGGCACCATTGGATGGTCCATAACCACCGTTACCTTCTTGTTCTGCACTGAAAGCCTGCTGATTGCTTGTATCTGGTAAAAACTGCTTAAAATCATCGAGTAAATCGGGCGAATTAGCAAACAATACTGTTACTTCCTCATACACTTCACCAATTGGTTTTTGTTCTCTTTGATAAGTCTGCAAGATTTCCAAGAATTGCTTATAAATATCTGGCTGGTTGGCAAATCTGGTTTTGATTTTGTTGACGTATGAAATGGCATGGTTGAATTCAATCTGACCACCGCCATTTTGCTGTTGTTGCTGTTGCAGAAGAGCTTGTTGGTCTTGAGCAAAGCCAGCTACAGCAGCTTGTTGCTGTTCAACAGTTGGAGGGTTTTCACCAGCCCAGCCTTGACCATAATTGCCTACATGAATGTTGGGTCTTGTGGTAGTTCCGGTAGGTGTAGTCACTCTGATGGGGTTAGGGTCCAAAGGATCAAGTGAGCATTCGATTCTATACCCAGGAGGCAAGAATGTGTTGAACCCTTGGATCAAGTTGGGATGTCCTGTGAATAAAGTCGAAACTCGATCAATCACACCTGGAGTATCAATACTGAAAGTTAGTAGTGTTTAAATCATTATTAAAAAAAAAAAAGGAACTTACCTTTGGGACTTGAAATCCTTCATGATGTCAAGGAAATTGTTGTACACATCGGCTTGGTTGTAAAACTGAATTTTGACCTGATCTAAGTACGATAACGCATCTTTGACGTTCAAAGGACGATACACGTTGGTTGCAGCAGATCTGTTAGGCACTACCAGAGGAATTGGTCCCTGCAGAGGTACTGCAACTTGTGCGTGTTGCTGTTGAGGGGTTGGCGCAGTCTGTGGTTGCTGATGCTGGTGTTGTTGTTGTTGTTGTTGTTGCTGCTGTTGCTGCTGTTGCTGTTGGTGCTGTTGCTCGGGGCTAGGGGCGATGGTGCCTGGTAGAGGCAACTGGGCACCAGTGGCACTTATGGAGTTTGAAGGTCTTCTAAGTTCATTTTGTCCTGCTGTGTCATGCTAAGGGTTAGTAAACTGAAGGATAAAAGACGGGTCAAGGTACTTACTTGATGGACATCTGAGGGGTTATTGATGGAGGGTATGTTGAACCCGTGGCCCGATGGAGAGTGACCAGTGGCATTTCCTAAGCTTGGCAAGCTGTGCAAAGGGTAGAAAGATTGGCCGCCTAAATGTTAGTATTTTATGCTTCACCTATTGTATCGGTTTCTACTTACCAGTTTCCAAGGTGGCAGGAGGGGGCAACACAGGCGGATGTTGGCGACTAGAATGTTAGTATTAGAACAGAACAAGGTATGTCACCTGTCACAGGCAAAACCCTATAGAATTTGTAAACTATCAAGTTCTTGAACTCGATAGTTTGACGCTGACACCTTTATGCTTGAAATAGTCTGAACCAGCACCATAGGATCGAGGCGGTTTGTGAGCCACCTCATCACAACAGAACTGGGTTTGCTCAGTCTAAAGCGGTCTGAATGGCGTAGTACTTACTTGAATTGTTGTCCCAACGGCCTTTGTTGACTATTCCAATGGTCTGGTTGGTTCGTCATCGTTGAGCACTCAATGAAAAATGTATTCCTTCAATAAGATCCGTCCTAATCCAAAATATTCCAAAAGACACCGAATTCGTGGTAAATTTCAAATCCTGGTTCGATGCTTAGACTAATATTGTTACAAGTATTGAATACAAATCTTTATTGGCTTCCTGAGATGTTGTTCCAATTACCGCTAAGTTTACTCTGCCATTCCCAATCCAATCCGCTCTGTGGATGGAAATGTCCGGGTAAGTTTTGGAGGGGTTTGCATATAGTCGGCACCCCTCCTATGGATGGGCTTGACTTGACGCGCGGGGGTGGCCTCGGGAATGAAATTCACCTGGTTACCGCAGATCACCAGACAATAGAGGAACTTGACAAGATTCGGGCCTGCCAGGCCACGTTGTAATAAATACCGTTTCTTTTCTATACTGAGATGCCATCTGCAAAAGCCAACTAGAGTCGCTGTAGCCTAGTCACCAACTGGCAAGAATGATAAGCATGATAGGTATGATGATCATATCACGTGTTTATCCACCTGACACTTTTACTCTGCTTCCTTTATTGCACGTGCCTTGTGTCACCTGCTACAGTGCTGGAAAACAGAAGTAAAGTTTGTCACCAAGAACCAACTAACTAGACTACAGCTCCCCACGATGAACGCCCCAGATAGATTCGAGCTTTTCATTTTACCTGATGGAGTCGATAAGTAAGTAACTTATAACCATGAAAACTATTTTTACGGACCATATCGCAAGATTTGGTGAGGAGCGAAAGTAGGCTAGTTGCCTTATTGGCTTTGACTTGACTAGATACTAACTTTTAGGATAAAAATCACTCCTGATACAAAAGTGCCTAATGCCGCTATTATCAAGATAGAGAGAGAAGATCATACTTTAGCCAACTTGTTGCGTGCCCAACTTTTGAAAGATGAAAAGGTTATTTTCGCCGCTTACAAAGTAGAACATCCATTATTTGCCAACTTTGTTCTTCGTATTCAGACGGAAGCAGACTACTCCCCAAGAGAAGCTTTGAGAAATGCTTGTAGTAACATGATCAGTGAATTGGATATCATCAAAACCAGATTCAAGGACGAATGGGCACTTAAGTCTTTGTTGAATACCAATGAAGACGACTATTAAGCTCATTAAAGACTAGAAAGAGGTAAGAGTCCAAGAAAAACGGAAAGTGTAAAAAACGGTTTCTTCTTCGTGTATAATAGATTTAGTTCAGTGATCACCTTGTAATTTAAGTACATACTTCGTTGTATGGAAAAGCTTTTCTATTAAGTATTTTATATAATATATAAACGATCATCAATAGTAAATTAAGATATGACAAGGTAGCGTTACGTATCCGGCGAGATATGAAGGAAATGAAATAGATAATCGTGAGACAAACCATTGAAGTGAACTCCAATTATTGTTTAATTTTTCAACCGGCATCAAGGTCTAATTAGACAAGATTGGGTTGAGATGAATATGACGAATATATGCTTGGAATAAATGGACATCGACTGATATAAATCAAACAAGGAAATGAGGAAATGCAAGATGTGGAGGTCCGGAACGGAAACTTTCGAATAAATGAAATACTACTTAATTCATTTGTTTAGTCTTGAAAGGCTTTTCTCTTGATAGCTTCCTTGATGACCGAAATCTTCTCCAAACAGTCAGGTATTCCTTCACCTGGTAAGTTGCCTTCTTTCAAAACCAAAATCAAAGGATGTGTTTGAATGGTTCTGTTTGGACTGACATGAGTGATTGCTAATCCGGACTTTGAAACACAGATTTTATGATGATCTTTGAAATTGAATTGGAAGTTACCGTTGGTCATTTCAAACATGATGTAGTCAGCTGTTCTGCTGTATCTTCTCAAGAAAACTGTTTCCTTTCTATCCTCATTTTCACTAACTTTTGAAAGATTACTGTTCATGTACTTTGCAAAGAAATCTACAATCTCCAATCGTCTCTTTGCTTGTGAAGGTGGAAAGTTGATGGAGTTTTCAATACAAGTCCAGCCTTCGTTTTCATGGTAGATTAACTCCATAAACTTAGACCCGTTGTGCACTTTTAAAATGGTGTTTTCATCGTTGAACAAAACCCCGATATCATCGTTATTGAGCTGGTAAGAAAACCCGTATTTGTTGGAGTAGTCTACCCACTTACTGATCAAAATCGGGTTTTCACATCTTGGCAATTCTTCACTTGAAATTTGCTCGTGCTTGGAGTAATCCATTCTTCTCATATTTTGATATGTTTCAAAACATATTTGATTCAATCTCTTAATGGTGGTAGAGTAATTGCTATTAAAATTAACCCTTCTAGAGGACTTGCCCAATGCTTGTGGATTGACTTCCTCGTACTTGTTTCTGGTATCATTTGGTGATAAACTTTGTGGTAATAAACTTTTTGGTTGTTCAGATTGCAAATCTGATCTCAAAATTTCAACAGGATTCTTGTTCTTTGGAGTATAGATTCCAGCACTAGACTTGGTGTTGGTGAAATTGATAGAGGACTGGGTCTTTGAAATCTTGCTGATTCCTGATGGAGTGTTGACAAGACTTTCTTCGTAAGTTTTATCAGGGAATGGACCTTTAAACCAATCGTAGTTGAGTATTTCGTCAATGGTAGGTCTATTTAATGGGTTGAGGCTAAGCAAGTCTTTAATCAACACCTTGGCTTCCTCAGATATTGGTTTTTCAGCTGGGAATGCGTATTCGGTTTTTTTTATACGTTCATAGATGACTTGGACATCTTTGGCTTGAAATGGTGGTTTACCTACCAACAAAGCATACATCATAATACCAATAGCCCAGATATCGACTTCGAAACTGTGACCGGTGTTTTTGCCTCCCAAGACTTCAGGCGCAATATAATTTGGAGTTCCGCAAATGGTGTATTTTCTTGAATCAGTTGAAGGTAAAACCGAAGCAAGACCAAAATCACCGATCTTGAGGTTCATTTGTGGATCAAAGAATATGTTGCCCAACTTAAGATCTCTATGAATGACTCTTCTGGAATGTAAGTACTTGATGGCACCGATGATCTGAACCATAAAGTATCTAACTTCTGGCTCACTTACTCTTTTTCTAGTCTTCAAAAGCTCCATGAGAGATTGATTGGGGCATATTTCGAGAAGAATGTAGACGTTGACATCGTCTTCAAAACAATCTATGAAGTTGACGATGTTTGAATGCTTTAACGATTTATGGATCTTTATTTCTGAGAGTAATTTAGTCTTTGTCTTTTCGCTTTTGATGGAGGCTTTGGCTACTGTTTTGGCCGCAAAGATTTGGCCCGATGCATCTTTCATTTGGAAACATCTGGCAAATCCTCCTTCTCCCAAAAAGTTCCCTCTACGATAATCTCTACCATTTCTGGTGCGAACAATTGAAGGGGGAGTTTTGCATAGGGCCGATAGTTTTTCCTTCTTCTTTTTAGGTTTTTCTTGGGCGGTTGCTTGTGATTGAATAGGTTGGTTTGCCGATGGGTTGGTGGTGGTGGCCTGGTATATTTGTGGAACCTCTTGGTTTTCTTTGGATCTTCTAAGTCCCTTGATTGGGGTTATATTTCCTCTGGCATTGAGCTGTCCATTGTTCAATGGTTGTAACGGTTGGGTACGGATGTTGGACATGACTATTGAGAAGGTGCAGTAACTATGGTAAACTTTATAAGAAGTCTAGTTCTGGATATTACTAAGATGTAACGGTAAAAAGGTTAGATGGGATGAGGTAAATTGGGAAAATGGCAAGTCAAGCTTATCGAACTTTGACACCACTTGACACTGAACAATTCACCAACTTCAATCAGGATACATCCAGTATATTATACTCCTGTTCCTCTGGAAAAAAAAATGAAGCTTATGGACAGCGCTTGGAGATATTTACTTTTTTCCCGATTGAGAGGATTGCAAAACAGTCTTAATATTTACAAACACAACCGATTGAGAAGGATGAGGTTACACGTTAGAGGGGCCCTGTTGCACATTGGGGTGCGACTTTTGCAGGTTGTCTCAGTTTAATGAGGGCATGCGTGTCACGTGTACGCAAATGAGTGCCAGATATTTATTTTGGAACCTAAAACAGATCGAGTTAGATGGTGCAGGAAATTAAGCCGTTCCATAGTCTCCGAACTAAGTTTTTGGTGGAGATGCAGAATCGGGTTGCGCAGAAGAGGCAGTGTGTAATTATAGGCTACGTTTGACGAGACGATTACGAAGTATTATAAATAGGCCCCTTTCTTGACTACATATGCTCTAATATTTTGTGTGCTGTCTGTATTAGAGTGGAGCTCCGAGGTGAAACACTTTGTATATTTACAGATTGGGACATAAATATTTGGCGATACGAAATTCAAAGATTTACAAAAGAATTCAAACAAAATAGTTCTCAGCAACCATGATCTCTAGCCAACCTAGTCAGATATGATGAATTCAGTTCGCCGTAGACTAAAGATGGCAATGTATGACCGATAAGCCCTGCCAACACCGTAGTGTGATTCTATTTCTATTTCTAATTTGTACTATTATTGATATTTTATCTCAATATAATTGCCAAGAACGGTAGGTATGGCAAGTATCGTAATGCCGATGGGATTACCGATAAAACAATAGAACAATCATTAGTTACTTTTTCGTTTTTTCGGGAACTACTTAATTCGAAACAAATTTGGATATTTTCTAGAGAAATGCGAATTTTACTATTTGCTGGTTAAATAGGGCCAACTTCCCGACACTGGCGCTATGAAATTATGATGAAATTTGTGGATATATTGCCAAATGTGTACATTCAAACAAGTTCGTAATACTCTAGTAATTAGTTGTTTATGGGATGTAATTAGAATGTTCCTAATATATTTCTAGAAACACCCCGGCATGTAATGCGTCAACCTTGTGTTGTTGTTTCCCTGACATCATATTGACCCAACTATACTAAACCCCACCTCTACAATCGCAACAAAAAGTCACGTTGAGCTCGTAGCTCATTATGGCACGTTATATTTTTTTGAGCAACAATTGGTAAATCATCTGTCGCGATTGTATTCACGCTAGCTATTTAAAATCTAAAAGCCATTGTTTGCGAATTGCAGTTTACTGATCGCCGTAGTTTTCTACCCCAGATCGTATATCGCGATTACTTTAATCTTCGGTGCTTTTGGCTGCAATTTCTACTTGTTATTGGTTGTTATTGGATGGTAGCTTATTGTACAATCTATAATCTATAGTACACTATTTAATTGAGCCATCCTTTGCAAGTGGCGGCCCCGCACAAACACCTGATTCTCTCCTCATCATTGGTCTCTCTTTCGAATTTGTAGTCGTATGTCAACTCTTCGTTAGCTTCGATGTCTTTCAATGCATATATGACGATTCTCTTTTTACCCTCCACCTTAATGATCTTGGCTGTGCAACTTGGATCACAGCAATGGTTGATGAATCTGGCAATGCCTCCTTTCTTGGTGGCATCGATGACCGTATTCTCATCTACTCTGAACAAGTACGATGATCCAATACCTGTTTTCAAGTAGCCCTTTTCTCTGTTTTCCGCAACTTGTTGTCTGATACTTTCACCAACATACTCAATGATCATTTCTTTGGCTGCGATTGGCTCTAAGGCATAAAGTCCCCAGTTATGAATAGCAGATCTGGCAAATGAAACGGGCTTTTTACGTTTGGTCAAGGTATTCAAACTCAAGACTTCGGTTTCGGAACCGATCTGTGCTGTAATGTCGGCAGCAAACCTTCTGTTGTTGGCTCTGTTCACACGAGAACTGTGGTTGGAGTTGGTATTTGTATCATTACCATTGTTGTTTGTACCATTGGCATTATTGTTAGGGGCTCCGGCCAGCTCTTCGTCCTCTTCATTTTCATGAAGAATGGTTTTCAATGGCTTGTGGACTTTTCTACGATGTGGCAAGTACTCGATCTTGTCGGAATCTGGGATTTGTCTGTACCCTTCGCTTCTGAACGAACCTGTCTTGGACTCAAGTCTTGCATCTAACTTTTCAATCAACTCCGTATCTTCCGAGATTTCATCGCTGGTACTTCTCATATCCTTCTGTTTCCAAGCCCAATAGCCTATGTTCTTGATGTGGGAAGCGGGTACATTCTCCAATGCTTGAAGAGCATACTTCATATCCTCCTCGTCCTTGATGATATCTTGTAAAGTATCCAAGTCAAATAAATCAGTGGGCAAATACTCGGTTTCGGGAAATACCGTAGCTGGTTTAATTTCAGTAGGGAGATACTTTTCTTCGATATTAGTATAGTCCACTTCTTCTGTCTTTGGTTCTTCCTCTTCAGGCTCGTCAACCTCCATAGATTCAAGTTTAGGACTGGCTTCGGTCTCTGATTCGCTGTCATACAAGAAACTAACTTTGGCCTTTTTACCTTTCTTGTGCTTCTTGATAGACTTTATCTCATCATCTTGATGCTGTCTCTTGAGATTATTAGCAACTGGAGTAACAGATCTACTGGACTCTGCATCCTCTTCATCCTCATCTTCGTCTTCATCTTCATCCAGCGATTCTCTATCAAAATTAAGTGCATGTTGCATAGGAATCATACTTTTCCCTGGCTTGGTGATCTTGCGGTCAATCTTCTTCTTAAAGAATGGCAATGGCTGTTTTTTTTGTTTTGCTAGCATTGACAAGGCGTTCTGTTTAAGTTCGCCGTTGGTGCTTACATGCGACTGGGGTTTGGCTGCAATCTCCTTTGCTTCTTTGGCTTTTAATTCTTCCACCAACTCAGGATACTTGTCATGGCTCAACAAGTCAAGCACCGTAGGAGCAATAATTCTTTCTCTGATATCCTTGGCCAAGAAAGTCTGGAAGTCTTTGATCAACATGTTGACAGCTTCGTCCACAATATCATTTTTGCCAGTTTTCCGTCTGTCATCTACTGAAGATTTCAAATGCGCAGAGAAACCTTCCGGGATACACAACTCCATAAACATCCGATATTCATAGAACTTGGTTCCGTCATTGTTGAGAAAGCATCGCTCACATTCACTCAACGAGTTGAACACAATATAAAAACCGGTCTTGTCTGACAATATACGAGTCCAGTCATACTTGTTCAAGGCCTTTTTGATGTCCAGCGACGGGATTCGCTTGGTCGAAATATACTTATCGTGAATCAAAATGTACGGGCGATCTTTGATATACTTCTTGAGATCTTCCGGTAGAAATACTCCGGTTATAACTTTGTTCTTTTCTCTAATTGAGGTAATAGTAGTATTAGGCTGGAACCTGGACTTAGAAGACGAATCAGTGGTTTTTTCTGCGGCTTCTTTCTTTTTCCGCTCTTCCTCTTTCTTTCTAATCTCCTCCTGTTTTCTCTGCTCTTCCTCTTGCTTTCTCTTTGCCCTTCTCTTCTCTTCATCAGCCCTTCTCTTTGATTCTATAGCAGCCCTTAACTTTTCATTAGCCAGGTCTATTCTCTTTTGTAACAACTCGTTATTATGGTCATTAAGCCCAATCTTAACATACGACCCATCGATCTTGGCTCCCTCAGTCTTTAAAGACTTGATGAGATTCTTGGCCAACTTCATGGCTTTTTCGGGGTTTCCTTGGAATTTGAATGTGGCTATACCCAACGGTACAGCATTGATGGAATCATTGATAAATCTCATGTCTTTTATAGGAGCTCCGTAACTGTTAAAGTAATTACTGAGATACACTTCACTGGTGGTAGGAGGTAGATCCCATACCACCAACTCTGTTTGGGGTGCAGGACCCAACGAGTCCTTGTCGAAGACAAATTTTGGCTGTGGTAGTTGTTTGAACGGGAACTTTTTAGACTTCTTGTTGGGTTTTTGAAAGTAGAGTGCTACATTGGCCGCTCTGGGATCTGTGACTTGGCCGATATCTCCACCGTTATAGCGAAGTTTTCTAGATTTGGCCTTTCTCTCGGCTTTGGATAATGACAGGTCGAGCTCTGGATCATATAAAACCTTGTAGTTTTTGAGCGGATCAGGCTCTCGCGGTTTCTGGGGTAGTTTGAAGTCGATGTGATGCAGGAGCTTGGGGAACTTGGAGTCGTTGGGATTTTCGCCGGTTCTGGGGTCGGTTCCGATTATTTTGGGTGGTGTGTAAGAAGAGCTTGAAGAAGGCTTGACTGCCTTATCAGTACTCTTGTGACCATGCTCTCCATGCTTGTCGTGGCGATGATGTGAAGAAGGACTTTCGCCATGCGAGCTTCCATGACCGTTCAGGTAGCTTGAGCCAAATCCAGGACTGTTTCTGTGGCTAGAACCATCCCGAGTTTCGAACTCTTCACTCCGGTGTTTATCATAGCCGTGTTTGGGTCGGTACTTCTTGTCTTGATACCTTCCACTATACCCGTTGTATTTATTGTTATATGACATGTTAGGTAGATATCGACATGAACAGAATATCAGGGACAATGATGAAGTCAAGAATTATATGCTCTACACTTGTTATATGTCTTCCACTGACTTTCCACTGTGTGTGTTTCACCGATTACTCAGACTTTAACAAGATGTAAAATTGTTTCTCAGCGTGGTTTTATACAATACTGTGCTTTTGAGACCACTTTGTGCTACTCTGCAGATCTAAATCGAGATTTCACCTGTTTTATCCCAGCTTCCTTGCCTCTAGGCTTCTGCTTCGCTCCTGACCTTTGATTTTATGATTTTGTAGTGCGAGCCTAACAATTGATGAGACACGTCTGATAAGATGAGCCCTCCAAAATCTAATTAGATACAATTTTACCGTTTATTTGTCTACTATTACGATTTGCCTACTTGTTATTTTACAGTCGATGCTTGTTTTTATTAATGCACATACATATCACTTAGTTCTGATATGCTTCAATGGTCCGGCGGAGTGGTAGAAGTTGGCGGCGTACTCCTTCTTTCTGAAGTGTCTCTTCTTTGGTTCTTGAATGTAGTGGTCCCATCCTTGTCCCTGGGCGAATCTGACGGCGGCATCCTTGGTGTCGAATTTCATGATCGTTCCTTGCATGTAGTCGGCCGAGCCTTGGTACCCCATCAAGTCGTTTTCCCACCTGTTGCCTTTGCCCAAAACATCCCAGTCCAATCTCCAGAACTTTCCGTTCTCATTACTCGATTGTGTGGCTGGCTTGGCTTCTTTGAAGATTCTTACTACTCTGGATGTGACCAACTCTTTTGGTGCTCCCGACACTACCTCTTTTGGTACTTCGTTGTGGTCGGCGATCTCGGTGACTCCGTTGAAAGCGTCGTTTTTCATTATGGTGGCTGTGCTGGTGAAGCTCCTCATGCCCCTGATCCCGTATACGGCATTTCTGCTTGCTCTACCTAACATTGTGGATGTGGTCTAATTGCTTTGGTCTTTTTGGTATATGAAATTTGTGCCGCTCTGGTTGGCTGGAGGCGCGTTACCCGGAAACAAACCAGTCACGTGACTAGATATTATAACAAGACCCTCCGCTCCATATTTCGCTGGTCAGTTAGAGATGAACTCGCAGCTCAAGAGGTCGTTGCAGGATGTGATACCAAACTTCCAGGGACAGGTGCCGCCGGAAGTACTCACATGTGGCGAGTCGCTCTACCAATTGAGTCTACAAAAACAACCGGTTTTGCCCAAGCGGTGCGAGATAGCTCGCTACCATATATGTGCCTTTTTGGCGGCTGAAAAGTACCAGAATTTGGGTCTACCTGAGCCACAGGCCAACATGCCTATCCAGCCCAAGCTTGCATCGAAACTCATTGCCGATTTCCGAGAACTTTTGTACCAGATCCGGTCCGCCACCTCCACGCCTCAATCCAGTCCTCGCAAGCCTGCCAAATCAAGACTGGTCTTTAGCACTCCATTATCGTCACCAAGAAAGAGTCAACTTTCCCCCACAAAATCTACCCCCAAAACAAGTTCTCCTCTTAAAAGATTACAGCAGTTGCGAGACGAACCTGACTTGAATAAAACCCCGTTGAAGAAAGCTAGGCCAAGCAGCGATGACGGATTCCGAGACGTCGAGTCTCCCTTTAATCCCAAAAAAGTGCTGGAATCACGCTCTGCTTCGCCGTCAAAGTCTCCTACAGTGTACAAATACGATAGAAAGCACGTCACCATCGAGGACTTCATATCGTTTGCCAACAACTTTTATATTCCCGATACCATCACCCCGCGCATGATCGAAACCTTTCTTATTCATAAACACAAGTTTGCCAAAAAGAGCGAGTGGTTGTTGGCATGTGGAATGATCAATTCGGTATATACGCGCGTGAACCATAGAATTCTTACCTCCAAAATGGGCGAGCGCCAGAAACTCACCAACCAGTTGTTCCAGTACCAAAAGGGAGGCTTGATGAAATGGAACATGCAGGTGTGGTGTGACATTGTGGACGACTGGATTAAGGACGAGCCGTGGGTGCTTGACATAGAGAGGAAGTATGTGTACAAAAACCAGACCCAAGAGGAACTGGCCGTGGCAAGAGAAACAGAGTATAGAAACGGGCCGGGCTGGGAGCTTTTGGAGCGGTTTGGCTCCATGATACATGGCGATGTTTGCTACGAGTCGGGCTCCCAGCGCACTTATTATGAGACGTGGAGCAATGCGGTTCTTGCGGAACTAGAAAAATAAATACCAGGAGTATCACAGCACAAGAGTAACAGTCATAGAATAATACAGCATAAGAGTAATAGTCATAGTATTATAATTTCGTAATTACTGATATATCAGGAATACTACAGTACAATAGTTAGTAATTATTGGTAAGTTCAGCGGAGTACCTTGGGAATTTTTGTTATAAATTCCAAAATACTGCATAATTGAGTAGGTCTGTGAATTCAAATATCGACACATCGAGTCAGGTATTCCGTAATCCACGCTCTGTTCTGTAATAGTTGAACGGTACATTTGGTGTGTAATTGAGTACCATAACGTCCTGCATATAACCACACCCAGGTGTAAATTTTAGGATTGTGCTTCATCACCATTCATGGAGCTATTGACCCAGCCATACTAGCTGTGTGATGTCATTATATCTGTTCGCATCAAGTCGAAGTGATGGAGAGAAAGATTATTTAGGGTTCAATGAAGCCAGCGATGCCAACAAGTTGGTCGACGAGTTACTTGAAGATAATCATCAGCCAGATCAGCCAGAAACCAGTCCCAAGTCAAGAACCATAAACCTTATTTTGGACCATTCAGCGTTTGTCAGAGGGTTTGGAAACATCAAGCGGTGGTTCAATGATGAGTACTTCAAATCTAATTTGAATCAAAAGCACAATGAAAAGATTATCTTGAACATGTACATTCCATCTTATACCCTTCACGAGTTTGATTATGCCAAGAAAGGCAATTCCATGATGGCCACCAATGCCCGGGAAGCGATTAGGTTTATCGATAAGATCTTTGAAAGCGATGGCTCCATTCTGGAAACAGGTCCAATTATCCATAATCTTACCCTCGAGTCGCCCAAAGACGTGGGGCCTTCATGGGAAAAGTGCCATAAATGGAACATCCATACGCCGAAAATCAAGGAGTTTCCTAACTTCAAAACCAAGTTTGACTCCAATTTGTTAGGCCAGCACCCACCAGCCAACGGGAACGACATCGATGACTTGTCTCACCAGTTTCAGGGTGTATCGTTCAAAAGCAAGACCAACGAAATCCAGTACGAAAACTCTGCTTCGTACCAAAAGGCATTACTGAATTCCGAACAAGATGCTGAAATGCCCGTTCGTCTTAGATACTTGATAAGATCATGTATTCAAAAGAGGTTTATTGAGAAAAACTCCAAAAATCCGGCTGAGCAGTGGAAACTCGTTACTGAAGATAGCATTACCAATATCTGGGCCCGTAGTTATGGTATCGATTGTTTGAACGTTAACGAGGTCGAGGTGTTGATGTTTCAAAACCACGATGTCAATCTGTTCAAATTGTTCAATCCCCATAATACGTTCTCGGTAGAGGACGAATACCAGCATGAGAGTAACATTTTGCACAGCACCATTGACACCACCCAGTACTCATACACCACTAGCCGGCCGAGTTTTAAGAATTCCAGGCGCAAAAGGCCAAAGAAACCAGTCAAAGGTGTAGTTTCTGAGGGCGAGGGTGTCAATGGAGAGCACATTAAAAAGGAGCGATTTGATGCGATTAATTATGCTCCAAGAGGAAAAGGACAACTATGGAAGCCACAGCCATAATTACAAGTATTACACTATGTCATAACAAGTGAATGCGTAGTCTTCATATGAATATCATCATGACCATAGATATTGAGATATCTCACATCACCATGATAGATATGTCTGACGGAGTGGTGCTGTTACAGTGTCAGTAAAGCCGCGATGATATGGATATGTGCTAGTAATGATATACCTCTACTCAGTAACTCGCATACTTCTCCAGTAGTTCTTATACTTTTAAGTAGTACTTGCACCTCAGTAGACATACACGGTATTAAAATTTCCCCCGCACGACTTTCTAAATTTTTTCGTGGGCCGCTTAGCCCAAAATCGCCTGAAGTTTCCAAACACCATACTGATAGGGAATTTTGACAGTAATCCTCAGTCAATCAATCAGACGAATTCACGCCAAATTCTCTGAAGTAGCGATTGCTCGATATTCACCATGAATCGCCAATTAAGTAGAGAGGAAATACAGAAGATACTCCAGCGGTGGCACCAACTTAGGAATCAGTTTGGGGAACAAGCAGTCAATGTGCCTGAATTTGCCCATTTGAGTAAAATCATCAAGTTTCTTCAGCAGAATCAACAGAGGCAGCAGCAAACTACCAATAACACCTCCCAAGTATCTTCACAACCACAACAACCGCAACAACCTCAACAACCCCAGCATACTCAACCACCTGCGCCCCAATCGCAACCGGTACAACAAATGCAAAGTAATGGGAACGCCCAGTTCAACGCAATAGGCCAGAACCCTATGGGCCACAATCCAAACATGATGAACAGCCAATTGCCCCAAGGTGGCCAGTATCAGCCCCAGACTCAACCAACTCAACCACCACAGCCACCTCAGCAACAAGTACAACAACCACAACAATATTCGAATAATGGTAATGGTCTGGCTGTCGGCCTGGCAAATCTTGGCCAGGCTAATCTCGGACTGGCTCCCGGCAGCGTATCTGGCCCCATGCCCCAAGAATCGGCATTTACTCCGCAGCAGTTTCAACTCGTGAAGTCACAATTCCAAGCTCTCAAGTACCTTTTAAAGACTTCTGGCAATGGAAATGCGCAAATACCACAGAGTTTGACTGATTTTGTCACTGCAGAGAGATCTGCCTTCCCCAACGGACCATACCTTCCATCATTGGAACAAGCCCAGCAGTCACAAAGCCAGGCTTCCAACTCAGCACAGCATACTCCTTCAGTTAAGAACGATGTCTTGATTGGAGGCAATATCAACCAGAACAAACTTCCCGTCAAGAATACAGTGCCTCCTGCTTCTACTGGCGGTCTTATGGATTCCAATACTCCTCCATTCGCCAAAAGTGGAAGCCAGTCAAGTATTAGTGGCCAGCGTTCTGTAAGCAAAAAAGGCACTCCCATCCAAGGCTATGCCCCACAACCAAATAATGTCAAGCCTGAAGAACCTCAGGGTTTGGACCAGAAACTTCCCGCTAAAGCCGTGGTGAAAGTACCCAAGCCTCCTCAAACTCTTGATAAAATCGTGCCTGACAAAGCTAATAATAAGAAGATTGCTGTGGTGCCGGTTTCCAAACCAGATGTTCAAGTCGATACATTTGAACCCCCCAACGTTCTTCGTGATACCAATGAAGATGTAGAGTTTCGGGCATTGTATACACCCCAAAGTAGAGTACAGTGGCCCAGTATACTACCCGAGGGAATTAGCATGAATGACATTGTGACCAACAAGGAAATATTGATGACTTTGCAAATTGACCAAGAAATCAGCCAGCTCAAGCAAAAACTTTCTACCGAAACCGAAGACGAAGAACAGCGTCAGGCTTTGGAGACAGAGTTGGCCAAGTTGGAGTTGATTCCTTTGCAAAAACAATTGAGAGGTAAGATCTTATCCCAAACCTGGTTTAGCAAATCATTGTTGCCTAACTCCCATCCTAATTTCCTTGCCAAATTCAACACTTTATCGCTTGAAAATGTTAGTGCCACCCATGATTTATATACCCACCAATTGCAAACGTTGGTCCAAGCAGAGAACCAAAAGCACCAGAAGACCATCAACGAAATCTTACTGTTTAGAGAAAAGAGATTCCTGGTTATAACCAGAAGAAAAGATAAGCTTGCCAGATTGAATACCAAGATCAACAGTTTCCATAACCAAACTGCTAGGGAAGAGCAAAAGAGAATTGAAAAAATGGCAAAGCAACGTTTGCAAGCTTTGAAGTCTAACGATGAAGAAGCATATTTGAAGTTGTTAGATCACACCAAGGACACCAGAATCACCCATTTATTGAAGCAAACCAACCAGTTTTTGGATTCTTTGGCTCAAGCTGTGCAGACCCAACAAAAGGAGTCTGAAAGGAAATCCGGAGGAAAAGTGGAAGCTGATGCTGACGAAGAGATTAATGAAGATGAAAAGAGAGAGAAGAGAGATTATTACCAAGTTGCACATCGTATTCAAGAAGAAGTCACCAAACAACCCTCCATTCTTGTGGGAGGTACTCTTAAAGAATACCAGCTTAAAGGTTTGCAATGGATGGTATCTCTTTTCAATAATCATTTGAACGGGATTTTGGCAGATGAGATGGGTTTGGGTAAGACTATTCAAACAATTTCTTTGATAACCTACTTGGTGGAAATCAAGCAGATCCCAGGACCGTTCTTGGTTATTGTTCCATTGTCTACCTTGACAAATTGGAATCTTGAGTTCGAGAAATGGGCGCCTGCTGTCAAGAAAATCACCTACAAAGGTACACCCAATCAACGTAAAATCATGCAAAATGATATCAGAATGGGAAACTTCCAGATCTTATTGACGACTTTCGAATATATCATCAAGGACAAGGCTTTATTGTCAAGAATCAAGTGGGTTCACATGATTATCGATGAAGGTCATCGTATGAAAAATGCCAATTCGAAGCTATCCGAAACATTGACCCACAATTATCATAGTGACTACAGATTGATTTTGACCGGTACTCCATTGCAAAACAATTTACCCGAATTGTGGGCCCTTTTGAATTTCGTTCTTCCCAAGATTTTCAATTCGGTTAAATCTTTCGATGAATGGTTCAATACTCCATTTTCAAATACAGGTGGCCAAGACAAGATCGAATTAAGTGAAGAAGAAACCTTGTTGGTTATCAGAAGATTGCATAAGGTGTTGAGACCATTTTTGTTAAGAAGATTGAAGAAAGATGTCGAAAAAGATTTGCCCAATAAGGTCGAAAAGGTTGTCAAATGTAAAATGTCGGCGTTGCAATCTAAATTGTATCAACAAATGTTGAAGCACAACATCTTGTATGCGAGTGAAACTCCCACTAGTACTGTTCCAATCATGATTAAAAATGCGAACAACCAGATCATGCAGTTGAGAAAGATTTGTAACCATCCTTTTGTGTACGAAGAAGTGGAGAATTTGATCAATCCGACTGTTGAAACGAACGATCAAATCTGGAGAGTAGCAGGTAAGTTTGAGCTTTTAGATAAGGTTTTGCCAAAGTTCAAAAAGTCTGGTCATAGAGTGTTGATTTTTTTCCAAATGACTCAAATTATGGATATTATGGAAGATTTCTTGAGATTACGTGATATGAAGTATATGCGGTTAGATGGTGGTACCAAAGCAGACGATAGAACGTCCTTGCTTAAGTTGTTCAACGCGCCAGATTCCGAGTACTTCTGTTTTCTCTTATCCACCAGAGCAGGTGGTTTGGGTTTGAATTTACAAACAGCCGATACCGTTATCATTTTTGACACTGATTGGAACCCTCATCAAGATTTGCAAGCCCAAGACAGAGCCCATAGAATCGGTCAAAAGAACGAAGTCAGAATCTTAAGATTAATCACGGAAGATTCAGTGGAAGAAATGATCTTGGAAAGAGCACATGCCAAATTAGAAATCGATGGTAAAGTCATTCAAGCCGGTAAGTTCGATAACAAGTCGACCTCTGAAGAACAGGAAGCTTTGTTAAGAGCATTATTGGAAAAGGATGAAGAAAGAAGACAAAAAGGTAATACCAATGATGAAGAAGATCTTGATGACGATGAATTGAACCAAGTAATTGCTAGAAATGAAGCTGAGCTTGAGCAATTTAGAAGGTTGGACGAAGAAAGAGCATTGGAAACTAAACAAGCATCCTATCCAAGTAGATTGTTTTCTGAAGCAGAATTACCATATGTCTACCAGAGAGATCCTGAAGAGTTTTTGAAAAAAGATATTGTCTTGGCAGACTATGGTAGAGGGAACAGAGAACGTAAAGCCGCTCTGTATGATGATCATTTGACAGAAGAACAATGGCTCAAGAAGATTGACGGAGTTATAAGTGATGACGAAGACAACGAAGACGAAGGCACGGATATTAAGAAGAAAAGATCCAGAAGACCAAAGAAAAAGCAGTTGGATCTCGACGATGATGCCAGCCAAAATGACGACTCTGATACTGGGTACACCAACATCCCAGGCAAGAGGGCCTCTGACAGAGAAGGGCTGCCTGATGCCTACCCAGCACAGAAGAAACAAAGACAATCTACGCCAAAACCCGTTGTTGCCAGAACCAAGTCCAAGAATAAAAAAGGTGGCCGTAGTGCTAGATCAATCTTGCACAGACCAGCTCCATTGTCTGATCCTTTGAATAGCGAGGAACGTGCCACGCTACAGAATATCATCGAGGGTATGTTCAACTTGATTATTTCCTACAAAAATGAACATGGCAGAACGTTGAGTGACTTGTTTTTGATCAAACCATCAAGAAAGCTTTATCCTGATTATTACGTGCTTATCAAGCATCCTATTGCATTGGATGTAGTGAAAAAGAGAATGAATTCGAGGATCTACACCAATATTAGAGAAGTTGCAGAAGACCTCCACTTGATGTTCACCAATGCCAAGATTTATAATGAAGAAGGATCTATCGTTTACCAGGATGCGGCTGCATTGGAGCAATTGGCATTTGACAAATTCAAAGAATTGTCCACCCATTTGTCTGATGAAGAGAAAGCCAAGATCTTAGACTTCCAAGAGTTTGATGAGCTCTTGAGCTTGAAACCCTTGGCGGTCAACTCCACAGCCATCAAACAGCCCGTCGAGTCACAACTCTCCAAAATCGACAACGGCGAAGAAATCGACAGTTCTTTGTTGGGCTTATCTACTGCTGCTGATACAGAAAATTCAACCCCTTTAACTTTAGATTAATCGAGCTTGAGTCCAGCACTTTCATTTCAAATCGTGTATAATTAAATATTTAAAGTCTCTGTAAAATTAATATACTATTAGATATCTTCGTAGCGAGGTAAACTTTCATCTATATGGGCATTATTAACGTTGTCATTCAATGCATGATTGAATAGATCAATGAATGTAAATAACCCGCCGTCATTGAATTTGATCTGGCCCTTAAAATATTGCTTTTTAGGAAAACCGTCACTGGCTATACTTGGAGATGCGGCACTAAAGAATATGAACTCCCAGTAATTTGCACCAAACCAGGGAGACACGAGTTTATGCGAAAGCTGAAGCACCGGTGCTAGCGACAAGTCAATCAGAAAGGTAGATATGTCACCTTGATGAGCCGTGATATATACGAGTCTTTTGGATGTCAAATATATATACCCGTCACTGGCATTGATATTGATGGAAGGTTTTTGATCTCCTTGCAGAACAATAGTTAAGCTCTGGCGAGACGTGGGGGAAAAGTACTTTAGCTTTTCAAGGCCATCCAGACTTGTTTCAAATGGTATGTCTCCCAGGCCTAGTAGGTCGTTGTAGTTTTCTTTCAATATAACATTATTGACTGACATTGCTGATCACATAATTGTCTTGGCCTCTGAGATCCGGGGAAGTACTTATCAGAGTCGCGCGCAAACCAAAACCCACCTGGTATTTCCACTGATATGTGAATACGCAATAATTGCTAGCATTACATGAATTCTTCGAGAGATAGTAGGTATAGATGGCACATTCAAATGGCGAACTTTGGTATAGAGCTTGATAGTAGATTTTTGCAGTTTTGTCGAACAAGTTTAATGATAGATAATTGGCTGCAAATACTTCGATCACTTACAATTTATTGCATTTTGAACCCAGTAAACATCTGTATTCTGGAGACAACAAAAACTCTCTACACTGGCCACTCCAAATGTCTCCTATGGAGATTTCCTTGTACTCCATCAGAGAAGAGCATTCTGAGGCAAAAATTGGCTGCGACTATACGCCCTCGCACGACCTCGGCATAGATGAAGAGTGTAGAAATTGCAAAACTAAGCCATGTAAGCAAAATGAAACCTTTCCGGTCGTTCAACCCAGCGTTTGCCAAAATATTCCTGGGTCCCTTGCCCAAGTTCCAGTACAACTTCAAGCATCTAGCCAGACCACAGCAATGTCAAGAGATCATAGATAAGTTGGACCTCAAGTCCAAGTACCCCAACTCATCTAAGCTCGATATCATCGATATATTTTCGGGATTTGGCTTACTTTCTACCATGATTAATTACGAATTAAAGCCTAGAAAACACATTGTGATAGAAAACACAAAGGTAAATGTGGGTCACTGGAAAGAACGTATTCAGCATCTTGAAGAAACCACAAATAACGTAGAGAACTTCGTGCTTTATCCCAAGGATGGCTACAAATGGGAGACTTTCGAAGAGCTCATTAACAAAGACAAAATTGTAAGCCCCTCGCACGTATCTAGAGACAAAGTGCACGATGAGCTACTTATCATAGGAAATGTGACCCCAGGAAAGTTCGGAGAGTCGTTGTTGGCTCAGTGGATAATGTGCTGTATATATAAAAACTGGTTGCAAAAGTATGGTAGAGTACGAATGCTCTGTATTGTGCCTGACGTGACTGCGATGAAGTTTATGTCCGGTAGCTCGTTCCACAAAAGAAATAAGTCCGCTATTAAAAGAGAGCTATACACTGAAAGTAAGTTAATTGCGGTCTCGTCACCCGAAGACTTCACTGAACCAGATGGCGCTGGGTATGATCCAAGGTTGATTTTGCAGGATACGCCTGTTTTGATACCGGGAAAGAGCACATTACCACTGAACAGTCAGTTGGCCATTTTGGAGATCATTCCCAAGGACGTTTCTGCTGAAAAGTTTGACACGTGGGAGTATGTTATCAGATCATTGTACTTCAACTCTTCACAAAAGATCAGAGATTCGCTAGCAAATATTGGTCCTGGTGCCGTGGAGGACTTGGCACCCAAATTGCTGGAAGAAATTCTCGAAAAGAGCGCCAGAGATCTCACCGTAGAGGACTGGAACGTTTTGTTCCATGTTTATGAGATGTGGCCTTTTAAACCGTCTGTAGTTGATATGATGGACATCGTGCAAGAAGACGCCCGTAGCGTCTGAGCAGCAAAAAAAACCTGTACAATAAATTAGAATGCATGTATATATTTATAGATTAATCAAGATTTTCACTAAAACGGGAGAGTTCGGGCTTATTTCCACTGGTGGCACGGACAGCTTCAATGGGTGCTGTTACACATCGGATAACTGCACTTTGCCGTTTTCGCTCGTAAATTTTTTCTGAAGTAGTCCTCCGAAGAGGGACTCCAAAAAGATTTGGAAGCGGGTCTAGCGTGTGTTCTACGGTCGATTCCAGCTTCTCATCGCGCAGCGAATAAACACTGGAGCCTATCACTTGTGAATGTTCCGGAGAAGCATGGAACGTTTTCATGAGCAAACTGTCTTTGATCCGCAAGTGTTTAACTTTGAACTCGTGCCATATTATATAAAGCAATATTCCACTGCCAATGGCCTCAGAGATGTAAATAAGTAAACGCTGGCTATTGTCAGCAGTCACTGCCATGCTCAAGACCGAGCTGGTGATCCCCATTGCAATTATCGCCAAGCAGCATTTGGCTGCGAAAAGCGTGCAACAAAAAAGAACAAACTTGGCCGAGGTGCCATAATTGACAAGGCCCCACAAGGCAACCATTAGTACTAGAGTGACAATAAGCACAGTAAAATGACATAGGAAAGTAATGTAGGATATGGCTACTGGGGTTTCCACCGAGTAGGTGTTTGCGGTAATACCGGATGTAGCATATAGAGGGTAGAGCTGCTCGTGTACAAAGGCCAGCGCTTCACTAACAAACGAGGCTAGAAAATGGCGGTTTAAAGACTTCAGAATAGTGTGTGATACCATCATAGTATCAGACATTCTTTCAGCAGATGTGAAGTTGTAGATGTGCTCTTTTAAATCGATTGAAACTCGCGATGGTACCCATTTGATAATCGGTTCAACTACGATAGTGACGGTGCCCAGAGATTCAAGATATCGCAGTTCATGTCTCAAGTAGGTATCCCGTAGCAACACGACGAGCATAGCATTTTTGTCAGTGGATGGCAGCTGTAGCAAAGGCACAATATCGATCAACGGCCGTTTGACCTTCCATCTGTTTCCTTCTATGTAGCAGTAGATGCTCACAAGTACCAAGTACGATGTTATCACCACCAAAAGTGACGGTTTTTCATATTTCAACCAGCTGGTGGACTTGAACTTACGAACCCACCTAAACCCTGGGTACTTGTACGAGGTAATAAGGTTTTTTTGTCCTTTTTTCCAGCTTTGTTTCATTCTTCAGCAGTATAGGTTAAACGGCTATTTTTTCGCAGCCACAAACGTGCAGCACAGCACAATGAGAAGGCATAGTCTTGATAGACAACGTAAGGGTAGCCAACCACACGCAAATCTAAACCTGCGTATCTACACGAGCTACAAGCTTCTGGGATAGAATGAAGTCCCTGGCAGCTACAGGTTTCAACGTACAGTTATTACATGTGAGTTTGGATTAAAGAAATATTTTATTACAGTATATACGTCCTCAGTAGTGACTAGTCTACCGGTACATTGGGTAAGTTGGCAAGAAGTTGGACCAACTTTTCACTATTGAATACACTTTCAGAGGCGTGTCCAAAGTATGAGGCGTTTGGTAATGCTGTCAAAAGCGCTACGATCGTCTGGCCCACCACTGACTGCTGGTCATCGACTTGGGAATTAGGCATTATATTACCGTTCCCATTATGTACAGGTTCACTGACCGGTTCTACGCCAGCGACTTGACTGTTATTTACCTTCCTTCTTTTGACAGGTCTATCGTCGTCGTCATCAGAGTCTTCGTCTTCGTAATTGTCATCAAGTTCAAACCGTTTGATCAAGTTCGAGCCCCCAAGACAGTATCGATCCGTGAACAAATCTATCGGGTCGTCAGCCGAGAAGATCTGTTCGTACTTGGTAGCAAAACTATGAGCCACATCAAGGGAAAGATAGTTTGATGAATACGAGATATACCTTTTGAACAATCTCTTCAACGAGGACTTTAATTTTTTGATTTGCATGTTTCTGTACTCCTTGATATGCTCTGGAATTTCGGGTTGCAATAGTGACTCTTCAAGATTGGCAATCTCTTTGGAAATGTTTGTATCTGAGGTTTGAATCAATTTTCTGATATTGTCCACATCATTGATATTGATCAAGTAGTCCAAATAGGCATACAAGAACTTTCCATGGGTAGAAAACGATTTCATTTTGAATGCCAAGTCGAAAATCTTGAGCGCTACTTTCTTGTTGTCTGAATAATGTTCGAGTAAACCGTTCTCAACATAAAATTCGTAGCCAATCTGGGGGAACTTTGATCTGGTCTGTTTGAAGACCAAGCGTGATTCCTTGATACCTATGGCTCTTTTGGATGCTATCATCAACTTGATGTAGGCCAAAGTGATTGACTTGGCGTAATCCTCCTGGAACTTCTGGAAACGAATGATCTGGCTCTGTTCATCTTTGGTCAAGTAAAGAATCTTTTTTGGTTCATCATCATCGTCATCGTCATCATCATCGTTTGCATCAGCACCGACTTTCTTGCTTTCATTCCCGTTTGTGGCATCAACCTCCATACCATTTGGTTCGGCAGAGTCAGAAGGGGGAGTTTCATCGTCATTCACTTGTTCCTCCTGGTTGTCTTTTTTGGGCTGGACTCTACTCTCTATGGACTCTATCTTTTCTGTTATTACTTTATAGTCAGCAGATAAATGGCTGATCAAGTTGAGATACATTTCTCTGGCTTTATCAAAGGTATTGTCTTTTTCGTAGAGCTCGGATATTTGGAAGGTCAAGAGCATGCTCTTGGGATTGAATGTCAATCCTTGACTCAAGATATCAATACTAGTATTGATATTGGCTTCTTCGTTATTTTTTAATAAATATTTATTAAACCGGAACCACAATTCAGGAACAAACGGTAAGGAAAATGTAGCTTGTCTAAAAGCATAGCGAATTCGCTTTTCAAGCAACGCAGAATCTTTCAACTCAAGAGTATTCTTAATTTCCATATCAATCCATTTCATGTAGTATCCCAATTGTCTTTTTATGTTGGCAGAGGTTTCATTGTTACCAGTTATTGAGTGGGGGTTGATCTCTCGTTTCAATCTCTTTTCAGTTACTATATGCCATTCGGTATTCCACGATCTGGCTACCATAAACTCGGCAGATTTCTCGGAGACGAATTTATTCGTGGTCGAAGGGTTTACATCATTTTCCCACTTTGCATACTCTTGCCACGACTTTTCAATACCTTCAGTTGGTATTACGAGAAATTTCTTATATACTTTTCTAATCAAATCAACCTTCTGTTGATGTTCCCAACTAGCACTGGGTGTCCAAGTCTTTAAGAAGTCTAAATAATCGTTCCACAAGTCCCCGCTAGAAATGTCTATTCCTACTTTATTTACGGCAAATTCAAACGCTTGAATGACTATACCTCTTGCTCTTTCACCTCCAGTGATCACGTCGTTGACTCGGCGAACATACGAAACATACAAGCGACATAACTCGACACTATCGGTGATAGCAAAAGATTCCTGAAAGAGGGCTTCTACTTTTTGGAACTCTCCGCGATTCAATTCAAAGTTGATATAGCTGCACCACTGAGTGCTCTAAAAAATGTTAGTAATTTCTTCTTTTCGTTCATCACATAACTGGTTAATTCATCGGATTAGCTTGAAAATTAAGGTAATGAGAGGTTATATTTATTAAATCTGAACTCCATAGTTCCACAAACTAGGTCGTTTGAATCCATATCAAGATATCAATATCTTGTATACGCGAACTTTCATTGGTTTTCTTTTGGTTTGATTCATTCAGACTTGAAAATTTTCAAGAATTAATTAAAATATAAATATTTAAAATGCAAGAACCAAGCAAAGTATCCAATTCAATTGGACATTTAAGCTTAAGTCGGGTGATGGTGGGGCGAAAGTGACCGTGAAAGTAACCGTAGATCATATCATCCAGTGATAAGATCCCATTACTCACTCCCCAATCTATATAGCTTGAATTGAAAAAAACCATGATATCCATCTCAACAAACCGATGAATTGAACCGATGCAATGAAATATTGATTAACACATACGTCAAACTTAAAGATACTCAAGTACTTGGAGAACACCGAACGTACTTGCTCTTCTTTATCTTTTTGTAAAACTTGTTTGATCAATCTGTTCCACTTGAGATAATCCAATGGATTGACTTCGAGGTCATCCTCGAGTTGCCCTATAACGTCCAACGTCAATCTTTTCTTCTTATCCTGTCGAGCGGACATTGTGGCTGATATATGTAGATAGATTGGCTGTATGCCGAAATGAAATGATAGGCTGTTTAGTTTGAAATGAAATGAGTATAAGGAACAATGATGAATGATGAAAGTAGTTTTGGTGGAATCTGCCGATGAACGGCGGAAGCGGTAGCCGCACGACCGTGTCACGAGTGCGGGTTGGTTTTGAAAGGTAGCAAAAAGGCACCGAATAGGCGAGAAACGTTACAATGCAGCTTCACGTGTGGGGAGAAAACGGGGTGATATCGATCATCTCGCCCGAGTGCCTTGCGAGCAGTTGGTTGCTAGAATTGTGCAATGTTCGGGTGGAAATTGTGACTTCGTGCAATACCAATATATCTGATATTCACCGGCTTCCGGTGCTATTGCACGAGGGCAAAAAGTACCAAGGATACACAGAAATATCGCAGTTTATAGACAGTGCAGGAAACCCAGCGGTGTTTGGGGTGGACGATATGACCAAAAAGCAGCAACTTGTAAATAGAGCGTTGACCAATATCGTCCAGGAAAAGGTGGAGTATGTGAACCAGTACAATCTATATATCAATACTCAAAACTACGAGAAGTACACCCGAAAACAGTTTCAAAAGTATTTCCCGTTTCCCATGATGTACAATCAGCCGCTCAAATTCTATAATAACGCGCAGGCCCAGATCAAAGTGTTGGGTCTTCATACTAATAAGGTGGGCTTTTTCAGTTTAAATGGCGGATCTGACGATATAGCGGAAACAGAGTATGTGCACGACGACACCGAGGAAAAAGACCAGGTGCCAATCAGCGAGCTACACGAAAGGCAATTGATTACCAAGTCCAAGGAAAAAAGAGTATTGAGAGAGGTGCAGAATTCGCACAAGTGCTTGAACTTGATCGACCAGTACTTGGGCCATTTCACAGCCATTCGTAACAAGACTTTCAAGGAAGGAGGCTTTGGGTATGTATTCGACGCCGATCGTATCAGTACGTCCGAAGTCTTGTTGTATGCGTATTTGCACTCGTTGACGCATGTCGATCTTCCAGACCACTTTGTTGCAACATTTTTGGCTGCGAAGTTGCCAGAGCTCCACAAGTTCACGAGTAACAAAATTGTCGAGTTCAACAAGAGGCTCTACGCAAACGCCAGCATTCGTGGACCTAAAGGAACCGAAATACCGAGCTTGTGGAACGAAATACGCTATGTATCTGGGGCTGTCTCCTACTGACCTCTACGCATACCTGCACTAGACATTTGGGGGTTACCCGGCTCTCATCTGGGTATAAAGACGGTCCACAATAATCTGTAGTGCTCAACACTCATAAGCACTGTATAGTAATAAACAACAATACCTTAGAAAATGTAGGTCTGGCAATCTCAGCATAGTTTCATTCTATACTATAACCATGTATCTAATGATGGAATTTCTTTGCCAAAGATCAAAAAGTTTGCGCTTGCTAAGTATCCATAAAGACTCTCGAAGGCTTTATGGGTCTACTACTTAACAAGAAAACTAACAGATGTAACGAAACCCAACGTTTTAACGAGAAACCTTATTCTTGGCAGTTCTTCAGTATTTCTCTTTCTTCGTCCCTGTTCTATTTCTTATCTACGTCATCACTCACACGCTTTCGTCGGACGTTTCGGGATGCAAAAATTTTCGAACCAAAACAACGCGGGAGATCAAAATTATACAAAATAATCTAATTTAGTAGTGGAGTATACACCCCTATTGACTATGAAGTTAGCAACATTATTCACATTAGCATCGGTGGTCGTAGGTACTGTCCAGGGTATGCACATTAGCCAAATAGCCGCTGAACCCACCGAGTCGCCACATCTCGAGAAAAGATACAGGGACGTAGTGGTCAATCCGAAGTACAAGGAATTACAAGATAAAGTCAAAAACGGAGCCAGCACCACTAATGAAGAGGGTCCCAAGCCATGGGTCAGAACCATTTCTTCAACCAAGGTTGAAATAGTTACTCCCACTGTGATCGCCAGTGTGACGTTCAACGCCAAACCCCCCAAGACTACCAACGGCTTAGAACCATGGGTTTCGTTAAATAAGGATGGAACACCTAAAACTATCAAGCCAAAGATCAAGAACGGTATTATTGCCAATGGCAAACCCACCTACGGTACTTGGTTTGCCACTGCCACCACTGCCACCTACGATAAAGCACAGTTGAAGGCGCACAACATGGCTGAAGACGAGATCTTCGAAGAAGTGACCTATGTAGAAGAAGACCCCACTGAGCACGCACTCAACCCATTGATCAGATGTACTCCTGACCACTACCACAAAAGGGGTCAGGCCAAAGATATTACGTCTGAACCCTTTTGTTTCCCTCGTGACAACCAGGTGTTGAAGATGGACAAGACCCATTTCGTTACGTGGTACTCCAACTTTTTCGGACCAGAAGTGGAGAAGGTCAAGATGCACTTGTCATATGTCAGGGAAAGCGGCAGGCAAAAAGGACTCAAGAAGAGATCGTCGGTGCTTGAAAAAGGAGGCGTTCGTGAAGGGGCCTCGTTCTTCACCAGTGAGTGGATTCCTAAATCAAAGGGGTTCTTTCCACTTACCATTGAGGAAGAGTGGTTTGGGGAGACCGATTTCTACAAGAAAATTATCATTTCTCTTCAGCCCGATAATGTTGACGAGCAAGACTTTGACCACTTGAAAAACCCCCTTGTGGTGGAAATCGCAAAGGGTGCCAAGGTCAACAAGGATACCATGGTGGATTTGAAGAAGTTGGAAGAAAAATACGAAAAACAGCATCTCAACATTGAAATCGAAGATGGTATCGACTATGAAAAGTACTACCTTATCATCGGTATGCCTACTGCCGTGATGATTGCTGCTGCCTTGATGTACGCCTTCGTTTACGCCAACAGATTTGATTTGAGCCACCTCAAAAAGAGAAAGTTTGCCAGAGACAAGACTACCAGAAAGAAGTTGTTCTTCAAGAGCAAGAGACTGGAGTACCAGCACTTACCACAGTTCAATAACGATATAGAGATGACAAAAAACGATTAGGACCCTAGCAAACACAAACATAAATAGTCATATACATAGCCAGCAGGCAAAACATGAACAAAACCATAGATTGTAGTATAACTTGTGATCATTCGTCACTCTGTGTATTCAGTGTACGAGATCATCGGGTGATGTGGCGTCCTGCACATAACCCTCGCTGATAACTGCTACGGTGCCACTTGAGATATTGCAGTGATTTCAGTGATCCACGTTCCCGCTTTCTGTTTTTGTATACCTGATACCAAGTGCCCAGAGACTTTTTCGAAGTGTTAACTATTATGTTGTTTGAATTTGACGGCTGGAGTCAAGGCTGGATCCTTACCCTCACATCGCTGTTGCTCTGCGTTTTGGGATGCAGTGTCATATTCCTTGACGACATCTACTACCTATTGGTACCGAAGTTCATAACTTCACGGTACCAGTTCCATCTACAGGAAAACTATACTCTTTTGAATGGATCCTTGGCATTCAGCTCTGGCTGCTTGCTCTTCACATCGTTGTACAGGCTTTTGCCAGCAGCTTTGAAGTACATCAAAAGTTCTGTTCCTGATGACACCAAGGCCACCTCAGGATCAGACAGACGCAATAATATTGATCTCATGGTGTCTTATATCTTTGGAGTGGTGATTTGTGTATCATTCAACGGGCTACTACATGTTTTAACCAGCGAATCGGTGGTTCATTGCAACCACGGAGGCCACGATACCGACGTTCCGCGCGCCAAATCGATAAATGACGATTATGGATCTACAAGAACGTTGTCACTGGAAAATGCTGCCAACGGCCATGCCCATGAACATTCTCATGGACATTCACACCAGCACTCAGCCCCCATGCCGCATCTGCACCAACATTCTCATTCACATTCAGCAGAAGATGAGCAGCAAGATGAGCAGCTAGATGAACACCAGGATGAACATGCGCCATTGAACGGTGCGAAAATAAGCCGAAAAAAATCTCTTTTGCACTACATCATACCAGTCAAAGAGGATTCTATAGGGGAATGCAAGGGCTACTCGTCGGCCGAATTGTGTCTTCACAACACTCCGGATGGTGCCAAGCTACACTATTGTGAGATACCTGCTCTTCCTGCTCATACTGGGAACGGAACGGAACCAGAATTGTCTCCCGTAAGTTCCCCAGAAGCAAGCCACCTGTCGCACCCGCACTCGCACCACCACGGGCACGCGGACCATAGTATGCACTTTCAGGACCATCACCATCACGTCAACTCGCCGGTATCAAGACTTTTGTTGATCGGAATTCAGACCACTCTCGCCATCACTCTACACAAACTACCCGAAGGATTTATAACGTATATTACTTCGGAAGCCAACCCTGAACTAGGCGTGTCGATATTCTTGAGCTTGTTATTCCATAACTTCACCGAGGGTTTCTCTATGTGTTTACCACTCTACTACTCGTTTTCCTCAAGTGCCTCTAAACGGTACGCAAAGCTCAAGGCGTTGTCAATCAGTGCGCTACTTGGCGGAATGGCGCAGCCGCTTGGTGCGTTTTTGGGTCTACTTTTTCTCAGAGCCAACAATGCGCATGCCGGTGACGAAATTATTGGTTTAGATAGGTTGAACTGGGTGTTTGGAGTCACCATGGCCGTCACCGCCGGCTTTCTTTCGGTTATTGGCCTTTCGATGTATGGGTCGGCGGTATCTTTTGGAGGCTCGCTGAACTTTGTTCTTCTTTGGTGTGTAGCGGGTATGTCTGTCATCGGTCTTTCGAGCGTTGTATCAGTGCACGATTAAATACCCACTCATAGAGTAATTATTTTGCAGCTATTTAGTTTGACGTATATCGTATCCCACGCGCGTAATCCAGAGCACGCCACTCAAAAAGAAACGTTTCTTGATATCGGCGCACGACCCATCCAGGTGTATGGCCAACATTTGCTCCTCGAACAGGTAGTAGCAACTACTATTACTTCAAACGCTTATCATATTTGTTCAATACATTAGTCGAGATACTCCTTCATACATCGGAGAATCCTAGATATATTGCACTGTTTCTTATATGTTGATATATACAATATTGACTTAACCAGAACAACCTCACAAAAACGTTTACAATCAAACATACTCACGTTGATTTCCGTATTATCCATATAGCACCGCCATTTATCTGCAAATATTCGATATGATGGCCCATGAAATACCTAAACCAATACATCAAGCACAGTTTAAAGCTCCCACTGACCATAACCAACAAATCAAACCCCCCAAGACTGAGAAGTCAGTCAAATTACATGACTCAGAAAGAAGGCTACCGAACGGAAAAAAAGTGGATTTCGGTAAACCATCATCTAAGGAAACCAAATCCAATTCTCTGAAGAAAAATTCAAAAAAGAACAGCGAATCCGCTTCTTCTTCTGCCAAATCAAAGAAAGGCAAGAGCGGTTCTGCATCTCTACCAAACGGGGAAAAACCAAACTTTTTCAATGACAAAAAAGAACCTAGAAAGTCAAAGAATACAAAGGAAAAGAAAGCTGGTCCAGAGGAGACCTACGCCGGCTCTTCGTTCCATTCGTCTCCAGCAGCTTTGGCCTTGCCTAAACCTTCGTTTAAAACATCACCCAAACAGGCCAACACAGTATCTAGCGATGAGCTCAATGGGTCTTCCGTAAACTCTTCCAGCTCGTCTTCTTCGCCTTCTTCAAATGTGGCCCATGCCCCACCTCAACATCCAGTGACAGCTTACCCTCCAGGAAGTATTGTTCCTCCAAACGGTATGATGTATCCTCCTCACCCTCATTTAGCCAATCAGTTTATTCAACCAGGGTTTTCATACAATTATTCACCTCAAGGGTACATTCAATACCAATATCCAGTCGGAATGCCTCCGCACTATGGTCAGATACCCCATCAGCAACATGCACCCATTCCACCACTGGGTCCTGGCGTAGCTCATCCAGGCTCGAACAATATTGTTTCCCACTACCAACAATCGTTACCCACCTTTCCAGGATACGGACATCCTAACCCTCAACCACAGGGAAACGCGGGTCAAAAAATCACATTTAATGACTTGTTAGGTTCAACTAAGAGTTGAACTGTTGGATCATACTAGATTGTTTTATACTACTATTTTTTTTTATCAATTTGTTTGCTATTTACCTGTTACTTTCCATTTGCGGTTTGATTTTAAGGATGTATTATTGAGTGCAGGGTTGCACTCAAACGGTCTATTAATGGAAGGATTTACTACTTGTTTATGATTTTTCCTCGACATTTTTTATTCAAATGTGATTACTACTTACTCCTCAGTTCCCCAAACTTGATTCGACTGGCTTGATCAATGAATTGGCTTTACTGTTCGGTTGTTTAGCGCAGTCCCATTCGCACTTCTATTCAAGCGCATCATTTATGTCTGTTACGATTTCTTGTTTGGCTTCAGTTCGGTTATACTCAACTTTTACGTATTTTTATTCTACTAATCAGTAGGAAAATCACATAGAAATACGCTCATTTTGGTGATAGATTTCACCAGAGAAGATTTTCCCAAACCATAGAAGCTTTCACATTTTATATGTACTACAAATCGTGCAACTTTACGATTTATCTGACCTTAGATTCAGTGATAATATTTTTCCAATATCACCCTTATTCATCTCATCAAGAAACACTACAGATGCGATCAGATAACACTACGTTTCACCTAGCCTGAAAAGAAAATGCCTAGGGCAACCACTCATTAACATCAGACAATTCTCTCTTCATTACCATCCATCTAATTTAGTTTTTTCTCTGAGTTATATTTTTTTTCCTTGCCAAGAGTAATGCTTTTAGCGTAACAACAGCAAGGCTTTTTTTAAGCTCCCTGAAATATACGAATTACAATAAGTTTGACCAAATTGCACTCTATTTATTTTCCGAGAGGGACAACATCAGAAAATGTCTTCGAATCTCATAAATATACCCTCAGACGAAATTGTTGCATGTGTTGTACCAAAATTGGCCGAATTTTATCATTATTACCGGCCCGAAATACTCCGATTTCGCGCACAAGAATTGCGAGGGTGACAAAACAAAAGAAAATAAGGGTGCAGTTGTAGTTATAATTTGAGAATTATGAGCGCGCAGCCACAGTGACTCGGACAAAATCAGTCGCCTGTCAAGCCAGTGCCTATTAGCAGACTGGCGCGTCGACGCTGCTTACGATGAAATTGATAAGTGTATGCATTCGAAATTAAATGATTTAGTAGATGAAATCCGTAGCCAAATGTAGTATATCGGCGCTCTCGGAAAACCCTGTAAATCTGTCACTTTGATTGCAAATTATTAACTAACTCGGTGCGCGAAAGCCGCTTTATCCTTTTGTCCTTATTGTCCATTTTTATTTTGATGAGTGAAAACAAATTGATTTTAAATCTCAGATACTTGTTTTTCCAAGAACTTCACAAATAGTTAACAGTGATAGTCAACAGTGAGACTTAACGAGTGATAGTGTGAACTTCGAACTATTGCTCGATAAAACCTACTTAAACTATATCACACGCCACTGTTAAAGATACCCAAAATGAACGGTAAAGAATTAAGGATCGCGGCTCTTCTCTTGTTGGATACGGTGTTTTTCCTTCTCGAAGCCATTATCGGTTACTCCGTCCACTCTTTGGCCTTGGTGGCCGACTCGTTCCATATGTTGAATGATATTATCTCCTTGGTGATTGCTTTCTGGGCCGTCAGAGTAAAAAACGCCAAACCTGCCGATGGCAAATACACCTACGGATGGCAAAGAGCCGAAATTTTGGGAGCCTTAATCAATGCTGTGTTTCTTTTAGCTCTTTGTTTCACCATCATCATCGAAGCCATCCAAAGATTCTTTGAACCTGCTGAAATCAGCTCGCCTAAATTGGTCTTGGTGGTTGGTGTTGCCGGTTTGATCAGTAACGGTGTGGGCTTGGTGTTATTCCATGAACACGGCCATTCGCACGGCGGCGGCGGCTCGAGCCATGGACACGAACACGGCCACAGCCACGGTGACGAAGAAGCTCAGAATGATGCTGTCGAGTCAGGATTCTACGGCTCTGGCCATGCAGCGGGATCCTCTTCCAATGTAAACGACTTCCTTCCTGGCAATGTTGTTGCACAATATGCGAACGAAAGCAGTCCCTTGGTCTCCAAGCACTCCCACAGTGGATCTGTAGACGAAGCCAAGCCAGCAAAGAAAAAGTCCATGAATATGGAAGGTGTGTTTTTACACGTTTTGGGTGATGCCTTGGGAAACATCGGAGTCATTGTAACAGCTTTGTTCATCTGGAAGACTGACTATTCCTGGAAGTACTTGACGGATCCTCTTGTTTCTTTGCTTATCACCGTGATTATCTTTTCATCTGCATTGCCATTGTGCCGTAAATCTTCCAAGATCTTGCTTCAAGCCACGCCTCCCAACATCAACACCGGCAAAATCATCGAAAGTATCTTGAAATTGAAGCTGGTCAAATCCGTACACGACTTCCATGTTTGGAATCTTAACGAGGACATTTTGATTGCATCCCTTCACTTGGAAATAGAAAATTCTAATCCCGGAAATCCTGCCCACTTTGATTCAGGCAGTTTCTTAAGAGTGGTTGGTGAGGTGAGAGAAGTTTTGCACAAATTTGGTATTCACTCTGCAACAATCCAACCGGAAATCACAGAACTTGATGCTGGCAGAGCCGTGCAGAAAAAAGCCAGTGCCTACGGACAGTCCAGCAAATTGAACTGTGTGGTTGATAATTACTCGAATTGTGACACCGACCAATGTCAATAATGAATTAAAATACTAGGTTTTCGTAGTCGGGCTCATGCGCTACTGTTTCTTGACTCTAAAAAGCAAATTGTACCATGGGCCTGCTTAGACAAACTACATTACACTCACTTATACAACTTAATATTAATCTATGAACTACCCACTAATAACTCGGGCGCCTGTCTTTATTAAAGCTCTTGTAAGTATTTTCATTATTTTCTGATCAATTGTTCCGGTTTCACCAACTAAGACCTCTACTATCGTCGATATTTGCTACCATTGAACTGCAACTCGAACATCTGGACCCGAATCTTCTCAAAGAGAACCTGCTAACAGAACTAGCAACTTCAGTAGAGTCCATAGAATTTTTTATTTTTGAAGAGCCATCGCTGCTTTTACGGAATATTTCTGGCGGCTTGGAGCTGGTTGCAATTTTGAAGTATTTCAAGAACAGAAATCTGGATTTCTTGCTTTCTGATGAGGATGCGGAGTATGAACGGCTCAAACTGTCAGGACTTGTGTCTTCACAGTGTTGGGATTTTTGAGACAATTCAGATGAAATTTCGACTGTGAAAGGTTGCTCTTCGATGGAGCCTCGGCCAAATTCGTGCTCACCAAGATTTTGCAATGATGTAGACAATTTACCTCTGTAAGGGAGAATGAAGTGAATCGAGATTGTAATTGAGCTGCTGGGTATGTGAGAGCATGCTTGGTGGAGAAAAGATCTTTAGTTCAGCTTGGTGTCTTTGGGTCCTTATCAAATCTAGATACAGGGCTATGAATATCAGTAATGTGGCTCGGTCATCATCTGTTAACGAAGATCTGTTTAGATCCACTATAGTGTTTATGAGGCTTTGGCCAAATAGATGATAGTCTTCTTGTTTTAGTACGTCGGCTTGGGCGTCAGTGAAGTTTTGTACCAAGTCTTTCGGTATAGGTTTCTCGTTATCCAAATAGTCGATAATCACTGTTATCAATGCAAGCAACACCAATATTTGGTATCTTGATTTGATCGGCTCAAATCCATCGCTTACCAATTTTTTGACGTCATATATACTCTTGACTTTCGAATTTGTCTCTGAAGTCGGGGTCACTGCTGCTTTAAGCTCATATTGGTATATTTTGGAAGCTATTCTGTGCAGAAAATTAGCAACATTTGGCAAATATACCAAAGAGTTTTTCGCAGCCATTGCCTTTGCAGATGCGGCTGCATCAACTGTAGTACAGTATGTGCAATTGTTGGTACGTGGGAGTGAGGTTACCGCAAATGAGTATTTCTTATCAATTGGGGAGCCAATGCTGCAGTCATCTAGGATATTCACCAGGTTTATTTCTATAATTTTGAGTTCTTCCCATATAGATTTGATCCTTTTGATTTGGGAATTCGAAAAAGACAGCTTTAGAGTATTGTTGGCGTCCATTGTGAGCTTTACTGTTTGTTAAGGCGTTCTGGTAGCTTTTGGCAAATGTTCATACAACTACAATATATATATATATATATATATATTTCCTATTGTTCGGTTATGCACAGAACGGGCTTTAGTACAAAATGGGAAACACCAAGTTATATCAAAGTACGCTCTTAATGACACTGCACCGTTAAAATAATAGACTTTTTTTTTAGTTTTCGGGGCGAAGCTGAGAACGTTACATCAGGTTGCGGCTAAGGAATTGCTATGTCAAAGGCAAACACCGCAGAAATTCCGTATTCATTATCGCTGGCATTTGACCTGAGATATGTTTTGGCAAGTTGAGTTGCCACGTTAAACGATACATCCTACGAGAGAGACTGGAGTTGTCAGCATTAAAAAGTAGAATTCTGTCGTAGCATTCACCCGTAACATCAAAGTAGAGCCGGGTTTCGTATCTAAATAAAAGAAACTTTAAGACCCTTACAATCTATCAGACGTGAACCCTCACACATTATTTCACGTGTGTGTGGGAAATCACGCCAATTATTGGGCCGGAGATCACTAATTTCATGACACACACCTTCTACTTCATCTTTCATGTCAACCAGGCCGGTCCGTACGTACCAACCTGGTCAACTCTGGGCAGCTGAATACACGACGCGAGATGCATTGCGCGTCCAAAGCCATAACGTGTGAGCGGCCGCAGCTTCGAGGGTCCATCTCGCATTCTGCCTCATGTAGAGCGACTAATGTCTAAATATAGTTTGTGCTGGCATACGTTCTATAAGGGAAAAAAGCCGAAACTTAATTCTATCCACACTTTTAACACTATATAGATTAGTGGCGCTGCTATATCGATGTCATATAGCAGGAATGGCCGGCTTAGCATACCATAAATAGCTTTAAAGATGACTGAATGTGTGATTCAGTTTGTTACTACTGTGATTCTTTGTGCTCGCGAATTACAAAGCATCTAAATTTAGACCGAATGTCTTGAAACTATATCGTATTGCCCTGTCAACACTATTACCGTGCTGGCTATGCAATAGCCGTATTGTTCTCAGATAATAAGAGTACAATACATAGCCTAACCCATCATTCTCTGGCAGCACTACAGAAATCAACCAAGCATTGACAACCGTGTTTGATGTTAATATTGGACGTGCGACCACAAAATCAATTGGGGATTTTCTATATAGCTCAGTGCACAGTACTAAAGGAAGCACCGGAATTTATTACTGAGTCCCGCTTTGAAAATGCGTGTTTTCCAGAAACAATGCTTTTTCTTATAAACGAGAGCTTGGATTTTTTCTTCTGCAACTTCTTATCAGAGCTGTTGTCTGAAGGCTCCTCATCAAAAGAGTTCAAGTAGGCGTATGAATCGTCTTTGAGTTCGTCAGAAGAATTATCGTAAATAGATATGCGGTTAGCTATCCGATTGGGTCTACTTTGGCTGTTAGAACCCGTTATGGTGGTTTCAGAAATGTTGTCGGCTTCATCCACATCGATTACCCTATTTGGTGTATCGACGCGCGCGAGCTCGGCCCTTTTGCACCGTTCTACTTCTTCATCGAGAGAAGATGTGTCGTAATCCAACTCGCTGGGTGAGTATAGCAGTAATCTAGAGGACTTGACTGATGTCTCGCTGTAATTCGATCTGGTGTCTCTATTGATTGAGTCTTCACGATTGGGACGGTTAAGCGCACTGCTATCGGTAGATGATCTCGATCCTTTGAGAATATTGGTAAGCTTGCCTTGCTTTTGGGAGTGCGCACGCTGCAGTTGTTCAGTTACAGGCAATTCGACGTCCGGGTCGCACGAACTTTGGACCAAATAGGTCAAAAGTTCTGATAAAAATGCATTGAAATCCAACTGCTCTTCGAACAAAAGCGCGCTGCCGAAAACTTCACTCTTGTACTCTATTAAAGTTAAAATAAGCGCCTCACCAAAAATCTTGTAACTGTGCAAATCTATACCGTAAACTCTAGCATTGAGTTTGGCCATATAGTTAAGAAGAATATCAGGAACCAGCCTGTTATATTCGATACAGTTGATCATTATGGCAATCATCTGGAGAAGTTGGATTACTTGGTAGTTTGACTCGATTGCCTTGAATTGCAAGGGATTCAATTTGGTCAAGTCAAACAACTCCAATCGTTGTGACGTGGAATTGTATTGCGACTTTCCCTCGCTGGATTCTATTTCGGTGAGCATAATTTTAGTGCACAATTTGGATTGAAAAAGACGAAGGTTCGCGAGATTATACAGAAGTGAGGGGTAATAGCTGGATGCTGCTGCTTGTGTTTGTGAAGAGGAAGCCAGAGCAATTTTCTTTTTCTGAGACCCACTTGCTGATGACGCGGCTGTTGCTGCAGTTGAGGTGGTTTGTGCGGTCACTAAGGTGGATGTAGATGCAATAGACGAAGTGGTGCTAATTGATTGGAAAGAGGCGCGTCTGTTGACAGCTGGCGGCTGGATTTTGGTGGAAACACCGTTGGTGTGTGATTGAGAATGCGAAGCTGGAGGCGCTACACTTATGATATCAAGCGATTTCCATAGCTTGTTGATGTTTCTGATTTGGGGCTGGGAAAATTGAAATGAAGGTTGGCCAAGTTCAGCCATAGTTGTAATGAATGTAGATGGTGGTATCACGTGTACTTGTCGGCTACTATATAGCCATTCAAGTTCAACTTATCAAGGTGAAAAATTCACGATATATGCAAATATATATACCAATGATTTGCGGGACGTATCTTGCAGGACAAGGCAGTAGGAGAAAAAAGTTTAATGAATAGGACAAGATTGATGTGAATAGGTGCAAGAAAGTTGGAAAAAAATATAAAATATACCGGAAAATAATTGAAACTTTGGAGAGATACTTATGTGAGAGAAGCAAGGTGCGATATCGCGGTGACGATGTACTGAGCACTTTGTACGCTTATTTTTCAACAAGGAGGAGAGGTCAAACAGTGCTAACTTAGGGTTAAATACGGGAAAATAATAACGAAGCCCGCATTGCAATTGGAATACAGATGAGCATTACTGTGCAATGGCCCATGTCATAATATTGCCTAAATAGCATAATTGTATTCGTACTAAAAATTCCTCGATTGTTTCTCTCAAACTAGAAGCAATATCTACCGAACCGCTAACGTAGACGCGATTGTAATCTGCAAGTGCGCTCCTGTATCAAGAAAATTTCCACTTTATAATACAATAGCTGAAACAAAGAAGGGTTACCAATCATTGTTTTCTTAGTTGGAAGCAAGTTTGTGACAGGAATGCTGACGAGTAATTAAAGTTCCCAACCTGTTACGACCAATTGTTCTGCCCAAGACACGAGCAAAGGAATGAATTACAATTCAAGTCAAAATCCTCAGATTGTTGGCTCCAATCCTGGTGGCAGATATGGTTTTTTTGCTAATTACATTCGCACTAGTGTATATGGCGATTTCGCCCTGACCGTCGGGGGTAGCCTGTGTCGTTGCCTGCAACTTAGATGAATTAAACCAATAAAATCGTTCGCCCGATTTTTCTCACCAAGATTATTTTTAATGTACACCTTATTTTTTTTCCTCAATCTGGAGTCGCGTCTTAGTGTGTTCTCGAAAGATGATCGTAGTACAGGCAATACAAGGAGATTGAACCCCTTCGCAAGAAGTTGAACACTGTCGTTTCACGTCCCGATTCCAATGTTTTTTCTCCCTATTCATAAATTGTAGACTTGAAATCGTGGTGTAATAATAGAACAAGACAATATCATAGACTCCAGTGATATCAACTGGGCAGCCTGAGACATATTCTCCGCAACTCTATTTTATGCCTTGACTAGGTACTGCGGCTAATTACTTCAAGAATATCCATATTCGACTAATTAAATTTGGCGGCGTGCGTATTTCCGCATTGGGAAACCAAATCGAATTCTGGTCTCGATCTACATTGCGAACAGCATAGTTTTAGAGTACAGGTTTTACGAGTGGAGGCTTAGTTCTCAGGCGATATTGGTGCTGCATCGGCTATATAGAGGCGCGTCCCCTACTTTCAGTGTTGTATCATGAGTGAAAACTTTAATTTGACAATAGATGCCAATTTATGGTCTCATTTCTCAGCACAAGCCACTAAAGGGCTCAACAAATGCTTTGTCTGCTTATTTCATTTCATGTCTTATCATTTCAATAAACCTTTTAAGTTTACTGAACAAGTAATCGTATACTCTAAAGAAGGCAATGAAACTCATCGCTTACATCGATGAGCTTCACGGTCTATTCTTCTACACATAGAGAATTGTTGAACAATTGAGAACCGCCTGGCTCTAATGCTTGTCAACTCGGCTTGTCACTATTCTTGTTCGTTTCTTTTTCAAAAAATTTTCATTTTGTTCAGGTATATACTCGAAATATGTATGGTACAAATAAGTAAATCATAGTCAAGCTAAACTTTACCCCACATATTAAAAAGATCATTGGTAAACTGACCTGTCAAGTTGAAATCCAATTTCAAAAGTAGGTTCTCCGCCCTCTCTGTTTCTATTCCCTTATCAACAATGCCCTCCAAAAGTATGGGTTTCAAATAATGTACTAAAATAAAAAGAGAGAAGGAATTGAATTGATGTCGATTATGAATCAACAATCTTCCTTATTTGAAACACACCTTGACTTCTAGTGGACGCTATCAATTAAGAGAGCCACAAACTCTTTTGCTTTAGTTCTTCCTAATAGCCGAGGGGATTTTATTTTCTCTTGACCAAAAGCAATTAATTGTGGAGTACCGATCAGCTTAACTTTGAATATTAAAAATCATAAGAGGATTTCGAATCTTAATTTCAAAAAAAACCTCTTTGCCATGAAATTAAAAAAACCGAAATATGTATAGCCTTTGAACATGCCGCCTGTATTAAGTCATTATTGCCATGAAAAATTTTCGTCAAATCTTACCTCCAGGGTACGATTATTGTAGTATTTAAGCAAAGACGTCGTATGGACAGTCTTTAACCAGGTACTTGTTACCCTTTCTAGCAGTGTGCATCGATCTTGTATCAATGGATCTTCTGGTTGATCTTTTTGATGAGGACAAGAAAGAAAATCCAGAAAACGTGGAGATTCTCGACTCAGCAGAGTGAATCGATGCAACATCGCTATGCATAGTAGACTTTCTGTAGTTGCGAGAGTAAGTTGAAGCATTAGAGGATGCAACCGTACTTCTGGAGGACGACGAAGAGAATATCGACGAGAGTCTCTTTCTAAGAGATTTTCTCTTTGGTGGGTCAATATTCATTGATTTGTATTTCATAGCAGCAATTTCTTGATTAGACATATTTGGTTCCATGTGAGTTCTGGAAGACATGGAATTTAATCTCTTTGCCGTACTAGTCTTACGCTTAATAGCTGGTGAAACAGTTCCGGGACCAAACGAGTTCAACATATCAAAGCAATCTTCATCGCTAGATCTGCTGGATGCAAGTGAGTTAGAGCTGTTGAAAGCAGCATTTTTGGGGCTAGACAACGATACGACTGAGGTCATGGCAGCAGGCATAGTAGGGGGCTTGGCAAAGACATTCTCGGCTTGGTTGAAACCAAGAGTCTCCATCTCCTTCTTCAACACAAACGAACTTCTCATGAATCCAAGAGAAGCTCTGTTTTGACTTGTTTGTGACTTATTTGAACCTAAGAGGAGCGAAGCAGCTGAGCCGCTGTGGGTATTAGTAAATGCAGATTTGAGCTGTTTTGGTTGGGTGGTGGGTTCAGATAATGGGGTGATAGAGCTGATTTCACTGCTCTGGGAATACTGAGAGGTTTGTCTGTTTTCCATTTGGAACTTATTAAAGACTGGAGAATCAACCCCAGAACTAATAGACGATCTGTAGCCACTGTTATGCAAGGATAAAGTTGAGATACCAGAACTAACTTCATCTGTAGACGATCTATCGTTGACGCTTTCCTCTCCGTAGTTGGAAGATGCATTGTCATCGATGTCGCTGTCGTACTTGGACGACTTTTCATCAAAGTCCGTGGCTTCCAGGATTGGTGCCAATCCTCTGAGACCAAAGCTGTTGCAGTCGATTTGAGATCTTTGGACAGGAATCGAAGGAAGTTCCTTACTCTCCAAGTCTATTGGTTTGGCTTCAATACTTTCCTGAAAGTAAGGGTTGACTTCAATTTCTTTGGACACGTAAGCGTCTTGTTCATCAGCTTCAGAGGATTCAGACGACGAGATCAGAACCGACTTGGTTCTTCTATGTCTTCTTCTGGGATCAAATTTAGGTTGATACTTGACTTCTTCTTCTTCTTCTTCGACTTCTTCTTCAGATGAAGTGTCAGCAATAACGTTGAATTGTTTTTCTTGTAACTTTCTGATCAACGAAGGAGGCTCGTCAGCTTGAGCAACAACGGTATGTGGCTCCTGCAATGTCTTAGCAGGGCTCACATTGGCAGAAGGAAGTTGAATGGTACTGTAGCTAGTGTCGTCCACTTCTTCAGTGGCTTGCTTTCTCAAAGGAGACTTGACAGGATAGTCAATTTCTTCGTTAATGGAAGAAGCACTAGAAGAAACTGGAGAACGGCCCAATCTCTTGTTCTTTCTTGGGTCGAATGGAGCTGCTGGAGGAGTGCTGAAGACCGAAGGAGCGCCGGAAGACAAGAGAGAAGACAATGATGCCGACATGTTGGATGACGTAGAAACTGGAGTGTGGATCTTTTGGAAGGTGGTACTGGTAGGAATCTTCACAGAAATAGGCTCTGTTTTATCTTGCTCATTTCTTCTGAATCCTCTGTACTTTTCGTTGCTCTTCAATGTGAATTGAATAGTATTGGCTCTGTCCAATTCTGTTGGAGCAGCACGAGCAGCACGAACAGGAGCAGCAGCAGGAGCAGCAGCAGGAGCAACACTAGGAGAGACTGGGATCATACGAGGAGGAATTTCTGGATCCTCTTCTTCTTCTTCTTCCTCTTGTTCTTCTGGATTTTCCTCTTCTGGCTTCTTGATGTTCAATGGCTCAACGTCACTGACTTCTTCAGATTCAGATTCTCCGTTACCTCCATTGCTGAAGGTAGAACCGACATCCGACTCACTTCCGTCGTCAACGCTAGCTAACAACGAGTTGGCCATGTAAATGTATACCTTGATCCAGACCATTTCCAATTGGTTATCAAACTTGCCGTTACCCAACCATTGCTTGAATGTCTGTATCAAAGCAAGACCCATCTGCTCCAAGTATGATACCGATGCACTTGCAAATTGACTGTTCTCACGAACAAAGTGATAGATGAATTCATCCATAGTCTGAGCATCTTCAATGTACGAAATAACATAGCTCAACATATCACCAAACAATTGGCAATGTGTCTGAAGAGAGTCACCATTGGTGAAGACGGATTTCAATTCGGGATTTGCGGCCAACAAGTTGGAAAACAACCTAGGCATGAATTGATCCTTGTGATATTTATTATTTGCTTGCAATAAAGACCATGAGGACTTTATTTGGACAAGCTCCTCTTGGCTTAAGCTTAACTGTTCAGTCATCTTACTATTAAACTGAGAACGAGTTATTTCAAAAATGCCTTATTAACAATTTTGTTTGAAACTGCTAGACGAACATAAGGAGGAATTCCTCATTTCCTTTATATATTTATTTGTTTATTTGCAATCATAGTCATTCTTTCCCCATCCTAGTAATGATTCCCCAGTGTAGAAATCATCAATTACTGGAATTTCCTAATTTAGTATCAAGATTAAATGGGCTTTCGCTACAACTGGTGTCAAATTGATTTTCGGTCCCCTTGCCAATTAAGGTGCCTAATTAGGCAATTAGCTTCCTTTCCCAATGTGGCAATGATAGTAATTTGGCGGCGCACTCCTGTGCTTCAACAATCCTCGAATTTGCGAAGGCACCCTCGCGAATTTCCCGATGCGGAAGTGAGGAGGTTAATTCATATGGAGTAAGATGGCCCTGACAGAGAAGTATGTGTAGCATGGAATAATCATGGAAGAATGGATTGTTGGAGTTTTCTGCATATGCTTTTTCCCTTGGGGCCTTTGACTGATTGGGTTCGAAACCATTTTAGAAGAATCGTGCATGCTACTCAACGTTGTCTCGGTAATTCTTAAGGTATAATACAGTTTATTATCTATCTATTTAAAATACTTGAACATCCTCAGCTCTCACTTTCGACCTTCACTCTTTTCGACTCAGAAGATTGTGTTTCTTGTGTTTCTTCGACTGCGGTTGCTAAAGATGAGCTTGAATCCACCGTGGACGTAGAGGATACATCCTGAGCATTGGACTCTTCACCACCCACCCATGTTTCGGCTTTCACCAACTGTTCGTTAAACACATTCGTAAGCTTTGTTATCATATCCAAAGACTCCTTTGCAAAAACAAATATTTTATCGTTCGCTTGCGCTGAAGTCGTGTTAGATAAGGCTGACTGATGGATAGTCGAAGGTAACTTCAATATTATATCGCGAATATTGGCTTTGAGATCATTATTCTCGGTCGCTGATGTTGTACTGTTTGTAGAAGCTGGTGAAAGTCCTTCGGTAGAAAGTGACGAGGGTCTGAAGTCTGAAATTAAATGGATGATTTTCTTCACAGTAGTGGCGATTTCAGTCTTGGTTTGTTGAGCTTCTTGGCTAGGTATGTCCAGACCTTCAGTCTGGATCTTATTATCAGAACTGTAATCGTGCTTCTCTTGTTCTTCTTTCTCTAGTTCTTCCTTTTCTTTTTCTTGCTCCTTTTCTTCTTGCATCTTCTTCTCACGCTGGTCTTTGATGGCTTGTTCACGATCACTGATCTTTTGCTGTAAGAAATTCACACTGTCATTAATATGGTTGTTGGCCAAGTGTAATACATGCAAGCAAAACTGTAATCTCTTTTTGGTTTCGATCGATACTGATTTCACATCTTCGCCATCTTGAGGCAACCTTCTCTTTTTGGCAGAGCTGGATCCCTGAGACTCGCTCTCTTTTCTCTTGGCAGCTTGGTGTCTATTATTTAAGTTCAGTTCAATCTTGTTCACCACCGGAATGGCTGCTTTTTCTACGATTTCAGCAGCATAGTTGAAAGGAGCATAGTTTCTCTTGGATGTCTCATAATACTTGAGGGCATTGGTGACTATGGGATGCTTGGTTACCTGATTAACGTGTGTCACCAAAGGATGTTGATTTGCCAGAATCGGAGGAAGCCTTCCGTCTGACGGACCAGGCGATGAACTGGCGGTAATAGATCCAGAGCCTGGCGAGTTCGCACTATTAGTAAGTTGAGTTAAGGCTTCAGCAGCAGTGACAAGATCGGCATCTCCAGGCCTCGAGTACTTATGTCCGGGCGAGCCTTCAATAGAATATGACGGAGGTGGTGTAGGCGATAACGAGCTTGAAGAATCTCTTATATCTTTATTCACAGACATATTTGCAATTCAGTATTAAATATTAAACAATAACAAGAGCTGGTCTGTGTGGTCTGGAACGAAACGCCAACGGAGATGTGTTTTCAAATGTTGATGGTAGTAAACTCGAATTATAAACTACTCGATTACGTCGCGTCAGAATCAACCTTTGAAGCAGGTGCCTTTAATATATCCCAACACTTGGGTGTGTATTTGGAAATCTTAGTCTTCACCTAACCTCCTCACTTGAGGTAGATCGCATGTGAGAAAATTGTAAAAAAATACTGCTGTATGCACACCAGTCCAAGGCTCTAGCGAGCACAAGAGGGGGGGATTTGCCCCACGAACATGTTTGGGCAGGTGCATATGAAATGTAGCGATAGATAATTAGATTCATTCACGTACCACCAAGTGGTTCCAAATAGATGATTAGAGGGGAGCTTCTAAGCCAAGTGGCTGTGGAATACTATTGATACGACTATTTCAATTAACCCCACACTTTTAATCTCATGATGTGAGGCATAGAAGACTAATCTACAATCGGGGTATAAGTTTATTGGTTACTGACCTACAAAATCCAACAAACCCGGGCACAAATGCATAACCTGTGCTCTACTGTGTGACGGTGCCTGAGTGGCAAAAGCTGCAATGTTCCACTCTCGCTGTATCTGGTATATGCACATTGTATAATACTTGTACGTGTCAAGCCTGGAAGCACGCATGGCTACATCAATATGCTCTTACTATCGCGTGTGATTCTAGGGCTCATATCTTCGGAGTTTTGTAATTTTGTTGGGTGCGACTTATTTAGTAACGATCTGGCATCGAGTGAAGGAATGAGTATAGTTTGAACACAAGATCGATCGCGCCAGTGCCTTGCACGAAGTAGCTAACCATGTAATTAGTGCGTGACTCGTAAATAATATTGTCATTCGGAGTGCCCCATGTGATACATAGACAACCCGTTCAATTACATTAGATGAAACATGAAAACATCAAGGTATTCTGCGGGCTTCAACTACTCAATAACAATTATTTTTAAAAATGCAAATATATAAAGAATTAATAAACAAAACGTACTATGTACAGCAATTAAAGGCAAACTCAGTTTACTCTTTGGACGACTGAACATATTCAGTAGCCTTGGCCTTGACACGTGCAACCATTTGCTCGTCGCCCTTTTCTTCTTCAAACGATAACCATTTGCTGAAGAAGAACTTGGCCTGTTTTCTGGACAACTTCTTGGACAAAACTCTTTCAAACAAGTCTTCGACCTTTTGTTTGGCGTTTTGCTTGATTTCTTGATCGATGTAAACATTCCACAAATCAATTCTCTTGGATGCGTCTGCGACCAAACCTTCGAATAAAGATCTTCCTTGCTCGGCGTCTCCCTTGGTGAACTCCATCTGGGCGAACTTCTTGACAACCTCGATGTGTTCCTTCTTAGGCAACACCTGTAAGGCCTTTGCCAAAACCTCGTGAGCCTCTGAGTTCAATTTACGGTCCAACAATGACGAACCGTATTGGACCCAACTGCTTGGGAACTTACCAAACTTCTTGCACATAACCTTGTACAATTCGTCGGCTTTTTCAAAGTTTTCTGACATGTTGTAGATTCCCACCAACTTTTGGTGCATCACGAATGGATCCATGTATTGACACGACCGCTTGAAGGTGTCTTCGAGGGTGTCTTCTCCACCGAAAGTGTTCTCCAAGTTAAGCAATGCAATCCAGATGTTCATTTTCTCTTGTTCCTCACGATAGTTGATGGTCTTCAAAGCTCTTTCACCAATTTCACGCGCCTTGTCGACTTCACTTAACTGTAATTGGAACGACATGTAGTTCATCCACATAACAGACGAATTGGGGTTACCAATCAAGAGTCTTTCAAAGTCAGACACAGACTGTGGAGCTCTGGTGCTCAAATCAGCTGTCTTGTCTTCGACGTGTTGGGTCTTCTTCTTTTTCTTTTTCTTGTCTTGAGTGAAGTCTTCTTCATCTGATGATGATTCGTCGTCTTCGGCCTGGTCCAAGATAGAGGCAGTCCAGTCAAATCCGTTGGTGGATAATCCTCCGACAGACAACGACTTGGTCTCAGATTTGGATTCTTCTTCCTCTTCTTCGTCGCTAGAAGAAGAAGCATCTTCCATGACTTCATCCTCGCTGTCTTCTTCTTCGTCGCTGTCTTCTTCGTCGTTCTCCACCTTTTCTTCTTCGTCAACCTCCATATCATCGGTGAAGTAAGATGCCTTCATACCCAATGATAACTGATTTTTGGTAGTATCGACGGACAACACCTTGACCTTGACACGGTCACCTTCGTTGAACAAGGCTCCTATGTCGGAAACCTCGTTGTCTGAGATTTGAGAGCGATGACACAATCCACTGACGTTGGCGGTGTTGTCCAAAGCAATGAAAACACCATACTCGGCAACCTTCTTGACGGAACCTTCAAAGATTTCTCCGACCTTCAAGTCTTCAATTACTCTCAGGGACTTCAATTCACCTTTAACTTCACTTGGTTTAAGAGTCATCAAAATTCTTCCTTCTCCCTTACACGAGACAATCTTTCCCAAAACTGGTTCGTAGAGCTTGACGGATTTCTTCCAGTCCTTGAGAGGAGAGTCTGAGATGTCGGTGGGCTTCACCAAGGCATAAGTAGATCTACCCAATGAAACATAGACACCGTTCTTGTTGATAGACTTGACAAATCCACGAACAACGTCTCCACGGCTGAGATCTTGGTACGAATTAACCACTTTATCGGATTCATCATTGTTCTCTTGGCTTCTTAACGAGACTGCGATCTTACCTTCGTCATCAACATCAATGACGGTGGCCACCACGATATCGTTTGTTTTGTAAGCATCAGCCAATTTGGTGGTGTAGCTTTCCAAAGCATCGGTGATAAATGAAGAGGCAACCACGTTTTGACCCAATTCCACCAAGAGAAGGTTACCAAAGATCTTCATCACTCTAGCAGGGTAGCTCTTTCCGATTTCAACTTCAGATGCAGACTTGAGGGCGTTTTCTCTGACGTTCAACACAACCATGTTGTGATCGGTATCAACATCGCCAACTCTGGCTCTGACGGCAGTTCCAACTGGTACGTATTTTTCAAGCGCTCTGATGGTTTTCACGTCATCTGTGAAGTTCATGGCTGCAACTTTACCACTGATAGTTGGAGTGATCGAGGTGTAGATAAACCCATTGGAGATGTTGCTGACGAAAGTTGTGATTTCTTCACCTTCCTTGAGATCAGAGATATTGATACCAGAGTATGGAACGTCAGGCGAGCTCAACTCCTTGTTTAATCTAGACAATTCCAAAATCAAACTCTTGTTGGACTTGCGGTGAGTAATGGGCAAGAACTTGTGGTTCTTTGCATCGTGGTATCCAATGACCTTGACTTCCAACTCGGTTCCCTTAGGAAATTGGGTCAATGGCTGCTTGACGTTCTTGATTTCGTCAAACTGGTTGAAACATTGAGTGATTTCAATTCTTCCTTGCAAGTTGTCACCAAGCTGAACGTTCAATTGGTTGCTCTTGACGGATTTAACAACACACCTGGTAATTTTACCCGGAATGTAGTCACCAAAAGTTTTTGAAGTTCCATCAATAGGATTCACAACTTTTTCACCGTTCAAAGAGTCGGACTGCTGGTCTTCTAATGTCAACAAGAATCTTCTATTAGCGTCGTCAGTCCTGATAATGTGACAGGTGACTGATTGATTCTTGTAGTACTTCTTGGACAAATCATCAGTAGACAAGTATTTGGCCAAGACCAAACCAGTCAATTTGTTGGCAAACGATACGAACAATCCCATATTAGTGACAGACTTGATATAACCATACAATGGCTTATCATCGTTAGCCACCAACTGGATTTGTTCGTAAGTTTCAGGGATGCTAGCAGTCTTGGAAGCTTCAATCAAAGATTTCTTTGCGGTTGCGACCAAAGTCTTTGATTTCTGATCTTTTTCCAAAAGTAACACTTCAATCTTTTCACCGACTTGCAATTTTTTGTACAAGGATCTGTTTTGTTCGAAGTTACCATCACACAAATGGCCATCCAAGATCATAGCTCTAACAGAGCCGGCTTCCAATTCAATATAGATAACATCGTGTCTCTTTTCAACAACAGTAGCACTCGACAAAGTCTTTCCAAACTGAAATTGCGAGATAATATTGTGTTGATCCTTTGTGAATTCCAACGATTGTTTCAAAGTAACCTTCATTCTGTTGGTGCTTTGGTCAATATCAATTACTCTGACATCAACAGTTTGGCCGAGTTTAAGATAGTCCAGGACCCTTTCCACAAAGGTTTCGGAGATTTCTTCCTTTGACAAGTAAGCTTTGACATTTCCGAAGAAAGAAACAACCGCACCATTTGGCAAGAACTTTTCAACGGTACCCACGGTTCTGAATCCAAAAGAGGCTTTGTCGTACGAATCCAATATTTGGTCTTCATCCATTCCAACAATGGATTTTTTCAAGGTGGTCAAGACTCTCTTACCGTTTACATTCAAAACTCTACCCTTGACTTTGCTGCCCGGCTTGAACTTTCTTTCAGGGTAAACCAACTTGATATCCGCAATATGGTTAGAAGGAACAAAACCTTCGATATCGTCAGTTAATTTCACAATTATACCCCCGGTTTCTGGTAAGACCTTGACGATTTCAATACCATCGAACAAAGTACCCAAAGGAATGTCGGAATTGTTCAAGTACTTCTTGTCAATGATTTTTGGATCACAAGTTAAAATGAGCAAGTTGTCAACAGAATTGTAGCCCATAACTCTAGCTCTGTGTTTAGATCCTTCATTGAAATTTTCCTCTTCGGTATTGATTTTGGATTTGTGGATTTGTCCAAATAATGTGCTTGAGCCGAATTTGAAAAATATATAGTTGGAATCAGAGCCAATCACTTCCACTGATTCAAAAACATGACCAATTGGGAAAGCTTCCAAACCACTTTCTTGTGATTCAAGCGAAAGCGTATGAGGTAAGTGTGATAAGATCAATTTCTTTATTCCTCCAGAAACAATCACACCAATAACTCTGGCCTTTATGGAGTTTCCAACAGTATAGTTATGTTCCAATTTTTCCAACTCAAATTCATGCAAGTGAGATAAGCTCAAGGTACCGTCAATAAGACCGAATACTCTGGTGGTTAAACCGTCTTTGGTGATAGTCGACACAATAGCGTCCACTATAATACCTGGAAGAATGGAGTCAATAGATGAAATAGTCGAAATGCTGGCTTTCTTGGATGTGGATGGACTAGAAACAGGCCTTAAGGTTATGGTTCGTGAGGAAGGGGTATTCACAATCGATGCTAACAATACACTGCCAGGTTTCAAGAGAGCCGTGTCAACAGACTTGGCAGCAGATATTTCTTTATTGGACATGAATCCCGAGTAGTCTTCTCTACCGGTCAGCAAGATTATACCGTGGTCTTCGACAGATTTCACAGAACACTGAAGAACATTACCTTGGATTAAATCTTCAATTTCCAATGCACTGTTGACTTCATGTGGTTCAATGGTGAGCTGGATTCTCTTTTTGCTGGGATCATTAGACTCGACCACTTTGGCTCTTAGCCACTGTCCGATTTTGAACAATTTACTTAAGTTCGGAAGGTCTGGCTTGCTCTTGAGAGTGGCGGTTTTGATCTCTTCACTGTCTTCATCTTCGGAATCAGATTCAGATTCACTATCAGATTGCTCGATTTGTTCAATGATCTTGGTAATTTCTTCACTGATCGATGTGATAGGTATGGTTCCGAACAAGTTATCTCCAATACTTATAACTATATCCATTTGATTGATGGTGATGATTTGACCCAAGAGAGTGGTACCCGGAACCAAGTTCTTGTAGTTGAACGATTCGATAGTAACAACATCTTCCTTAGGTGCACCGTCCGCCTCATTTTTGGTCTTCTTGTGTCTCTTGTTAGGTTGGGATTTCTTGACACTGCTTGATCTCTTCACAGAAGTACTGGACCCAGCGGTTTCGAACAAGACGTCTTTGGTGACTTCATTCGAAACTTCCTTCACTTCCAATGGCGTCAAAGCAGAAGATCCACCTCTAGGAAAGGCAACTTCACTGCTGCTTATTACAGATTTCGAGTCAGCCATCTTTAGTCGTCTGTACAGTTAGATTCTTCAGCGCTCAACCTTTTTTTCAGCTACCTCATCGTGCCTAAATTTTCAGGCCAAAGTCCGCCGCATGGGGTCACGTGCGCGATGAGATGCCCTTATATTACATATACTATAGAGTGCTAGGAAGTGCTAGGACTGAAACATCGGAGGCTATTGAAGACCTTTTGTCTCATTTGGTTATATACATATTTGAGCTAGGTCTGGAATCTCATGCTGTAAAGAAGACTTACATGGATTCTGCGATCTTGCCATAATTGAGTCCAAGACTTCTCCGTGGGCAGTAATACTTTCACTTAGTTCGAAGACTTGGTTGACTTTCTGCGGTAGTACTCAATGTGTGACTCCATTGAATCTATAAGTAATCATGTTGATCCGGGAATACAATGAGTGGAAATAGTCTGGCGTTGACCGTTGATCGCTGTGGGATCGGACTGAGGTTCGAGTATTGCAAGGATATAGTAGTTGTAGTCAGAGGAATCGTGCTCTCATTTTCGCAGCAGCTACTTTGGATGTCTTTGAGTCTTATTGCTACTTTTTCTTCTTCTTTTGTGACCTCTTTGAAGGCGCCTGTTGAACAAGCACCGTGCCATCTTTTACATCCTGTGGCTGATCTTTGAATTTCTCCTGGCTATCCAAGAAAAACATCAAATCTCTGACTTGTTCTTCCAAACCCTGTTTCTCCTCATTGACTAACTTGAGCTCGTCTTTGAGATTGGCATTGGATTCTTCCAAAAATTCCACCTTCTTGGAAAGCGCTTCGGTGAGAGAGTTAGCCTGGTTTAGCTCAGCCGATAGCTTCTCCAACTTAATGTCTTTAAGAGAACTTTTACTTTTCAACATTGGTATTGTGGATGTCGTCAATTCTGCTAGTTGAGAAGTCAAGTTTTCGACTTTCTTTTCCAAATCACCATACAGTTGCTGGTTCGATATTATTTTCGATTTCGAGGCTTCTCTCTCTTGTAATAATGACTCGTAGTATTCTCTTTGACTAGCCAATTGACTGATGAGAAGCTGCGAATATTCAAAGCCCACCTCGTCAACCTTATCTTCGGAAGAGTGTTTTTCCAGCAGAGACGACTTCTCAGGTAGCTCTACTAGTTTTCCATCGGACTCGTTGGTGATGAGCCGATGCACATAGGTATCGCCAGCATAGTCCCATACTCTTGAGGTATCGATCTCCATGGCGAAACAATGGCCGGTATTGACAAAATGCTTGAGGGAATGTTGGTCAGGAGCGTATCTACCGCATCCTATATTACCACATACAAGGCATATCCACAAGCCAGTGTTAACACGACAATCCATACAGCTTTCGGTCGAGTCGGGTACTTCCGATAGGGAGGTTATACTTGTAGAGGCAGTGGGAGCAGGGGACGAGACCGGAGGTGCCAAGCTGGGTCTTCTGTGCATGCTGAACAGTGACAATCTACGGACCGATCTCCGCACCTGCTGGTTGGAGAAGTTGTTGGAATACCGACATATAGGACACGAGTCGTCTCGCCATTTCAGCAAGCACTGGCAATGGAATGTGTGTTGACAGGGAATAGTGAGCAACCCCGTTATTTCGGCGTCCATTCTTTCCAAGCACACTGGACATGTTGGAAGCTCTATGAGCTTGTTGGAATTGAGCTTATTCGATACCATTGGCGATGTGAACGGATCTTGCACTAAAAACGGTAATAGCGGGTTCGAGAGATCCTGGAGCGGCTGCTCGCTATACTCAACCGATTTTACATACACTACATGGCAGGCTTCTGGCTCCATAGAGTTGAATGGCTTGCCATCATATTGAAACTGGAATTCGGCAGCATTGATGATATCACGGAACTTAATCAAGACCAAGAATCGGTTGGGCTTTTCGCTCTTGAGGATCCGAAGATGCGAAACGTTCTTCATATTATTCTCTCCTATGAACCCCAATAAGTCGGTGGCCGTAAAGTATGTGGGGACCGCTAGAATGGCCACCATGGTATCATCACCAGAACTTGTGCTTTGCGGCGTAGACTTACTTGCATCATCTTCAAACTCTCGATACAAGTGTATCACTCCATTGCCCAACAGTTTGGCCTTGATAGGCTCTATGGCTTGGGTATCCATGCTAGCAGGAACTGGCACGCTGGTGATTTCAATGGGGGAGTATCTGTAGTCGGGATGGTCAGGAGTGTCTTTTGGGGGAATGAGTTCTATGGATATATGGTAGGAATCCGTTCCTATCATTGCCTGACGCTGTAGACAGATCTAGTCAATACTGATGCCTGATCTGATAATTCTAGTCTTAGATGACGCGTCACGTGAACTAGCAGAGTATATCCAAGAGTCAGTGAAGCCAACCCAGATGGACAATGTCTACTAGTAGGTACGGAGTAGCCACAAGACGCTGTTCTGGTCTGGATTCCAGTTCTTTACAATCTTCATATTGTTCTATCTGATTGTCTGCCAACTGATAATTCTTCATTGTAATTTCAAATACTCGTTTAATCCTACATTTAATAATTGACGTCTGATATTGGTAATAGGTTGGTGAATTCGTTGAAAGTGATTGGGTCGGCCTCATTTATTAATGTAAAATATTGACATAAATCCGTTGGATAGTTTGAAACAGTGTAGTACTAAACTAATTCTGCTTTGAAACCCCCTATTTCTATTTCTCTTTGATCTTTCTTATCATGGCCCATCTCTTTGCAGTTGAGTTCCACGAAATGTCTGAAGAACATACATTATGTCAAGAAGAAGAGTAGAACATGTCTAAAATATAGAAAAGTGCTAAAAGAGTAGTCTTCTTTTATAAACCATACTTGGGCTTATCGAATTCAACCAAAGAGCCTAAGACCTCATTGTTGGGACCCACGATCTCTCTCTCTTTGCCCTTGAAGCAGGGCAACGACTCGGGATGAGGGATCCAAACTACTTTAGCTTCTGTTTTAATGGCTGACTCAACACCAATAAGCCCATCCTCGAAGATAAGACACTCACTCATGTCAATTGGCTCCAACCCTTTGGTGGCTCTTTCATCATTGATACTCTTTAAGCAAGCATACCAAATATCCGGAGCAGGCTTACCGTTGACGACTCTAGGATCATCACCAGTAATTACATGGGGCCCAAAGAGGTCGAATCCTGGCAAGTGTACAGTTTTGAGCTCGTAGTTTGGTCTGTTGGAACTGGTTCCAATGGCAATGGGAATCTTCTGCTGGTGCAAGTATTGGATCAATTCTAAGGATCCGGGCAAATACGCCGATCTCGCCCACATGCCAACCTGGATCTCTTTCAATTGAGCAGTGTATTCCTCCACAGTCAAAGGAAGCTCATAGGTTTCGATCATGATCCGGTTGGACTCAGGGGCCGGTCTGCCCTGGAGGTTGATTTTGACGTCCCATGTCAAGGGTCCTTTTCCATACTTGGCCAACAACTCGGAAGAACATTCAGTGTAGAGATCCTCGGTGTTGATGATGGTGCCGTCCATGTCTAATGTTAGAAAAACAACTTTTCACCATACTATCCTCTATACATACCAAAAAGACACGCTTTGATTTGACTGATGTTAGTACGTACTAAATTAGATTATACCAGATCACTCCTGGTCATGTCATGGTGTGATATGCACACCACTATGTATACACTCAGTACTTACGAAACCATCTTGCTGTATTATTTATACATCATTCTTCAGCCGTTTATAATTTTTCAACAAATTTTTATATTTCGTATCTACGCGGTTACAAGCCTTGACTTTTAGAGGCGGACTTTGGGCTCACTACGTATCTATAACGGAGCATTTTTGAACAAATACGAAATGCTTTCACCGTTGTGCAATCTTCTGACGGCCTCGGCCAACACGGCAGAAACGTCAATGGTGTCTAACTTGGTGCACAACTTGAGCTTTTCCTCAAAAGGAACAGTGTTGGTACAAACTACTCTAGTGAGCTTGGAGTTGTTGATATTTCTAACAGCGTTACCAGACAAGATTCCGTGTGTCACTATGGCAATGACTTCTTTGGCTCCGTTATCCAATAACACCTCTGCTGCCTTGGCCAAAGTACCACAGGTATCCGCCATGTCGTCTACTATGACACAGATTTTTTCGCTTACATCTCCAACCAACACCATTTTCGACACTTCGTTGGCACGCGCTCTTTCCTTGTGGATCAATGCAAAGTTCAAGTCGAGTCTGTCGGCCAAACCAGCGGCTCTCTTGGCCCCACCGGCATCGGGCGAAATAATGATGGCATCGGTGTAGTTGATCTTTTCCTTGATATATCTCACTACGCTGGGCTCGGCGTAAAGGTTGTCCACAGGAACGTCGAAGAACCCTTGGATTTGGCTGGCATGCAAATCCATGGTGATGACATGGTTGCATCCAGCGGTGGTCAACATATCGGCCATCAACTTGGCAGTAATAGGCGCTCTGGACTTGTCCTTTCTATCTTGACGAGCATACGGAAAGTTGGGCAAAATGACCGTTATTCTTCTGGCACTGGCGGTTTTACAAGCGTTGATCATGATCAAAAGCTCCAACACTCTGTCGTTGACCACTTCGGAACCAATCTGACAGATTATAAAGATGTCTTCGTCTCTGACGGACTCGCCGATCGAAAACTGCACTTCACCAGTCGAATCTCTCTTGATTTCAGAAGGGGTGATCTTCAAACCCAATCTTCTGGCCACAAGCTCGGCCAAGCCACGATGAACATCACTGGCTAAAAGTTTTATTGAGTTGGTGGACATGGCTGCGTTTGGTGGAACAAATGACGGGGTGTAGGCTTCGTACTGTTACTATGACTGAATTGGCACGGCTTGGTATCACATATATCAGACTCAGGCTGACTCTGGTGAGCCAGAAGATTAATCAAAAATTATTTGCTGGTTAGACCTCCGCGGAAGATGCGATGATTTGCAGATTAGCCTACATTAAGATAACACCAACCAACTAGCCAGAGATTAACACGGGCCGCTACATGGTGCCTACGGGCTACTATGGGCTACTACGGTTTATCTACTGTTTACCCAATGGTGTCTACCGATTGCCTACTTGCTCCGTCTTTTTATCCTAGCACTTATCATTTGTACCATGCGTGTGGTTCCGGTTACTCTGATAATTTTCACTTACCCCACGTGATGCCATCGCGCTCTTCTCCGGGGCTTTATTATTTGGCTTATTTTAGAGGGATTACATTGGTAGTACCATTATATATTACACACTTAGTGTGGTCGTTACTAAAATAAGTCGTCGATGAAATCATCGTTTCCCTCCTCTTCCTCCTCCTCTTGATCTTCTTTGTTGTCGTTGTCATTAGGCTTCTCTACACCTTCCTCATCATCCTCGTCGTCTTCACTTTCCTCGTGCTTGTTGGTGTTTTGGGCGTTTTGGAGCCCGTGTGCTGGGTCTAGCTTCCTCTGCATGTTCTCCTGCTCATCCAAATGCTTGGACAAGCTTCTCTTCTTCTGGTCCAACGAACTCTTTAAGGAATTATACGTATTCTGAAACTTCATTCTCATCATCTTACTGGTAGCGGTGGCCAAGTTCTTGCGATGGTACTCCACCACGTTCTCAAGCTCGGCAATTTCTTCTTCGAGTAGCTTGACGTGTTTTCTGCCTTGTTTGGAATCGTCGTCCTCTTCATCTTCCTCTTCGTCGTCATCATCATCGTCATCGTCATCTTCCTCTTCTTCTTCTTCTTCCTCTTCTCCTCCAGTCTCACCAATATCTCCACTCATCAAATTCCCCCCCACGTCACCACCACCGTTGGCAAATAACATCTCGGCCGTTTCGTCATTGAACTCGTCTTCGGGTCCCAACAATTTGTTCAATTCCTCTTCCAAATTAGACTCTACATCTTCAGCATTAAACTCCACCTCACCGTCTTCTTCCTCATTTTCTACCTCTCCATCACCACCAGCAACATGTGAATCGTCCTCGGCTGGTCCAACAAAAGATGGAGTGGCAGTAGGCGTGGGTGCTGCAGAAGGGGTTCTACTAACACCAAACCTGTTTTGAGACTTGCTCAAATCCACAAGCTCAAAGTGGCTTTCTTCGGCCTCGTCGTCCAACTTTATGAGCTGATCCACCTTATGCTCAATATCCTCCATGACTCGATGACTTGCCTTTCTTGGCCTAAACCTACGATAAACCCCTTCATACGGACTTACCAAACCACTATTAAGCACGGTTCGTCTTTGTTTCACCTCAGAGTTGGGCGTGAGCTTGTATAATGGGTGGGTATACAAATACTCTGGGGGCACCTCGAAGTCGGTTTCAATATTGAGTTCGGTGGGGTTGGTTATAGGATGTAATGCTAGAAGAATCTGGCACACGTCCAAGGTTTTGAATATATTTTTCTTGTCAACTGTCTTGTAGATTTCGGTAATAGTTGGCAAGTCGATCAATCGTGCTGAATACAAGCTCCGGTTGACATTCACCACGGCCTTTTCTCTGGTAATCCACTTGATATTTATGCCGGATAAGTCACCTGAGTCGGTGGCCTGATGCACAAAATCCAAGTTGGCATCATTCATGAACCGAATCACTATTCCTTGTTCAATTATGGGATCGTCTTCAATGTTAGGAGCCTCGGAGTCATACCCTTCTCCCGGTATACGAGTGGGCTTTATACGGAACCGAGGGGTTTTTGCTGGTTGTGGTTGGATGAGGTTTACTGGCGGTTCCTGTGTGGGTTCTGCGGTGCTGGAGCTGACTTTGGGTCCTCCCAAGTTGAGCTTGATCTTGTGCTTTTTGCGTGGTCTTGTCTCGTCATCTTGTGACTCTTTGGACGTTTTCTTGGTCGGAGGACGGATTTTGAGCTTGGGAAGGGCTGGTTGTGGTGGATCTGGGCTCAGCGGGCTGCCCTGCGAGTTGCCCAGGTTATTACCCAGCATTTTTAGCTTTAGTTTAAGTGCCATATTGGATGTTTCTCGTCAATTGTATAAAGCCATAGAAGCGCCAGGATGTTTATGAATGCTATGGTGTTAACAGTAGTCTTTCTGTTGAATCGTCTTGTCCTATTGAACTTATCTTATAGTACAGATGTCAATGCTCAAGAATTCTGCTTGTTTTTTGCGATAGTGAATTTCATTTATTTTGTCTGGCAAAATTTTCGTGATATCGCAACACTATCAGTGAAATATTAGAAGATAATAGATTGCTCAAGAACTGGGAAAACTGGGAGAGCAGTACTGACGATTGCTCCTATAGAAGAGTTGGCAAGAGGAGACATATTACGAAGCTATTACTTGGGCGCCTATTCTTTGTTATCATCATAGTCGACTTCCTTATCGGCCTATCCTAGTACTATCCTGTGCTATATAGTATTATTATGACTCGACCTAGTAACAGCAGAAAATCCTCCTCAGTCGAAAGAAGAGCTAGCATACCTCGCCGTGGTTCGGTGGCTAGTGTTGACTCCACCAGATCGTTCTTGATAGAAGAAAATAACCATGAGATGTTTTCAGGTGCTGCCTCCGAGATCATTCCCTCGTCAATTACTTCCTTGCACTATCCACATCATTTTGGAAGTTTTAGGGGACGCCATGATTCTTCTAGAGAAACATCGCCTATGTTGGGCCCGGCCCAGTCTCATGAATTGGATCTTAGATCAGTTCATTCGAACGTCTCTTCTGGCTCGCATGATACTCAGGTCAACTTCAAGTTCTTTTCGCCAGATGAGATTGAAATGGCACAAGGTGGTTCGACCTTAGAAAATGTAGATGATCCCATAGATTATAACACCAACTGGGACTATTCAGTTGATAAGTACGGTGAGGACGAAGACGGTCCTGGTCTGATCTCTACACGTTCAGTTATAGAAGATCCACAAGCTTACGGCTCTTTTGACTATGAACAGAGAGATGACGAAGATACTGACTCTCTATTCTACGACCAAAGGCGTCGAACTTCCATCCAATCGGGCTCTTCCAGCTCCAGCGAAAACCAAAGTGTCAATTCTCGCGAAGTGGACTCGGAACTAGACAAGTTGTACCCTGCCAAGCTAATCTACCAGAGATACTACTTGGCCGAAGAAGATTTGGTTATCGGAATTGCAGGCTATACCAACTGCTGGTGGAAAATTCTTATCTATTACTTGATGTGCATAGTGACTTTGGGTTTAGGCTACTTGATCTTGCGCTGGATGCCCAAGTACCGTGTCAACTTGATGGGAAACCCATCTCCGTTGGGTAAAGCCGACTGGTGTGTGATTGAAAACGAATTTGGTGAGTTGGCTATAGTCCATATCACCAAGCAGAAACTAGGTGATAAGCTCTCTACATTTTTGACCACCACTGAAACTCCAGAAGAAGAAGACGTTAAGAATTCTCTCAAAGAATCTGATCCTGTGGTCTCCTACATGCACTCGTTCAACTACAGATACATCAAGTTTTTCTACAATCCCGTTGAAGATATCTTCAGAACAAACTCGAACTGGTACAGCTCGCTGTGGCTCAATCTCAAGAATACCAAAGAAGGTGTGCCTCAATCTGTGCAAGAACAAAGGGTGACTACTTTTGGAAGAAATGAAATAGAAATTGAAGACAAAACGGTCGTCCAGCTCTTGACGGACGAGATCTTGCACCCATTCTACATCTTCCAAGTCTTCTCCATTTTTCTCTGGTTGGCTGACGATTACTACTACTATGCCTCGTGTATTTTTGTGATATCCATGTTGTCAATTATAAACTCTTTGATTGAAACCAAATCTACTATCAAGCGCTTAAAGGAAGTTTCGAGGCTTGCGTGTGAAGTCAGAGTATGGAGAAATGGGTTCTGGAAACAAATCGACTCCAGCGAATTGGTGCCTGGAGACGTTTTCGAAGTCGATCCTTCTCTTGGAATAGTACCTTGTGACGCCTTGTTGATCAACGGAGATTGTGTGGTCAACGAATCGATGTTGACTGGTGAAAGTGTTCCTGTCACCAAGACCAGTGCTACCCAAGAAACCGTCCAGCTTTTGCCAGAAAACTTCATGTCCCCATTGTTATCAAAGTCCTTTTTGTACAACGGTACCAAGATCTTGAAGATGAAGACTTCCAATGATGAACCAGTCACTGCCATGACAGTCAAGATCGGTTTCAATACCACCAAAGGATCGTTGGTCAGATCGATGTTGTTTCCAAAACCTACAGGGTTCAAGTTTTACGAGGATTCTTTCAAGTACATTGGATTCATGACCATTATTGCTGCCATTGGTTTTACTTATTCTACGTACAACTTCATCAAATTGGGCTTACCCACTAAGATTATGGTTTTAAGAGCCTTGGATATCATCACCATCGTTGTTCCACCTGCTCTTCCTGCCACACTTACCATTGGAACTACCTTTGCAATTAATAGGTTGAAGAAATTGCGGATTTTCTGTATAGCCCCTAGCAGAGTAAACATCGGAGGTAAGTTGGATGTCATGTGTTTTGACAAAACAGGTACTCTTACCGAAGATGGCTTAGACATCTTGGGTGTACACTTGGCTGATAATGCCCAAGGTAGAAAAGAAATAGTGTTTCAAGACCTAGTCAGTAATGTCGACGATCTCGAGACTTTGAAAGGCTCAGGATCCGCTCATGACTCCAATAATGCCAAGTTTCTCCGTGGAGGGATGTCGACATGCCATTCCTTGAGATTAATTGATAACGAATTGCTTGGAGATCCTTTAGACGTCAAGATGTTCGAGTTTACCGAGTTCAAGTATCATGAGGATAACAATAATTCCAGGATATACGATTCTTCCAATAGTTACAATGTTGTAAAGGAATTCGAGTTTATCTCGGCCTTGAGAAGAATGTCCGTTTTGGTTCACGAAGAAAAATTGAACCAGCACTACATTTACTCTAAGGGTGCTCCTGAAGTGATGTTGGAAATCTGCAAACCTGAAACCCTTCCATCCAACTATGAAGAGTTGCTCTACCATTACACTCACAGTGGGTTCAGAGTAATCGCATGTGGCTATAAAGAACTTAAAAAAGTCGACTTGAACGAACCCCGTGAAAGCTTTGAGTCCAAGTTGACTTTCACGGGCTTTATTATATTTGAAAACAAGCTCAAGGAATCTACTATTGGTACCTTGCTGCAACTTAACAAAGCTGAAATCAGAACTATCATGTGTACTGGTGACAATATCTTGACTGCCATTAGTGTGGGTAGAGAGTGTGAGTTGATATCTCCTAAAGTTAGCAGTATTTATTTGCCTCAGTTCGGTAAGGACGAAATAACCCAAGCCTTCAAATTGGAATGGGAAGATATGAATAATCCTGGTAAGAAATTGGACCCAGAATCTTTGACACCCCCAGGATTCCACGACGAAACCTACATCTTGGCCATCACTGGTGATGTGTTTAGGCATTTACTTACCGAGGTCAAAAACCCACGAATAATCGAAAGTGTTCTCATGAAGTGTGATATATTCGCAAGAATGTCTCCTGATGAGAAGCACGAACTAGTAGAGCAGTTACAGAAAATCGACTACACTGTTGGGTTCTGTGGTGACGGTGCCAATGATTGTGGAGCCTTGAAGGCTGCAGATGTAGGTATATCGTTGTCAGAGGCCGAAGCTTCGGTAGCAGCACCTTTTACGTCGAGAAAGTTTGAAATCTCGTGTGTTTTGGATGTGATCAAAGAAGGAAGATCCAGTTTGGTCACCAGTTTCTCGTGCTTCAAGTTTATGTCCTTATACTCAGCTATTCAATTCAGTACTGTTACTATTTTGTATAAGCGAGGTACCAACTTGGGAGACTTTCAATTCTTATATATTGACATGTTCTTGATCTTGCCATTGGCTATTTTTATGTCATGGTCAAAACCTCACGGTACTCTCGTGATCAAAAGACCAACTGCGAATTTGGTAAGTCCCAAGGTCTTGATCCCACTAATCTGTCATATATTGGTACTTGTGATATTCCAAATCTTGGTTTGGAGATGGGTTCAGAACGAACCTTGGTACATCAAACCGGTTCCTGGAGGAGACGATGCCGTTCAGTCATCTGACAATACTGTTTTGTTTCTCTTTACCAACTTCCAGTATATCTTGATATCCGTTGTGTTGAGTAGTGGGCCACCTTACAGAGAAAGCATGACAAAGAACTATCCTTTCATTTTCAATCTAGTGGGTGCGACCTTGTTATCTTTGCTTTTATTCAAGATTAAAGCCAACTCATGGTGGGCTCAATTGATGCAATTGACCGACCTCAGTACCAAATACTATCTGCTTATCATAATACTTGCTATCGCCAACTTCGCCATCATGAGTCTAGGGGAAGAGAAGTATTTTGGAAAGCTAGCTGGAACGTACAAGAAAATTTTCCGTAGACACAGAATTGGCAAAAGTAAAAAAACTTTCAAGAACTTGAGAAAAGAATTCGCCAAAATAGAAAGTGTATAAGCAATAAGTACAATTATACAACATCCATTCACTTCTATAGAAAAACTCGCAGTCATGGAAAGTCTAGCATAATTAGGTCATAATTTGGAATCTAATAGCTGCAAAAAAAATGATTAAATGCTGGACTTTGGGAGCTTTTGGTAGAATCGTAATTAGTTTATTTGTCTTCTAGTCCTTGGACGTTTTAGCATCCATTCCGTAACATCTTGGCTTAAAAAAATACGAAGTCAAATCATAAAGTGTATCTTAGTATGCGCACTCAAAAAAATGAAAGAAACGAATGATTCCGCCCAGGATCGAACTGGGGACGTTCTGCGTGTTAAGCAGATGCCATAACCAACTAGACCACGCAACCTTGTTCCTTGTTAGATAAGGTTTTTGCTCAGCACATATTTTAGGGTTGAGTAGACCTCGTACTTCACTGGTATCAAGTCTTGTTCGACAAAGCGCTTCCTTTAAACTTTCGCCTTAAAGGCTAGCATCCTCCATCAACTAGTCTGCCATCGAGATGGTTTTATGAGCGAACTAGCTCTTACTGGCGATTTTTACCATATTAATAGCGTCAACACTATATATTCCTAAGTAGTTAGATCATGTAATAGTAGTAATGTCCGAGTTTTAATAGCATCCTTTGCAGACTGAGCAATCAGAATGGTGTTTGCTGAGAAGTCGAAGACGGAGTAGATGCTTTTAAGGAAGATACCACCCAATATATCAAAAAAGCAGTAATACGTCTGGAACGAAGTGACAGGAACAGGAAAAGCTCCTCTAGTACTGAGGTATCTCTCGGAGCCAACCGCGGCTCTCTTCAATGAAAATTCAGGACGCCACTGAACATTGGATTGGCGGTTTCTGGAATAGTCAAAGCAGAAGTGACTGTCGTCAATGCCATAAATTGCGACAGCTGTAAGGCCTGAAATGAAATCCATGTTGCCTGTAGAAAGGTTATCAGAGATTAATGCATGTCAAGGGAATTTTAGCCGAATATGGTCGCCAGAGAGTGCTTCGTTATCTAAAAGAACCATTTATGTGGAAGCCCACGAGTCAATTTTGAGCGGCGTCCTCAAAAATTGCTGAACTAGATACTCTGAAGATCACAATGCAAAATACTTATTTGACTGCAAAATTGGGGTTATGGCTCAGAGGTGCAGAACCTCGAAAAAATACTTCATTTTTCGGTTTGACGTGAATTCGCTTCGATGCGAAAATTAACGAAGGCCATGCGGGAGCCCATAAATACTCCGAAATTGAAGCGTGTTTCGGTGTGGAGAGAATTCAACCGCTACAGACATCAAAAATGGTGGGAATTCCAGGTCTCAAATCTTAGCTACAATTTTAAGACCAAGTATTAGATGAATGAAGGTATTCGCTTTGCTTTGTTCTAATAAACGGCATTCGAAGAGGCATCACTCAATCATTTTAGATACTTAATAGCAGTTTCTATTTCGCAGTTTTCGCAAGTAATTTACATATTTATTCAAAATTAAAGCGCATACAAGAATTGCAACTAGTGGTGCCTTCGTTAAAAACAATGTGTTAGCAAGTCGTGAATCTGCCTTGCTGTTTATTCACCTTTTTTGATGTATTTATTTTGTTGAAGTATACACCTGTCGCATTATTCTAAGGTGTTTTCATACTTTTTGACATATAACCCAAGCGCCTTGATGGTGAACAAATATCTATACGAAGGGTACTCAATACCACAGCTATGATTGAACACACCCTCCACGCCCTCGAACTTAAACTCTCCATTGGGTGCTTGTTTCTCGATCAATAATTTAATACCTTTAGCAATAGGTTTCTTGTCAGGGTAATCTGCCAATATCAAACCGATTAAGGCCCAAGACGTCTGTACAGATTGAGAAGTCTCTGCGTTGATGTAAGTATGGGTTTCACAAGACTTCATCGATTCAGACCAACCACCGTCAGGCAACTGTTTCGAGACCAAGAAATCACAACCACGCTGGACGCTGGGGGAGTTAGCATACGTCAAGCCTACCGTGCTCAACGCCTCAATAGCAAACATCGAAGCATACGTAAAGCAAACTCCCCATGATCCGTACCATGAACCATCTTCCTGCTGTGATTTGATGATGTACTCAATACCAGAGTCAATAGCATGTTTCACTCTTTCGGTCCTGTATTGCGGATACTCTTTATGGAAAAAGGTGAGTCCCAAGATACTCGAGTCTGTACACTCAACGTAAGGATACTCTACCATGATATTATTAAACACCTCTGCTGGATTCAATTGCTCGAGTAAGGGAGTAGCCTTGATTTTCTCATAGGTGGAAAATGAACCGTATTCAAAACTGCCTACGTTTTGGATTTCCAAGATTACATCTATGGCATTGAAAAGGTTTTGATCTTGAATGTCATCCTTCAAATCCTGGAACAAAGGATGCGTTTTCACCATGATAATGGCCTTGACGGCCTCTGAAGTACAGTCGGACACAGTATACCCTTGCTCTTTTGTACTGAAAGGCCATCCTCCCACTCTCTTTTCTCTGAAACTGTTTGGCTCGCATTCCAGATCAAATTGCGATCTAACCAAAAATTTGTAGGCGCGTTTAATCATCTCGCGGTACTTGGGGATCTTTTCGAGCCCGACCATAATGAAGTACTGGACCATAAAAGCAGCATCCCAGACCTGCGACCCGTTTGTGCCCATGACTATCATGCCTTGGGGGCCATGGAATATACTATCGTTGGCACGGTCGAAGAGTTTCTGAAACGTTTCGGAGTCACTACCTTCTGCGTCACAAGCCACTATAGCTGCAAACGCATGACTTACTGGGGCAATAGTGAGGTATTCTGTGTTTTTGAACTCCTTCAACATCAAATCATAGATCTTTTTGTTGACCCACTTGAGCATCCAGTTTGGTCTATACTTTTCGTAAAAGCTAAGGAAGATGTTGGAAAAGTCAAGAAGCTTACTGTGTGGATAATACAAATCTACACCACAAACTTTATTTCTGTTTGACTTGAAGTCAATAGACTCGTACGGCTGAGAAGGCAAGTAGATTTCAGACCGAATCTGCTCGAGTAATGGGTCTAATTCGCAGCTAAGCTGGTTGGCCTGGATGTATCCTACGGGCAAATAAATGGCTCTGGTGTGAACCCACCATCTTCCAGGGTGAATTGGCAATATGTAGGGTATGGTCCATAATTCTGGAGGTGCTGGATTGACACCTTCCCACTTGTACAAATTCAAGACTGCTAGCCAGATTTTACCCCAGTGAGGGTTCATTCTAGCTCCGCCCAAGCTATGTAAAGTTTTCCTAGCTTTGACACATACAGGGTGGTCTGCTTCCATCCCCAATAACCGAAGAGTGATATAGGTTATGGTGGTTCCAAAGCATGTCGATTTGTCTTCGGTGTGAAGGCCCCAGCCTCCATCTACAGGATGCGCGTTATTGACAAAAAAACGGACTATTTCAGTCTTGTAGGCATCAGGAATAGGACGCTTGGCATAGTAATGCGTGATAACGTATCCAATAGTTAGAAATATAGGGCCCTTATACTGGCAAGGAAATATACCACTTTCTTCGTCTTGCAAGAGACTGAAAAATTCAGCTGCTTTTTCTGCTGATTCGGCAGCAGTGGTGATTTTTTCTGGTTTTGGCCCTTCAAAGTCGTCTGTTTTAAGGTGATACTTGACGAAATCCGACTGGGGTGTCCGCAAACATTCTTCTGGTGACAAGTAGACCCATTCTGTGCGGCCCAATTCATTGATATTGAGCCTCCATCTCTTGGGATCCGTGCGTGGCAACCCGATTTGTTCTGAATAGAGCATTGAAGGACTTATCTCGGCATTGACGTGGTATTTTGAAAAGTTGTATCTGGGGTACGAGTCTATACGATGGAGAATATGGCTCACGTGAAGCTACAAGGTTACGATCGGGACGGTCTCGTGACTCGATTTCCCGCGCCGGCGTTCTCGAGGAAGAGTCGTGCGGCCGGTCAAACACAATCTGTGCGAAGAGGTGGTGATTTGAAAAAATTATCTTCTTCGCGGTAGAGAAAGATTGTGTCCAGCTAGTTCTAGAATATACATCCATAGAGGGGACATTCTAAGGTTTTGGCATTATTAACTAGCGAACCATCACTCGGTATTAGCTCAGTAATATTCCAGGATCAAATAGTGCAACATGGCAAAGAGAAAATCTGAGAGCATCGCCACCATTAGTAGAAAACGAGACATAGAAGATGAGGAAATAGACCACGAAGAAATCACCAATGGACAAAACTCTATAGAGAGTGAAGATAATCTGGATGAAGAAGATGAAGAAGATAATGAAGAGGATGAGGAAGAGGTGGAGGAAAAGAAGCCAAATGGGCATTCGGGTCCGCCTACCAAGAAGCAACGTAAACAGCTTACAGCTCAAGATATCCAAGTGGCCAGAGAAACCGCCGAATTGTTCAAGTCCAATATATTCAAACTCCAAATAGACGAGCTTTTGAAAGAATTGAAGCTCAAAGAGTCTCACGTCACCAAGATCGAAAAGGTGTTACATCGTCTTCACGAACTCATTTCACATGTTCCTGTTATTGAGGACGTGAGCTTGGAGAAGGCAGAAACATTATTCAACTCGAAAAAAGTGGTCATTCCATTCCCAGACCCCAAACCTTCCAAGCTCAATTACACCTTCTCGTACCTCCCACCCAAAGACATTTCACTTGTGGGCTCGTTTGGATTGAAAACAGGCATTTCCAATGCTGCAAACACCTCAAACTCTTCCAACGCATCAATCGACATATCCTTAACTATGCCAGAACAATTGTTCCAGCCCAAAGACTACCTTAATTATAGAGCACTTTACAAAAGGGCATTTTACTTGGCGTACTTGGCTGACAACTTGATCCCATTGTCGAAAAAGAACAACCTTCCAATAAAAATATCATACCATTTCCTCAACGATGACATATTGTGTCCTGTCTTGAAACTTGAATCGATATCTACAGATAATCCAGAAGACTTGACATTCCATAAAACGAAGTTCTCGATCAACCTTTTGGTGGCCTTTCCTTTTGGATTCTTCGACACAAAGAAGTTATTGCCTGATAAGAACTGTATCAGAGTGCAAACTGATGCAGAAGAATTGCCACCAACTCCATTATATAATGCTTCCATCTTATCTTCAACCTCATATGATTACTACTTGAAATTTCTTTACACGACCAAAAAAACCACTGAATCGTTCAAGGATGCATGTATATTAGGAAGATTGTGGTTACAGCAAAGAGGATTCGGATCATCCATTAATAATGGAGGGTTTGGTCATTTCGAGTTCGCTATGTTGATGACGGTGTTACTTGAAGGTGGTGGATTGGGTGGAAATAAGATATTGTTACATGGATTTTCGTCCTACCAATTATTCAAGGGTACCATCAAGTACTTAGCTACCATGGACCTTAACTCTGATGGATACGTCTCGTTTTCTTCATTGATAGGAGAGAATGTGACCTCTAAATACAAATCAGGTGGGTTCAATGTCCCAACTATATTTGACAAGAACACCAAGTTGAACATACTATGGAAAATGACCCAATCTTCTTACAACCACTTAAAATTACAAGCTGTGGAAACATTGAGATTGTTGAATGATGTCGTGTATGACAGATTTGATGCCATTTTATTACAAAAATCGACGTTTGATCAGATGAAGTTCGACATAGTGATGCATTTGACCATTCCTGATGACTTGATTGACTCTTTTGGTCCATTGGAAAGAATTTCCTTCATCACATTTGAAAGTTATATCAAGCACAGACTCTACAAGATCTTGAAGACAGGATTGAACGAGAGAGTGAATTTAATTGCTATACGAAACGAAAAGGTCAATTCTCTGTATCCGCTTACCAAAAGAAAGCCCTCATCAATTGCTAACAACTACATAATTGGATTATCCATCAACCCCGAGGAATCTGAAAAATTGGTCACGAAGGGCCCAAGCAACGAAGACCAAGAATTGAGCAACAAATTCAGATCTTTCTGGGGCTCCAAGTCTTCGTTAAGAAGGTTCAAGGATGGAAGTATTCAGCACTGTGTAGTCTGGAGCATTAAAGACAACGAACCTATTGTGTTGACCATTGCCAAATACGTTCTTGATCAGCATTTGTCCAAAGAAATCTCAACATTTATGACTTGTGAAATCAACCAATTCAACAACAAATTACCTCCTCCATTAGTATCCGGCTCGTCCAAAGCTCTGGGTACCTTACAATCGGGCATTACATCCTTAACCAATTACTCTAGTCTTAAAGACTCGTTCGAGTCTATGGTCAAGATCTTAACCAACCTTGCCTTGCCATTGTCTATCAGATCTATCTCTGCTGCGTCTCCATCAATGAGATACACATCTTTGTTGCAGCCAGTTCCGTACGCCATGTCTAATCCTGACTTCTGGAACGATGCAATAATTCAGTTTGAAACCTCGACAAGATGGCCCGATGAGTTGATTTCTTTGGAGAAAACCAAGACTGCGTTTTTGTTGAAAATCAACGAACTTGTGGGAGAAGAAACGGCTTATAGATCGTTCATCACTAGAGACCATTCTATCCCTTTCAATGAAGATATATGTCTCTTGAATGTGTTGACTCCAGAGGGTTATGGGTTTAGACTCCGTGTTTTGAGTGAAAGAGACGAGGTGTTGTACCTTAGGGCTATTACTAATAGTGACCATAAACAGAAACCTTTGTTACAAGACATATACTTAAAATTTAACCAGAAATATCAAGGAGCCGTCAAACACACCAGAACCATAGGACAGTTGGCTACCTACTACAAGTTCTATACGCCTACGGTTCGCCTATTCAAACAATGGTTAGACTCTCAACTTTTGTTGCATCATTTCTCCAATGAGTTCGTAGAGTTGATTGCCATAAAACCATTTGTAGATCCTGCTCCATACACCGTGCCCAACTCTGTTGAAGCAGGTTTCTTGCAGATCTTGAACTTTTTATCCAATTGGAACTGGAAGGAAGACGCCTTGATTTTGGATCTTGTCAAGACCAATGCCGATGAGGATGTTATTAGTTCGACGGTGAACAACTCTACCACCAAATTGAGTGATAGACTTACTATTCAGGCTTACAGAGTCATTGAAGAAAACTTCGACAAGATCAGAAAAGCCGATCCTTCAGGGATCAAAACCCAATTTTTCATTGGTTCCAAAGACGACCCATCGGGCATTTTGTGGACCAACGACTTGAGCTTGCCTATAGCCAGTAGATTGACTGCATTGTCACGTATAGCCATGCAAATTATTAAGACTGATGGGTTATCGGAAACGGTGATGGACCAAATCTTCACTCCGGCTTTGAAAGACTTTGACTTCATCATCAAGGTCAAGTCCAACAGCCTCACTGTTTCTTCAGGTATCTTGCCTCCTAACTCGTACAAAAACTTGATTGCCACCACCACTTCGTTCCCCGAAGATGTCACAGCACAAGACGATTTAATCCAAGTATTTTTCAACGACTTGGAGAAAAAATTCGGCAACACCATTATTTTCGCAACCAGAAAATACACCGGGTTGGTTCAGGACGGCACCAATGTGATATGCGGAATCTTCGTGCCACATTGCTTGGGGAAAAAGAAGTTTAGAGCCAACTTGGGTGTCAACGTCAAACCAAGCGAAGAGGAAGAGGTGGTGATCAACAAAGAGGCGATTTTCGAACAAATCAAATTGCTCGGGGGCGATCTCATCGAGTCGATCAAACTCAAGAAATAGTGCTGCATATATATGTATTAATAGACACCAATATAGCCCGTAAGTATTCGGGTGTTTACCAAATCGTGTAGCTCGTGATTTTTATCACGCGCATTTTTGGCCCACACTGATCAGCTTAATTAGAGACAAGTAGGTGAGTAGCAGCTCCACCACAATGTCCCGAAACATTAACTTGGAGGCAAGTCTACGAGACTTTTACACCCAGAGGTACCCTACGGCCGAACAAACCATCAACAACAATGCATCTGTACTTTATAAACGCAAGAAGTTTTTCCTCGAGGAGTTGAGACACTCATTTAAATTCACAGGCTTCGTGGTATTGGTCATTATATATCTTCGAGATCTCTCGATGTTTCGATTTGCAATACGGGCTTTCACGCAGTACTCGATTTCCAACCCGTTCCCATCGCCGAACCCGCGATTCCCCTTATCTGACGAGAATAAAAAGGCGCTCACCAAGTTCTTATTGTTGGTAGTGCTTGCAGGAAATGGGTTTTGTTTCTTGATGCATATGATATTTGGCATATATACGCCGTCAGGTCCTTCTGAAAAGTACCTATATGGCGGAATGTCGTTACAATTTATAGGGGAACGGTTCCCGTACTCCACCGTAGAACTACTCATACTAGACTTGATTGTATGCGCAATACAGTTGGTGTATCACAGCCTAGTATGTGTGAGCGACGATTCAAAAATACTTGAAACTAAAATCTACGATCCTAATGACATATCCAACGAGGGAAAACCCCACTATGATGGAGATGGCTACAGTGGCGATGTACACTTACTCACTATAGATGTGCTACGCAGTGCGTACGAGTCGCTCCAGATCCAGGCGCGGTTCCAGTTCAACACAAATTTGAACCAAACCATAAATAACACGGCCACCGCTACAGAACCTGCAGCACCAGCACCTGCTACTGCTGCTACAGCTGCTCCTACGATGCCAGGGTCGTTCGCCGCCGCTCCAGCCGCTTCATTAGTGTAGGCGTGTCTGTCCACGTGACTGATTGCGCACGACGTCAAATTTTCAATTTTCAACCGATGCCTCTAAAAAACGCAACTCATCTCACATAAGCACGAGGAAGGATCACAGCATGTCGGACGATATCGTAGGAATAGAATATAACCGTGTCACCAACGCTACGTCTACAGACTTCCCTGGTCATCGCAGTGACGGCGACTACTCGTGGGATATCGAAAAGTTCAAGGACTCGTTTGAAATCAACATTTCGTACATCAACGAGAGAGATGCCAACTTCGACTTGATTCACATCGATACCTCTATTGCCAATGCGTTCCGTCGTATAATGATCTCGGAAGTACCAAGTGTTGCTGCCGAGGCTATTTACATGTTTATGAATACATCAGTGATACAAGACGAAGTATTGGCCCACAGAATCGGGTTAATCCCCTTGAAAGTCGACCCCGATGCCTTGAGCTGGGTAGACAAGAGCGTGGATGAAAACGACAGATACACCGAAGACAACACCATAGTGTTATCGTTGGATGTGGCCTGTACCAAGAACCCCCACGCCCCCAAAAACTCATCTGATCCTAAAGAATTGTACCGTAACTCTCATGTTTATGCCAGAGACTTGAAGTTCGAGCCCCAGGGAACTCAGTTGGAAAGATTCAAGAACAACCCCGTAGTTCCATGTGACCCTGACATTTTGTTGGCCAAATTAAGACCGGGTCAGGAAATCTCCTTGAGAGCTCACTGTGTTTTGGGAGTGGGGAGTGACCACGCCAAGTTCTCGCCTGTTTCTACCGCTTCTTACAGATTGATGCCAGTGATCAACATCACTGAGCCTATTAGAGGAGAAGATGCCCAGAAGTTCCAAAAGTGTTTCCCATCGGGCGTCATCGGCATTAATGCCAACGGCGAAGCATATGTCAAGGACCCAAGAAAAGATACTGTCAGTAGAGAGGTGTTGAGACACGAGGAGTTTGATGGCAAGGTCAAACTAGGCAGAAAGAGAGACCATTTTATCTTCAACGTTGAGTCTGTCGGGGCCATGTCGCCAGAAGAAATCTTCTTCAAGTCGGTAAGAGTGTTGAAAAACAAGGCTGACTATTTAAGAAACTGCCCTATCAGCCAGTAGTCATGTATATTAGCATATAGAGCATAGCCAATGAAAACGAGCGTTAAATTCGCGGAGACCCTGTAATTCAAAACCATTGCATAGATCTCGTAAATAAATCGCAAAGAACGACACTACGGCGCTCTTATAGTACCAAAAAAGAAGACAAGAAGGGACAAACAGAGTCATCCGTTTGTTCTGTTTGTTCTGTTTATCCTCCTTTGTCTTCTCTAGTGTCCTCCCTTTGCTCCATTGTATTCTTTTCTGTTGTTCTCTTGATGTCTCCCCCCCATCATTTTATATGCAGTACACTCATCTCTTGAGGTTTGACGTTTGACGATCATCGACGATAAGACGCCACTTATTGTACCGCTATTATTAAAGCAGTCGGGTGTTTACAGATTGCAGGTATTCGAGTCGTGTCTATACGCACATGTCAACATGGGGTCTAATTTTTTTAATGACCACTGCAGTCCTGTCAGCTCCAACGAGCACTCTGCTGCCAGCAGTCCATACATGATCAAACCACCATTAGCAGCCTCGGTTGCACACAAACAAAGATCTTCTTCGATGAACTCCATAACGTCCAACCACTCTGCATTGAACTCCAACCACCATAACCACATCTTGAGCAGCGCCCCGACCCCCACCAACGGGCGTAGCATGTCAATTGTAAGCATAGAAAGCCCGCGAAATCTGATTGTTTCCATTGATGATCAGCTTCCCAAATCATGGAGAGACGACAGCAGCATAAACCTTAATCTTCTTTCCTCGTCTACAGTACCGCCATCTTATGGTGCTGCTGCTCATGACACGGTAGATGCCAACCGTTTGCGCCTACAGACTAGTGCACTTGTCTCCGATGATGATTCGGAGTTAGAGGCACCCACTCCAACTAGACACATTCTCAAACCCATATACCGCCTCAAGAAACATAGGCCCCGCAGCAACGACCATCCTAGTGATGACTATCTTGAGCGAATCAAGTCTGACTTCAGATTCAAGTATAGCGATCTGGTGGGGCTCAGAGCAGTGTCGCCGCCACAGCCACCTGCCTCCTCATCACATACCACAGGCTCTTTTAAGCATCTACAGGATCCCTCTCCATCGCCTCTTTCATTGAATAACCAAGAAAAGTCCGAGCTCCTCCAGGATTCCCTTAAGCAGGATAAACTCGATCCTGTCACCACTACGAATACCAAAGTGACCAAAAAAGTCAAACAAACCGCGTCCATGCAACGAATGTACTTGAAGAAAATCTACTCCAAAGACTTACAATTGGAATTATTTCAAAACATCAATGTGTCGCCGCCTGTAAGTCCCACTATATCATACTCCGAAACATTTAACGATCCCATGACCACACGATTCGCCATTCCTCTTTCCAGTATCCATCCTTCTAAAAAACTCACCAACACGATGGAAACCATGTCGGAACAGAATAAGGCAATCACAAAGTTGAATCAGAAATGGAACAAAACCGTATACGCAAATCTTGATCGAGATAAGAAGAAAGACGACACCAAGAAAGATGACACCAAAAAGCTGGAGATACGGAAGCGGTCTCGAGTTCTTTCAGGAATCGATGACGAAACGGGAGATGAGGATGGCTCTGACGACAGAGAAGACTTTACCAAGGACTACTAGGATACTTTTTACTTCTACTACTATATTTTCATTTCTCGGTTGTTTATTATATCCCTTTTAAAACCCTGTACAATACATAGTAACTTCAAAACAATATAACATCATCTCGTTCATTACTGATTTCATGAAAAAATGGCAAAGCTAGCAATTCGGAAGCGGATAATCTCTTGGAAGGATCGAATTGTAACGTAGCTTGCAAGACCTCCAAAAAGAATTTATGGTCGTTATAGTTGTCTAGTTCAGCCTGGAACTGCTCGTAGTCGGCTCCATACGCAAGAATAGGCTTGATAAACTTCTCTGACCCCTTTTCGCCTCCTATGATTCTGATTGTGTCATGAACAACACTATCATCAGGAAAACATCCGTGGTTCTTTTCAAACTCAAGAAAGTCATGGATGGTTTTGACAAAATTGCAGCCATTGCTTATGTTTGAGTTGGAGATATTGATCTCAAGTCCGCACCCGTGCAATTCTGCGCATTTCTTGAGGTTATCCATTCCAAACAAAGTTGCCATTTCTACAATTGCATCCGTATCGTCAGGGGAATTAAACAAGGGAAACTTTCGAGCTATTAAGGAAAATGCGATAGTACCTGCAGACCAAATATCTATTTTGGTGCTTTGGTTAGTACATTTAAATAGTACTTCTGGAGCTCTGAACCCTCTCGTGCCAGCTCTGTTGGCACGTCTAGGTGGACGTTGATCTTGTTTTGGGTATGCGCCCTTGATATTTTGACGTTTGGTGACATTACGATTTATAATCACCTTTTCTGTTGAGGAACATGGGCAAGTATTTGAGACTTTTGACGAAGAATTAACCACTTCTTTTTCTGCCAATCCAAAATCCACCAACACCCCTCTTCCTTTAAATGGATCGTACAAGAAATTGGTGGGTTTCAAGTCACGATGTATAACGCCCTTATCGTGTATGAACTCCAATGCATGGAACATCTCCCAAAAGTACTTTTTGATACCCTTAATGGGTAAATCACGATAAAAGTCTCGGAAATCGGCATGTTGATAGTATGGTAATATAGCTAAGACTTGGTCTTGGTGCCTCAATACGTCGAGCAATGGAGCAACATGGGAGTTTCCCGATAACATGTAGAGCAAGTTCAATTCATTGTGAATTCTGTTAGGTGATGAGGTGACGTAAATTTGTTTTAATGCCACTAATGCATTTTTTTGTTTGATAGGCTTGCGATTGGTATTCTTTTTGAGTGGCGGAGATTTCCACACATCTGTAGCTAATCTTATGGTGCCAGTAACACATTCAGCCTTGTAGACTGTAGAGAAGGTTCCCTCGCCAATCTTATCTATGAGACGGTAATGCACCGCCAACTCGGGGAAACACCTTTCAAGCCGGCTCATTTCTTCCAATACCTCGAGAGTCACTTCATCTTCTTCACCATCGTCTTCTTCTCTCGCATCTTTCTCTTCTTCTTTTTTTGTGTCAGAAGTTGTTCGAGTTACTTCCTCTTGGATGGTCTTGTTAGCAGTAGTAGCTATTGTTCCTGGATCACTAGACTCGGCGTTTGACGATATATATGTTTGGTTGAGGATTTTAGATAAATTATGAGATCTTATAAATGGTGATTGTATGTTGAGCCCCAAATTATTATTCAAACTCCCACTTAAGTTCCTGCTATGGTCCAATATCGCCTCATCTTTTCGTAACTTACCACGATCTTTGAACGGGTTATCCTCACTGGCGGGTGGAGTTCTTCTCTTTTTGGATATGTATGCTGCTCCGCTCTCTAATGCAGTTTCTGACATCTCCGTAAAACAATACCCGATCTGGTTCTCACTCCTTACACTAGACTCAATGCTTAACAACAACAGACGTCGCGTCTGGATCACTTGTTGATGTTGTGTCACGTGATCGCAGCCGCTTGATAAACATTTCGAGATGGTGACGGTTTTTTGTGGCAGTTTGGGTTTTTTTGTGCGGTACGGATGTTCGCTGGTGAAAAACTTTCGGTCTCAAATTACAACTATAAAACGACATTCACTTCTTCCTCTTTACAAGAATGTTTCGTGTTCACAACGGGAGCAATGTCCGGTCAGGGATTGGATTGCAACAGGTAAGATACAAGAGGAGACTCGCATATCCCAGATACGTGCCGCAGAATGTGCCCAAACCAACCGGCAAAAAGGACCATTCCAGTTTCTTCCAAAGAGCCTTGAAAGGATTCTTGGGGCCCAAGAACATCAGGGGAGAATACTTTCGTAACAAGTATTATTACCCACCTCAGAATCATAAACCTAACTACATAGTGCCAAATGGTCAAAGCGTGATAGATCTGACTTACAAAGACGCCTTCACGCCTAGATCATTGTCGCTGTTTCAAAGGAATCCCGAGGTGCATCCCTTCCCACAAAACCCAGCTTGCAAAACCGCCATGGTCATTCCTGATGATGTCAAACAGAAAATTTGTGACGATATCAACGAAAACGGTTTACATGCCCAAGAAGTGGCCCACAAGTATGGTATAAAAATGGCCAGAGTAGAAGCTATTGTGCGCTTAAGTTCCATTGAAAAACAGTGGACTGAAGAAGTAAGTAACATTTTCTTTCCCAATTCACTTCTCATGATGAGATTATTTATTTTTTCGATTAGTCTTGAAGACAAACTACGTGGTTAGAAATTTATCGCTGAAACAAGTGAATTATGGAAATCAAACTATTTGAACTCAGTACTAACATTCCAGAACAAAATACAAGATGACCTTGCTCATTTTGCCCAAGTTATGCATAAGATGTTTCCTCTTTATCAACCTCCCAGAGGGGCTGATAACTTGACCGAAATTCCTACCCCGCACAAGACTTTGCAACAACGTTTCTTAACCATTGCCGAGTCCCAACCGTTCGGACCAGTCGATGCTGCCAAGATTTTGGATCTTCCAGTTGCTAGAGATGCTTTGGAAGAATTGTCCAAGGTAAACACTAGCGAGTCCAACAAGGAAAATCTTAACAAGGTTATTGTGGGTGCTCAGAGAGAAGGTGAGAGATCGGCATTTAAGTTCACCGCTCGTAGCAGTGGTGATGTCGGTTTCCGTTATGGTGCTTCCAGAAGAGATACCAAGAAGGACAGAGCCATTGGTTTCGATGCCGAGGGTCGCATGGTCTACATATAATTGTAAATAGTAATAGAAGACAAAATTTTTCACAGCATGCAGGATGTTCCACTAAGAACAGAGTAGAGTGTTTGGCAGGGTGAGTAGTTTATTGAGAAGAAAGAAGCTTTTGAAGAAGAGTCGACTTGTTCATGTTGTCTTCAGAGGGGGAACTTTGAAAGTTTGAAAGTAACGTTCGTCCACATAGGCACAAATTTGGCTAAATTGAACTCAAGTGCTGTGTGCAAGAGGTTGCAAAAGCCGCTGCGAATCCCACTGCAAGAGAGTAAGCCCGTGTATTCTATGTATTAAGTTCTTCTAGTATATGATAGCTAAGGTCGCACACACTACCAAACAAATTGTTCATGGATTCAAATTTTTAGAAGAATCAGCCGCTTTCATTTGAATAAATGCTTTTATTTTAGGTCGCTTTTGCTATTATTTTATATATTTTCCCTTCGAACATTTGCAACCGCGACACGTAAGGTAGGCTGCAAGGCAAGGCTACGCCTGCTAAAAGCAAAAGCAAAATTAAACTGAGCAAGCAGTATTCCTAGTCTTAGTAGAAGCTACAATACCTACAAGGCCTTCCAAACTTGTACCAACGAATCCGCTAGTGCAACATGCCTGTTTGGTACGTGTATCTGGGCAGACGAGAGGAAGCGCCTGGGCGTGTTTATCACGTGACCCGATCAACTTTTCGACACGTCTTTTAATTTTCAGCGTCCAAACAACTTAAACATTATACCCCAAAGATGTTGGCCTGCTACTTATTGTCCGTACTTGGACTTGCGCTGATGGTTGTCGCCTCGCCATTCACGTTCATATTGAAGGCACAGGAGGAAACATGTTACTATATCTTCACTACCAAGCCCAACACCGCCATGAGTTATTACTTTGCGGTGCAGAGCGGTGGTGCATTTGATGTTGACTACACCATCAAGAACCCTAGGGGTGATGTTTTAGTCAAAGAAGACAAGTCCAGACAAGGAGACTTTGTTTTCTACACCGACGTTGTTGGAGAATACGAGTTCTGTTTCTCCAATGGCATGTCTACTTTCGCCGACAAGGTGATTGATTTCGAGATTGACTTTGTTGACAGCAACGAAGACCGCTTCAAGGCGTCCATGCCCGAGCAACCAAACACCAAAGCTATTTCTCATGTGGAAAGCATGCAACAAACAGTCGACAAAATCGACCAGCAGTTGGACGGTCTCCACAAGACCTTGTTGTACTACAAGACTAGAAATAACCGTAACGAGGCCACTGTCAAGTCGACTGAATCCAGAATATACTGGTTTTCTATTTTCGAAGTTGTGTTGATGGTTGCCATGGCATTTTTGCAAATCACCATTGTGCAACTTTTCTTCAAGGGTTCAAGAAAACAACTAGTTTAATATACAAGAACTAAGTAATATATAAGAAAAATCAGTAACAAATATAAGCTTAGCATCCAGTAAACATACTACCAGTAGATAGCTGAACTATGTAAACGTACCGTTCGCTCATCGTATTCTGTCATCGCATTTACGACGCGCTAAACCTCGCTATTTTTGGGAAGTGAATTTTTATGAAATTCAGGCCAGCGAGATTTGCATACGAAACAATTGGATCCCAGGATGCCTTCTCCACTGCCAGGTGTGCTATCTCGCACAGCGTCATATGTGGACTCGTCAGTACCTCTGGAAGATACGTTGGCTCGTGAGTCCGATGTCATTGTGTCCACCGGAATGACTCCGTACGCTGAGTACAAAGGGTTCTTCATGTACGTGTTGAGTGCATTTGTACTATTCTTGTGGACGTGTTGGGCATTATTGCCGGAACTGTTCATCGAAAACTACCTTTCCATCCACTACTACCCCGATAAGTACTGGGCGGTTGCCATTCCAGCATACTCATTGATGCTAATGCTTTTCGTGTACATCGCATTGGCGCTCTACAATACTGAGGTCAAAACCAATCCGGTGAATGACGTGCGGAATTTGGTCGACGAGTACTCATGGTTTGCTGGGCAACTGGCGGGTCCTGACCAACAAGTTCGAATTGACGAAGCCGTCAGTTATATCCACAAAGCTCCTAGTGGAGTATGGGACTTGCCAATCACCTTAGTGAATGAGGTTTTGTACTGTGACGAGACTGATGAGAAATAAAAAGTGGGTTGTCCGCTGAATATCTACCACCATTAAGGACGCCAAGATACACAATAACGACGAAACGAAGAATTGCTTACTGCAAATATCAGGAAATCAAGTAATTATTAAATTCATAGTAGATAAACTGTGATGAAAATAGGCATTACAGCTAATGCATAATATAAATAACATACAGAACGCACAAACATTAACTGTCAAGTAGTCTACCTTTTTCATTATTCTTTCTATTATTGATTAGCTATCTATTATACCCCGTACACCTCTGACAACACCATTCTGGATTCCTGGTCTACCTGCCCAATGACACTGTTCCACAACTCGTCACCCAAGCTCTTGTAACTATGCAACAACTGTCTGAACATCACCTGCAACTCTTCAGAAGGCTGGGCGTAATTACCTATACATACAAAGAAAATGGCAAGGTTCTTCTTACCCTGACTCGATTCCAACAGACCGAATCCATGCATGGGGTTCGAGTTGATGATGTTCAACATACCTTTGAACCCAGTCTCCTTTTCTTCGTTGTCTATCAAGTACAACATTTGCGAGCACCACTGTAAAATAAACTCAGGCAACCGGGCACCCAAAGATCCACACAACTCGCTATCGCCGCTGATACCCAATCGACCAAGACAAATGGCACAGTTTTCAAGCACAGTTTGCTGTGAGTCGGTACTAATGAGGACAGGCACAATGAGATCCACCAAGTTGTTGAAATAAGGCTTGATATCCTCGGCCGGGAGTCTCATCAAGATTTCTCCCAAGGACCAAATGGCGTTGTTGACCACAGGGAAGGTTTCGTACAGCCTATTGTTGATTTCATTGCCAATACTGATGACGATGTTTCTCAAGTATGGCTTGATTATAGGCTCACACACGTAGATAGCCAAGTCTCCTAGCAATGCATAGACCGACTGGCGAACGTCTGCTGAGTGGTCCAAGAAACATTGTTGCATGAGCTCCATGAGGTGCAAGTCGATAAGTTCGATGGAGTGGAACCCAAATCCCTGGACCAAACCGTCAATTAAGTCTAACGACGTGACGATAAAGTCCTTTTCGGGAGTCTCGATTATAGGGTTGGTTTGGCTTTGTTGGTCGAGCTCAATGCAGTTGGTCAAGATCTTGATGGCTCTTTGGTAGATTGGCACGGCATAAGGTGCGAATAGCTCGCCTAGAGTAGAGGCAATGGACGCCATGCATTCGAGCAACGACCACAATCCGTTGTCGTCGTCGTCCAACTCTTCCCATTTACCTAATAATGGAGGTATCAAGTGCTGAATACGGTCGGATTTCGACAAGATATCGTAGCCCATCTTTTCCACAAACGTCTGGATACAGTCGTAGAGAATGTCGAGGTTTTTCTTCTGGTAGATCTGGAAGCACCTCGTAAAGTGCTCGATCAACTGGTCGACGTATGGCAAGAGTGGCTCGCTATAGGCTTCTTCAATCAATATGGTAAGAGACGAACAAGCCGACTGCTGAACAATTTTTTGGTTGTCCAACGAACACACCAACATCGACTGAATGGTGACGTCAAACAACTGCAGGCCCAGCTCGATCATCCACACTCCGTATCTAGATAAGGTCCAGCACGTAATTTGTCTTACACGAGGTTGTTCGTCCTTGAGTCTATCGATAAGATAGTTGATTAAGGTGGGCAACTTTTCCAGCGACAACTCAATGCAGCTCTTGCTGACAGCACCAAAGGCTAGTATAGAAGCTTCTCTGACTCTCCAGTCGTTGGAAACAATACGTTCTTCCAATATAGGCATCGAGATCTGCAACACCTCGCCGGGCAAGTTCAACGAAAGAACATCTAGAGTGGCCGCAGAGCACTTTCTGAGCGACCACAGATCGACAAAGTTGCCGTCGTCGTCGTCACTTTCGTCATAATCTTCTTCTGAGTCGGAGTCGTACACCACCTTCTTCTTGTTATTCTTAGACGAGTGTTCCTTGACCTTGATGTTCTTAGGCTTGATATCCTCGTCCTTATCTTGAACACCGGCAGTGTCCTTTGAGTCCTCGATTTCCATCAAAAACATTTCTTCGTCAGAATAGACCATGGTACTGAGCAAAATAGGCAAGATCTGTTTGAGTTTAGGAATGAAGATCTTCTTGTTGACTTCATCTTCGGATATAGTGGAGAGCGAAAGTAAGAATTCGCATGCTTCCAAAGAAACTTCTTCGTCCTGGTCTTCCATCAAGTGAAGACAGTAGTTGACCACACCGTCCAAGTGAGGCAAAAGGCTTGTAGGTGAGGACTCCAAAATCAATGAGAAAGATGTGCAGATGTTCTTTTTAACTGCAGTGGCGGAGTCTGCTGCCAATTCAAACAAGTTGGAGAGGTATTGGTTTAGGAACTGGGCAATATCTGTGTCCTTCAATCCAAGAAACTGGTTGACACAGTGGATGGAGCTGGCTCTGATAGAAGCCGAGTGTGGGTGGTTCATGAGCTTAAGGAAGTTCTGCACCATAAAGTTGAGTGGTTTCTCGCCGTTGTAAGTCTGGGTAATAATGTCGGAGTTGTCTTCACAGATCTTGCCCAAAGTGTTCATGGCCGCTTCCTGCGCCACATATCTCGAATCTGGCGACTCTTGTGCAGCTAGCTCCAACAAGTTTGGCAAGATCGTGGGCCAGAACTGGATCCCGTAGATGGAAAACAACGATGTTATGACGTTACCGGTGATGTTGCGCACCAAGTTGTCTTCCACCAACAATCCCTTGATTATGTTGTCCAACAAGAACTGGCGGTTGGCTGTAGGTGGCTGCGAAGATTGGCCCCTGCTCAGACTCTTGAGAATGCTGTTCTTTAAGTTGATCCCCGACCCTGCTCTGACATCGGACTTCGCGGTGTTGTCCAAGACCAAAAGGTGAAAAAGATAGTTTTCAAATTCCGGCTGTTCTTTAGCCTGGTTCAATGCATCATTGGCAGCTTTTCTTTCTTGGTTATTGGATGATAACGTGCCTTTGAAAATGTGCTTGAGTTGCTCCAACGCTGACGGATCGGCAGCCCACGACATGATAAGCACTAGAACAAAGAAACTAGTAAAGTGCTAAAATAACTGTTATATCGTTAACAACTGCTCGAGTAGTCTTGCCTGAACTTCTCGCTGGTTATGTAGTCTATCTAATCTGTTCAACCTTCTTGATCAACCATAAATTTTTAACAATCTTTCCTGCAGATACCCTGAAAAATTTTAGGCTGCGATGAAACAAAAAAAATCCAGTATGGGGAAGACATGACAACTCCAAAGTATATTCATATGAAGAAGTAGGTAATGAAGGCCTACAATAATTGAACTACAGGGGTTTTTCTTTACAGAGCGCTCTCTAAACTACCATATTCCATCTCTACATACTTTTCGTCGTGTAACTTCCTCTCGCTTTTATTACCGTGGATATTTACTCTATAGCAACCTGTCCAACTCCGCCAACTTATCGGCCAAACGATCGAACTTACCGAGAATGGGCATGAACATCTCGTGGACAGGCTTGGACTTGCGCTTGTCACTGACATCTGCTTTGTTTCCTACCGAGTTGAGTCCATTGTTCAACGAGTTCGTGCTGGTCAATGGAGTGTACTCGCCGCTATTTTGATCGTCTTCACAATCATCATCGTCGTTGTCATCGTCACCATCATCACCGAAATCGTACTCGTAGTCATAGTTCTCGTCAATTACTTGCGTGGAGTCAATTTCGTCTGATATACCTGGCAAAGTATCATTGTGTTGGTCTATCAACGGAGTCTTTAATGTCTCGCTGTGTTCATCTATCGTAGGAGTGGTGATTTCCTTGTAAACCTCTGGTTCCAGCTCATCCTCCTCTACTCCTACCTCTTCCAATTCATTCGATGACGACCCGTAGTGATCGAGAATGATCTGCTGCTCTATGTCAGACGTCACCTTGGTCAATCTGTCCAAAATCACCGACCGTCTTAAATGGGTCAAGTTATTGGATATCTTCTTGGCTTCCTCATCTTCAACCTCTTCTGGGCCAAATCCCTCGGGAGTATAGAATTGTTCTTTTACTGTTCTCTTGGGTTTTCTGGTGGGCGGTGTGTCGGGAGAATATGACCCTATGGAGAAGTTATCGCTGTTAGGGTTCCAACTAGGTTCGACAAGAGCGTCTAAATCAACAGCGCTGTCTGCTGTAGTTTCTTTCGTTTGCTTGTCTATTAATTGTGACGGCAACAAATCCTTCTTTTTCTTCTTGCTATTGTTCTTGACAATAACCAAGGGAGTTTCGTTGGGATATATATCACTCAACACTTCAGACGTCTTTTCTTCCATCACTGGAGGTGCTAGACTATTCCCAGCTTTTTGTTTAGTTTTTAGAATTTCATCATGCGGTATATCGAAGGTGTTGTTACCAAAATCATGTCTTTGCTGTTCTCTGATAAACTCAATATCATCGGAATCTCCATCTGCCTCTTCTTCTTGGTCCTCTAAATCGAGTTCCCCCAAGTTTTCAAACGTAACCGACTTCATATTTTCCCCCTTTTTGGATCCGTTCCGACGTAGTGAGCTATTGCTTTTGGATAAATTACTGTGCTTGACTAAACTGTTTCCTCTGGATATTATCAGATTATTTTCTGAGTCCTGATAGTTAATGGGATTGGCCAAATTGAATGCATGGTACGAATCGCTCGAGCCATTGGTGGTCTCGAACAAATTATCTTTAGAGGTTCTTTCGGCCTCTTCATTTATAAAACAGTTGAGTCTAGCGAGTCTCTCCCCGTACGTTTCGAGACATTCCGCAGGTACGAAACCGATTTTTCCGTCTTCGTCATCAGTGAAATACCGAATTTCATCTTCATTTTCAACACTCTCCTCCGCATTTTTCTTGTCGAATAGTTTCTTTTCCTCATACTCTACACGCTCATCTTTGGTCATTTTTCGTATAAGCCACCAATAATTATCTTGATCATTGATCAAAAAAACCGGCTCGTCTCGACTTAACGAGCAATGTGAAGGGTCGGGCCCAGAAAAGTCGTAGAGCCCATACAATTTATCAGGATCGATTTCTCTTGGAGGCGATCTGGGAGGAGATGGCGGTAAGAGCAAGTCCGAGTCTTCTTCTATGGACTCTTCGTCATAGTCGTATTCATCTTCATATTCTTCGTTATCAAGCTCGTCATTTTCGTTATAGTCATTATGTGGAGTATGGGGTTCAGGGCTCTGGTGTTTTTCAAAGGAGTCTAGGCCCTCAGGATCATCGACTTCAACCGTATCTATATGGGGAGAGTGGATGGAATGCATGAGATCGGGGCTTTGCAGCACCGATATTTCTTGGTCGGCCACCGTATCGTTGTGCTTATGTATTATTTTGGGCGTGGATGTGGCGTCTTGATTGTAGTAGTCGTTGCTGTAGAGGTCGTCGTCATCGTCGTTTTCGTGTACATGCAAAGATCGATTGGGATGTAAATTAGGAGAGGTGGAGCTGCCTTTGAGGTATTTTCGCGAGTTGTCATCGTTGTAGTATTTCCCAAAAGTAGTCATGAATTTGGCCTGGCGGTCCTGATAAAGGTCGTTTGGATCGAACATGCTATCGTTTTCGTCATTCTTGATATACTGTAGCACTGTAGACTGTATATTCTGCTTCCCTATTCCGTCCAAGTTCTTGGCCACTATCACAGAAGAGCCGTGCGACTGCTGGGTTTGGTTGGAAGATGTGGTGGAGATGAAGGAAAGTTTTCGTTCCAAATCAGAAAGAAGTTTATTGGTTGTTTCCAACTTAGTAGACTCATCTTCTTCATGAGGAGAGTCCATATTAATGATATTCCTCAACTATTGAGTATGATTTATGTTCAAGTTCTATGGAGCAATATAGCCTAGATCGCTAGTATGAGTCAGCCAGTCGGTGGCGTAACTGGCAATTTTCTTTTATTCAAACTACTAGTTTGAGATGGTACAGTCCAGCCTGGGATGGCACTGATGAATAGAACAGTTTTATCCTATGTGATGGATAAAGTTTAGATTGATCGTGCTGTAAATTAAAATTTTCTGTTTTTTTAGCTGAGGGATCGCGGGTGATTGGGGAGAGTTGCAGGGAGACGCGAGTAGCGATGCAGATCTACAGCGAGGGAAAGCAGGCAAAGAGATAGTTTGGGTGGGTGGTTGGTAGAGGTCAGTGTTAAATCAGTTGTTAGGTGGGTAGGTGGGAGCACCGGAGGCTGGCATTATGAGTCTGTCGTAATCGCCATTGTTCGACAACAACAGCCGTCAAGCTGCTAGATTGCCAGTGCCTTTGCTAGTGCGCGACATGGCTGGGGAATGTTATTTTTCGCGTTTCAGGGGAAGACGTTTCAGGCTAAATAGGCTACAGGCTCGAGGTGGATGTGTGCTAGGGACCAGTTACAGGCACAGGTACAAGATTCATGAAGTAAGAATCGGGTACCTAAGTATCTAGAGTAGTTAGAGGTTTTGCACGCTATGTACGGCTTGGTTTAGTGAATAACACTCCCCAAAGCCATACGTCGCAAAAAAGCTTAAAACAATAGAGGCAATTTGTGACGATGGCCGCACCTACAAAGTACGCGTGCCGTTTGTGTTCACAAGCATTCGCGAATGCCAATTTACGCATGCTGGCTCAGCCAGGACGCATTTGCCTGGGGTAATATTCCAACACTATAGACTTCATAAAGGAACATGGCTATAAGTTGCAAGTATGCTGGCTTGGGACCAGAGGTCTCGTTCCCATCGTAGCACACGACATCCTAGCACCATCTGGACCAGATTCCCGCTTCAGATTATGAGGCAGCCATATGCTCCTGAGCGACGTGTTGATTATGCCAAGATTTTGCCACCACGATGTGATTCCAGATCGGTCTGTAGCACGGGGCCATTCTGTGTTTTCCGAGACTGTACGTGCACTTGCATGAAAAATACATATGACATTCCACAAAGGTCTCTACATTAATTACCAGTTAGATTGATTATGTTTGATTAATTTTATTCATTTATACATTAGTTTTTGACAACTTGGTTGATGGCGTCGGCCAAATACTCGACGTTGTTGTCGTTGATACCAGATATGGAGAATCTACCGTCTTCAGTAGCGTACACAGAGAACTCGTTTCTCAATCTGATCACTTGTTCTGGAGACAAACCAGTGTAGACAAACATACCTCTTTGCTTCAACAAGTGGTCCCAGTTGTAGTTGGACTTGTCCAATTTTTCGTACAACTTGGATCTGACATTGTTCAATCTGGAAACAACACTGTCCAAGTCAGACAACCAGCTGTTCAAAAGGTTATGTTTTTCGTCAAAAATAACTTCAACGACCTTGGATCCGTGAATAGGTGGGGATGAGTAGATTGGTCTGATCAATTTCTTCAATTGGGACTCAATGGCCTTGGAAGATTCGGCCGATTCAGTGACAATTGAAATAGACCCGGTTCTTTCACCGTACAATCCCATGTTCTTGGCGAAGGACTGACACAAGGCATACGACTTGAGCTCGCCGCCAACGACCAATTCGTTCAATCTTCTGATCAAACCAATGTCCTTGAAAGGATCACCCGAAGCAAATCCTTGGTAGGCCATGTCGACCAATGGGAAGAAGTTCTTGGCCTTGACGATTTCCAAGACCTCGTCCCATTGCTCTGGAGTCAAATCCATACCAGTTGGATTGTGACAACATGCATGCAACAAGATAACCGAGCCGTCGTCTTGGTTTTGTAACGAGGATTTCAAGTTGTCGAAATCCAAGTCGTTTTTGGTTGTTTCGTAGTAGGTGTAGAATTCAGGGTTCAAGCCTGCATCCTTGAACACGGCAACGTGGTTGGCCCACGTAGGCTTTGGAACCAAGATCTTTTTGTTGGTGTAGAAACGGTTGAGGAAGTCACCAATCACACGAAGAGAACCAGTACCAGAAATGGTTTGGGCAGTGACGATTCTGCCGTCTTCAATCAACTTGGCACCATTGGAGTCTTTGTTGGAATTGTTGAAAATGAAGTTCTTGACGATGTTCTGGAAGTTCTTGTTACCGGTGATTCCAGTGTATTCCTTCTCTTTCTCCAAGTCCAACAAGATCTTCTCGGCTTTCTTGACAGATTCAAAGATGATTGGCTTACCAGAGTTGTCACGGTAGGCACCCACACCCAAGTTGATCTTCTTGGTGTTGGAGTCTTTGACGTAGGCCTCGCTGATTCCCAAAATCTTGTCTGGAGGAGCCAACGGAATTTCAGCCCATTTTTGTAATTGAGCACTGGTGGAGAATGCGACACCTTGTCTAGGTCTGAGCAGTCTCAATTGACTGAACTGGATTTGTCTATACATGTTACTATACTAGTAGATCAGGGAATAAATGTCTAGAAAGAAAAGCGAATTGACTACATTACTCGACTCCCCGTATTCGGCCTTATATTTATATGTTTGGCGCATATCTCACGCCACAAAGTTTCGTAATGGCTCAACCCCACCTGGAAAATTTTCGTTTTGGTGAGTTGTTTGAGTCATCGTGGTTATTTTTATGCCGGATAAATTAGAGGTTGACTCGGATGGCGGTCTCATCAAATTAGTCTACACATTATCAGACATTAGATGCGCACCACTGAATACTAGAGTTTGGCTTAAAACTAGTTTCCACCCGCCTGAACCCTATCTAGCTAAACCTGTCTAGTGCTGAGATGATCCATCGGTTGAGCGGATGCACGTGTAAATCTTTTCTCCGAATTGGACGATCGCTCCGTCGGCCACTCACGGGTTGTGCTCTCCGCTGCAAGAGGGGTTGCGATGGGCAATTTGATCGTGAGACAGGAGAGGGGAACGATATTGCAACCGAATTTCTCCGCGAGCCGTTAACCAGCTTTGAGCCGAGCGCGCATAATTGTTTTCATCCTTTTCCGAACGGACGAGCATAGAGGCGGGACTGTCACGTGAAGTGGCTCAAAGAGCTCGCTAGTCACAGCCATACCTAAATGCCGAGAGGGATACCAAGGACAACGTAGGGGAATCTACGCGACTTACTACGCAAGATTTGTGGTCTAAATTTAAAACTATTTGAAATGGCTGTGCCCGTATTGTGTATTCCAGTATCGAGAACGCCAATGGCTATGCTTATGGTTATGGTAGTGGAGAGTATAGTGTCTGTTGTTGCGTCCCATATATTTTCTATGCTGATTACCTAATCAATATAACCTACACGCCCTAGAGCTGCAAATACCCCCTCATCAAGGAAACAATAGCCTAAGTACATTTGCTTTCGACCCATTAAGTATTGCAGCCTCCATGGTAGAAGGCCATTAGAAACTACTCTATTGAACCAGAAAAGCCATAATATGCTAATGAATAAGTCTGAAAGGTGGTGGAGTTGATTCCAATCCTCATAAAGTTTTCGAACGCATTTTATTCAACAACAAGGTTGTATAGTGTAGTGGTTATCACTTTCGGTTTTGATCCGGACAACCCCGGTTCGAATCCGGGTACGACCTGTACTTTTTTTAATTCTTTTACGCCATCGCGAAGTAGTTCACGTGACTAGTATTTTTTTCACTTTCATTAAATTTAGAGATGAGATGAGATGCACAGTAAGCCAACTAATTCTTTACGAAATGATTAGAACAGTGTATGTACACATGTTTTTACAATAGCAATTTCACGGGTTAAGTACTAACTCCATTTAGCAAGCCAAAGAATGCCAGGTCCAAGAGGGCTTTAGCAAAGAAGGAAGCCAAATTGGTTGAGAACACCAAATCTGCATTATTCGTGCCAGGATCCACAGGTAACAAGTTTTTACACGATGCTATGTGTGATATCATGGCATTAAAGAAACCATTTATAAAGAGATTCAGCAAGAAGAATGATATCAGACCATTCGAAGACTCCAGTGCATTGGAATTTTTCGCTGAAAAGAACGATACTTCCTTAATGGTCTTCTCTACTCATAACAAAAAGAGACCCAATACCCTTATATTCAGCAGATTCTTCAACTTTAAAGTCTACGACATGATTGAATTATCCATACAAGAAAACCACAAATTGTTGCAAGACTTTAAGAAACAGACCTTCTCCCTTGGTTTGAAACCAATGTTCACTTTCAACGGCCCGGCATTCGACTCGCACCCAGTTTATCAGCACGTAAAATCCTTATTCCTTGATTTTTTCCGCGGTGAGGAAACAGACTTACAAGATGTTGCCGGCTTACAATACATCATTTCCTTATCGACCGGAGAAATCGAAGACCCTAACGACTCCAAGAACCTTCCATTGGTAAACTTCAGAGTTTACAAGTTAAAGACCTACAGATCAGGACAAAAAGTTCCTCGTGTTGAGGTTGATGAAATAGGCCCAAGATTCGATTTCAAGATAGGCAGAAGAGTCGCTCCAGCACCTGACATGGAGAAGGAAGCATTCAAGAAACCTAAGCAATTACAACCTAAGGTCAAGAAGAATGTGTCTACAGACTTCATGGGTGACAAGGTTGCTCAAATCCACTTGGGTAAGCAAGATTTGGGTAAATTGCAAACTAGAAAGATGAAGGGTTTGAAATCCAAGTACGACCAAGATAGTGATTTTGATGAGGAAAATGACGGAGACTTTGTGGATGCAGTCGAGGACATGCCTCCAACCAAGAAGCAGAAGGCTTAGGTATGTAGTATATAGAGTGAATGATAATATTCAGAAAAAAAAGAGGATCAGTTAGTATAGTAAATTGTAGTCTCAAAAAATCTGGTTCATTTTTCAAATTCTTGAGAATAATTCGTGAAAAAATATTGTTACGAAATCGAAGGTACTGTGATAAACGGTTTTTCATAGAAGTCAACTAAAACTACCCACTACTCACGTCTGTACTTCTGCTAGAACTTATTGTTGAGGCACAGTATAATTATAAAGTTGCAACAGCAAAATGCGACTGATGGCCATGAGAAACTTTCTTCAAGATGACCTAGGCTGAGACTATTATACCTCGAGCTAAAGTACACGAGGAGTAAAACTTTAGAAGTAGAGTTGGCTACACCCGAATTTGAATCGTGATTATCAATCTATGACAGGTCAATCGTCATACATTTTCCATTATATTGATATTCTCTCAAGCCTAAGAACGGCTGCGAAATCTGAACAGGACGGAAATACTCATAAAATAGCCAATTCCACTTGGATCTCATATCCCAAAAGTATAAGACTTAGTGTCCAACATTATTAAGTAGAGGTAGCTACAAAACTATACCCATTTTAGGACCCTAGTGGTATCCTACGTATATACCTTCACCCACCTTTGACGTTCCCACCTTCATCGCTTACATAATCTCACTACGTTTTTTCACCATCAAAACAACGATCGAAACAGTTACTCCACTACCAGCAGCAATGACAGGCCACGGATCGATCTTCAAGCCTAGAAAAGCCTCGGGGATTGACCTGAGTGCGGCATCACGTATTGCCACCCCCTTATCCCACGATTCGTCCATCACCAACATCGTTCCGCCCTACAAAGTCACAGCCTTGGAATTGACCAAAAACGAGAAATATTGTGTCTCGAAATTGCCGGCATTGCCAGCAGCACTTGAAGAGAATAAGGGTGAGCTCTTTAATGCATACTCAGACCATGACTCTGGTTATTCGCTTGTTATAAACGAAGATGCCATCCATGTTTGGAGCTACAAATCCACAGACTCTACTCCATTGTCGATCCAATTTCCTATAGAAAGATCAGCTAATTCTTTACTCCCTTTAGCCATATTGACCAGCCCTTCAAGTGGAACCTCCCTGGACCCGGGATTGGCTATAATTGACTCGTCAACGGGTGTAGTCAAGTTTTTTGAAAGCGTCCAGCATGCTCCAGCATTGGGCCTTATTAACAACAAATCGTTGGAACTCCAGCTTCCTATCAACTCACACAAAGGAGAATATATTACCTTGGCAGAAAACGTCGAGCCTGCTGGAATAGTCGTGGCCACTTCGTGGAAGAGATGTCTCTTGATATCTTTACGAGACTTCAAGAGTAAACCGCACTTGCTGTCGATTGAGTTGATTTCCAACACCAAATCGAAGTACTTGTCGTACATATTTGGCTCCGAAACCACCAATGAGATTTTTGACGAGATTGTCAGTATAAAGCTGGGCAAAACTACCAATCATGGTATGACCCAGGAGATTTTTATCTTGGATTCTTCGGGAACGTTTACCGTCATTACGTACCAGCTATTGTCAGCAAATGGTCTGCCGTTTGTGGATAAAAAGAAGTCATATACCCATGGTCTTACTGGCTACATTCAGAATAGTATCGAAGGCTATTTGCCGGGCTCCAATTTAGATATAGACTTCTTGGATTTGTGGGCCCTTTCCTCTCATGAGAATATCTATATTGGACTCTGCTACGTTTCCGAACTGTACAAGCTGGCTCAACAAAGTTTGATTCTCTTGACCCTCAGAATCGACTCCACCGGTGTGCTATTGTATGGATCCCATAAGTTGTCACATTTTGGCGAAGCCAGTGTCCAAAAACCTCGTCTTTTCTTGCCTAAACCAGGTAAAACTGCTTTCGTTGTAGTGGACAATTTGGTCATTATAACCGATATAAACGTGCTGTACATCGAAGGACAGAAAGCTACAAAACTGTATTATACCCTTAGATGGGAAGACAGAGTCAAGTTGAATCCAATGATGAATATTGTGGGTTTTGGCTATGAAAACCATTCGAAAAACTCCAATCCTTCCATTATATTAATTACTAGAGAAAGCGGAGTCTTGAGAATAGAGAGATTCCCTGAGACCGTAGATGATAGTGAAAAACTTTCCAATGATCCCCTTTACATTATCAAATCACATATCGAACAAGCTATATTTTATTCTCAATCTAGCGAAATTGACTTTAATATTCCTCAGAACTTGAGTCACGAAGATGACTCGATTGTCCAAGCCATTACTATGATCATAGATGAAATCATGGACTCTTCGTCGCCGTACTTGCCGTTATTTTTACCGTCAATTGCTGATTTTCTTCACCTCAAGGTTCAACTTTTTGAAAAGTTGATTTGGTTTTCCAAAAAGATATCAGCTACAGTTTGGCCAAAAGTGCTTCCTTTGATAGTAGACGCTCTTGAGAAGAACGATTTCGGGTTACAGTTCTGGTCTCAAATCGAACAATTCAAGGAGTATTCCGCTCAACTCAAAGCATTGTTGGAAGAGTCTATTGTCCAGTCACAAGTGGTAAATGCAGACAATAGCGACGTTTTAAGGACGTTTTTCAGTCAGAAAATTTCCTCAATCAATGAAACCTTCACTAATTTTATTGAAGTTTTGATCGAAAAAGACTTTTCGTCTTCTGTACTAGTTCCTTTGGTAGTACAAGTTCTGTACTCTGGAATATTCAAGAATGAGCAAAGATTTCTTATTAATGAAAACTCAGAGGTTCCTGTCAGAAAGCTCTGGATCTTCGAAACTACTCTTATCATCCGTATGGAGCAAATCTTCACTTCCGAGTTTTGTGAGAGTGCTCCTGGAAGAATCCAGATCCAGCAATGGCAAGAATACATGGTCAAGTTCTGTGAAGTCTTGTACTACTTTGTGACTAGTGCCATAGCCTTTATGAAGGCTGACGAGGCTACAAGTGAACAGCTTGACGAGTACACTTCATGGTACAACTCACGTAACCACCACTGGATAAATGCATTAATCAAGCAGAATTTGAGCCAAGAAGCCATTTCCATCAGCGAGAAATACCACGACTTTGCATCTTTGGCCCAAGTCTTGGAAGCCGAAAAGAAACGTATATCAGAAACCCATGGTGACTTGAGTTTTGAGATGGACGACTTGATCAACAAAAAGTACGTTTATTATTTCGAAACTTTCAAGTACGAGTTTGCGTCGAAATTGTACGACTATTACGTGAAGAATGGCCAGATTCAAGCTCTTTTACTTGGGTTTACAAACTATAAGAGGTACCTTGAACAGTACCTCCATGACAATTCTGAAAAGACATCCAAATTTTCTTGGATTAGATACTTATTGGATAGCAGATTTGACGAAGCTTCGAAGGTATTGATAGGGTCTGCATCCAAAACCAATGAAGAGAATTTGGACGATAAGCAGATGAAGTACTCGCTCGCCAAGCTAGCAATCATTGCTTCAAATGCCGACCTTGGCGAGCACTTGACCGTCGCAGAAAATAACCTTGTAAACATCAAGAGCCAAAAGATTTTGTTTGACTCACTTATTCAAAACTATGGAGGAGAAGTGCAGCTTTTGAAGTTCGACAATATCTTGAAAGGATTCAAAAACTCTCATATCCCCAACAGCATGGCGCAGGAATTGTTGAGCGATTCCTTCGAGCAGTTTGTCACCAACAAGAAGCTCAAAACCATCGACCTTATAAATTGGCTCACCATCTTGAAATCGTCCATCACTGATGATAAGGGCTTTGCCTTGGCGCTCAAGGTGGCAGGATTGGTCGAGGATAAAGAGACTAGAGACTATTATACCAAGATAATTTGGTTAAGACTACTTACTATAGGCGACGACTGGTCCATACTGGAGAACCTCAATTCAAAGGTATCTACTGATGAGTACATTAAGCAAAAGATCCACAGCACTGTTTTGTACAAGACATTAAAGGAAATCCACCAGAATGCTGAGTTGATGTACCAATTGGAATTGTTGTTGGCCGAAGAAATCAAAGAAACCAGCGACTCCAACATCAAAACATTGAATGATGTTCTTAAACCGATATTGCAGACCAATCTCGCCAAGTACGACTTGAAGCTGTGGATCAAATCCATACTCCAAGATGTGAAAGCAACTTAAATAATGGGCCAAAAACCAAAGAGCTGCTAAACATCAAGAAAGTTACTTAGATAGTCAAATTGAATCAGAGCCAACTGATTTTTAAAGTATCATCAGATAATCGGGAGTATTTAGACGTGCATATACGCCCAATATAGCGAAGAGCTTTGGACTGTGGTTATTATCTTGAGTAGTTGATGGCATATCTACTTAATTCAGACATTACTCGTATATTCCTAATTTAAAATTCACTAATTTACACTAATTTACACTATTCTTCCGCCTCTGCTTCTTCCGCTTCTTCCTCCACAATCTCATCTTTATCCAACTTTATTCGTACCAATGCTTCGGGCAACGGGGTCCCCGTCTCATAGTCTGCATCAGTGTACTTCATAAGTCCCAAAGATGCAAGCGAGATCGAGTTCACCACGTTTTGCCAGTTGGCTAGTATAAGTGCCACGCTCTCTGTACCTGTCTTCATGGTCTCCAACTTATCGCCTACCTGCTCCAAATTGTTGGCGAGTTCTGCAGTAAGCTCCTTGAACTCCTGGAGCATCTCGAGGTCGGCCCACTTCTCCGAGATTTTCTGCTGATATATCTTATTCTTCAGCATTGGCCCTTTTGCACACGGGGTATTTCTTGTATAGACTGTGTTTATATCAAAGGCCAAATTAGTTTTTGCACGACTCTTCAAATCATTTATCTTTACGTAAACAAACAATTGCAAGACAACACAAGCGAACGTTATGGCCAGGAAATCCATAGACTTTGCCCAATCGCTACTGCAGTTCCAACGAAGGAACAGCGGAGACAATAAAGAATCTGAACCTGAAAAAGTCAAAAACCATCAAAACTTATCAACTCAACCAGAAATCGAAGATGTTGCAACCACAGAAAGCGCTCTAACCACCAAATACAAACTACAGAACAAATCGTTGGCACGAAGCAACTCTGCCATGATGAGAAAGATGAACGAGATGGATACGAAATTGAACGTTTTGATCAATGAAAACATGAAATTGCGCAAAAACAGGACACTCAGAGACAACGAGTTCAAGAAACAATTGGAAGAGAAAATCGATCTTATTGAAACCAGATTGTTTCAAAACTTCTCGTCCATCTTCCAGTATATGAAAGAAATACGACAGGACGAAGGATTGGCTGCAAACCCACAATTGGATGTTCTTAAGGATATCAACTGTTTGGTGACGTCTACTCCCATAGAAAGCGATTTGACGCTAACTAATCCCTTTGGAGTTTCTAGAAGTGAACCAGTAAAGGCTAAAAGTTTTTTTGACGATCATTTGCCGCGAAACACTCCAAGCGTAGAGCCTACTGAGCCTCCTAATATCGACGAAAAATCGCCATTATGCGGAAAAAGTACCGCAAGAACAACAAATAAAGAAGAAGAATCAATCGAGAACCAGACGTTTATTGAAGAGGGCTCGGACAATGCTGTAAAATGCGATGGTTTCTCGGTTATTCTTGAAGATAAAGAGCCCAGTAATGACGTAATAAAAGTGCCTACGCCAGAGCCAACCCCAGTTCCTGAACCTAAGAAAGATGTAGTAGTGCTTCGAGATAGTGAAAGTCCCGAAATCAAGCAAGAAAACGAGCCTAGAGCCCGCAGAACTCGCAAAAAAGTTGACTACACACCAGTGCCATTAAGAGCAAAGATGAGAAGAGAATCGGAAAAGTTTTTGGATGCAGTGGGTGAAAATGTTCTCATTAATTATGCGGTGAGTAAGAAGCCAGAAAAGAGAAAGAGTGACGAAGAAGAGACTGCGAGAAAGAGGAAACCACTAGGCAATATTAGTAACACCAACATAGCGCATACACAACCCCAGAAATCCAAAGAGAATGATCTCTCGGTGTTTGATTTCGAAAAAGAGGCTCCTAGGCGAGACTCGATTTACATTGGTAGAAAGAGCGCCAGAAAAAACCGTAGACAGACATTGATGTAATTCTATAAAAACTCAGTCAAGTTATACACTCATTTTCATTTTAATTGGACCATAAGGATCATACTCCGAGATCTTAAAGTCTGCGAATTTGAAATCGTCAATAGACTTGATTTTGGGGATTCTTTCAGGATCTATGGTGAGCTTAGGGAAAGATCTGGGGATTCTGGTAATCTGTTCTTTCAAAGCCTCCACATGGTCCAAATACACATGCGCGTCTCCCATGGTATGAATGAACTCTCCACAGTCCATATCGACAATATGGGCAATCATTTTAGTCAAAAGTGCATACGAAGCAATATTGAAAGGAACTCCCAATCCCATGTCACAAGATCTTTGGTAAAGCAAGCATGACAACTTGGGTTTGGAACCTTGTGGGAAGTTGACGTAGAATTGACAGAATACATGACATGGAGGCAAAGCCATTTTGGCGAAATCAGGAGGGTTCCATGCTGACATAATGATTCTTCTGTCATACGGATTGGTCTTGAGCTTGTGGATGACGTCAGCGAGTTGGTCGAATCCTTGGCCCTCGTAATTGGCGTCGCAATCCTTGTACTCGGCGCCAAAATGTCTCCACTGGAACCCGTAGACTGGCCCCAAATCACCTTCTCTGCGGTCAGTCAAGCCTAACGAATCCAAGTACTTTCTGGACCCATTATCTTCCCATATCTTGACACCTTTGTCAGACAAAAGTTTTGCGTCTGTAGAACCTGCAACAAACCAAAGTAGTTCATGAATTATGGCTTTAGAAAACACCTTTTTTGTAGTCAATAAAGGAAATGCGTCGTTGGATAAATCAAATCTCAATTGTGGAGGGGCAAAAAGGGAGAGCGTTCCTGTACCCGTTCTATCAGGACGTTTTTCTCCTTCATTTATGATTCTTTCACATAAGTCAAGGTATGCTTGTTCTGCACTATTCTCTGATTTAGTCATCGCAATGTGTATAAAGATAGAGTATTTCGAAGAGACGCGTTTATTCGCGATGTTTCGCGAAGATTGAGTTCTGCTCGATCACGAGACTCATCAGCACTATAAGTGTTGAGATTTTAGTGCGAGTGCTGGGTGCGATGCGGTTATCTCAAGCGGACTCATATGAGTCTAAGATATTAGCGCGAGTCATTACGGTGGTGAGTAATTGTAGGAAATCACGCGGTATATGCAAGATCTTTTACGGCGTAAATAGAGTAGCGAAAGGGTACGGCCTTTTATGGTCAGATAGATTTAATGCCGGAGGCGGACTTCGCCGAAAATATATTCTTTGGTCCGGACTAGCGGCTAGCCCCACTGCGGGAGTGACGGCTGAACTCACGGCTGGCAAATACGGCGAATACGACATGGAGGCTTACGCAAGGCTGAAAATAAATGGTATCAATCAAATGATGTAGAATATTAAAGGATATCTAAACCCGATCTGCATCGTGGTGGTATGAGTAGAGACATTTCAAAACTCTTCACCATTATTTCGAAATGTGGGGGGACATTTTATGACTAATTTTTTTTTTTTTCCTTTATTGTCTCATCGCTCATGTTCCTGATTCCGCATTATTGCCAAGAGCAGGCCGAAGATCGACTGCAATGGCGGAAATGTGCCGCTTTTTGGCCCGGTTTAATTGTAGGAAAGTAAGATGATCACCATTTTTGACACTGGTGGTATTGTTTTCTTGATATAGTTAGGCTCGTGCCGTGATTATTGCTGCGGTTCTACACCGTCAACATCCTAGCACCATTTTCAGCTGCGCGCAAGTTTATTTGCGCGAAAACTAATATGGCGGGGAAATGTCGGAAACATCCCGCTTCAGGGCTCACACTGCTCCGGCCCTGAGTACGTCAAATACGCCTATAACGGAGCTTATGAAATGAGTCTTCAACAATACATATATATAATGACCTGAAACTGCTACGTCTGAAAAATTATACATTACTCGAGAATTAAATATCCCTTTAGTCAGTCGACTGTCTACTCAAAATGTCAGACAAGGAGTTAAGAATGTCCGAGGAAAAGTCCTCTTTAACTACATCGGATAGTGTTCCAGATTTAAGTGCAGATGAGCAAGTGGAGCAACTTGCTAAGGAGCTCGAGATTGACCAGAGGAAGCTCATGTGGAAAATAGATCTCTGTGTCATTCCCCCATTCTGTTTACTTTACTTTTTATCATTCTTGGATAGAGTCAACATTTCCAACGCCAAGCTTTATGGTTTGACAGAGGACTTGCATTTGACCGGTAATCAATACAACATCGCATTAACGGTATTTTTCGTTCCTTATGTTTTTTTCGAAGTCATTTCTAATTACATCATCAAATTTGTTAAGCCTCACATATGGTTATCCGCATGTATCCTTTCATTCGGCGCCATCTCCATCGGTATGGGATTTGCAAAGAATTTCGGAGGTTTGGTTGTGTGTCGTCTTTTGATTGGTTTCACAGAGAGTGGTACATTCCCATCAATCTTCTACTTGTTATCGCTCTACTACACAAAAACAGAGTCGCAAAGAAGATTTTCGGCTTTTTTCTCGGTCACCACTTTGGCCGGTGCCGCTTCCGGTGCGCTTGCTTACAGAATCAACGATTTGGATGGTGTACATGGTTTAAGTTCGTGGCAATGGATTTTCATCATAGAAGGTGCCGCGACATGTGGATGTGCTGTGATATTATTCTTGACCATTGCTGATTTCCCAGAAGAATCCAAATTCTTGAAAGCTAACGAGAGACAGTTTTTAAAGAGAAAATTGGAGATCTACAGCGGAGTCGCATCGTCGTTCGAAATCAAAAATACTGTCAAAGATGTTGCCAAATGTTTCAAGGATCTTTTGATATGGCTTCCAGCCTTGTGCTACTTTGGATTAATCATCCCTGCCTACGGTTACGCCTACTTTGCTGCCACCATCATCAAAGAAATGGGCTACACGGCTGTGTCTGCAAACCAGCACTCAGTTTATCCTTGGCTCGCCGCTTTTGGTTTGACCAACATCGTGGCTGTTGCATCAGATAGAACAGGTAAACGTTTACCCTTCATTATTCCTACTGTTCTTTTAGGGATAGCCGGTATGGCAATGATTTTAGGTGCCACCGGAAAACCCAATGTGAGATATGCAGGATGTTTCCTCACCGCGGCCGGATTGTACTCCGCAATGCCATTACTCGTATGTTGGGCAGCATTGAATATGGGAAGTCACATCAGAAAAAGTGTGGGTACTGCCTGGCAAGTTGGTTTCGGAAACATTGGTGGTATCGTCGCCACCTTCATCTTCTTGGCCAAAGATGCGCCAGTGTATAGGCCTGGTTTGAGCACAGGATTGGCAATGTGTTGTTTGTGTTTGTTGTGTTCCGTCATCTACTTCTTGTTAATAAGGAGACTCAATCACATCAAGAAAACCGATAAGTACCGCGAGGAATTTGCAGCCATGGACGAGAGAGACCAGATAATTGCCGGAGATAGAAACCCCTCCTTCGTTTATTGTTACTAAGACTGCACAGAGTGTGCGTTTGCACTGGTTGCAAATCATTAATACATAATATTAGAGAATGTCGGGCTGTGCCCAAATTGTAGTGCGTAGGATTGCCGAGTGTTTGAGGTCTCCTAGAAATCTCATATGACGTGTATGAAATCCAATTAGTTTTCTCTACATTTGCTCTTTAACTTAACTAGTATTTATTTTCAACTGCATACTATTTACTTCTTTTCACCAAAGATAGCGTCAGAAGCTTGTTGGAGAATAGACTTGTCGCTTTCAGGTTGAGCAGAACCAGCAGCGTTGTCAAGCTTGTCAGTGACAGTGTCCTTAGCCTTACCGTAAGTGGACTTTTCAGAGTCTGGGACAACAGCGCTCTTAACTTTGTCGGAAATATCTTTTCTACCTGCGTCACTCATAATTAATTTGATTTGTTTGTAATTGATAGAGAGAAAAGAAACTAGATGAGAAAATCCTCGAGACTTTATAGTAAAAGTTTCGATGCGGCACCACGGTGAAAACATCGACTGGTAGCAACCAATTGTGGAGATTGCTGCCACGAGTGTGGATTGTTTCAGAGGCATCAATGGATTTTAGCAATCAAGCAGCAACCAACGTGCAGGAAGGGGCGAAAATTGGGGCTGGGGAGGGCGATGCGGAGGGAGTCATGTGCCTTTCTACCTGATCATGCGGAGAATGGCAGCACGACAATGCACCTCGATAGGGGCAGGACCAATTAGGGGCCCCAAGAGGGCATCATAACAATGCACAAGCCTCTCGTTTCGAATTGTTGATTGCTACATACAACCGTTTACAAGACACAAAATGTACAATGAAACGTGTATTGGTCACCTATATTATCCAGCTAAAGTACTTGAACCAGCGAGGCTCTACAAACACGGCGCGTGCACGCGCAATGGGAGTAGGCTCGCTCGAGCCTGCCACGGTTTCTAGCGTTCCATTGACCACCACTTTTCGCCCCTTCTGCTCTATAATTTTTCCCTTAAACATGACCGTAGAGTTGGGAGCCGCCTGGTTTTCGAAATCAATTGTCAAGCTTGCAGTCACTCCTTTCCCCGAAGGCAAAGCTGGAAACGCACAGAGCCCAAGGGCTTCATCTAGTATGGTCGAGACTATTCCGTTGTGGATTCCTCCGTCCTGAGAGATGAGCTTTTCGCCCACATGGAAAAATGCCGTCAATTCGCCCTGCGACTCGTTCAGGACGAATATGGGGTCAATCTCAAACAAATCTTTGCCGTGAAGAAGCCCAGAACCTACATGGCTGCTTTGGTGTTGCTGTGGTATGTTCTGACTGGAGTAAGAAACTTTAGCCTGTGGATTCGCCACAAGCCTCTTGTACTCATCAAGTGCCTGTATTTCCTCTACCACGTTGTTGTTGGTATGCCTTGATCCCTTTTCTGAAAGATTGCTCTTGCGCCATTGAGCTGGAAACGCCACGAGGCCCGCACCTAACGCTACCAAAGGCACTGTTTTTCTTACAAGTCCCTTAAACATGTTTCTGGTTCATGGAAGTGTTTGAACTTCCGCTACAAATAAGTAGGCGCGCTGTGTGCAGTACGGTCTCTCTAATTTGGTATATACTATTTACTGTGACTTACTTGGATATGGTGACGTTCGCATGTTGCTCGATCAATTGGACGATCTTAGGTGGATTGGCACCAATCACCTGATCGATTTTTTGACCATCTTTGAAGTAAATGCTTGTAGGCATGGCAGTAATACCATACTCCGCAGCAACATCTTGGGCCTGATCGACATCAACTCTTCCGAAATTGGCTTCAGGAACCTTCTGAGCTAAAAGTTCAAAGATAGGTTCCAAAGCTTTGCATGGGCCGCACCAAGTGGCGTAGAAATCGATCACTGAAAGCTTGTCGCTGCTTACAAATTCTTTGAATTGGGTCAAATCGGTGAGCTCTGTTATCTTAGAAGGAGCAGTAGATAATCCACGGATGGCATATTGTTGTCTGTGTCTGGAGCCAGAACTGAATGAACTCAAAGTAGTTTTCAATGGAATGCGTGCGGTTCTAATCATGTTGTCGTTAGGAAAAGAAGTAGATCTAGTTTTCGGTGAGATTTAACTGGAAAGCGCGGAGAAAAATAAACGGTTCCAGAGACAATATAGAGTAGATGATCAAGTGACTGACCAGTTGGCTGGATGATTTGCTACAGTTTTCAGTAAGACAATTTGGGGTATGATAGCAAAACATAGAGAAGGCGGATGCCATGTATGTACAATATAGGAATCAAGTAGTACTCTAATTGCAGCCATCCAAGTTACCCTCACGTGAACCAACTTGCATTTTGTTTTACTCAATACTATGTAGGAGAGCGACTTTTGCATGGCCACGCCCCGTACTTATCGCCTCTTCACCTACATGGTTTTCCAAGCGGCGCTACCAGACGCATCGCAGCCAGACGTTCACGTGATCGCATCGAGGAATGTCCCAAATTTTTCAGACCAATTTCTCTGTCACTATACAACAGTAGACATGGGTGCTAGTACTAAAGGAACCAAGCGTTCTGCTGGCAAAGACAACAAAGTAACCAAGAAGACCAAGGTAGCCGAAAAGCTCCCATCCCCAGTTTCATCGGAAGAAGAAGAAGAAGAAGAGTCAGATGTTGAATCTAGTGGAGACGAAATCGTAGCCTCATCTGAAGATGAGCTTGATGATCTCGATGACGAAGAAAAGGAAGAAGTTGATGAATTAGATGACGATGAAGTTAAAGCCGAAACTGACTCTGAAGCCGAGCAAACGGAAGATTCCGAATCCAAGCCAATTGATCCTAACAAGAAGACATCTGCAGAACAACATGCTGAACAACGTAAGGTTCTCGCCGAAAGAAAGTTACAAAGAAAGTCGGGTATTGAAGTACAAAAGATCAAGAGTTTATGGGAAAAGCTCCGTGTTACCAAACCAACTCCCCCAAAGCAAGTACGTGACAAGTTATGTGACGAGATCTGGGAGTTATCTAAAGATGTCATTTTGGATCTTGTGATGAAGCACGATGCCTCTAGAGTGGTTCAAACCTTAATTAAGTACTCGTCGAAGGAAAGAAGAGAGCAAATCGTCAAGGCATTAAAAGGAAATTTCTACCAATTAGCCACCTCATCGTACGGTAAATATTTACTTGTCAAGCTCTTGCATTATGGAAGCAAAGACTCCACCGCTTTAATCATTGACGAACTTCACGGAAACTTGAGAAAGTTGATGAGACACAAGGAAGGTGCCTACGTAATTGAAGATTTGTACGTGTTATACTCCAACCAGGACCAGAAGTTGCAGATGATCAGAGAGTTTTGGGGTTCCGAATACGCTGTGTTCAAGGATTCCGGTAAAGGCAAGACCGTGTTGGATGTTGTCCAAGAGTCCAGTGAAAAGAAACATTTAATAATGACCAATTTGTTTGGTACCATCAAAGCCTCGGTGGAAAAAGGATCGACTGGTTTCCAAATATTGCATTCTGCCATGAAAGAGTATACCACCATTTTGACCAGTGATATCGAAGAAAACGATAAGCAAATCAGAGAGTTTATTGAATTGTTACAAGAGCAGTTTGCCGAGTTGGTCCATACCCAAGAAGGTTCCGACGTTGCATCTACATTGATCAGTTTAGCCAATGCTAAGGAAAGAAAACTCATTATAAGGTCGTTGAAGAACCATACCAAAGAGCTCATCAAGAACGAATACGGTAACCTTGTGTTGATCACCATCTTCATGACCGTAGATGATACAGTTTTGGTGACCAAATCGTTCAGCAACGAGTTGTTTGTCAAAGAAACCATTGTCGAGTTGATCCTGGACAAGTTCAGTAGAAGACCTATTATCTATTTATTGAAGGGATTGGATCCTAGATACTTCAACCCTTTGACCAAGGGCGCATTGGCCAAGTACGAAGAGTTGGCCTACAAAAAGACCTCCAAGAAAGACCAACAATTGAGAAGAACCGAGTTGGTGGACAAGGCCTTGCCTTTACTATACAAGAGTATTTTGGAGACTGTAGGTGTGGAAGATCCTGAAAGAAGCTTTGATACCGTTTTGTCCGTCAACATCGCAGCCCAATTCTTGACCGAATTAATCCTTACTCCAACCGAAAACAAGGACATAAACGATACCTTAAGACCACAATTATTGCAAGCCATTATCGACAAGTGTGTCAAGGGTGATGTTCTTGAAGACTATCATGTCATAAACAAGGTGCCATTTATTTCCAGATCATTAAAGTCGTTGATTCAAGGAACAGACTTCAAGTGGAACAACGAGACCAAGAAGTTGGTTGTTTCCAAAGACACCAAGATTCCAGGAGTGGGTTCTGAGTTCGCCATTAAAGTTCTCGATGTGATCTTGGAAAACGACAGTCTCGAGCTGTGGATCTCCGGTCAAGGTTCGTTCGTGGTTGTGTCCATCTACGAGGTGTTGCAGTTGTCAGAAGAAAAGGTCAGATTTAAGGACTTGTCCAAGCAACTTGCCAAGTTGAAAAAGGTAATGAAGGCTGATGAAGACAACAAAGGTGCCAAATTGTTGCTCCAGCTTTTGGGCTAGACTAGTGTATATTAATCCAAAACTATTTACTGAGTCTCGTCTTCGTAGTCATCGTAATCGTCGTAGTCGTATTCTTCAGAATCACTTGACTCCAGCTCGCTATCCAAATTATTTTCATCAACTTCATCCAAATTTTGATCATCTTCATGCTCTTTTTCATTATAGTCTTTTTCGTCGTGCTCTTCTTCATATAGTATTTCATCTTCCTCTTCTCCTTCAAATATTATGGCATCCTCTACTACATCGTCATACTCTTTGAACCACTCCAACTTCTTGTGACACCTAAGACATGGCATTTCGTCGCCCATGGTCTTCATGGCATTAAACCGTGTGGCAATACACACATAGCAGTAAACGTGGCCGCAATTGGTTATATACGGATTGGTGACACTTCCAGCAGAAGGAAAAGTCTTGTTTCCTGTTGCTGCAGCTTGAAAGTTTATATCGTGACAAATAGCACACTGGGATAAAGGCAAGTGTTTGTACCGAGAGTTATTTTCGTGATCTGCCGAGTTCTCGCCCTTTTTGGACTTTCTCTTGATGATTTTATTGGTCATTCTTCTGAGCTTGCCAAGTTGCAATAATGGTAAAGTGAAGACTAAAAATTCCGTCATCACGTTCCACACTAATTGACGGTTCTGGAACTCGAAATTCACATTGTTACCATTAAACTTAAGCAAGTCGGTCACTATAGGGGTCATCGATATGCCTAGAATACGGTGGGTCACCGTAGGATACCTCCCGTTTAACAAAAATAGTGAGAAATTGATCAAGTTGGCCACCTTTAAAGTATGGTCTGCGCTAGACAAAATGGCTCCTTTATGAGCAAACAAATATTTCCGTACTTTCCAAACGCCTCGTGACACCACATTGGTAGGTTCTGAAGTATCCTGTGGTGTGTCATTGTCCAAAGAATAGAAGTAAGACTGGAGTTTATTGAAGAAATAGGTCGCCACTATCAAAAAGAAAAGGATTGATTTCTTGGACCTTCCAATGATTTTTCCACTTTTAAAATCAGTTAGCTTAAGGTTTTGAAGTGCAAGACCATAAGATGATCCTGTTTTCCATATGGTCTCTTTAAATATAATGATATTAAGCAATAATGTCCAGAGCTCTGGGTTCTGATTGTACGACCATTTGCTATTGGAATGAAGCTGAAAGATTGAGGATAATTGTTCTTTTAATAGAGAGAGGAGCTCCGAGTCCAAGATATGGGCGTCCACTTGGGATACTCTTGGTGATGGGTACGATATGGGGATCATTGGTGCATTGGTTATTGGATTACCAACAACTGTTCCCCACAAACCGAGGTTATAAACTGAAAACCCACAATCACGTGATCGAAAGATAATAGTTGGGCGATCAATTGTCGTAGAGACTTACAATAACGAGCAAGTGCTATAGTTTCCGCTCTAGCAACCTCTCCTTCTCTTTCTTGTCTTTCTCTCTGCTTGATTTTTCTATGGACTCCTCATTTCTTCCATAACTTACTTGGTCTTTCGTAGAATTACCTAGTCATTTCTATGGTCTACTAGCTTGTTTCGTCTACGTTTCTTTAGAAGTCGTTATTCATTGGCGTGATTTTTTATTTACTTGTTTTGCATCACTTCCATGATTTCAATTACCAACTCGTCTACCAAAACCGACTTGTTCCTTAGCTTACCCAAATTCTTGATATCGTGGTAGATGTTTGCAGAGTGCAAAGCATCGAAAGTCTGGTCGTTGATCAAAAGACACTTGAGGATTCTCAAGAGTGTCAATTGCACAACAGGACTTTTATTATGTGTTTCGAGTTTGTCGAGTATACTGCGAAGCACCTGAGGCTTTCCCATCGATTGGGCCACTTTTTCGTTTATAGTCATCAACTTCAAGAAGTTCTCTAGAGTAGATTCCAAGTTGGAAACCTTTGAAAGCATGAAACCTTTGATAAGGTAGTTCATATGATTCCACAATTTGGGTTTTACCGTCTCATTATCATTTTGGTACCAATGAATGATAGAATCAAGCGAGTTGGATTGCCAGTACGGATCAAGCAATAATTTGAAATAAACATCTAATACATCGTAGTCCGCCAAAGTCTTCCGGACACGGTTATCTCCACAGTAGGCCAACTCACAGAAAACAGGCAACACAAACTGCTTGAACGGCAATTCAGTAAGTGACAATTCTTTCAATAAAGGCACCAAACCAAGATTGATGATCTCGATTTCTCTTTTATGGTTTAAGTAGCAGCAGTTATAGAGTATAGGACATAACAAGTTCATGATCTCTTTATTGTGAGTCACTTTCTTCATCAAAGTAGCAATAAAAGGGAGTGCTTCTGCCGTGTATAGCAGCTTGAGAACGCCAGACAAACACGACATCGACTTGAAGAACTTGAGGATCGTCAACTGGTTTGCAAACGAAAGGTAGTCGTATGCTCCGATAAGTAACTTAAAAAGATCAGCAGAAGCAATATTCAATCTTACTCTTGGCTCAGATTGTCCGAAACACTTGATTATATCAATAATCATATCGATTATCAGCTCATGATTTTGGTCACTCTTTTCCTTCTTGACAAGCTTGTTGAGTAACACTACAAACCAAAAAATGACTCCGTATTTGGATAGTATCCGGCACAAATCCGATTTAGATCTTATCAAGTCTTTTGTCAATATATTGTGAATACACTCGATTGAAATCAACGGAAACATTGGCAAAGTATCAAAGTCTTCTTGTACAAACTTGGTGACAACCCTCAAGCCTCCACAAGAAATTAGGGTTGTAAGTGCTTTCTCTGAGTTCTTGAAATGACCAATGAATTTGATAACCTGTAATCTCAAGCTCAAGTCATAGAAGTGGCTTTTGAATTGGGTTATCAAAGGAATACCACCGATCAAGCAGAAGTTCTCGAAAGTTGTGATATTTATCTCAAAAAGGTGGTTTAAAATCGAGAGCACATGAAGCCAGAGCTTCTCGTGGTTAGGATATCTTTTTGTATAATCCAACACCTCTAGAAGCGAGAGCATTCCGTGGTCTTTGATGAGTGTAATGTGCAGAATCTGGTACTTTTTCACCAAATGTAACATCCGGCCTGTAATCTTGATTAAAGATTTGATGAGCTCGTCGTTTCCTTTGGGCAAAAGATCGACACGGGAAGAGAATTTCGACATAAGGTACTCCATTTTTGTTTGAATCTCTAGCTCATTAGTATCGAAGTCTTCAATATCAATATTCAAAAACGGATCCTCATCATCCTCCACTCTTTCATGGCTATTCTGCTGAAACTTGGCATCATTCAGAGTGGCTTTTATCTTAAATGAAGAGATATCATTTGTCTCAAAATTGTCTTCGTTTTCTTCGGAAAACCGGGTTAGCAATTCGTTCTTGGAGTATTTCGGAGGCTCAGGCTGATCCATACGAACGGTTTGAAAGTCCTGACTGATATCGTCAATCCGTAAAACATTAGGTATGTCCAAATCAACGGGTCCCATAGAAGATTTGCCAGCCAAGCTAGGTATTTTGAGCTCACCATCCTCAAAGTCGTGATCCCAGTTATTTTCGTTATCGTCATTCGTTTCAGAATACGATTTTATAGAGCTGGTATGTGCTAGCTCTTGTGATGGCTGGATATTAAGCATAGATTGTTTTCGTTTGGGCAATGGCTGTGTTAGCCATTTATGTTTCAAGAGAAGCTTAGCACTGATTCTGAGGTTGGGAAGTTTTTGGAAGCATTCAAGTAGGAAGTCTTTGGCCACTGAAGATATATTCTTGGGCAAAGGAGGGTGGTCATCTGTTCCAATAGCATGTAGAGTTGCCATTGGATTGAGATCATGGTAAGGTGGGTAGGTAGTAAAGAGTTCTATGATAGTAGCTCCCAAAGACCAGATATCCGAAGCTGTACAGAGCCCTTCACCTCCTAGCACCGTTTCGGGAGCCATCCAATTCGGAGTTCCCACTACAGTATGATGCTGATTACTCACTTTGGTAGCCACCCCAAAATCGGCCAATTTGATATCGCCCTTTTCAGTTAACAAAACATTGGCAGCCTTGACGTCTCGATGTACCACACCTTGCTCATGCAAGTAATTTAGCCCCATTAAGATCAGCCGCACTATCTCGACTATATCTGACTCTGGAAACCCACAACCTCTCTTTTTGTATACTTGCCGGAGAGAACCACCAGAACAGAACTCTAGAAACACGTTAAGAGAGGTGGAAGTTTTGACAAATCCATGGTATTTGACGATATTAGGATGTTTAAGTATCTTGAGCAAGTCGATTTCTCCCATAAGTTCCATAACATCCTGGTCTTTTTCAAGCAATATCTGCTTGATGGCCACCACCTGCTTAGTTTTGAGATTGATACCTTTAAAGACATTAGCAAATGCGCCTCTGCCTATCAATGTCGAGAACTGAAAGTTTTCCAAGGCATTAAACAGTCTTGTTCCAGGTCTCTTTTCGAAACGCTGAGCAGGAGTAAGCGACACTTTGACTGACGGGTTTCTGGTATGTCTGTTGGCGTTTCTCTGTGGTGTTGAGGCCGAATCAGGAGCTACTGCTCGAGACGGTTTCATGATATATGACAGCGGATTGGGCTGGATAGGAAGCTCGGATCTGCTTCGAACTTTGTGAACATTTAGCTGGTCCTTCTTGGGCGAGTGTAGTGCCAGTTTTTCTATAAAAGGCGACTCGTTTTCGTAATTCAGTTTCGAGTTGAGTTTCTGGTTTTGCATATTTTCGGTTTCGTTAAGTTCATTAGTTTGGTTTTCGGCAATTGAGTATATATTAGCTTTATGAAGCTTGACATTAGTAGATTCTTTGGGTTTTTGGTCTTCCAGGCGAGGAGCTGGACGCGAGCGAGGCTCGAATTTGGGCGAGAAATTTAGTTTTGTAGAAGTTCGATGTGATTTCGATGAAGTGGGACGGGAAGAATCGTATTCCAAGTCCACTGAATCTTTTATTTTGGTAACAAACGGAGATTCAGAGCCAGAGCCCGAAGTTCGTACTATAGAGCCCGAGACTTGGGAGAATTTCAGGTATGACAAATCCAACTCCTGGTCTTGGATTTGAAAGTATGAAGCATAGCTGTTTGCATCGTCAGACTGTTCTTGATACTTGCTAAGAGTAGCCTCTTTTGACCTGGGGGAACGCCGCAAGTCATTGGGTGATTGAGATAGACTGGCCATTTGAGAGCCATACGCGCCGAGAATTCCGGGAAAGAAATGAGTTGGTGAGTCAAAATTGAGACTCCTTCAGTTGCTGACGGTAAAGATATGAAAACCTTATAAAAGAAGGTGGATATGTGGCGGTTTAACTAGTATAAGCCCAAGAGATACAATGCAAACAATCAGATCGAGTGCAAACAAAAGCAAGCGCGATGCTTATGTAAGATTCTCAAATAGGAAATGCTTTCTGGAGAAGACATGCACTTCACGAAACGACCAGACAACGGAAGGAAGAGACTAGGGAAGGACCTATGGTTGGAGTGATGGGTCAAGTGCCGTAGTACGGGGGATAGAGGGATGTAGCAGCCAAAATTAGTCAGAAGTAGAGTGAGGCAGATTGAGGCAGAGTAGGCAGTTTAGCGAGCGCGATTAGTATAGATGGCAGACCATCATATAGAAGTGGATCTATGCGGGTAAGCAAAGTGTGGGACATACATGGCCACCAGAATACTGCAGAAATTGAATGGGGAACATGAGAGGTTAATTGGGTTTCTTGTTGTTGCAAGTAAGAATCTGGTGAGATTGGCTGCGAAAATAGATAAATAATAGCGTATACTTAATAGGATAGACTACGCAGTGTTCGGTTTGTTAATTGCATATTGTTATTTCTATTTGTTAATTGCATATTGTCATTTCTACTTGATTAGAGCTTTGCGTCGGAAACTTTGGTCAAAAGCTTTCCTGGACCCTTCTTTGGAGAGAATAAGATGCCCCAAGTCTCAGGGATTTTCTGGAATTCATTCTTACAATCGACCAAAGTATACGACGAGTCCGAAACCTTAATTTTTCCTTCGCTGATCCAGCGAAGCAAGTCTTTAGAAGCATTGCCAAACTCCTCGAAATGATCAAACACAATGAACCCTAACACCTTGAGTCTATTGGTGATGATTTGAGGCCAGCCTATGATAGCAGACTTCTTGACGTCATTGTACCCTACAATGGCACCACACGCAATAATGGTACCGAATGGTCTGACCAAGGTGAGCATGACGTCTAAGGTCCTGCCTCCTACACCGTCAAAGAACACATCCGCATACTTGTCTTCGCCCAAAGCTTTCTTGAGCTTGAAATAATACTTGGGATCCGTGTAATCAATACAGGCGTCAGCTCCAAGCGACTCTACATAGCGACACTTTTCAGGGCCGCCCGAAATACCAATGACTTTTTTGCATCCAATGACATTTTTCGCGATCTGGACGCACATTGAGCCCGTAGCCCCAGAAGCAGCAGAGATCACAACCACGTCTGTGGCCTTGAGCTGGGCAATTTTGAGTAGTCCGAAATACGCGGTGAACCCAGTCAAGCCCAAAACATCAAGGTGCCACGTGAGCGGAACACTGGTATCGGTGATTTTGTAGAAAACGGACTTCGAATTCAAGATAGCGTAGTCGGACCAGGTCAATTCGCAGCTGACGATGTCGCCAGGCTTGTACTGGGACAAATTGGATTGAACGACTTGACCCAACCCGCCTGATCTCATGAGTTCGCCCTTGAGAACAGGTGGCACGTACATTCTGTCTGCCTGAAGCCCCTTTTGAATCCATGCTCTCTGTGTAGGATCGTTGGAAAGATACAAGGTGCGAACCAACACCTCATCGTCCTTCAATTGGCGCAATGGCCTCTTGACAAGCTTGAACGTAGAATGTTCGTCTTGCAAGTTGTAATTGACTTCCTTTAATGGAGGTTCGTTTAAGATGAAGCTGGTGGATTCCTTAGGAAAAGACATGGCTGTAGTGCGAGTATATTTTCCAGGATGCTCAGCATATTTATGGGGTAAAAAGTGGGGAACCACTCAACATGTGAAATACCTACATTCTAAGGACCCTTTTAGGCCGAGGTTGATTTTGAATATAGGGTGTGTCAATCGCTCATAATGCGAGGTCGACTAAACTCTCCACTTCAAGCCTAATAAGGTTTGACATCCTTTGTAACTCAGCTTCACGTGCATGGACAAGCCAAGAATTGCGAAACTTCGGTATGCAAATTAAGGTGCGTAGATAAAAAATTACCTTTCAATTCAAATAAAAGCGAAGCTTGTATGAGAGTTGAGCTGGAAATCGTATCACAGTCTTATGGCACCCATACAGGGATACAATAACTAAAGTAGTAAGTAAGGCCTGGCATAAGCCACTATCTCTTGTTAAAAAAACTTGAATCTAATCGGAATTGTGGACAGTAATCCGATTAGAATAGTATCTAGTCTGTAAGGTGTACATTCAGCCTCGTTGCCATATCAGTACCCCTCGCTGCGCCTGGCATGCATAAACAGTCGCCTAATTCTTTTTCCTAGTTTTATCCCGCAAGTTACTTTAGTACTCTATCGAAATACTGTAAAGCCTAACAAGATACCGCACATTGTATTTTGTATAACACGATTTAACGTTGGAGATATCCTGTATTCGGTAAACGTTAGCGAGGGTAAATCCTGTAATTCTACAGCTTTTTCTACGGCCTTTCTAATATACAACATTGATGAGAGTAAATAAATACGATCTAAACTTGGTCAAAATTTCTCGGCCTGAGGGCCTGACTCAGGAAGAGTGCCCAGGACGTCAGGACCGTGAGTATCGGCCAAAGCAGCTTGCTTTTCGTCTCTTAAAGCCTTTTCTTTGTTCCAACTCAACAAGCTGGTGTCACCTGTTTTTCTGGGATGAATGAAGTTGACGATCAACAATCCAAGAGCTAAAACAAAGCAAACACTGCCTCCGGCCATCCACGACACTCCCAAAAAGATATTCTTACCACCAATCACAGATCTTTGTGAAATAAACACGTACTTCTTACCGTCATATGGCAACACAGGGAAATGAAGGCCAATGGTGACCTCGTAAATACCAGCACGTAATGCGTCATGGTTGTTTCTGAGGGCCAATTTGTTGAAAGTGGGCAAGGCAGAAGGATGCATCCAGTTCTGGAACTGTTCCCATTTGCTGATATCGGGAACATTCGTCTCGTTATATCCGTCAGGGAAAGTCTTATACCAGTTGGGAGGAGGAGCAATTTCGGTGTAGTTATAGGTTGTTTTCTTGAATCTGTCTTTGTCCGACGACCACGCAATTCCTTTTTCAGTCATTTTGTAATCTGAGGAGGTTCCATTGACTGCCTTGAGTGTATCTGCAAAAGTATCATTGAACAACGAGTTGGCAATAAGACCACAAGGATAGTATCTTTTTCCTTCAGAGTTGACCGACAATGGCTGGCAGTTCTGACCCACGGTGTCCTTGATATCGCTGACAGAAGCAGCTTTTCCGTTCAATTGATCTTCGTTAAAAGACTTGACATAACGACGGTGGTTGGCATAGAAGTTGTGCAATCTGTAGAAAAAGTAGATCGGTGCCTTGAGATCCTTCGGAACCTCGAACTGAACTGAACACACGTTTTGTTGGTCTTCAAACTGCTGGCTGGTATCTTTGGAAAGTTTCCATTGCGGTTTGTGCTCGATAGTAGGCAGGTTTCTGTAGTTGAAAATATAGTATTTTTCTGGAATTTCGCTCCAGTAGTCAGCAGAAGCCAAATTTTCACACTGGGAGTAGTCAATAAGAATATCTTGGGTCCGATGGGAGGCGTACCACATGGCTGCTCCAAGAGGAACACAGAAGATGGCGATACCCAACAAAATCGGAATAACGGCTTTGGCAGTGAAGACTGGGTTATAGGCCTTCATTCTTTGTTGTCTAAACGCGCTGTTGCCTGGCTTTCTGGATTTTTCCCTTGGTGCTTCATAGACTTCATCTTCCGAAGAATCGGAGTTGTAATCCTGGTCGTTTCTTACCTGAAATTCATTGGCGTGTTCGTCCACTACCTCTCGGAAGGGCAGTTGGCTCCCTGGTTGTGACATGGCTTGTTTGAATCGGTCTCTTGTTGGTTTTAGGATCCAAACGTGTGTTGTTTCGTCTTACTGATCATATTATCGCATCCGGCTACTCCATAACGCACGTGACGGGGTTTCACTTGTCACGTGTGAGATCATCCCGTCGGGGTGATTCTGTCATCCTTCGGACCCTTCAGGTGTTGCCGTTTGATATCTGGTATACATACTACATAGCGAGTCCGTGTCAACTGTAGCCAAACTCATCAGACCGTTGACTTTACAGTGGAGGTATGCTTCGTCTCGTTGTACACCATATTTGCAATCTGCCAACACTAATACTACAACATTCCTTGATATCATCTTATCACCTCTGGAATGTTCTCGCAGGCAATAGGATGCTCTCGTAGGCTCTAGCATCATCTTCTAGTTTCTAGTAGCATCTCGTCATTCTCCATTCGTCTTAGCTCTGGAAGTCATTAAGCCTGTTAGGTCACGCGCATAATATAACGTGACCGACTCTTCCCTTCAAATTTTTCACAAATGTTGGCAACATCTTGCAACATCTCCAAGCAACTACAACATGTCTACACAAGAAACAGATGCTGAGAAGAATATTGAGATCTGGAAGGTCAAGAAGTTGATCAAGTCGTTGGAGGCCGCTCGTGGTAACGGTACCTCCATGATCTCATTGATTATCCCACCAAAAGGTCAAATCTCCATCCAACAAAAGATGTTAACCGATGAATACGGTACTGCTTCCAACATTAAATCTCGTGTCAATAGATTATCAGTCTTGTCCGCCATCACATCCACTCAACAAAAGTTAAAATTATACAACTCCGTGCCAAAAAACGGGTTGGTCATCTACTGTGGTGAAGTGTTAACTGATGAAGGTAAGGAAAAGAAGTTGAACATTGATTTCGAACCTTTCAAGCCTATCAACACCTCCTTGTACTTATGTGACAACAAGTTCCACGTCGAAGCCTTGTCGGAATTGTTAGAAAATGACGACCGTTTCGGATTTATTATCATGGACGGTAACGGAGCCTTGTTTGGTGCTGTTTCCGGTAACACCAGAGAAATCTTACACAAGTTCACTGTGGACTTGCCAAAGAAGCACGGTAGAGGTGGTCAATCGGCCATGAGATTCTCGAGATTGAGAGAAGAAAAGAGACACAACTATGTCAGAAAAGTCGCCGAAGTCGCCGTACAGAACTTTATCACCAACGACAAATGTAACTGTAAAGGTTTAATTTTGGCTGGTTCTGCTGATTTCAAGACTGAGTTATCCAAATCGGACCTTTTCGATTTGAGGTTGCAACAAAAAGTCATCAAGATTGTCGATATTTCATACGGTGGAGAAAACGGGTTCAACCAGGCCATCGAGTTGTCGGCCGAAACCTTGGCCAATGTCAAGTTTGTTCAAGAAAAGAAGTTGTTGAATCAATATTTCGATGAAATTTCTCAGGATACCGGCAAGTTCTGCTACGGTATCGACGACACCTTGAAGGCTTTGGAAGCCAGTGCATGTGAAACCTTGATTGTATACGAAAGTTTGAACATAGTCAGATATACCATGCACGACATCGAAGGTAACGAAGTCATAGCACATGTCAACCCAGATTTGCCAGACAAATCGTGGCAATTGGACAAAAAGACCGGTACAGAGATGGAAATCGTCAAAGAAGAGACCTTCTTGGAATGGGTGGCTGAAAACTACAAGAACTTTGGTTCCAACTTGGAATTCGTCACTGATAAGTCTTCTGAGGGTGCTCAATTCGTCCAGGGATTCGGTGGTATCGGTGCTATCTTAAGATACAACCTTAACTTTGAACAGTTGGTTGATGAGTCCGAGGATGATGAATATTTTGATGACGACGATGACTTCGTTTAATTAGGATAGTTAATAGAAGAAACTATGTAAAAACCGATAACGGCTTTGTAAAATAGATCGTTTATTAATATTCTCTGTATGCATCACCAGAGAGTAGCGAATTCAACGGATTATCGACCATTAACTTTGAAGTGAAATTATGCATATATATTAGCTATCAAAATAGACGAGACTTCAAAAAATATAAATATGGCTTCATCTTTCTAGCTGGAAATTCTTCAAGTAGCTTAACTAAACTTTTAATTAATCTAGGTTAATTAAAAGTGTCATATTCCAGGCCACGAGCGACGTACTAATACTACTCTTTATTACATTTATGCAACTTATAATATTGATTTGTACTCAATAATAGCATCCAGCACTTCTTCATTATTCTATACTAGAAATGAAATATTTAGTATTTGTCTGGTAATACTTATGACTATCACTTGTTGGCTTTACCCTTCTGCTCCTTCTTTTTATCTTTCCTTGCTTGTTTGTTTTCCTTAATAGTCTTTTTAATATCTCCTTGGTTTTTCTTCACCACCTTGCCCGGCTTCTTTTTCCTCAAGTCATCTAAAGCATTGACCATTTCGTGTCCCAATACTTCCTTGTGGGTATTACCAGTAACCATTTGGTGGGCCAAATTCTGAAGCCCACTGGTCAAATAGGACCGTCTTGAGTTCTTTCTGATGGGAGTCTTTAACATTTCTCTCAACTCAAACTTGAATCTCTTTTGCTGTTCTTTGGTCAAGGTCTTGTTTTCTTTTCTCTTTCTCTGCTTTTTAAGTATATCATCTTCGAAATCGTCGTAGTCTGAAGGGTTATCTATACCCAAATCTTCTGCTGCTTGGTCAACCCAGGACTTTTCCTTTCTTGTGGCTGTTGAAGATATAGACGAGTCGGCTAGTTGGGCAGCCAAGTTTACGCGGGGCTTGAGTTGACCTACAAGATCATGCTCAATAGGCAACATCTTCAAGTCTTTATGAACATTGAGTCTTGATCCCGGTGTCGCTGAGCTTGCAACCAATCTTCTAAGCTTTCTGAGAGGACCAGAAGCTTCTTGGGGTGAGCAAAACATCACTGAAACACCTTCATTGCCTGCTCTGGCAGTTCTACCGGATCTATGAATGTAGACATCTGCAGTTCTTGGAAGATGGTAGTGAACTACATGATCGATGTTGGGGATATCCAAACCTCTGGCAGCAACGTCGGAAGCGATGAGGACCGAGATCTCGTTGTTTTCAGTGGCAGCCTTGAATCTTTCCAAAGCTCTTAAACGTTGTTTCTGGATCATCGAAGAATGGAGCGAAAAGGCTGGGATATTCAAACTGTTCAAGAATGGAACCAATCTCTTGACCGAGTCAATAGAGTTGGCAAAGATCAAAGAGCTTCCTTTGTACATTAATAAAAAGTAGTATAAGTACAAGTCTCTTTCGTTCGGACCCACTTCCACCAATGCTTCTGTGACCTGGCCCGCCACAACTTCTTTCGGATTGGCATCGATCAACGCAGGTTTCGAGTCCTTGAACTTCAATTTCGAGTTCAACAATTCGAGAATCTCGTCATTGCCAATCAACCCTCCTTCTTCCTTAATGTTCTTGGGCTTGTTCTTTTGAAACTTGTCCAATTTTCCAAACAAGTCTCTGGAAAATGTGGCACTGAACACCAACGTTTGCCATTTCCATGCCCTGGTCTCAGTTTTGACCCTGCTCTTACCCAAAAGCTCCAAGATCTTTTCAAATTCATCGAAATGTCCGTCTTGTAATAATCTGTCTGCTTCATCCAACACTATGTAGTCGGTGTTGGCCAACCTTTTGGTCAATTCTTCGCTCTTTTCGAGCAATTCCAAGCACCGACCTGGTGTGGCCACCAAGATACCTGGACCATGCTTAAGTAATCTCTCCTGCTTTTGAATGGACAATCCTCCGGTGATGCTGACGATACCGTTTTGGGCCAATGGCGAGTATTTGGACACCTCATTTAAATGAGCCATCACTTGATGGGCCAATTCTCTGGTTGGTGCAAAGATTATACCGCTCGGAGGACTGACTTCTGAGCTTTTGGGGGCGTTCATTTTGCTTAAGTACTTTTCCAAAATCGGTATACCGTAAGCCAAGGTCTTACCCGAACCCGTGGTGGCCTTACCAATGATATCTTTTCCTTGTAAGGCCAAAGGTATACTCCGTTTTTGAATGGGGGTTGGTTTGGTGAACCCAAGAGCATTGAGCCCGTGAAGTGTGTATGGACTGAGCGAAAGGCCCTCTTCTTCGTCTTGCCATTGAGGCAAGTTAACATCATCGTCAGGCAAAGGCAAGGCTTGCGTGAAAAAGTTTTCTTTGAGATCTTCTTCTTCTTTAGTCTCTTTTGAAGTGGTCTCTTCATCTGATTCGTCGTCAAATCCGGTGAATTCCTCTTCCAATTCGACATCCATGTCGATATCTTTTTCTTCGTTATCATTTACGGCTTCTTCTATCACTTCACCCTTGCTGTCATCCTCCTTCTCATCCTCCTTCACCTTCTTGTCCTTCTTATTATCTTTCTTCTTATTATCTTTCTTATTCTTCTTTTTGTCTTCAACTTTGACAAACTGTGTTTTCCCGTCAACGATCTCCACATCAACACCTTCTATCTCCTCAAGTCCCATAAAACCCAGGTAGTCTCCCAAGTTATCAGGAATATCTACTGACTTCCATTGTAAATTATCAAGCTTGATCACCTTCGACTCCTTTTTCATTTTTTGTGCCAATGTGGGCACTTTTCTCACCTTATCATTTCCCTTCGTCTTCGAGGCATTCTTCTTCCCGGCCTTCTTGGCACCTTTCTGCTGTACTGCCATCTTGTATAATCTATACCGTTTAGTGCTCAGCTGGTGAAAAATTAAGCCTCATCGAGCTCATCTCTAAGCGGTGTCCTGCATATAGAACAATTATACGTTTCCAAACCGATTATACAGTATCAAGAATCACCACGGAATGGCACAGAAAAAGAAACTGGTGTTGTTGAAGAGACCACGGAGCATAACTGGTGAGAAATTCACTGCTAAAAGTCTTAAACCGCAAAAAGCGCGGCAGTTGATACGAAGATTTCATGTTCTCCAGAAGAATAAGCACTCGATTCTCACCAAGATCAATAAATTGCCTGGGGTAGAAGGCGACATAACGCTCGAGAATTATAAAGAGAAGGTTCTTGGTCTGACAGAGAGCCTGAAATGGTATCACAATACTTATAATAACTTCAAATTAAAAGAAAATGGCACTGATCTCATTCGTTTGGAAGATAAATTGACCCTCAAAGAGCTTATTCATCAACTTGCATTGATAGATTCAGAAATAGACCAAAGAGGAGGCTTGAGTACCTACCAGTACGCATCCACACAGGGTCAAAACAATAACAGAGGAGGAGATTCCTCTAAGAAATTGGTTGAATGGCTTAAACTGAGCACTGGTTCGCACCAAGTAGAACAGTCTTTAATTGCATTGGAAATTGGCAGTTTGAGTCCAGAAAATGCCATTTCTACATGTGGAATATTTAAATCGGTAACCAGAATTGATTTGAATTCACAAAACCCTTTGATTTTGAAGCAAAACTTCATGGAAAGGCCGCTTCCAAATTCTGATAACGAACGTTTTGATCTTATATCGTGCTCCTTAGTTATAAATTTTGTTCCATCGCCTCTGGAAAGAGGCCAGATGTTAGCCAGAATTGTCAAGTTCTTAAAGAAACCTTCGGAGTCTGTCTCTCCTCGTTTATTTCTTGTATTGCCTTTACCTTGTATCAGGAATTCAAGGTACTTCGATGACAAGAAACTACAAAGTATAATGACTCACTTGGGATTCGTCAAGTCACAGTACTACGAAGCAAAAAAAGTAGCATACTGGTTATACGATTGGACCGGAGAGGTAAGTTCATCAAAAGTGAAATTTGGCAAGAAGGAATTGTATTCAGGCTCAACCAGAAACAACTTTTGTATTACTCTAGAGTAAATATGTACCAATAGTATTCAAGAGATGCTACTTTAATACTTCCATATAATTCGAATTTTTGAAGTTGTAGCCTTTTTTTTGTTTTTTTGCATCCATGCGCATAAAGTCGTCAAATACTGTGTAAAATCCAGTTAACACAGCAGATGGTAGCGCTTGGAAATGCCATTGCTGTTCTATCGCGGTTACATAAGTACGAACACTAAAGCATGAGCTAGACTTTCGATATTCATAATTTCGGTCTACTCAACAAATGTTGTAGCTTAATTAGCTACAATAGTTCAATCATACAGAGAGCCTAACAAGCCCGTCAGCATAAGTCCGTCAAGTTGTACGGAAAGACGAGCCTTTTAATTCTGCCCGGCCGAAAATAAGCTCTCTAATGTCGAGGTTACACAAAACGCTTCTGGACACGAGCCTAACAATTTTGGATGATGGGAGCACTGAGCTCGGAACATTCTCACATTTTGCGTGAGGCGGCTATAAAAACGGTAACTTCAGTTACGCCACGCCATTGAAAAGTAATTAACAGTGGGGAGAGAAAAAAAAAGTCTGTGTAAAGCCCCCTCAAAAATCTGATATCCCCACTATAAACTAGTGGCTCATGGGCTAACCTAAAGAGTTGGCACCATCTCCAATTTAACCGAATGACATGATATGCTAAGCAATGCACAATTGACAAAGTCATCCGTCATTTCATTCCGTTGATTTCTCCGATGGCTCGACCCCACAACCAATAGTATTGGGTCTTCCCCACCTACTCATGTTTTACCCCACCCAATCTCAAAATTACGCTCTGTTTAATGATACGACTTTTTTTTTCAAGCGCAACTAAAACATGTAACCTTATTAATAAATTATTTTATTCTGCTTGCAGGAAAGTAAATTGGTCGGCTGGCCGGAATGATCTCGTGAGCAAGGGTAAATCATGTGGTGACACTAATTTAAAATTAGGAGCCATCCACAGCAAGGGCCAAGCAACCCCTGAATACCATACAGGCAAACTAACTATAAGCAAGAACATTGTAGTTAACTACATCATGGGTCAATTACGGCGTTGGTCGGAAAAATTGTGCATCAGGTGAACAGAAAAATTTTATCATCAGAGTTTTTTTTTTCCGGGTTTTACCTCAATTTGCGGAATAACCAGCCGGCATGCATAACACAACAATTCAGAAAGTTTTGCCCATCCCTTGGGCTAGATTCAGATATAGTGAGAGAATATACGAATTTAGGTTTCCGTGACTGAATAGTGTAGTAGCATAACATCTGACGAAGATTGAGAAAACCGGCCGAACAAATGACTGAGCAGAAAGAATCTTGATGCTTGAACATAACAGAGTATCTAAGCATAATGCATACACAGAGTACCTGTGGTCGCCAACCAAAGTCTCTATGGATTCTCCGATACCCAACGCGGTATTAGTATTATTAAGTAACAGTGCATATTTGGTGCGGGTTGTTCCTCTAAACAAAGCCCATGGTCCCATAGTATTCCCATGGGGCAAGTGCTCGGAGAAACTGGAGATTTTGTGGGACCGATCATGCAAGGCAATGCGTTCAAAACCGGAAAAAAAAAAAAGAAAAAGAAACCATCCCATTTTCTGGCATACCAAATTTCCTCAACCCATTTTGCAGTATAAATTGATTGACATCGCCATGTAGTCTCTGGTCTCTCTCCATTATCAATTCACAACAACAAATATGTCTACATCAGAAGTTGCATCAGGTGCTCAAACACCTGCTGCCTCAAGCATTATCTCAAAGAAAGAAGAGAGCGATATCAAAGGCTCCAATGAACACTTGAATCAATTGCCAACCATCCCTGTGAAGTCTGCCAAGGACTACATTGCTATCTCTTTCTTCTGTTTATTAGTTGCCTTTGGTGGTTTCGTTTTCGGTTTCGATACCGGTACCATCTCTGGTTTCGTCAACATGACTGACTTCTTGCAAAGATTCGGTCAAATTAACTCCGACGGTGTCCACTACTTATCTAACGTCAGAGTTGGTTTGTTGGTTTCCATCTTCAACATCGGATGTGCCGTTGGTGGTATTTTCTTGTCCAAGAGTGCTGATCTTTACGGAAGAAGAATCGGTATTATGTTCTCCATGGCTATCTATGTTGTCGGAATCATTGTTCAAATTTCCGCTCAAGACAAATGGTACCAAATCTGTATTGGACGTGCTATCACTGGTTTAGCCGTTGGTACTGTTTCCGTCTTGTCCCCTATGTTCATCAGTGAAACCGCTCCAAAGACCTTGAGAGGTACCTTGGTCTGTTGTTTCCAATTGTGTATTACCTTTGGAATTTTCCTCGGTTACTGTGTAACCTATGGTACCAAGAAATTGGAAGGTTCCAGACAATGGAGAGTTCCTTTAGGTTTGTGTTTCCTTTGGGCTCTTATGTTGGTTGCCGGTATGGTTTCTATGCCTGAATCTCCAAGATACTTGGTTGAAAAGCACAAGATCGAAGAAGCCAAGGCCTCTATTGGTAGATCCAACAAGATTTCTGCGGAAGACCCAGCAGTCTACACTGAAGTCCAATTGATTCAAGCCGGTATTGAAAGAGAAGCTTTGGCTGGTACCGCCTCGTGGACCGAGTTGGTTACTGGTAAGCCTTCTATTTTCAGGAGAGTCATTATGGGTATCATGTTGCAATCCTTACAACAATTGACTGGTGACAACTACTTTTTCTACTACGGTACTACTATTTTCCAAGCTGTGGGATTGAAGGATTCTTTCCAAACCTCCATTATTTTGGGTATTGTCAACTTTGCATCCACCTTTGTCGGTATCTGGGCAATTGAAAGATTTGGTAGAAGACATTGTTTGTTGACTGGTTCTGCTGCTATGTTTGTTTGTTTCATCATCTACTCCGTCATTGGTGCCACTCACTTGTACAGAGACGGTGAATACGACAACAACAACACCTACAAGCCTTCCGGTAAAGCCATGATCTTTGTTACCTGTTTGTACATCTTCTTCTTTGCTTCCACCTGGGCTGGTGGTGTCTACACCATTATATCCGAATCTTACCCATTGAGAATTAGATCCAAGGCCATGGCCACTGCTTCCGCTGCCAACTGGATCTGGGGTTTCTTGATTTCCTTCTTCACTCCATTCATCACCAGTGCCATTCACTTCTACTACGGTTTTGTCTTTTCAGGCTGTCTTTTGTTCTCGTTCTTCTACGTCTACTTCTTTGTTAACGAAACTAAGGGTTTGACCTTGGAAGAAGTCGACGAGTTATATGCTCAAAAGATTTTACCATGGAAGTCTTCGGCCTGGGTTCCTCCAACCACTGAACAAATGGCCACCAGCACCGGCTTTGCAGCTGAAGCCAAGCCATCTGACGAACAAGTTTAAGTTCAACCTCACGCAGTTACGTATTGTTTATAGAAGCTTTATAAAGCACCAATGTATGATCTCTAATAATTATTAAGTTATTTTTATCCCTTATCTTGGCTAAGCCATTTCGCATTAATTCAGCTCTTTGGGTGCAAAAAAAAAAGTGAAGAATTTGAAGTTGGTAAATGTACAGCACATGTGAGTGAATCGTCTTAGGAAAGGTTCATGGTGTTTGGTATTATACTTGCGAACTGAGTAGAACGTTCAGTTGTGATGTATTAGTTTCTCTACACTCAGTATCTTCTATGTTCCTAATATGTATTATTCTATGCCTAACCTAATAAATATATGTTTGAAAACAGTTCAAGCCCATACTTGCAACTGCTCGAAGTAGTCGACTCTCTTGCCTTCACTGTAAGCCAAGTTATTAGCCACACTTGCTCTAAGATTGTCTACCATTTTAGGGTGACCACAAGTGACGAAGCACGTTGAACCGTTCGATTCTTTTATGCTTTGCTTCACAATGCGGTCAATGTGCGGTCTCCCTTCTTTAAAATTGATATGTGAAAGTTCCTGTTTGATGTAACGAATCCGCCTATCCACATTAGCATCGTTCCTTTCATCTGTAGCACCATATGTAGTCACTTTCCTGTTTATAGTATCGTTTTCCGACTTAACCAAACCAGCCACATTCCCGTTTTGCTCAAAGTCCTCTTCAAACTCATGGGGCAAATTGACATGCGGGATTCTCTTGTCAAATTCTTCCAAGCATGAAACTGAATCGGGCTGTGTCACATAGATGGTAGTTTCAATATTTGTATCTTTCAACAGAAGAAGTTCTTCGTAGAACCAGTACAACGACTTGTACTCACGAACAACCCATATCAAGGACAATTTCTGGTGGCCAGGAGCTTCCAAGGTATGTTCTTTTTCCTTCACAAGATTATACGCTTCAGCATAAATGCCCGGAATCCCGTTTCCTCCAGCAACAAATACAGCACTATCGTAGTTGTAAGCAGGAGTTTCTTCACCGTAAGATCCCTCAATGGCTACTCTAATAGAGGTACTCTTGCCAGGATGTTTTTCAAGGTAGTCATACAAAGAAGAAGTCAAGCCCTCCTTGACCTTAATAAAGATGATAATATTGTCTGAACCATCGCATGGAAGAGTATACGTAAACGGATGAGATTGCCAGAACCCGGTCGGAGTGAGGAAGTGAATGAAGGCGTGGCCACCAGGAATAGCGTCCCAGTTCTCAGGCGTTGGAACTACTACCTTGAGGGTTTCATCAGCCAATAAATGTACTTGGGCCATAGGAAGTCCAAACTTTACCAACCTTGCAATCCGAATTACTCTATCAAATGCCCATATACCGGCACAGGCGTAGTAGTACCATAAGCAATAGCGATCAAGAACATGGACCCAAGCACCAACTATAAATACGGCTGCCAAGGCAATGTGAACCAAGAGAAAGAGTTCGTACCATTTCCTTCTGAGTACAAGAAGGCCCTGTACGAGAATGGCAAGACCTGCAAAGAAAGCGGCAGTTCCCCACAAAATGTACCCTTCGGTCTTAGACGAGTTCATGGCCCCAAGGTAGAAAAAGTAGCCACATGAATGAACCAAGACGAGAGATACAGCGATTCTTGAAGTCCAACGGTGGAACATCACAAAGGTGGAATAATCCCAACGCGTGATCCACTGCAAGAAGTTATTTCTTCCTGCGAACAAAATGACTAGTGGCATTATAGAGCTGGCCAAAATTCCCGTCCGGACAGAGTAGTAACGAAGCAACGCGGAGTATTTCGATTTGAAGATCGGATCCAAAGGATTGTACCTGATATTGTGGATCAGCAAAAAGACCGTTAGCACCGAAAACAGGGCCAATATCAAAGTCTCTGCTCTGGTCGGTACTAACAAATCAAAAAAGCGCATAAAGGGCTTGTGCTCGGTTTTTCTGGTACCAAAGGTGGCAGGTAACGAAACTGAGCGTCTCCACCACGACAGAACAGGGCCAGTAAATTGGCGATATATAGAGGGGAAAAGCACTTTTGACCAGTTGGAGATGGCTGCGAGGACCAATACGGCCACCCAGAACAACTGGAGGTACTCTCCGTAGTAAATCGAGCGCGAGTAGTTACCCAAAAACTGGTCGTATGCATGGTTGAATGTCCAGATGTCTGTTTCGTCTAGTTTGACGGGGTAGATGGTTCGGCTCGGAGAGTCAGGAAAGCACGATCCGCCGTTTGGTTGCGCCTGCGCAAGATACTTGGCATGTGCCTGTTCAAACATAGCCTCGGAAACATTCGCATTGAATTCCTCGTTGCACATCTTAACAAACAGCCCGATAAGATTCAGGTTGGCTACTCGGTAACAATGGCTTATGGTGGCCATATCTGTAGGATTGAGGCAATAGTTTGCCCCGAATACTTGCAGTTTTCCAGGACATGCTTCGATGCTCGCCTCAATGACTTGATTGCAACTCATAAATGCGATCTTGGATGGCGAATACACATGAAAAGGGGCGCCTTCTATGGCCATTTCTGGCGTAACTGCTGCTATTATAGATACTAGAAGACATACGCCTAATGCTGTCCTAATTTTCAGGATTGTTTTGGGGACTCGAGGGGGTATCACTAGCGGGACCAATGCCGCAGTCAACACCAAGGCCAGCCAGAGCGCGGGTACATACATTGGCCGAAAGGTGTTTCTTTGGGAAAGGTATGGTGATTTTGGTAGATTTCCAGAGGATTGGAGCTATGAGACACTTTTATATGATTTCTTTGGCGCACCCCGACGTAAAATAGCAATGTGATCAAACCTTAAATTGACATCGACAGATGGAAAAGATTAGTCTCGGATCGCTGATCAATTTCTGCGGAAAAAAAGTGTGAGCCGAGATCGGAAATGGCACGGCACAACTTCCCTCACAAAAAAATAACGTTTACGAAAGGGTCTCGGGACAAGGGGTTGTGCTCATGTGATCTGGCGATATGTGGATGTTGTTCCTGTAATCAGTCCTTGTTGAAGGTGTACTTGGTGATTGACTGTGGCCCTGAACTGTGGTCTGTCGATTATAGTGGTTCCGCAGGTGCGGCCCGACTAGCGTGCGAAGAATGGCCGGTATCAGCGAGATTTTCGCGACAGCACCAAGTCCGGTGCTAGGTCTCGTGCGAGGTCCCGTGCGAGGCTCCTGGAGTCGCGGCAGAGCCCAGATCTTATCGATTACAAAACAGCCATGTCATCAGTCATCGCAAGAGCAATGCTGTACATTATATAAATATGTCACTGTAAACTCGTCTCTCTTTTGCCAATCAACACGATGTCATTCTTCACGTCGAACCTAAAAATCGAGTATGTTCCTCTAGACCAAATAAAGAGACCTATCCCACCCGTGCTAGACCACCAGAAAATAGACTCCATGGTGTCAACCCTAAATGGGCAACCAGTAGCTTCTGCAACTTGTGGCATAGAACAAATTACTCCGGGCGAATTGCCTCCAGTCGACGTTTTTCATGTACGCGAATCCGGCAAGAATTATTATTTCGCGTTCGGAGGTTGTCACCGCTTCCAAGCCTACGACAGAATTAGTAAGGAGGGGAACAAGGAGACTTTGGTCAAATGCAAAATCTTGCCTGCTACCAGAAAAACCCTCAAGCTATACCTCGGCTCCTCTGTAGATGAGTTGTTCGATACAGATAAATAGAAAGCCGTCAACACTAATTGATTAAATTAAATAAACACTAATTACACACTAAGCCCATACCTGTAACTGCTCGAAAAACTCAAGACGTTTTCCATCAACCTTGTCCAATTGGTCAACCACGGCAGCTCTAAGATCGTCGACCATAACTGGATGTCCACAGGTGACAAACGCAGTAGACCCGCTGGACTCCATGGCTTCCCGGTGAACCAACTCTTCCATACACGGTCTTCCCTCCATGAAGGTAACGTGACTCAACTCACGTTTGATGGTTGCAACAATGTTGGCTTTTGAAGTTTCGCAGCCATTTTCGTCAACGTTGATCGAGCTGTCTTTCTCCTTCAACGAGTATGCTTTTTCGTTCTCCTTGGCATTATCGTTTTCGATCTCGACATTAGAAGATGCCGCATCGTCCAACACCAATGGAATTCTGTTGTTGAAATCTTCAAGATATACCGTAGAGTCGGGCTTCGTTATGTAGACACTAGTCTGGATTCTGGTATTTTTGAGTGCCAAGAGCTCTTCATAGAACCAGTACAAAGATCTGTATTCCCTGACAATCCAAATCAATTTCAATGCTTGCTTGCTGTTGTTTGGAGATCTGATGGCCAAATCAAATACTTCAGAATATATACCAGGAATACCATTTCCTCCAGCAACGAACACGGCAGAGTCGTATCCTTTTGCGGCAGTTGGTGAGCCGTATGGTCCTTCGATGGCAACACGAATATGAGCAGTTCTACCGGGATGACTGGCCAAGTACTGGTACAAACCGTGAGTCACACCCCCTTTGACCTTACAATACAAAACAATGCTGTGCTTGTTGTCGAACGTTTCTGTGAAGGTAAATGGGTGCGATTGCCAGAAACACGAAGGTCTCATGAAGTGAACAAAAGCATGACCACCTGGTGGTGCCTTCCAGAAGCTTGGTTTGGGAACGATCACCTTAAGGGTCTCATCAGCCAATAAAATAACCTCGGCTTTTGGACACCCAAAAACACATAATCTTGCTATTCTAACTGCCCTATCAAAGATCCAAACAGCAGAAGCGGCATAGTAAAACCATACATATCCCAAGTCGTCAACATGAATCCAAGCTCCACCAATAAATAATGCTGCCATGATTATGTGAATTAACAAGAAGATTTCGTACCATTTTCTTCTCAAGGTCAATAATCCTTGAACCATTATAATTCCACCAGCCACTGTAGCAATCGTACCCCAGATAACATAAGTTTCTCTCATGTCCTCAGCGTAATACTTTTCAAAACTGATTGAAAAACACACGGCATGCACAAAAACGTAAGCAAAAACAACTCTTCCTAACCATCTGTGGTATGTCACGAACGTAGCGTAATCCCATCTTGTGACCCATTGTAAGAAGTTGTTTCTACCTGCGAATAATATCAACAATGGTGCAATCACAGATGCAACGATACCGGTTCTGTCGGCAGTGTATCTGCTTAGGGCGCTTTTCTTGGTGATAAAAACCGGATCATCGTGTACGAATTTGATATTATGTGCTCCCGCAAAAATACAAAGTCCCAAGAAACCCGTCAACACCACTGTCTCAAATCTTGAAGGAACAACAAAATCTAATACATTCCACAATTTCCGCTCGTTGGTTTTCTTCCTTCTTCCTGTAGCTGGTAAAGTAACGTGCTTTCTCCATAAATTGGAAACTGGTCCAGTGAACTTTTTGACCAAGCTAGGAAAGAGCACATTGGTCCAGTTTGCAATTGCCGCAATCAACATGATAAGCAACCAGTATCCAAGAAGACCTGCGCCATAGTACAAGGAATGGTCGTAATTACCGAGAAATTGACTGTACGCTCTGTCATATAAATCCAAAGAAGCAGTGTCTAAGAGCACAGGAACATTCACAGGTTTGGTTATATTAAAGTTTTCAATGTCCAGCACATTTTTAGCGTAGGTTGTGTAATTGAGGTAAGCCTCTTGTAAATCATCTCTGGTAAGAGTAACGTTATACTCCTCGCACGTCTTGATAATGTAGTCTATCTCAGAAGTTGTGTTCCTGTGTTTAAAGGCGATGCACCCAGCCAATGTTGCAAGAGCATTTGGGTTGGTACAGAAACAGCTGTCACCACCTCTTCTGCCACTCATTGGACAAAACGTAGCCGTCATTCTAAGCTGATAGCTGCAAGTATAGTAGGTTGTTTTGGTAGCACCATACTTTTCGTATGGCTCCCCTCTCGCATCTGTCAAGCCTAAGAAAAGAACTAATGCCCCAACTAGAGTATATAAGTTCATATTACCTTACTCGTTTCTACAAAGATTCGAGAAAAAAAAAACTGACGATATTCAACGCTTATTTATAATGAACTGACGCATGTTCCTTAATTCAACAAATTGAACTGCATTGGCTAGATCTATGGTATTTGGAACCATTCACAGTGCATGAATTAAAGACCCGCTGCAAATCAAGAAAATATTTTGACAAATATAACACTAAATAGAAATTATTTTTTACTCCAATTTATGCCACTACCGAGGGCGGCATGCTGGAAGTTTCTTCGCGAGTTGGACTCTATGAGGCAGTGGTGCTCAAGTACGGTAAGTGTCTAATGGCTGTTCAAGTATTAGCTCTCGCTAAACATCTACGATGGCATTAACGTTCTTGCAAACGGCGTTGACTCAATTTATTTTTTTTCTCAGAAAAATTTTAATCTGATAACTTTTTTGTCGCCCAAAGCGCCTCGTGCAATGCGATCTGATAATTTGTTGGTACTTTTGTGTTATTATTTGGTGCAAGGTACCTTGAAACTTTCCTGTTTCATTCTACCAGCCTTATTGTAGAAGCCTGCCAAGAAATTTGAGAGACCGAACCACTTCGCCTTCGTAAACCGATCAGATAAAACTTGACCCTACAAAAACTCATGCCAAAAATGTTATGTGCTTGTCTGCCAAGATCTGACTGTAAGAATCAAGAATTTTCAACTAGGCACACTGTCACTTCATTTCTTGTCAACGACTAGAAATGTGTCAGAGTAGCGCTCGATCATTTGATACATTTTTCTTCATAGCTTGAGAGTCACACTTGACAAAGGTGCAGTCGTTGTCAGGTTGTTAGCTAAACCCTTGCTGGTGTTTCGTCACACAAAATAAATTAAATAATCGGTAAACGCCTTACAGGGAAAACAAAGGAAAATATTTAGCCAATCGTGCGGACCATCTTTAATTATAGCCAATCCTTGATTTCCATGCCCGCCATTACCTGAGCGCAAATTTCTTTTTGCAAGCCTCGTAAGTGCTAGGATGTTTCAAGCCCTCTATCTATTCCATCGTGGCTTTCGTTGTAAACCGGTCTCTTCAATCGTAAAAGCATGTAAAAAATCAAATCGTCGCCTGTAATTCAGTTTTAAAACCACAATAACAGATTCGGATAAAGTTAGCGGTATTGAATCTACGTTAATTGGCTGTATACTTTAATTGTTTGCGAAATTAATTCGCTTACCCTCGGCATTGTCTGGTTAATTAGCTCGATGCACGGAATTGGTCACAACTAAAAGAAGTCTACACCTAAGGCGGTTGGAAATCTTTGTTTCTCGTAAATGGTAAATAAGGTGGTCTTCCATGTTTAATTGTAGCAAAGCGGTTTCCGCTTCTCCGTTACGTACTTCCTTTGGCTTCTACGTCAGTGCCTCTATCATCAATAGAGTTGGTCACTGAAAAAATACAGAGAATACAGAGTCAGTTCATAATTCAAAATTCCCCATCCATGTATGTTATAGTTTATTTCCAATGATCATAGGCATATTCGAACTCGTTCACTGGAAGTTCCAAAGTACAAATGGATAAAATGAGCACTACAAGTGTTCACACTTGCGTACTTACTGGCTACATCTACATTTCTGATAGAGAAGTCATATATGATGTATTTTAGTTATCGATTCACTGGGAATTGAGAGGAGTACTCAGGTTAACGCTATCTATACTTTCTCTGGTGGCAGTCTCGGTGATTTGGGCGTACTGTCTTTTCTGAATACGTCTCCGTTGCCAGGCAATCGGAATACCGGGCAAATAACCATTTCTCTCCTCGAACAATAATGAGTTTAAGGCAAGAATCACTACCAGCCAATAAATCCAATAGCTTATCACACTGCCCCAAGTGGCCGAGTTTGTCCAGCCAAAAATAGCTGTGAACATCATCCAAAACGGACCATCGTCCTGCAATTCACCGTTACAACAGTTGACATGCCATACACTATTGGCTATATCGTAGGAACCAGGACCATGGCCAGTTTCACTGACGTCAAAACCATCGCACTTGTCTATAAATCTCTGTAGTTCAAAGTTCCACACTCCCTTGGAAAACAACCCTGCTGCAACCAAGTATAAAAAGCAGGTTGAAACAACCAAAAACCACTGGAGCGGCAAAGAATTGCCTGATCTATACAAAATTACACCTATAAGACCGCCCAAGAAAAGAGCGACCACCAAAGAGTTGAAAATGGACTTGATGGTCGTATCCTCGTTGATACCTATACCTCCAATAAACACAATTGCTTCCATTCCTTCTCTGAGGGTGGTGACAAAGGGCAAAATGAACATGGCGTACTTTTCGGACCACGCACCAATGGCCATGCCATTGTGACTGTTGACTACTTTATGTATGGAGTTGTTCTTTGACAAAACACTGGCCAACTTGCGTTTCCAGTTCTCCTGCATCTTGTTGACTCTCAATATCTTGAGTCCCATCACGGAAATGATTATCGAGGCCACAATGGAGAAGGTTCCCTCCCAATAATGTTCGGTAACGGCCCAAAGATCGCTACCCAATATGTAGAATATACTCAAGATCACCGAGCCTATGATCAAACAGACCAAGAACCCCAAGACCCCGCCAGCCCATATTTGAAGTCTCAAGTATTTGTATAAAGCATCGTTGTCGATCTTTTGCAGTTGTACTTCAGTGGTCTGGTATACTTGATCTGGCGTACTTTGTGGGGTTGTTTCGACTTGTGCGAGCGTTGAATCAGTCGCACTTTCCGACTTGAAAGTTTGTTTGATAAAAGCTAGTAAAACAGAGATGATGATTGCCAGCTCCAACGTTTCTCTCAATACGATCAAGAACACCTGGACTGAAAAGTAGTCTTCAAATCTAGCCATGTTTTATAAGCGACTGCAAAATCCTAGCTCTATCAACGAGCAAATTCTTTGCCTAAAGAAAATATAAAAGTGCTCTGATCTTTATTACAAATACAACGTATATAACATCTCGCTTGGTGCCGCGTACCTTCTCACAACCGAAAGTCGTGTTGATCATGCAACACTTTAGAGCCGTGCATAATCTTATTGATCTGAAGCCGGTCCGCGCGCGGAAGCAACAAATGAGACCGAACTCGGGTTTGCGCAGGGGACCATTTAAAAGCGAGCATCCTCGCTGAGAAGGAGTCACGGGAGTTATCGGTGTTGCATACTACTTTTATTGATTTGCGAGTATTCATTTCACATCTATAGTACATACATTACCCCACACAATACAACTAATAGTGCATCCCCTAACTAGTATATGGTGTTTCTAGTGTGGTTCCCTAGTAGTCCATGACCCTTTTCTGGTCTTGGTTGTACTTAACTCTTTCGTGCGACATCTTGCGGTACTCGCTGTCTTTCTGAAACCCTTCGTAGTCCAAAAAATCATTGAGTTTTTCCTCCTCTCCGTTTTTGAAGTCTCCGTCCACATCGCTCAACTCGCTTTCGTTTCCATCCCGTTCTCTCTTTAAAGCCTTTAGTCTGGTGTCCGGCTCAGATCCCGTCGAAATGGCTCTTTTGACACCACCCAGTGGTTTAAACTCGTCCTTAGGCTCTTCGCTCTCGTGCGGCCGCGGCCTCACTGGCAAGTTATGCGGCCGCGCATCTCGCGTTCCGCGCTCACGTAACCTATCAGGGTGACGACTGTTGTCACTAGATGTCCTATCTGGTCCGTATGAGCTGCGATAGTTGCTTTGTTGTGTCGGAGGCCCGTTATAGTTGGGAACATATGACAGTTTTTGAGCCTCTCTCGGCACATATTTCAGACTCTCTCGAGGGATATATGACAGTGTTTCTCGAGAATTGTAGGACAGACTCTCACGAGGCACGTAGCTCAGTTTGGGTTCCTTGGGTATATATGACAGTGCTTGGGCTTCCCGTGGAACATAGCTCAGTGTGTTTTTCCTACCAAATCCCAGTGGTCCCCCAGGCGTAGTTTTTGGCGCGCTTCTAGGTGCACTTCTGGTTTGGTATTCTCTTTCTCTTAGATCTCTTGGGTCTCTTTCTCTTGGATCTCTTGGGTCTCTTTCTCTTGGATCTCTAGGTGCTGAAGTTTTTGGTGTAGGATGTGGCCCCATTGGTCCCAGTGGTGTAGGATGAGGGCCGTTTCTGGGGGCTCTCTGTGGCGGTTGTCCACTAGGTGCAATTCCCTCTCTGAGCTTTTTGAATCTTTCTTTGTCGATTTCATGACACTCTTCCCAATGGGGCATTTCATGTGGCTCTACAGGTAATGGCTCGTTGGTGAAAAACTCGTGATTGAGTGCATCCAAAGCATTCATACGCTTATAAGGATCCAACGTTAATAGTCCGCTCAAAAGACTAATCCCATCAGCAGGCATCAAATCTTTGAACCTGGCTTCTAGCGTTCTCTTACAAGTTAAACCAATGTTAAAGTCGGACTTGTTGGGAAGTAATGCTGCTCTTGTCCAGTCATTGGGTGGCCCTACCAATCCAAATACCAATTGGGCCTGGTGAACATCAGATCGACCCATCAAAATAGGTTTTCCATGAAAGAGTTCTCCAAAAACACACCCAATTCCCCATAAATCCACAGCCGTAGTATACTTTCTTTCGCCTAGCAAAAGCTCGGGAGGACGGTACCATCTCGTCACCACCAATCCAGTATAGTTCCTTTCACCACCCCCGGGTCCGTTGCCCAAACGAGGCGTAGTTCCGTGGTATGTTCGTGCCAACCCGAAATCGGCGATTTTTAGTATTCCATCGAAGTCAATCAAGATATTGGCTGCTTTGATGTCCCGGTGAAGAAACTTTTGCTCGTGTATGTACTGAATTCCGTGAAGAAGCTGTTTCATCAAGCACTTGATCTGGCTGAGCTCGAGCGTGATGGCCGGGTTTTCTAGCAACCCCACCAAATCTGAGCACATATATGGAGATACGGTGTAGAAACAGCCTCTATGGGTGACCAAATCGGCCGAGTTAGCTATCTTGGGGTCTTCAAATACCATTTCGGTGATTTTAAGGATGTTCTCATGGTTGAGTTGTTTGAGAATGGTGATCTCTCGCATGGCCGTAATGGGGAACCCTTCTTTGGCCGAGTGGTTGATAAGCTGTTTTATGGCCACAAGTGCGCCTGTTTTCTTACACCTTGCTTTTTGAACCACCCCAAACGTTCCCTGGCCCAATTTTTCTATAATATCGTAGTCTTTGAGCTTACACATGCTCACGAAGCCAGACAGGTCAATAGGCTGGAGCTTCTTTTTACGGTTGATTGTACCAGAGCTATGGCCTGATCTACTATGTACCTCCTCTTCTGTAGACTTACTTACCCTGTCGCTGGTGGCGTTGGTCTCTGTGCTTGCGATGGTGCTTCCGCTGGTAGCATGTGTGCTCACATTAGAGCTAAGATTGCTGCCTGAAGTTGTCGGTATTTCAGAATTAGCCTCACCAGTGTTTTCTGCTGTTTCTGTGTCTTTAGAATCCTCTTCTAATGGGGGAAATCCCGCCAATTCAGTCTCTGGCGCCGTTTCCGTGGTCTGTTCGGCCCGTGAATTATCTGTCTCGTTACTCATCTATTCATTAGCAAGTTTCTGAATTAACTGGAGACTGTCTATAGTTGTTCAATTATTCAACCAGGTGTATCCTTTAACCTGTCCCTCTTGTGCTTAGGTAGTTACTCTGACAGTTACTCCAGCAGATTTGAGCTGATGGATTTTTCGATTTCCACCTACTGAGAAGTGCGCGGCGGCAGACCAGAAAAGAGAAAAGTGCTATGATGAGAACACGAAATGAAAGAGCATACCAACATAAGCCATGTTCTGTCTACCACCATTCCAAGTATCAGCAGGCCCTCTTGTTAATTCTACCGGTAAATATACTCTGTGGTTAACTTTCCTGAACTCCTTGTCTGGTGCCTCTTCTCTGCCATATCAGTGTAGTTCATTCCCAGTTGTCTCATACCTTGTAATTCTTGATACCACCCAACATAATCCACTCTGTGATTTCCACTGTAGCTTTTTTACCGATGCTATTTATTTATTAACCTAATTAATTGAGAGAATTGAAATATACAGCTCTTTGGCCTCTTCTTTCTTTGTTATTTATACAGCCAGTCTTGCTTTGGCTTCCTTCTTTCTTTGTTTTGACAATTTTCCTGCCTGTTTGACATTGAATCCGTTGGACAAGAATTGGTTGGTTTCTTCAAGCTTCAATCCGCTGACTTCTGGCAATAAAAAGTATACAAACAAGAATGACACGAAACACAACCCGCCAAAAAATGCAAATGTACCCGTTGGAGTGATGTTTTCCAACATGGTCAAGAACGTAGATGCAATAACCAATGACCCAGCCCAATTGGTCAGAGCAGCGTACATGGCACCGATGGATCTGGTGTTCACGTCGGAGAACAACTCAACTGCTGTCCATGCACTGTTACCAATTCCAATGGCGTAACCTGCTACAAAAAGAACCATTGATAAGATAACTAGAATACCCCAGCCACTTATACCTCTGGTGGCAACCACAACGCTGCCTTCTCCAGTAAACTTGACTCCTAGGTAGTGGAATGCAATGGCACATAAGATCATGGCCACCACCATTACTGGAATGGCATACAATAAGATTCTTCTTCTGCCTACTTTATCGATAATGCAAAGGGCCACCCCGGTGAATACAAAGTTGGTGGCTGCAATAATGATGGAAACAGCCGTGGAGTTATCGAACCCAATAGTTTGGAAAATCGTAGCACTAAAGTACATCAACGAGTTAAAACCGGTAAATTGCTGGATACCCTGTAAGCCACAGGCCAAAATGAGCGCTCTTAAGTTGGAAGGAGTAGTGTGGATAATTTTGATGGAGTTCCATGCTTGTTGCAAGGGCCCTTTTCCAGGAACCATGGAGTTCTGGGCTACCATTTCGTCAATAGTGGCATTGATATAGGCATCTGAGGGGTTATAGTGGGTTTTCCTCATCACCGCTTTGGCTTTATCTAATTGACCGTTCATGACGTAGAATCGAGGAGTATCAGGTAAGAAAAAGAACAAGACGGTTTGTACCACAGGAGGAACCATACACAACCCCACGCTGACTCTCCAGCCGTGGTTTACGTGAGTTAAGCCCCAATTTATGAAATATGCCACAAGCTGACCACCAGTAATAAACATACAATTGGTAACCACCAATCTTCCTCTGTACTTGGAAGGAGCCAACTCCGTTAACATCAACGGCGAAATCAATGAAGCGATTCCAACACCCCAACCAAGCACAAATCTACCGATAATCATGGTCCACACCGTATGAGCAGCCAATTGTATGATGGTTCCTATGACGAAGAAGGCATTGGAGCCCAACAAAACCTTCTTTCTACCTATTAAATTGGCCAATATACCACCTAGTATGGCTCCTAGCAACGCCCCCAAAGAGGTGGCAGAAGTAATAAACTCCTTTTCGCCCGAGGATAGTATTTTGTCGCTCAAATCAGTGCCGATATTCACCAACGCTGACGATATATAACCGGTATCGTAACCGAACATAAAACCAGAAATGGATGATGCAAGTGTGAGGATAATAACAGTTTTGGAAGGATGGTCCTGAGCTTCGGACATGGCTGAAATGCTGATGTTGCCCCCGGCAACAGACGAAGACGATTCCGAGACATACTCATCGTTATCCACCAAGGCCTTACTGGACGAAGGCACCGAGTCCACCGTTATGGTATCAGTATTTTGTTCTTTTTTAGACATTATGTTGCCTCAGGTGGGGAAAAAAAAAGGTGGAAGTAAATGCTAATGAATATAATGAGTGTGATACTTTGTTTGGGAATCACACAGTCTTATACAATTGTTGCTCGGCGAATTTTTGGGCGGGAGTGGAGAGCGCGCGGTGATGGCCAATGAAAGCTGGGCTGACGCCGCGGGGCTTCTAGCCGTAGCAAATTTTTCGGCGGACAAAGCTTATTTCGGCGAGCATGGAATCACAAAGAAAAGATCTAGGAGAATCTGAGAACAATTTTAGGAGACAATTTAGAGCACAGATGGAATGTTGAGTATTAGGATCGGCAAGCATTTACGAACAAATACGGTAAGCAATACTTGCGAATCTTACATTGTAAACATTGTAAACCCTAGAGATATGCCATCCATCCAACCGTAGTTAGGGTATTTTGTCCATAGCTCTATGCTCACGTATCGCTGTAGATCGCAAGATCGGCGCAATCAAACGATCGCCGTAACAAAATCTAGTATACGCACTGTGTTGACTTGGATCGGATGCGCGCATGATCTCCATACTCATGTCGATCTTAAACGCGCTCCAGCACCAATCTACACCCATCACTCGGTCACATCGTCGTAGATCCTGATCTTTATCGGCGAGTTAGAACGATCGCCGGGTGAATTCTTTACGAACCTCACTATTGATGTTCCTAGTACGCGCGCGCACATGATCTACACAAATCTGCTCTTACAATAGACATGTATTATTGCTAAACACCTAGGGTCCATGCTTTTCTTGGTTATATGAGAGTGGTTACACCCAATGATATTTACAGGTCTAGGAGACTGTGTTAGTTTTTTAATTCTTCTTTGGAGGGTCGAATCTGAATTTTCTGTTCTTGATTGGTTGCCATTTGAATCTCTTGACCCAGACGGACAATAAGGTCAAAGAAGAAACAATGATGAGAGCTTTCAAACCCCACTTCTTTCTGTCGTCATGTTCAGGTTCAGCGGCCCAGTTCAAGAATGTAGCAACATCCTTGGCCATTTGCGAGGTGGTGGCTGGAGTACCATCTTCGTATTCAACCAAGTCGTCAAACAAAACTCTACCCATAGCAATTGAGCCACCTGGGAAGTAAGGGTTGTAGTTGGATCCTGGTGGCAAGACAACACCTGCTGGTGGCTCGTCAGGGTAACCGGTCAATAATGAGAAAATGTAGTCAGCACCACCGTGTCTGGCCTTGACAATCAATGACAAATCAGGTGGTAAAGCACCTTGGTTGGCTGCTCTGGCAGCTTGTTCGTTTTCGTAAGGGCTTTGCATGTAGTCAGCCAACTTACCAGGTCTCTTTCTTGGCTTACCTTCATCATCAGGCTCGTCATCGTATTCTAATTCTTCGGCAAAAGCCTTGGCTTCTGAAGTGGTGTGGGAAACGGCAACCAAGTTTCTCCAAGCAATTCTTTCCAAGGAGTGACAGGCGGCACAAACTTCACGGTAGACTTGGTAACCTCTTCTAATAGAAGCATGGTCAAATGTGTCAAACATCCCGTTGTGAGGCCATTCGTAGGCTGGAGGATGTAATCCATGTTCAGCGGCGGTCATGGCGTTGGCAGTGACTGAGTCTTGGTATAACATGTATGAAGCACTTAATCCAGTGACACCTACTGCTCCTGTGAACAATTTTTGCATCATTGGATTGGATACCAATTTACCAGTGGATTTAAACATAGTGTAGCTTTATTTGGTTCGTCAAGGTAGGGGAACTTTGTGATATAACCAATGCGTCCTCTATAAAAACTTAGACTAGTGACTTGTCTAAATTATCTTTGGATTTAATTGATGATAATCCTATCGATACCTTCGACTGCTGGTGTTGTCAGTTTGTACGAAATTTCACTCACTCTTAATAAAAATCTTCGTTTTAACAAAACGCTCGTTTTCATTGGCTGGATTTTTGCGCGCCCTGGCAAAAATTTAATGAGTATTTGCTGGAGCGACTGACTGAGTGCCACAAAAAACATCCACCACCACGATAAATAAGATAAAGACCCCCCAACAGAGTGATTTGAATAAATGCTGATGGGGTGTATCAAATGAAATAGTTATAAGTAAGGAAAAAAAGAAGCCCGATGCGGGGGTCGAACCCGCAACCTTTTGATATCCTTTCTAAGAGTCAAACGCTCTACCGATTGAGCTAACCAGGCAGTGGTAATAGAGAGTAGAAGCCCGATGCGGGGGTCGAACCCGCAACCTTTTGATGTCTTGACTAAGAGTCAAACGCTCTACCGATTGAGCTAACCAGGCTATGCTAGGGAGCCCGACGCGGGAGTCGAACCCGCAACCTTGTGATTAAAAGTCACACGCTCTAGCCATTGAGCTAGCCAGGCAAGGTAAGAAAGCCCGACGCGGGAGTCGAACCCGCAGCCTTGTGATACCTTTAAACGGAAGAACTGCTTAAAAGTCACACGCTCTAGCCATTGAGCTAGCCAGGCATTTCTTGGTGGCAAATGACCCGTTTAAATCTTATATGTGGCTGAGGACCCTGAGGCTGGTTAATAATGAAGGATCTTCAACTTCGTTTATACTGACCAATTGTATATAATTCGATGTTTTTCATTCTTCACGGCTGATATGCAATAGTGGTACTAAATTCGGCTTAATTGAAGATAAAATGTCTTACAACTGGGCAGTTCATCAAGTGTTCACAAAGCTTATTCTGGATTTTGTTTCCTAGTTTCGATACTTAATTTTTTACGGAAACCCACCAACTGGCTATCTTGTGTAGAAACAGCACGGCTAACGCAAATACGAATACTATGTGGCTTATATTTTACGAGTACTTTATTTCTGTTTTCGAACAGACGAGAGCCTCATTTTGCACCCAAACATATTCAAGTGAAACATAAATGAGAGAAGTCTTGATCTGTATCTAATTTGACGCCAAGCCGCACCTACAAAAAATTCCCAGTTTTCTTGCCTCATTCGCTTCATTATACCTACAAAATATTGGCAATTCTCTTGCTTCATTATTCTTTACTGTCTACCTAATTAGCTGGGCTAGGGTATTGTCTTTTCTACCATTTTTCTTCGGGATTGGCCTTGTAAGCTTCGTAATCAGCCCAACAGAAAAGACTCAACTCGGTCTCGTTTTCGACCCCCAATTGCTTCAAAGTCTTTTTATTTTCGAAGCCAGGACGAATCAAAACCCAATCATCGTCATTATCGAAATTTATAACCAAGTTCATGGATTTGGATCCATGCGCCTTGGTGTATATCTTTACTGAATCATATTCTACGTTTCTGTATGGTCTCAAACTTCCAGTAGTAGAGATAATGTCTTTCAACTTGGCAAGCAAATCTGCCGGCGAAGTCTCCACCAAGTTGATAGGAGTCAATATGTAGTTCTTAACATTTCTATAAGGAAATGACTTGATGATCCTAATAGTCACGAGCGCACTGGTGGCTGGTCTGACATTCGACGTCAATGGTTCTTCGTTCATCATGCGGTATTTATTGATGGTACAAACTCATCTCATCGCGTTGATCTGGTGAGGTGATCGAATAATCGGCTTTGGAAATTGAGCCGGACACTACTCCGTTTTTGTTTTCAATCTGGCGCGTTTTGGTAGCAAGCAGGTTGTTTCGGAAGCTGAGCCATTTGCGAACTCGTCAACCCCCAGAATTGAGAACATACCATCTAGGCAAGTCAACCCCTAACCTTTGTATAGCACATAGTACGTCGCCAAGACCACTTGGGTCCGAAATACGAAGCGCTTCCACGTAAACCCACCATGCGCATGCAAACCATATAAGTGATATTGCCCCACACATTCTAGCCTCTGTGTTTGGGCCTAGAGTTGGTAACAAACACGAACCACTGTCATTCTGGAAAATAAATTTTACTTTTGACGCGAATGTAGGGCACTCTAAAAGAGAAAATTAAACGAACGGATGCAAAATGTTTTGGAAAAACCCTAGTTGGAATGTTTATCATTCAAGCCTCATTTGGCTCAAACGGGATAAGCTGGGGTATCCTAGGGCACCCTAGGGTACCATAGGGCACCATAGGTACGGCGTTGATACTGGGCATGCCAAAGGTCCTGCAGGAATCAATTTGGTCTCCCTCGCACCATTCGCACTGATGCTCCAGTCTCCTTTATTTACATAGCACAAAATCCGTTTGTCAACTCTGTACGCGTTTTTGTTATTTGTTCTCGACATGTTTATCAATAAACAAAGTAGATAGAATAACAAGAGCCCGAAAATCCGTGTATGTGCCTCTTTGCTTTTAGAGATAGGCTGAGCAGTGAATATTGTGGGGAGGGTTGGACGGCCACGCCGCCTATCCGAAGCGTGCTTAATTACACTTTGCCCCCATCGATTTGCGGTTTATCTATTTTCACGACGGTTACAAGTACGTTTCGTCTACAATAATATCCAAATATTTTTTTGGCCCTCGCCTTTTGTGTAACTGCAGCGTGTCTATTAATCTATCTGATCATATATACCTGCCATAAATCCCGGCAAGATTTTGCGCAGGCAATTAACCATTTAATGTGCTTTTAGATGGGATTGAAATGTAAAGAACCCCCATCGTGGGTCCAGCTCCAAAGTAAAACCATGATCCGCTGGGTCAACCAAAAGCTACAGGACGAATTGAAGTCTGACACTCCCAAATGTGCCAATCCTTTGCAGACGTTTGAGTCCTTCACACAGCTACAAGACGGGATAGTATTAATCCGGCTAGCCAACCAACTAATTTGCCAAGTTATTTCCGACCCCAAACACCCTATGAACCGTACACAGCTCTACTACTTGAAGCCACTCTATTCGGAGCCTACATTCAAGTTGCAAAAAATCGAAAACATCAATGACTTTTTGAAGTTTATAAAAATGATCATGAACATAAATGTCTCAGGAATAAGTGCAGACAACATATTCGACGGTGACCTTAAATTGATACTAGGCCTTATTTGGTCGCTCATCTTGTTTGATTCTTCGTCTAATTTGGTGACGTGCTCGTCGATGTCTGCCAATCCTTCGTTTATTGAAATCAAGTCCATTATACTGAAATGGTTAAATGGCATTACTCTGAAAAGACAGTTCGAGGTGTCGAACTTCAACAAAGACTGGTCCATTGAGATCAACAGGCCGGACCTCGTTCTCTCGTGCATCTTGCTGAACTACGGCATCAATATCGTCAACGACGACACCAACAAAAAGCTCCAGAACTTATCAACCATCTTGAAATATGCAGAGGAAGCATTGGGGGTGCCACATCTTATCGATATCGAAGATTTCAAGCTACTTGTTCCGGACGAAAAGTGCATAATAACCTACTTGATTGAGTGGTACAAGGTGTTTGAAGTCAACCGAAACTTCAAAACCGACGATGCTGTGAATCTGGCGCTACAGAGGCCACCCGAGTCGCGCTACAACGACTTGGTCGATGTCTTGAGTGTTACGAATAAATTGAAGAATAAATACGAGACCAAATCGCTCCGGTTTTTGAACCACTCCAACCAAGTGATCGGACAATTGACTCGAGATTGTGAGCAACTTAATGAGTTGACGAGTGTCAAAACCCAGTTGGCCAGTTACTTGGAGGCGTATCCCCAAGAAAATGGCATGGAATTCTCCGACATCAACCTGAAGTTCGACTATATTCTTGAGATCTTTGAGTCGTTCAAAAAGTCCAGAGCTAGTCTGATGCTCGATCTCATCTACCACAACTACCCCGAACTACTCGAGTACGTGTATCACATCAAGTCCAACTTAGAAGATATAGGTCTTGCATACTCACCATCCATCAAGTTGCTCCATATCGACCACCTTTCCACCAAAATCAGTCAATTGATCGAGCTAGACTCGTCCATTTGTTGCATGGCCAGCGACGTCATAACATCAACGTTGGAATCGCTAGGCAACTACAAATTGGCCGAGTCGGATGAAGCGCGCCAGTTGGCGCACATCAAGTCGCAGTTGCAACTTTTCCTTGAATGTTTCACTGAAGAAATGCGCATTGTCAACTCCGAAAACACCAACTTGCACCATCAAAAATATTCTCTCGATGGTGCATTCTTTGGTCAATTCTGCGATCACTTCCTCGCGCACGATAATCTCCTTACCCATTTTGAACTCCAAAAGTTTCTTCGCGCCAAAATCATCACTTCCACAATGGACTTATCGTCGGTGGAAGCATTCATAAAACTTATCCCCACCAAATCGAAACACATGGCGATCCTTCCTTCTTCCTCCAGCTCCAACTCTATCGCCGATAACACATCTTCTGGCTCAGATTCCAAACTCTCTCATTCAGGCTCCACTTTCTCGGTGTCGTCTTCGCCCACATACGACTCGCTGTTTTCATCCGCATCGTCGTACACGGACGAAGAAGACTTTATGTTTGACGAAATCCAACAACGCTTGGATTCACAGTTATCAGGAACTAGCGACAAGTTGTACGATATCCATGGGTTTATCGAAAAGCTTCAGAACGGGTTTCAAATCTAGTCATATATACGTCACCCATGTCTTTTACTTCTATTAATAATACTCTTAATGAACGGTTTATTACTTGCTCTATATCTAACTCTGCAACTTAAAGAACGGATGTTCCATGGCTTCCTTGGCTGTGGGCCTCATCTGGTGGTCGAATGTCAAGAGGCTGTCTATAAAGTCCAACACCTCTTCGCTAACCAACAGCTTGTTCTCGTTATTAATGAAGCTTTCCCATGGCTTGGTGGGGTACACGTGCAAAATGTCGTCGTACTCGGAGCTGAGCTTCAACCCGTACTTGTTGACGTATTTCATAAGCTTGTCCGTTCCCAACACCTTGGCGATCTGCACCAACTGGTCGTTGTTGGAATCACCGCGGAAAAACGGCTCTTTCTTGAAAACAATGGCTGCTAACATGCATCCCACAGACCACATGTCAAGCGAGTAGTCATATTGCTGGAGGTTGATGAGAAGTTCGGGTCCTTTGTGGTACCGAGACGCAACCCTGACGTTGTAATCCATACCCATGTGATAGAACTCGGCAAGACCCCAATCAATAAGACGCAACTTCTTATTGAGCGGATCAATCATGATATTTTGGGGCTTGACGTCTCGGTGAATGATGCCCATCGAGTGAGAATAGTCTAATGCAATCAACAATTGCGTGAAGTAGTACTGGATATCGCTCACGGTAAATTTGGGGTACAACACTCGGAAGTCAACGTTGTTGACCTTTTCGAATATAAGCGCTGGAATCTTGCTTTGCTCATCACGAACTATGTCCAACAAACCAATAACGTTTGGACCGCCCGTGAGGTTCTGTAAGATCTTGACTTCTCTATAAATTTTTTTTAACTTGACTGGCTTCAACACCTTGATCACGCATGGCTCGTCATTTAGCACGTTTATACCTTGAAACACTTCTGAATATTTCCCTCTTCCGATCTTGATGATGATTTCGTAGTTCTTGATGTCGCCCCATCCGATTTTGTGATGTTCGTAGTCCCAGTACTCTGTTGGGCGGATAGAATTGGCATCGGAGTACACTCGGGCAACGGAGTACACTCTGTTTGAGGCGCTCATGTTGAATCGATAAAACTTTTTGGAAAATTAGGTTAATGTACCTAGCTAGAAATGATAGGATGTTTTGTTTGTTCAAGCGGTGGTACACTGTCCTGTTTATCGCTCGGTATACACTAACAATTATAATGTTGGTTGCCACTTTAAGGTGAGAAAAAATGAGACGAGGCGCCAACCGTTAGATAGCGTATGCGACAACAGTAGCACGAGGCAACGAAAAGAATGGTAAGAGATGCGTTGCTGACTTATAGAATATGATCTACGGTGCTATTTATCGTGCCAACTTTCATTTCAATCCTTGGTGGTCCAAGGGCTAGAGATGAATAGCTCATCCATGGCGGGGTCCCTGGCATCTCGGAAATTGGCCATGATGCATCTCTCACTACAGTGCGAAAGCCCTTTACGCCGTGAAATTCTTCCTGTTTATAAAACAAATTTCATTTATATTGTAAAGTATCTCTGATGTCTACTACTGTTCTTATACCTCTTGTTCCCGAGCCTCGCTGTTTTTCCTGCTTTCGTTGTTTTCCTGCTTTGTTGTTTTCCTGATTACCTAGCCCTCGCTAGCTCTCGCTAGCTCGGTCTCGCTAGAAACGCACGATCGCGTATCTACTCATCAAGGCATGAAGAAACTAGCTACCATAAACCTACACCATGACCTGGCCAGCTTCAACGATGTCCAGCTATGGAGTAGTACACTACATGGCATTCCCGCTCTCGAAGGGAAACTGTTTGCCAAAATAGACGTCTTTGTCGACTACACAGCCGTCCCGCTTTACGTGATCCAGAACAGTACGACTACTGTCTATTCCGATAACGAAGAGACCAGTTCGTTTTTCAAGTCCAATCTTGTTTCAGTGGCATTGGCCAAGAATAACAATGTCGGTTTGCTATTCAAAGACCCAGATTCGGACCTATACCTTATATTTTACTACGCAGATCACATTCATATGCTCGTACTAGATTTCGGGCCCATCGCCAAATTACAGGCGCTAGTGGCCTCAAGACCAGAACCTACAGTCAACACGTTCGTGGAGGTGGCTGGCGATGTTGCAAACACAAAAGTATTCGATAAAGTGCTCGAACGGAAGAAGAAAGCCGATCCGTTCTTGGACCCCAAACCCCTGGCTACCACGTCCCAGACGGTCTCGGGCCTGGTATTGACTACCCAAGAACAAATCAACCTGGCCATAAGTAAAGTTATTATGTCAGGACTTCGTATACGAGGTCTTTCGACCAACCTAAACCACTCAATTAACGACAAATTAACCATCAAAGAAATCTTCCAGATGACACATAAAGCGGCGGTTTTCTCGCTACGGAAGTACAATTACGGGTTTAAGGGGCCCAAGGCGCCATCCCACGAGCTACGAATCAATCATATTCAGGATATAGTCGAGAGTTTGCTAGAAATATTTGTAGATATAAATTAATCAAAATAATTCTTGAGCTCTTTATGATCTTTTGGAGAAATTGTGCAAAATCTATTTTTGTCCTTTTACACTTTGATTAATTTAGTCTATATACAAGTTAGAGATCGTCCAAGGTAACGACTCTTCCACTGGTGAATTCAGTATGTCTCTTGTCCGAAGCAGCTTCCAATTGTCTCTCCAATGAAGTCTTACGGTCAGCTTTGGTGTAAGTGGCTCCGGCACTCTTGAGGTGGTCCAAAAGTAACGAGCGGTCTTTCAATAAGTAGCCTCTTTTGTCCGGATTGGAGTAGTATTGAATATCTCTTCTGTGCGTTGGTCTGGCAGGCAATGGAACGTAACCCTTCTTTAACAAAAAGGCATCTGGATCAAGATGTGCTCTCAACGATAATGGAGTGAAGTACATTGATGTGTAAGTTTGGCCCAATTTCTCTATGGCAATAATGGCTTGTTCTGAAGCTCTTGATGCCTCGATGCTTAAGGGCACATTGTAATCTTCCTTACCATTTGCCAAGATTTTGACACCATCCTTCATTGTACCGGTGATAAGTCCACAATCTTTCATGATTTTAATTGTCAAGGTCTGTCCGGCTTCCAACGGAATTCTCCCGGTGTTCCAAAATTCCTGGATCCTGTCCAAGTTGAGATCAAAGTAGACCTTTCTGTGAGGTCTTTTGAACCCTATAATTGGAAAAAGCTTGTAGTATGGAGTCTGACCACCTTCAAGCCATCTAGGGACTTTTCCTCTAGCTTTTTGACCCTTCTGGCCTCTTCCCGATGTCTTACCTTTGCCTGAGGCTGGACCTCTACCGAGTCTTTTGTACGAGGTGACTGCACCTTCATTTGGTTTCAAAAATCCCATGTAGGACACATTTCTAAGTCCTCTCAACTTGGAGAGCCCTCCAAGCGCCTGAGTCTTGAGTTGCTGCCCGATTCTAAACATGGTCTTGGTTGTAGGAAGCTCTTGGTGAATATTCTTTGGAATAGAAAAATTATCAGAGTCGTGCGCGGTTCGATTTGGTCGGAAAAGTTGGTATAGAATTAGTTTAGCGCGAAACTGACCACGATTGAAGTCTGTCAGTAATACATGGGAATATCAGTGATTGAAATGTCTTTTGACTATATATCGACCAAGAGTTTACTCCAGCGTAGCGAAATCTGTATTTCACTTTCAACATCTAACAAGCAAGTCCCCTTAATCTCAAGCAAGTTATCACAATATTGATCATCTGACCTGGCACCTGATGTAAAGTTTAAATTCGCGTATTTTAGCAGAAAAGCCTTCATGGCCAAGTTGGTAAGGCACCTCACTAGTAATGAGGAGATCGTCAGTTCGAATCTGGCTGAAGGCATTTTTTTTGATTCTGTACTCTGTTTTTTTCATATCTAGTTAACTGAGCGATCAGAATTATAGTGACGGCGTATACGATGACCAAAGAATCCAATGAAGATAAGGAGCTCAGCCAGCTCCTTAATCTTTTCCAAGATGCGCCCGAAGATGAGCAGTTGAGAAAGTCGCTGTACCAAAAAGCCATCAGCCAAGCTGATTTATATGAGTTCCCCAAGCATGTATCGATACTCACAGCCCTCGATGAACTCTTTGGATGTTTCGCACTTGGAGGACAATTCAAAAGCTACTACCGTTACGGAACTTACGACACATGTCAGAAACAACGAGAGAAGTTTTGGTTTGCCATAAAGCACGGCGAGATGACAGAGCCCAAGCATGAAAAGCCGTTGCACCAGCTTTCAAGTAGAGAAATCGAGAGACAAATGGCAGTCCAGGACTTTTTCAGAAAACGCTGGATTGTTGATAAAGCCAAAGGACTGTCTGAAGACGTGTGGAGTGCCCGTAAAGAGCCATTGGACAGTCCGTTCAGAGGCCTGTTCAATGACTCTTCCAAATAGGAAACCAGATTGTTCAATCTGCTGTAAATAGAGTTATCTAATAGAGTCAAATATTATGTATATTAGTTCTTTTTTGCTACATTATAACACAGCTCTTTGATTCAGGCTCGTTGTCGTTGGCCCCCTTTGGTTTTGCATTGAGAGCACACCGGGCCGCTTCCGAGAAAGCCTCGTTGACACCTCTGTTTTTCTTCGCCGAACACTCCAAGTACCTCAAAGCGCCCACTTTTTTGGCCACCGCCAAGCCCTCGTCGTAGCTGATAAGTCTTTTGTGTTGTTGGTAGGGGTTTCCCTGCTGGGAGTAAGGGTTGAAGGACTCGTCTTCGTGGCCAGCAGGGTTGGTCTGGTCTATATCTGTATCTTCGTTGCTTCTCAAATCACACTTGAGTGCCACCAATACCAACTTGACACCCTCACAATGGTCTGCAATCTCGCCAACCCACTTGGACTGGACATTTTCCAACGAGTCGGGCGAGTCTATCGAAAAACACAACATGATACAATGAGTGTCAGAGTAAGAGAGAGACCGCAAACGATCAAATTCTTCTTGCCCGGCCGTGTCCCACAACGACAATTGAACCGATTGACCGTCAATGAAGATATCATGTACGTAGTTTTCAAACACCGTGGGCTCGTACACTTGGGGGAAGTACCCACGAGTAAAGACATTCAACAACGAAGTCTTACCACAGGCACCGTCCCCGAGAATAACAATCTTACGTTGTACTGGAGGGTTAGTAAGTGATATATCATAAGGTATGTTGTTACTTACTTGTTTTGGGTGCTCCGCCGCAGATAGCCATGAGGATATACTTTTATTTGGGACGTATGTGCGCAACTAGATCAAGCAAAGTGGAGTCGTAGGTCCAGAAACGAGTACTATAGGCTAATGTAGCTAGTGGTGCTGCCGGCTGATGATTATTATCTTCTGCACGGCTCGTCTGTTTTTGTCGCGGTAAACAATGCGACGATTAGAGGGAAGTGGGAGAATCGTAAGTAGAGAGAAGAGAGTGAGAGACAATAGGAAAAGGAGGGGAGAAGGAGGGGAGTAGGAATGTAGGGTGTCTAATTGCCAAGTGTATGCAGATCGTTCCACTGGTGAGGTTGAACCGGGATCGGGACACCTGTAGATGGTGTAATGGCATGATTGGCGGGGGTAGTGTTGTGGCGGTGGAAATTAGCGAGCGCGGCGACAGTCAATCTAGGGCTGCAGGGGCACGTAGTAAAGTGGGGCGTATTAATTGAGCTAGCATTACCTACACTTACACGTTACTGCAATTGGCGTTTGCATCATACTACGAAAATTACTCACGTCGAGTCTATCTTTGGCTACTGCTTTGTACATTTTTCCAATCTCTTTATTACTAGTGCTCCTAGTTTTTTTCTACTTATCATCATCAATCAAATCTTCAAGGTACATAGAAGGAATGGTCTTTCTATTGGACCTAGGAGTATTTTTGTTTGCGCCGGCCTGGCTGAGCGAGTAGTCACTGTTGTTGTCGTTATTGATGTACAAGCTGGGCAAAACTTGTGAATGTCTCCTGCCGGTTGGAGACAAGTTAGGGTTAGATCCACCATAGGCTCCCGCTCCCAAAACTGACAAATTGGTCGAAGATCCTCCATACTGGGACGAACGTACTCTCTTGTGCTGCATGACTTCGGCCGTGGGCGATATGAACATTTTGGTTAAGTCGTGCTTGGACGTGGCGGGGCCACCTGCTTCCGATGCATAAATGGTGGAGTTGTCTCCAGCTATCGAGCCCCCGACCCCTAGTTGGCCCATTCCGCCACCTAATCCTGTCAATGCCGTTCTGCTTGGACTCAAAAACGGAAGCTTGGCATCGAAATTTACCGTAGACGTAGGCGTGATACCCATACGGCCATAAGCGGTATTGTTGTTGTTGTGGTACTTCTCGTACATTTGACGGTCATTCTCCAAACTCTTCTTGGCCTGCCTCGAAGCTGCCAACGAAACAACGAAATGATATATGATAAACGAAATTAATATAACACCCACAATAACTCCTACGGCAATGAAAACGGTTCCTGAAGGGTTGGTTTGACGGACAATATATGGGTTGTTGCTGCTGTCTGGAACTTTGATTGGTGGTGTGGTAAAACTCTCTGAGGTGGTGGTGGCAGCAGCTTGAGTTGCTAGTTTGGGCAAACCTGTTCCCTTGGTGGTGGTGGTCGCCTTGGCCTGGGTCGCCAACTTGGGTAGATCATCTCTACCAAACAACGTTTTAGTAACGAATGTGCTCATATTATCTAGGAAAAAGAAGATAAAGCAGATGACTAGTTATCTATGTGTGATAAACAATATCAAAGATGAGGCGGCGTTACTTAATACTCGATCTGTTTCTGATTTGTTCTGATTCGATTTCTGTGTGGATCGATTTTTCTGCGCTAAATTTGGAAGGTAAACATCGCCCTGCGGCCGGTCACGGGACTGCCGAGCTACCTCACAATAGAATGATCTGCGACTAATTAAACTCTCAAAGTATCAGGGCGAAACACAGCCAGATGTTGGGTAGTAGAGATAAAGCTTGGAAGCCTGTGGCTCTGGTGTATAATATATGTATGAAGTATATTAGCTCGAACAGCTCAAACTTATATTTCGTCTCCACTCATGAAATGAGCCAGTCACTTGGCTGAGTACGACTTTTCAATAATTCTCTGGAAAGTGAACAAATTCTTCAAAAAAATATAGTGAAGAACGAATTATATAAGATGTGCTGAAAATTTCAGCATGATGGTTCTTACTGGCGAAAGTCTTGAAAGTAGAAACAATGCTCTTAAGTCACGGATAATCGTGGCTTTTTTGTTCATAGACTATTTATTAATCTCTACTTACTTTTGCTGATTTTCTGAGCTAGACCACCCAGTATTGGTGCTGAAGGGCATTGAACTTCGACCTATACCCTTCCCAGATTTCAACAGCATCACAGTCGTCCACAAGCCGGGGCTTGTGCTTTGAAGGGTACATGCTGGTGAAAAATTCGGGATCATCTCTAGCACTTTCAGCGCAATAAATCTTATACTCGTTGTAGTAATCATGGGTGTTTTGATGTTCCCATGGCTTCGGTATTGGATCATCGGAAAAATGCACAAGTTTGGCATCTTTTGCAGCTTGTGACGCACTCCATTCGTCATTGGAGTACTTGTTGATGAATGGAACATATTGGGGATCCACTACAAATCTGCGGTGCCAGCGTTCTTTGAATTCTCCAGTCAAGACGCCGTAGGTTCTGTGAGGAAGAATGGCCACGTTCAAACCCAGCTTTTTGGCATTTCTCAACTGATCGTCCAAGTATTTGTTGAGAATTTCCATGTCGTATTCACTGGACTTCTTTAACTTTGATCTCTGGAATAAGTACCACGACCATGGGTTATGAAGGTAAGCTTTGAGATCGTTAAAGGCTTTTCTGGATGGTGTAAGCACCATCACATGGTTGGCAAAGAAATCGTCTCGGTTGTCGTACTTGTGGTGTTCATAAATAAGAGTGGGCAACTTTGCAAAGTCAGTATGGGGATCGTTTAAAGAATTGACCAAGATCTTTGTTTTGAATTTAGTCACTTTTTGCTCTGGTACGTCTACTTTGGAGTGATACTTGTGGAATTTACGATCTTTGTTCTCGATGACATTGTTCAACCAGTAGGCTTGGGGAGCAGCATAGGTAATTTCGTGGGGTATACTGAAAAGCTCGTCAATATTCTGCCACTCACCATTCACCTGACTAAACATCGAGTCGGAATCAAAGTATACGATTCTGTCATACTCCACTTGGTTGAAGACATGAAACTTGGTGAAGGAAACGGCCCATGTAGAGCTGTCTTTGTTAGGAGATTCAATGACAGACACAGGCTTGAGTCGTATATCGTGTTCGACTGCAAGTCTGTAGAGATTGTTCCAGTGATCGCTGTGATAATGCGACAACTCTTTATCGTACAACACCACCAAGTTGGGAATCACGGTGTTGGACTTGCGAAGAGTAATGAAGTTCATGATGGCCAAGTTCAAGTAGTCATATCCAGTAGCATATTGCACATATGCAAACTTCGAGGTGTCGTGCTGGTCCAAATGTGAAGACTTGTGCCAATGGTCGATGACTTCCTGGGGAACGACTTTCAAGTGGTTGCTCAACCCTGTATCGTGGTGGACGTGCGCCACGTCTAGGATTATATGAGTGAGTACATAATAGGCTAAGATAAATAATCCAATGGATATCTCCCAGTTCCGCTTGATCCGGCCCAAAATGGATCTGCTGGCCATTGTAGTGACGAAAGATTTTGATGAATTGAACTGAACTAAGAATTTCAATCGGATATGTCAAAAAGTAAAAAATCAAAAACAATGCGCAAACCCGGAATCGAACCGGGGGCCCAACGATGGCAACGTTGGATTTTACCACTAAACCATTTGCGCGTTTGTTGAAAGAGTTGAGCTTGGACAATTATCTGAGGTGTCAATTAAAACATGAAGCCTTCTGTATAATGTCGAACACGGGGGATTACTGAGCTGTCCATATAATTCGACGAGTTTACATTTACTTCAAAAAAAAGGTACCTTTATTTTATGATAATAATATATTTTGAGTCTAGTATTTGATCATATTTCGCAGCAAAACCGTAGATTTAGAGTAAAGAGAACCGAGCCACAATTACAGAGCTAACATTTTACAATAGCGGCTCAAGATCATAAGCAGTCACAGTCCAGTATAAATACACACCCTTAAGTCTCAAAGTCATTGCGCACTTCTTATTCACAACGTCCCTCTGTCCCCACCATTTCATTTCCTGCCACACTTTATTTCGCGCGACAAATATTTGATCATCTCAGCTCATCTCAGCCAGCACCATGAAGTCATCGGACAGTGAATCTGTGGTGTCCAGAGGGTCAAGCACGGCCTCACGACCTAAGATATACCACTGTGAGCACGAGAACTGCTCCAAATGCTACTCAAAACCGTCGTTGTTGGAACAACACAGGCGGACCCACTCAAACGATAGACCTTTCAAATGCACCCACCAAGGGTGCGATAAGTCCTTCTTTCGTAAATCCCACCTTGACAACCATCTCCAGTCACATAAAGACGACGCCGAAAAGCCCTTCCACTGCTCCGTATGTGGCAAAGGCGTCAACTCACTTCAGCATCTTAAAAGACATGAAGTAACCCATACCAAGTCGTTCAAATGCACCCATGAAGGCTGCTCCGAAGCCTTTTATAAGCATCAGTCTTTGCGGCACCATGTGCTATCGGTGCACGAGAAGTCTTTGACGTGCCAGGTTTGTAACAAAACGTTCCCACGGCCATATAGATTAGCCCAACATCAGATCAAATACCACGGAGACTCGCCCGCCTATCAGTGTGATCATGGAGGGTGTTATTCCAACTTCAAAACATGGTCGGCACTTCAATTACATATCAAGACCGAACATCCCAAACTCAAATGTCACATTTGTGGTAAGGGTTGTGTGGGTAAAAAGGGGTTGAAGTCTCATATGATCAGCCATGACGAAGATAAAATGGTCAAATTATGGAATTGTAAGTATTGTGACATGGGTAAGTTTTCCAAGAAATTGGATTTGATTCAGCACTACAAGGTATATCATGATGACAACATTCCCGAAGACCTTTTGAAGGTCGGTGAGAGACAAAGACTAGAAGAACTTCTCAGTGAAACCGACAACGAGTTCAGCGAGTTGGTCACTTCCAACCTCAATGAGCTCCAAGCGTCCGCCGCTTCGCCTTTAGGTGGATCACTGCCAAACTCAAGAACTGGCTCTGAATCAAGATTGATTAATCTCAAAGACGATAATGAGGACGAAGACGATGATGATGACTTCCCTTATGGATCCGACCGAAGATCCGAGACTCCGCGCTCTTCCAAGACAATCAACGCTCTCAACTCCAGCTTGAAACGAGGTAACACTTCTATCATCGGACTTATTCTGAACAACTACAATCCTTACAAAATGTCGTGTCCCAAAATGAACTGTGACCGGACATTTTCCAGAGAATACGACTTGGACCGTCACCTAAAATGGCATCAAAACCACCAAAAAAAGATCGAAACTTTCTTGGACTCTTTGGATCTGATACCTCCAGAAACAACTGAGGAGAACCCCAAGAGAAGAAAATTGGATATACAGGTATCGTATCCGAGTGATTATCAGGACGATGAAGATTTGGATTCTTTGATTGACGATGAGCTCAAGCTGTTGACGGCTGGTGGAAGTGTACATTAGAACTATATAGACTATTTATTAATGCATTATGAGTACCTTGATTTTTTGTCGTACCCTCTGTTGTAAGTGTCCGCCGGTCTTTTCCTTTCTCTTTGATCTCTTTGATCTCTTTGATCTCTTTGATCTCTTTGATCTCTTTGATCTCTTTGATCTCTTTGATCTCTTTGATCTCTTTGATCGTAACTTCTATTGTATGCACCATTGTATCCGTCACGCTTGTAAGAGTCTCTACCTTTATCGGCTCGAGGCTTGAGACTTAATGGAGGAGGAGGAGGAGGAGGTGGTGGTGGAGCCAGGTGCTCAGACTTACTGCCTGGCTTGTTAGTAGGTGGCTTCCTGTCTTGAAAACTGTCCTTTCTGTCCTGGTAAGGAGGCTTTCTATCATAATTCGGACCTTCTTTCTCTTGATAGCTCTTTCTGTCACTCGCCTTTCTATCAAATGTGCTTTGACTCGAGGGTCTTGGGGGAGGTGCTCTACTTGCAAAAGAACTTGACTTTTCCCTGAATCTACCTTGACTTTCGTTATATCTATTATATCTGGTCGATTGAGAAGAATGTGACGGTGTACTCGTGTCCGCTTTGTCTGTTTTTGGAAGTGCTTCTTGAGGCGGTAAAGGCGTTCTTTGAGGTTTGGCCTGGTTCTTTTCCTGATAATCCTTCTTGGCCTGAAGTAATTTGGCCTTCAAGTCAGCCTTTTCAGTAGTAGAGCCTTCACCGCCTGAAGTAGATTTTGGCAACACTTCCTTCTTAAAGTCTCTGTTCTGAGACTCTTTTGGTCTTTCTTTGTCCTTGTCTTCTCTTTTGTTAACGCCATACGATATGCTAGAATAATTATCGTAGCGTCCTCTCGTGGTAGTTGCCTCTCCACGTATATCATTACGTGCACCATTTGAGGTGCTGGCGTTGGTATTAGCACTAGGGGGTGTTGAGTTGGCTGAGTCATAGTTGAGCACAGATTGTCTTTTCTTCTTTTCTTCATCCATTTGTTTCTTGACTGCCACTTCCTTGAGCTTCTGTTCCTCAAGTTTCTTTTGCCTCAACTTGGCTTCTTCTTTCTCTTTGGCACGTTTCCGCTTCTCGATCAACTCCGCCTTTTCCTCTTCAGAAATAGGCATGAAATCCCACTTGTGCACCCATTCTTTGGCACGAGACTTGACATGCCCGATCAATGCACTGGACGAGAGTTTCAAGTCCTCTCTGTCTTCAGAGGTAGCTATATTTTGAATCATTTTGACCATCTCTTCACAATGTTCCTCCACATTAGGATAGACTCCCAATAAGTTTTTCAAGAATGTAATGGCGTTTCTCCGTGACATATACTCGGTGACTTTAAGTGATAATCCAACATCCTTCAAAATTATATCATGGTAGTTGTAAAGAATACCTCTAAACATATCGTAGCCGATTTCCTTGCCTTCACCGTCAAACAATGTGCCTTTTACTTCTTTCTCAAATACCTCTGCATCAGTCCAGTTGTGCAAACTCTTCAAAACATCAGCAAAGAAAAGCCCCAAATTCTCCGACTCAGAAGGCGTTAATGTGAATAAAGTGCTAAATAATATTCTACCTTTAATGAACTCATTTAGCAATCCTATGAGTGAAAAATTGGAAGTACCGATTTGCCAGAGCTTGAAGAGGAACTTGGCAGTAAACACAGCATCAAAAGAAGAGTGGATTGAACGAGGTAAAATGAAGTACTGAAGAAAGTCGATTGCCTGGGTCTTTTTGGCTTGTTCCGACAAGTTTTCGCCCAAAAACCAATGGGAAGATTCCCGTTTGAGCCGCTTCATTACAATCTCGTCGTGCTTCATATGCGTCTCCTTATCGGCCGGTATAAGACCCAAGTACTCTTCGTTTTGTGCAAGCTCTTTTTTGGCTTTTTCAATGGTGAGCTTGGATATATCCTTGTTCTTGGAATTTATAGAAGTAGATTCTTTAAGTGAGTTTATCGACGATTTGAGTTTTGTAATCTCATCATCGTATAACTGAGCATTAAAGTTGATGTCATATAATGATAATTGCCAGAACGTGACGAAGAACCCAGCACTTAAGTGTTCAAGAATATGACCTGGAAGAATATTGGGGATTTGTTCTATTACTGGCACAAAGTTGGCATTCCATATTTCGTCAGTTTCCATGGAATCGGTGTGATCTGTGGAAAGTAAGGGTCTCCACAATTCGAATATCCACCGAATTGGGACTCCATACTTGACATTCAACTCCTCAACTCCCAACATCACTTTTTTCACTTCTTCTTTGTCACCAAAGAATTTTATGAGGGTGGTGAACAAGTGGATTACCGACTCCAAGTCGTCGTTCTTACTTGCCAATACCTTGAGGTGAGTCAAATCAGAACCGATGATGCTTTCTTCAGATAATTGATTCAACAATACCAAGATTTCGTTGACACTATCGAGTTCGAGGAACGTGTTGACTAGCACTTTACCCGATTTGAATCTGTCATAACGGACATCATCAATAGTGCGGTAAACAATTTTTTCCAACGTTGAGCCGCAATTGATCAAGTTAATCTGTCTTAAAGTTAAATCTAAAATGGTCTGGATACCTCCCATGGAAATGAGGATTTCTCTCAATACAATCACTCCCAAACTGTCTCCACTGTGAAAAGACTTTAGTAAGAACGTCAAGATCGTAGACAAATCAATAAAGTTGGGGTATCTCAGACAAACCTTACCTATGAACGAAGCCAATGATTGAAGCCACTTTCTTTCATTCATTCCATTGTCTTGAATAGACGACCTTCCCAGTGCTGTAAGTCTCATTAAGATTGCCAAGGTCAAAGTGTCCCAGCCATAGTCATTGAAATACCTGGCAGTTTCCACTACCAAAGTAATCAAGTTATCGTAACTTTCAACCTGCTGTAAGATAGTCAAAAAGCACGGCAACGGATTGGAAAAGCTGATCTTGGCCAATCTTCTCATCATGGGCCGTACATTTTCCTTGGAAAGTCTTTTCAAGATATCTTTGGTAGACTTTTCTGCTTTGTTATATGCTATTTTGATATGAGGGTTATTCTTTGCTAGGACCTGGTAGAGCTCTCCGTATACGGAGAATCTGTCTTCAATGCTGTAGAAAGAAAGAATTGAATAAGCAGCTTCGATTGCAATGGAGTTTTCTTCTATAGTGGCCATTGGTGGAAAGATATAGTTCCTGAAAAAATGGTACCATTGTTCTTTTCTTTCTTCATCAATAGTAAGGCTCTTTAGGTCGTGGACAATAATATGACAAAGTTTCATGAAGACTTCAATGTTTTTTGAAAGATTGACACCATTGAATTTTAACAAGACTCCAAGATGCTCAAAGATATCGTTGACATCGTGGAGCTTTGGTAGATCAGAGTTCCACGAGGTGTAGAAATATATAAATTTCTTCTGGCCAAAGCTATTGGCCAAGGGTTTGAAGCTTAGATACTCCGTGAATGGAACGTCTTCATGAGTCACATAGTTATGCTTTTGATGAGGCACTTTTTTGACTACCTGGAAGTTCTGTAAATCTTCGGCAGTATAAGGTGATACCTGATTGTATAATGGAGAGATCATCGAGTCAATAATACGGTTGATAAGAGCACTTATTTCGTCGTCGACATGAGCCAAAAATGGGTATTTTGTCAATATGTAGATCGACGGCCAGTAGAGTCCATTGCCCAATAGCACCTTGAGCATTTGGTACTTAAGATTGGTCTGGAGTCTCTTCTCCAACGATATAGGATCTTGTTTTTGGGCTGACAACGTATAAGAATTTCCATTTGGTTTGGTGCCAGTTTCCTCATCTTCCTCTTCAGCCAAAGGTGCAGCCAAGGCCAATGCATTAGCACCAGCTTTGGATACTTGTTCGTCCAAGTTCTTCTTATACTCTTTTTCGACCTCTGCCATCTCATCATCATCTGGACCTAGGTACTTAAATATACTACCAAAACTCACAAAGCCTTCTTTGATAAGAAAACAAGCTAATATCTTAAAGGTTTCGGACAATTCCTTATCCTTTGGGTACTTCATGAACTTCAATCCTATCAATTTAGCTCCGATCTCTGATCCCCCTACAGAAAGCTTTTCGATTGACGAGTTGTCCGATTGCATTTTGGGCCACCAGCGCGACTTGCGAAGCAAATCAATGCAAAAACTGGTGTTTGAGACAAACATACTCGAGTATATCTCAAGTAGTATATCGAGGCATCTGTTGGGATCAAGACTATAATGACCTATTAACTTTTCGAGAACTTGAATGGTGTAGTCGATCTGAAACTCCGTGTCATTACTTTTCAATATAGCATAAAGTTCTACTATTAATTTGGAGTATCCTTCGATTTCTTCGTGCAATAAATTGTATTTTTTTTGAGTATAGAACTCGTCACGAATACGGTTGTTGACCGATTTGGTCAACACATCTTTGGGAACAACACCTGATTCTTTAAGTAAATCAGGCGTAATGTACATCGCTATGGTATCAGGTTTAATCACATTATCTTTGCGACTCAACAATAGTATGAGTTTGGTAGTTTTCTCGTCGCTTGATGGGAAAACATTGAGTACCTGGCAGAAAATCTGCGCCAGCATATCATTGGTAATTACCTGATAAAGAAACAGCACCAATGGATCAAGTTCAAGTCTATTTTCGTGAAATGCCAACAACAATTCAGTGAACAATTGGGCCACCGTCCATTCTTTCTCTGCCTGATTTTCAGGCAATCCTTCGAAAATCTGCAACAACGACTCCGAACCAGTGCTATCGAAGTGATCTACCACATCCTTCGTCAAGTAGGTGTACACTTCCGTCATATTCACTACCTACCAGGCTTAACTAACTCTTCATCGAACTAGTCAGTTTGTTCATTGAAAAATACCCTCACGTGCCTGTCTATCACTAGGGCTTAATATATGATCGGCGGCCGAGTCCATCTTTCACAAGCTTCGTTCCTCATGGCCCAATGGTCAAGGCGTCTGGCTACGATACAGTAACCACTTCTCGGTTGGAACCAGAAGATTCCAGGTTCGACTCCTGGTGGGGAAGCTTCTTTTTTGATTTTTTATTCTCATAATCACTTCCTGCACACAATCTACGCTGGCCCCAGATAATATTCACCCAATTATATAGGTTGTGAGCAAACTATAACTACGGTGGCTGGAGTTGTCAGCACATTTGGCGGAGAAACTGGGCCGAGAAACTGGGCCGTGACTCTTGAGGTAAAAAGGACAATCACGTCCGGTGATTTTCCGATTTAGTCCGGATTATCATACTATGCAACCACTATTGAGGTCTACACCCACCCATCGGGAAGTTGGAAGTTTTAAGCTCTAAATGTTCTGTATTCTTGTCTCTTGGCACCCTGCAATTTTCTTTTCTGTTCTGCTACCGGTGCCCTTTTGCGTAAATTTATTCGGGGGCCGAGCGCTCGCGGTACACGCGTGCCGTTCCGGTGCCCTTGCCAGTGTTGGTCAGGGAAAGTGCGGGTACTATCACCAGGAAATAAGAGTTTCCACCGAAATACTGCGGCGACAAGTTTGCTAGTTTAACTATAATCAATCTACAGAGGTTAATAATATTTGAGTAGTGTGTTGTGTACTTCTTAAAAGATTCTAGATATCATCCCTTGCCTACAAAATTTCAGTATCGTATTCAGTCTAGAAACCGCCACTTAAAATGGGTCTCAACAATCCTATTCCAAGAAGTTTGAGGAGTGAATCAAAGTACGTACCAGCCAGAATGAAAGTGATAGTGTGATGAAGTCTTATCATATTTCTATCATTCTTCTAGTTTTCCCCATGGATTTACTAACATCTCTAGGAAAGCTGCTAAAATCCTCGCTTCTTTTGTCAAGCCAAATCAGGTAGCAGGTCCTGATAGAGTGATTCCGCCACACATCTTGAAAAATGCCAAAGGTTTGGCCATTATAACCGTCTTGAAGGCCGGATTCTTATTCTCGGGTAGAGCTGGTTCGGGTGTTATAGTAGCCAGATTGCCTGATGGTTCCTGGTCTCCACCTTCAGCCATTAACACCGCTGGTGCAGGTGTGGGTGGTCAGATTGGTGCTGAAATCACAGACTTTGTTTTCATCTTGAATACCAAGGCTGCTGTCGACTCGTTCGCCCAGATGGGCTCCATTACCTTGGGTACAAATATCTCGGTTGCTGCCGGTCCTTTGGGTAGAAACGCCGAAGCTGCAGGTACTGCATCATTGAAGAGTGCTTCGGCTGTGTTTGCCTACTCAAAAACCAAGGGTTTGTTTGCAGGTGTTTCGTTGGAAGGTTCGGCTATAGTCGAAAGAAGAGAGGCAAACAGAAAGTTTTACGGTAGCAATTGTAAGGCCAGAACCATTTTAGCGGGCCAAGTGGATACACCACCTGCTTGTGACGCTCTCATGAGAGTCCTTAATGGCAGAGCCTTCAACAACAGATTGCCCTATGAGGATGATGACTTCTACAATGATGACTACTATGATGACATCCCGGACGACTTTTCCGACACCACTTCCGAAAACTCGTCGCCTGGAAGAAGAAGAAGGCGTGGAAACTCGACTCACAGTCTTAGAACTGCCGGAAGAAGGTATTCGGACGAGTACTCTGATGACGACTATTCCGACGACGACTATGATAGAAGAGCGCCCGGTGGCAGAAGGGCAGGAACTAATTCGTTAAGTTCAAGATCAAGATCGGGCTGGGAAGATGATATCTATGATAGAAGAACAAATAGTGATGTTGACAACTTAAGTAGCAGGTTGAGCAGCTCGAGGATCACCTCCAATGGCAGTGGACCCGTCAGACCATCCAGCGCTTCGAAACCAAACTTTGGTGCTCTGACAGGAAAGAACTCAAACCAAGCCATTGCTTTGTATACCTTCAAAGGTGAACAAGGCGGAGACTTGCCATTCAAAAAGGGTGACGTTATCGACATTCTTAAAAAATCAGACACAGTGGACGACTGGTGGACCGGCAGAAATAACGGAGTCACTGGTATTTTCCCAGCCAATTACGTAGAGTTGATTTAAATAGTGTGCTATTTGAAAAAGGTTCCATGTATTATAAAATAGTATGTCGTATTTATGTTGTATTTAAGTATATTTAAAGGTCTCGTGGGTAAAGTGTTTCACCACCACTTTTCCTTCATCAAAATCAGGATTACTAAATCTGACAATGGCAGCAGCATGGGTATGGGTTGAGTTACGAATGATGATAGGGAATCTGGACCAGTTCAACGAATTCAATTGGTCTACAATGTACTTCTGGTCGTCAGATAGGTTGAGTATTTTTTGGTTTTCTGGCTGAAACGATGGTGCATCTGCCGATAAAATGACGTCGTAGACCCTTTCGACCAAGGAATCTTGACGCTCGCTGACCTGATTAGCGATTTCTCGCTCAAAGTTCTCATAATATGAATCGTTATCGTTGTCATTTGAATCTTCTTTTAAAGGCACGTCTTCAATACTAACACTTTCATCAATCGAGTCATATAAATAGACCAAATTGTTGGAGGTATCTTGAAGAAACGTATGAACTCTTTTGTTCAATTTGACCCGTTCTAATATAGAACTGGAGATGAAATACAACGACCACAATGGCGTATAGACCACCAAACTGCCAATGATTTTAAGCATGTTTAAAAGCCGAAAAGCGTAAGATGAAACAGTTCCAAATATTTTGGAGGAAGTAGGAGTAGAATTAAAGGAAGAAGTAGAATTAGATGTGGAAGTAGGTGGATTTTCACTTGGCTTATAGCCTCCTGGATTTGCAAAGTCCACCACTGTAGGCTCGTAGCCTTCAATATAAGAGACTTGGACATTTGCAGCCAGTTTGTTGGTCATGGAATTGTATGGATCACTTGAGGAGATAGCAGAAGTAAACCAACATGTTCTTTTATCATTAAGTATATTGGAATACAACGAATGATGCTTGAACCCTTTCAAACTTTTGAAGAACACAGAAGCAGGATTGGCCATCCACACCAATAAGGGACTAGCATTGGAACCGATTTTGTCTTTCAAAAACAACTGCGAGCCTGAATGCGCCAAAAAGTATGGCGCAAACCGATTGAAAAGCCGTGCACTGAGGTGATTGTTCATTGGATCCAAAACTCCCACATGAGGAGAACAAAACGTAGTGAAGTTGATAGGCTCGATATCTTCGAAGTAGTTCTTGGAGTAAAGAATCCCAATGGCATATCTTGCAATTAAACCTCCCAAAGAGTAACCCACAATCGAAAACTTGACCACCTTATCATCACCTTGGCCAGCCAATAGTTCTGTTTGATGTATGATTTCGTCACTTGTTCTTTTGCCATTGATATCAATTCCGTCATAAGTTAAGTACCCTGAATGAGACCCCGTTCGGTGTACAATTAGTTTTTCATTTGACTCAGGAGCCGATGCATAGAGCTGCTTTTCAATGTACTCGAGATGAGACGAGTTTCCCCAGAGTCCGTGGACCAACACAACTAAATGATAGTTTACCATTGACCTACTAAATTAATCAGAGTATGTTTTCAATTGTGTGGATTCGCGTTCTTTTACGTGGGTCGATTAAGCACTATTTAAGCCTCGCTCGTATGTTGTTACTTTCTCGGGGCGCACGACCAGGCGATATCGGAGAAGAGTGGGTCGAGGGAAGGGATACGAGCTACTGGGGGCATGATAACGCCGATTTAAAGAAAAGATTTCGAGCTGACCGACACTGAATTCCTCACCACAGATACTTTCTGGAACTTCCCCAAGTCACAGTATAAGTGATGTATTGAATATTTACTCCCTCTAATTCCAGCTATTTTTGGAATGCACGGAGATTAATTATGAGCCCCAGCTACTCGTTTAGAGAATCTATCTGTAGCTAGCCAATGTTGCACAATTCCTATTTTGGTTGCATATCCTTGCACTGAATTGTTTAGCTGACTATATTTCTTCATATTATTGAGTTTGCAAATATTTGGCATTAGTACATAACAAAGTAGAGTCGAGCTTCTGTTACCTTACTACAGTTCACTTATCATTTTTGCCTTGATCCTTCTTTATGGCTGCGAAAAAATGATCTAACGACTTTATTTAAATAACAGTAATATTGGAAGCACCTTTGGGATCGTAGTTGATTTGAGCAAGTTGGATTGTGGTAGTATCGAAGTTGAACACAGTGTAAGCGTTCTTGAGAAAAATATCACCCAAAAGAACGATAGGCTCGTTTGTCCAAATGTACTGGAGGTAGTAGCCACCTGCGCCGTCCTCGACAAGAAAATCAATGTAGGGAACGGTGATAACATTATTAGCAAATTCAAACGAGAACAATGTAGTCTTCCAGGACTCCTGAAAGTTGATAACAGTTCCGTTGGGATGAAGAGGTCCAAAAATAGCCTGAATAGAATCGGCCAATGGCTTCGGCAAACCTATGGTGGTGGTACCAGTGTCGAAAACCGCGTGTTCGTTAAGTTGGTAGTACTGACCGTCGGCAAATCTGACTCCACTGATCACTACACTTGCCACTTCGTGAGGTGATCCAGTAGTATATTGGTAACTAACCAAATCACCGGTATATTTGGCGTGATCAATTCCCCCGAAAAGGATTGACCCATACTGGATTTTTGGGTCAAATGATTCAAGATAAATCGAGAAGGCAGCACTCTTGATGTAGTTGCTATCCTTCAATCTCAATGGAAAGTTGCGGTATTCCTTTGGTCCTGGAACAGCCTCCTGCGATGTGGAACCAACCCCCAAAATATTGCTTCTCTTGTGACCAACACCCAATTCAAGGTCTTGAATCGTCAATTCGCCCAAGGTTACTGTATCCGTGTACACATCATACTCTGTGTGCCAGTCCTCGAATTGCCAGCTCAAGTTCACCGCGGAAGTGGATGAACTAGGATCATACAGGGAGTAGTCCAAAACCAAATCACTACTCCCAGTATCTAATACCACTTGAACGGGTTTCTTTTGACTACCGACCACAATGTCAACGAAGTAGTAATCTCCCACATACGGAGCAGATGCGTTTTCGTTGTATGTACCCTGAACTTCATAGGCGTTGGTCCTGTTGACTTTTAAGCCAAGCTTCACAACACCATCAGTCAGATCTGATCTGACAGAAGGAAGTGAAAGAGCTGCAGCACTTCCGGCCAAGGCCAAGATTGCTGCGCTTGCAAAAGACTTACTTAATCTCATTAAATTGGCTTTATGACAACAGACAGAAAATGCCTTTCATTTATATACATGCAAAATTGGAAATTAGCTGCGTCCAAACTACAACAGTAACGAATTCGATTTGTAGAGATATTAGGGATCAAATCTTAATGAAAACATCATCGAATTTGGCCACATTTTCTCGCAATAATTATTGAGTTGAGCCTAATGCAGAAATGTGATATGGCTTTGTTATATTGAAGCATAAATCCGCTGTTATACCTGACACATTGCAGTTAGTACCATCAAAAGTAGAATGTACTTTTAAAGTGTGGCTATGTTAGGGCAAACCCGTTACCCAGGGGCGATAGGACCTATTGTTGGCTGGCAAAAAAATATTGCGAAGAAGCAATAAAACTTATTGAAGTCGTACTCAAAAAGATAGGTATCATAACCTCCATTCCCAAAAATAATTTGAAATATTATCTGTCAATTGTGCATTGGAGGGAGCCTGATGTCAATTTTTTTGGTGGATCTGTGTTCAACATCAGTAGAATATACGTAAACAGAAACCATCTGGCTCGGTACCTGACCGATTCCAAACTGGGGATATCTTGAGGCTCGAATGTCCTGACATTTAGTTCTCACCTTTAGCCAGATTTGAAATTTGTGCCTGCACAGAGCTCAAAATCTTAATCAAGGTTAATAGTAAAATCCACTTAACAGTGCATAGACTTGCATGCAATTGAATTATTCCGAAGTTTCGCAACAAAATTCGTTTGAAAAATAACGAACGTCGCAAAGGTTGACAATGCTGTGGTATCGATCACTGAGATGCAGTCAAGACGTCGCAAGTCACAACATGCTATTCCGTATCTAAGTATTGGATTCCGCTTGTAAATTCAATGACTTTTCTTGTCGTCAGTAAGTAATCGTATCAAGCAAGTTTGCAATGAAAAGTGATTTGATAGCTATAGTCCTACAGCATGACCGTCAACGGTATTTCAATCCCATTACCCGAAGCCCTGGGGCTTGCTAAGAGAGGAAGTAGTGGCGTGTTCCTGATAGATTTCAGTGTTACCCAAGGTCCAGCTCGTAGCAGCAGGATCAGCGAAAGAGGTACCTGAAGCAGAATAGGGTAACTATTTGGGTTATTGTCTGCCAGCTTTTTTATACAGATTGTGGGATTTTAAGATCTGCCTATGATCTCTCGAGGACAATTACGTATCTCTTGTCCAGGTGTAATACAGCAAAAGAACCAACCTCGTTTCTCTTTAAAAGAATAGACCAATTAACATGGTATAAACAATTATGTTGACTGCAAAATGGGTCTGCTACATAGCATACTTAATGTAGATTTCAGTAGGTCTGCTATACTAATATACTCATATATTTCCAATGGGATCACTTATCTACCTAATATGTACAACAATCATAAATTGGAGGTTTTTCGCAGCCAAATACAAAAAAGTAAAGATATGCGATTCGCTGGGATATAATAGAAGCTGACATCTACCAGGACTGTGAAAAAGGAGAGTATAGTCGCTTGGACCGAAGGCACAAACGGCAGACCGGGAGGAGAATGTCGATCGAGACTATGGCTTTAGCCAGCGGTACCGTGTATCTGCCCAGCGGTGTTCGTGATACGTTCCTCACTATTTAACTTTGAAAAAATTGATACTTTATCTCTATATACATTATCTAGTGGACTCCACACATTTGCCTATCAATATTCCAGCAGCCACACTAACATTAAGTGAGTCCACCACGTCGTCGTCTTGTCTGCCCTTATCTATACCTACAAGGTAGTCGGACCTTAACTTTAAGTTGGTACGCACACCCTCCCCTTCGCTTCCCATCACCAAAAGAACTGGCGATTGGCTCAGAATGTTCGATAACTCGCCGATATCTACATAGTTGTTTTTGAGATTGGCCTCGACTTTCTCGTGCTTCTTCTTCAACAGCTGAAGTTCGGTTTCGGTGGGTTTGGCGCTGGTACTGATGACGTTCCAGCCGTTCTGGCGGACCCTATCGATGAATTTGAGGCTATCGGTACATTCGTAAATATCCATCAAGTCAAGCGATCCAACCGATGCCTTATTGGTTACCGGGCCCAACTTGGCCGAGTTGTTTTCCGGAAGAATTATAAAGTCTACCCCAAAATAGTACGCTGATCTAATGATTCCGCCCATGTTCTGGGGGTCAGTGATTCCGTCAAGAAACAATCCTACGGGAAACTGGCTGTTTTTACGAGCAAGCCGCTTGGAATGTGTTTCTGTGGTATCGTACAAGTCGTCGTAAAGACTGATTTCATAGACTCCATCGCCACACACCCCCAAGTCATATATGGTTTTTAGCTCAAGGCTGGTGGTTTCCAACACTATTCCGTTGTGGACTCCGTTATTGCATAAAATATTGAGATCATTTTTCGTGGCTTTTTCAACCGTCTTGATTCCATACTTCTTTTCTGCCATCGCAATGATATCTTTATCTTTACAGTTGTGGACGTAGAGTTTATTGTAGGAGCCACGACGACCGGCATCAAGCACTGATTTAACGGAATGAGTACCGTAGATGTACTCAAACAAGGGGTTTCTGAGCGAAGTAGAAGGTCTTCTGAGGCCAGAGCCCGATCCACGGCTCTGGAACCGCTCAAGTCGTTCCTGTCTGAGTCTGTCTCTTTCTTCGCGTTCATTGGCATTACGGGCACTTCTTGCTCTTCTCTGTCTTTCAACCTTTTCGTTGAGTCTCTGGCGGTCGGCTTCACTGATATGACCGTACTTTTTCCCAAAGAACTCGTCCTTGGTCATGTTCTGGGCTTCCCATGGGCGGCCAACTTTTTCAGTATGGGGCAAGTTCTTTTCAAAAGACTTGGTTTTTCCAGGATTCAGGAAATGTGGCTTGAACACTGGTTTCAAGCCGGTACTCCTGGCTGTTTTTATGCCCGATATGGCTTGGGTTGCAATGCGCTTCGACATACTGGTCAGAAATGGAACCCATCTCAAAAAACTTAAATTTGAAAGCTGCAAAAATTGGCCAGCGCACGAATATAGAGGAAGCCCGCACTTCCACTCCAAACAACAGGAGTTTGCACTTTGACTGCAAAAGTACTGACTACTAACTGGCAATCACTTGTAAATTGTTTTGATATATACAAAAGTCTCTTGAGATGGAGTACTACCGAATGAATGAATTAACATATCCAAGTTTAAGAGCAGTTTTCATTTGGGAGTCCACAAAACTGGTTGTACTAACTTATCAGCACTATATATTAACGATAATGAATGCAACCTTCTCTGTCACCAACCAATGACGCCTAAATGTGAATATTACGTTGTGTGTCGCGACTAGCCGGCAGCTCTCACTAGTGTATTTTCGCAGTCTCTATCGCGTGTTGTCTAGCCCACCGGAGAGAGCACTCACACTGATGCTACGCTATTCTGACTTTTCACTCTACTATAGGATATTATATACAGTTATACAATCATTGTTTTGTTAGAACAAAACCCCTTTGGTACTAGGAACGTCATTCGTTCCATTCGAAGAAATGGCTTCTTTTATAGCAACAGCCAAGGCTTTGAAGGCAGATTCTGCACGGTGGTGGTCGTTGAATCCACGCAAACAGTCTACATGGATAGTTATGGCAGCACCTTGGGCAAAACTCTCGAGAACGTGGGGGATCATTTCGCACGAGAGATCGCCAATCCTTTCGCGCTTTAATCCCAACTCCACGACCGCATACGGTCTGTTGGAAAGATCCACTACAGCGCGACTCAAGGCTTCGTCTAACGGAGCAAATGCACTGCCAAAACGCTTGACACCCTTGACTTGGCCAAGGGCCTTGTGGAAAGCTACTCCCAACGAGATACCAACGTCTTCGGCAGTATGGTGGTCATCTATGTGCAAGTCACCAATACACTCTACTATTAATGACCAACCGGAATGTTTGGCCAAAGCGTGCAACATATGGTCCAAGAACCCGATGCCCGTCTGCACTTGGATCACCTGAGACGAGGTGGATTGCGAGGCATGTTCGTCGTACTTTTTGTCTAAAATGGAATTTTCGATACTAATGAACCCTCCGTCCAACGATATGGCGATCTGGATCTTGGTCTCGTTTGTGTCTCTCTGAATAGTAGCGCTTCTCATTGTCGATGACTATTCATTTCGTGCTTATCTGACTCACTTCTAACTGGTGAAAAGTTGCGAGCGCGCAAAAAGAAAACACAAGCCTTCCACGACCTCACGTGAAAAACTCAAAATCCAAAACATTAATGGCAAAACATCTACTTCATATAGCAGTTACTCCAACTGTTTATCTAACTGTTTTATTTGTTTGGTGGTGTACGCTCCCAATGTACACATACATGGAATATCTCCAGAAATGCTTTTATAAGTCTACTGGCTGGAATGAAGATAACATCTTCTCCAATATTACAGCTACGTCCCAGGCATTGCTTGAGTTTCCCATCCCCAACGGTATAAAACTAGACTCTTCGTCCAAAACAACAGACCACCTGGCGTCTAGCTTTACTCTTTCAAACTACCACTCCATCAATGGCTCGGTGGCGTACTTATATTCGTCAGCAGCCCTCCAGAACACCAAGGGAACCCGTGATATATCGCTACAGGACGCCATCTCTGGCTTCAGAACCATTGAGCCGAACGCCAGCAAGCCACGAGTGCGCAAACGCACCAAAACTTCAGCGGCACACTCGCTTCTTTATGGTCGTATGTATTTTCCGGGGCTGGCCCTCGAAGCTATGATCATCAAGAAGATCTCCCAACAGACTCAGTTGCTTATCAAATGCATCAACAATCCTCATGTAGACAAGAACGGCACCATGATAGTGTATTTGCAAAAAAACGCTTCCAAATACCTGCGAGAACTCATCTATTCCACCAACGAGTCGTTGATTGGGTTCAGATGTCTCTACAACTTTGGCAACCGAGAATCGCCCAATATCCACTCACTAATTCCTAAATTCGACAACTCGGTGGTGTCGTTGGGTACAGAACTCTGGTACGCTGCAAGAACCATGAGTCCCGGTCTTTCTACCGCATTCCGGTATTCCACCAGGTCTACTTCTACGGGTAAGCCATTGACAATGACCTTGGCAGTCAACCCTATTCTTGGCCATATCTCGTCAACATACACTGTCAAAACATCAGTATCATCAACCTTTTGCTCCCAGTATGACTTTAACTTCTTTTCATATGCCAGCAACCTCTCTCTAGGCTTTGAATTGTACAACTACACCAAACCCAAATCGCCCGAAAACAACTACATTAACCCAAGTCCTCCTTTAACTCCCTCAAACACTTTGAATTATACTCCTCAAGCTATAATTAGCCCGATACACAACTTGGACAATTATCGGTACATCAACCCAATACCCCCAAAACGCTCCAACTCCACATGTCAGCCTCCGAAAAGCATCACTGCTGAATTCCAGAACTTGGTCAACGAAAGTGACTTTTCCAGTGTAGTGAAACTTGCCACAAGTACAAATGATAAACTGGTGCGGTTTTTGTGGGAAGGAAGACTCAAAGACTTTTTGGTCAGTACGGGGTTTAGGGTCTCTTTGAATCCCACGAGTTATTCTCCTGAAATCAATAGATTTGGCATAACCTTTTCCTATGCGTGCTAATCTACAAACCAACACAAACAAAGACAACCACAATGAACAGGCCAATGCCAGTCAACCAGGTACGATCCCAATTATTCTTGGGTTAATTCAATCTGTAATCAGTAGTAAATAGTTATTGTAATTTTATACAACCGATAATATAAAAATATATATCCTATATGTTTTTACTATAATTACATTGTATATATATCTGTGTAACTCATTTGTAGCTAGTCTCAACTTTAATATATATTCATCTCTGGTGATCTCTCTATATTGGTTTTAAATTTTGTACGTGTACGTACCAAAAAGTGAAAAATCCTCCGGTTCATGAAATTTTACACCAACACCAACACCAACCACTAGCCACGATGAATAGTCAGGAGTTGTACAACTTGGTCAAAAACTCCAAGCTCGCTCAAGTGGCGAAACCTGTTCTGAAGAACATCAGAGGAAAGTCTGCCGTGCCCACCCACCAGATTATCTTTACTCCTAAATCCTCGGCCATTAGATCCAACTTTGGTATCAAGACTACCTTGCCCAAACAGATTGGATACTCTCATATCGCCTTCAATGACATCGACAACTACAAGAACATGCCCGATGTGGAGAAATATTCGGGAAAATTGCATAATAGACTCAAGTTTCAGGAAACAGGCTTGGTATTAAGAAACCACTTTTCAGAATCAAACCCATTATTCCCTTCCAAGTTAAACCGGTCCAACTCCAAGAATGCCGACGACAGTGTCAACAACAGTCTCAACTTGCACGCCAAAGTGTCTCCTTCAGAAGTCAAGGCCATATTGAACGAAAACCGTGGAATATATAAGCAATTCAAGCAATGGTTGTTGAAGAACAACCCACAAGCGTTGCTTTCGCCAATGTCTCACAGCACCACTTTGGAGCTTTTGAAGAAATTTTTGAGCTCATCCGGAGATGTCAAGAAAAAGGATGTTCAATTACGAGATTTGGTCAAACAAGACGGCAAAGTCGGTTCGTCCTCTATTTTCACCCATATCCAGGGTACTGGAGGATTCTCCTACAACCAAAAGGGAAAGTTAACCAACACTCCCAACGGTATCAAGTATGGTGTGATTGCCCCAGGTAGATTGGTGGATACCAAGGAAGCAGCCATTGGTGGTTTTGTTGCTGGTATTAACGAAAGAACTACCTTGTTGCAACACAATTTTGCCAGAAACTCTCCAGGAAAACACTCAAGACAGTTTGTGATGCCATTCAAGGTCACTGAAGCCGAGATCTCGGAACAGGGCTCCATCAAGTTATATGCTGATGGTGTCAAGGTCGGTAAATGGATGCATGCGAAGGCTTCTGATACCATCGACAGATCCAACTACGAAGCCTCCAACCCTAACTTTGGCTCTGTAAGCGAAAGAAACAAGTCAGAGGGTGAAAACTTACAAAGATTATTGAACTTGATTATCCAGTAAACATCATGTATATAAGAACAGAATAAATAAGTAATATAGTACAAAGAAAGTACTTATGGTAGAAAGAAAAATTGAAAAGTAATTATAGTACATTCGATTTCATGGCTATATCTATTGTTACTTTTTCATACTACTTATGCCATTGTTGCTTGTTGTTGGTCTGGTTCAGTTTTTACCTCTTCGTCTTTCTTCTGCTTCTTTGCCTTTGGTTCCTTCTCCTTCAACTTCCTCTTGGCTGTGGTGGCCTTTTCTATTGACGACGCAGGTATACCGGTCATTTTCTTTTCTTCCTGTACCAACTGGCTTCTTATTTCTTCCGCCACAGCCTCGTCCAACTTCCCGTCTACCTGGTACCACAAGTAGAAGCTTGATATTCTGGTTCCTTCACTTAATATTTTGGTCATTTTTTCCTGGACCTTTTGTAAAGGATTAAAACTGTTGGTGATAATAGGGACGAATTTCGATGGAATCCCATGTATGGTGAACGAAAGGGCCGTGAACCTATACTCCGGTTCTACAGGTGGCTCAAGCTTCTTTGGAGCCGCTTTCCTTACAGGACCACCCTTTTTCTTCTTTCTAGAAGCTGCTCTTCTGGGAGCCACTCTTTTTGGTCTGGCTTCAACCACAGGCTCCTGTTTAACCTCTGGTTCCTCCTCAGGTTTCGCATCCTCAGTTTCGCCCTTCTCTTCTTTCTCTAGCTTTTCCTTTTCCGCTTCTTCTCTCTTTTTTTCCTCTTCCTTTTTCTTCTCTTCCTCCTTTCTCTCTTCCTCCATTCTCCTCTTCTCCTCCTCTTCACGTTCCTTTATCTTGTCATTATATATTTTCAAGGCTGCCTCATAATCGTCCACTTCTTTCTGGTTGTGAATCCATAAGAAACTCACTAGTATGTCTTTGACATCGTCACTTTCAGCCGTCGATTGAATCTGACTGGGCAATACCTCACAAATGGCATCTTTGGGTATTTTGAAGCGCACATTGGCATTTTCCACATACTCAAACAAAATCGTGGCATTGTGCAAGTACTTTTCTTGGAAAGCTGTGAGTTTCTGGTCTTTTGGTATATCGGCTTTCTTTTCCTTTTTCTTCTTGTACTCCTTTCTGACATACCCTGAACTGTTACTTCCTTGAAATAAATATGCATGGTGGGGCTGTGGTCCCATTTCTCTTGCTCGTTTTATATAACCTTGGAATGTCATGATCTGGGTGGGCGAGGCACTGCCCAGAGCCACGATTTTCATGAGTTTGTTTAGAGATTCATCTTGTCTTGCGATGGTATTCAAGTTGGATATCATGATGGTGTTTTCTATCGATTGCATGTTGGTTAAATCAGGTTTGGGTTTTGGTGCTGCCAGACTAGAAGTGGCAGCAGCAGAAGCAGGAGGAGACGGTTTAGGTGGTGGTGGTTGTGTTTTGGTGAAACCCAGTGGGGTCTTTAAAAACGTTGGAGGCTGGGGTAATGAAGACGCGGGGGCTGAAATTGTTGTAGCAGTAGCGGGAGCTGGGGGAGTAGTTAAAGTTGGAGATGATGATGGAGCTGCTGGAGCTGCTGGAGCTGTTGGAACTGGTTTTGGAACTGCCTTTTCTGGGGGAGATGCCGAAGACGTAGGTGGGGCCAGGGATTCTGTCGGTGCTGATTCTTTGGATGGACCCACTTTAGGTGGATTCTCTTTGATTGGTTCTGTTGAAGGCTTTTCTTTTGCTGAGTCTGTCTTATCATCTTTATCTTTATCTTTATCCTTTTTGTCCTTTTTTTCAGACCTTTCGTCTTTGGCAATGAATAACCTAGTTTCAAATGAATGGGGCCCAAATGTAAATGAGCAGTCACATAGCTTTACCATGACATCTCTGGCACTGACATCTAGACCTAAAAAAGGTTCTCTTTCACTTAATATATCGTCTTTCAACGATTTCGGCACCGGCTTGTTTTCCTCTGCCAACTTCTTTGCGTATGAACTTTGCTTAACCCAGTATAGCTGAAACATCGGACATAGAAATACATAAGTATACCTCGACTTCATTAATGACCGGTAGAGCACACCAGTATCTTTGATAGTGAGTGGTGTTTTTAGTACATCTTCGTAGTGGCCATTGGGTGGAGCATTGTAGGAAACAGGCAAGCCAGAAATGACTTCAAAGGGCCGGACAATTGTTTGTGAAAGCTGATTCTGTTCCGATTCAATCTGCTCTCGCCTAGCAGACGTGATACGCCTCCTGATTCTCGTGGGCATGGAAACTAAGGAGAGTGATAAGTAGAGTGGTAGGTAGTCAGATTTGGCTCCGTTGTGAGTTGAAATATCACGTGACCCATAAACAAGATGGATGCAGCTTGGGGAACTGTCACAGTAGAAGGCTCGAAAGGAATACTGATATCAAGTGCCTAGATGATTAGGTGTCGTTCTGTATAAATGTGAGCCACGTTATAAAATATTGCCAACCCAGTACATAAGTAGAGATAAGTAGGTATTTTTCAGATTCTATTTGCTGCCTATGAACTATTTGATGTATCTTTTCCACTATAAATTTTTAGCTACCTGTAACATAGCTACTTAGAAAATAAAACGTATTGTTCTTTTATAAATTCTCCTCTAATGCATCCAACCCCTGGCTGAACAATTTGATCATCATATCTAGCTCGTTGACTAGTTTTTGCTTAGGAGTCGAATCAATAAAGAACTCTCCGTTAAGCTGGGGTATAACAGGAAACTTGGTTGTAGCTTGACTTGATGCTACACTTCCTTGTCGAGTATTTAGGTTGAGATTTGAGCTTACAGGAGTAGTGGATACTGGGTTTGAGGCGCTGCTAATGGACTTTTTGGGGTGGGTTGCCGGCTGCAGCCTTTGGCTGGATGTAGACTCGGTTCTATCACGAGTAGTGGTATCTTCATCGGAGTCGTTTGCTGTATTTGCTTGAGGAAAGGCGACTTCTTTTTCTGTCACCGGAGTCATGGTAAGTGGAGCATTGGTGACTTGAGCAGGATTTATACCAAATTGGTTGACGTTTTCGTTGTTATCAAATTGTTCGTTGGTGAGTGCCGAAAGAGTATTGAATGTGTTGGAAGGAGTGGGCATTTGGATATGGAACCCACGGCCCCTTTTGGAATTAGTTTGAATTGGTTGGGTCAGAGCCAGCTGGTTTTGGGTCTGACTTTGGGATTGGACTGGTTGGTTTTGATTATGCTGATTTTGCTCAAGCTTAAAATTGATCGGCTGCAACAACGGATTGGCATTATTATGCAACGCCTTCATGGATTTCGAAGGAGATCCGGTGGCAGTGTTGAGAGAGCTCATCAATGTAGAGGGAGGTGGTTTGGGAGACGGGGTCTTGAAGTTGGTGCTGACAGAATAAGGCGGAGTATGAGGGGTCGTAGAGGCCGGAATCTGGTTCTGATGCTCGGATGATGCATTGAAAGAGTTGGAGATTGTCTTTTTATGCGGTCTCGTGGGGTTGGTTCCGAACCGCGACTCCAACTTGCCCGATGCAGATTGGGAATGGTACAACGTAGGAGGTTTGTTCAACGCTGGGTGGAGTTGGCTCGATTGTACGAGAGTGGAAGACGAGTTTAGGGTGCTTGTTCCGGAGTTGGTGAAGTTGGACGTTCCGGGCCCGAAATTGGCAAGATTGTCCATATCGGGGATTTCGATGGTGGGCGAGTCGTTTCTTTCATCGTACGATGTTGTAGACAAATCATAGGCACCGGGGGGATTTATAGACTCCTGAGGATCTTCTTCTTCAAAGAGCATCTGAAGAGATTTGGGGATTTCGCTTTGAGCAGGACGAGAAGGGAAAGGTTTCAACGTAGGATTGGCCAGTGATTCACCGTTGGAGTTGTATCCTGTGTTTGTGTTTGTGTTTGTGAAGGTATTTGCTTGGAGGGTGGGCATGGTCTGGTAGGTGTCTTGGGCCAGATCCTCATTGTACTGATACGAATCATTGACGTTTTCAAAGTCGATATCGTTTTCTATAATGTACTCTTTGCTGCTTAGCGAGTCAAAGTCCCATTTCACTTGGATCTGGTTGGGATTGGCTCCGCTTTGTGGTGGAGACCCTTGCTCATCCTTATTTTCGTCTGTAGCCGTGGCAATGTTATCTTCCAAGTTGACAAACACCGAGTCTCGTGACGAATTACGGTCTCTCCACACTAGATACCTCGATACCACTTCTTTAAGTATGGCTTTCGGGTGGTTTTTGTAGAGCCGTACGAGCTTACATTTCATGAGATCCTCGGCCGATAACCGTTCTTCTGGGTTCTCGTCCAAACACAATGCAATACACTCTTTGAGAACAGCCGAGTATTCGCGTCCTTCCAATCTTGGAGGGGTTGATTTGGAAATAAGCTGCATGGCCCACATGGCATCTTTGTCACAGTAGGGAGGGTTTCCGGTGGCTATCTCGTACATTGTGATTCCCAACGACCATATATCGGCCTTGCTATTGTAAGCTTCTCCTTCTCTTATAACCTCGGGCGCCATCCAGTACGGTGTTCCGGCCATTGTTGTTCTCTTCAAGGCATTGGAGGTGATTTTGGCAGCCACCCCAAAGTCACAGAGCTGGACATTTCCCTCCTTAGTAATCAACACGTTGGCGGCCTTGATGTCACGGTGTATCACACCTAGTTTGTGTACTGAGATCAACGCATACAACAACTCTCGCAAAATCACTCCCACGTACTTCTCCTCTAGCACGCCCGCCTTGAGAAGCGTCCGTAGCGAGCCTCCGGCACAGTAATCCATGATGATCCAGAGCTTGGTATCGTTAAGGAACGATCCGTAGTAGTGGGTTACATTGGGCACGTTTCTCAATTCGGTCAAGTACTGGATCTCCTGTTGCACCTCGCTGACCTCATCGTCCTGGGTGTCTAGATTCAAAACCTTGATGGCCACCACCTGTTTTGTTTGCTTGTTGTAGCCTTTGTACACCACTCCAAACTTGCCCCGGCCAACGATCTCGGTACGTTTATATAGAGATGTAGAGCTCATGGTGGTACTGGAGTGTAAGGATGTGAAACGTATAGGATATGAGGCGTGTAAGATGTGTCAATAGCGTGCGCAGCGGTAGTTAGCGAGACTCGCACATTTGGGAGACAATCGGCGACACCGTCGCGGAGACAATACGGCGAGCGAAAAGCGAGCCGCGACAATGGACTACTCCTATAAATAACGAAGACCGCTACAAGCTACTGAGACGGAGCTAGCTGTATCATAGTATACTATATATCGGCTATGTATATATCGGTATATTGTAGTAGTTACGGAATAAGATCTATGGGATCTTTGGGATCTTTGGGATCTTTGGGATCTTGTGGTCGCTCTGCGACCACCTTTATTAGGGTGGCTATGTGCAGCTATATATTATTCAACTCTCCTAAATTCTCTATCAAGCTATCAATTTCAGGAAAATCGTCCTTAAACAACAACAGCTTTTCTGCCACTGTCTTCACCCCAACATTACTCTTGAAACTTCCCTCATCCACCATGTAGAAAAGTAAAAACTCGATGATCTTGAAGTTCAAGTCTTGTTGGTTGTGCACCTTTTTGTTGGCACTGGCCTTTACCGGAAGCTGGTCAAACGACGAGACCTTGAACCTGCGGATGAGAATCGAACACCCGTTGTTTTCCTCAAACACCCTGAAGTTCTTCAAGTCTTTGAGCAAGATATGTATGAGGGTCGAGATAGTCGAGATACATACCTGTATACTGTGCTCGCTACTCTCTATGAGCTGTAAAAGTAGTCTCATGTTTGACCCGCGGTGGAAAATCTCTCGCAGCTTGGGGTGCACCAAGAGCAAACCCTGTAGGACGCGATTGCACGTCAATATGGCCTCGGGCCCTATACCTGCGCCGTGCACATCCTTGTACAACCGTACTACATGCTGCGCCAAGTTATACTGGAAATCGTCCTGGAGCGCGATGAAAGACGCCAAACTCGCGGAGTCTTCCACGCTACCGATCTTGTGGAGCGTCACGATCTGGGGAAGAAGGTGCGCAAGCAACTTGTCGACCATCTCGACCCCGCGAACCACATCGGCCGTACGCCCACTATCAAGTAGCTCGATTATATCAACAATATCTCCGTCCATAAACTCCTTTCAACTCAATAGATCACACCTACTATCTACTATATTTACCTACAATCAATTCGACCAAATCGCACGCCCTTTTTTTAATCGTAACCCTCAAAAACGTCGCGCGCGGTAAACCTTGACGGATCTTTGTTGATTTGCGGGGCCCAATAAATACAAGTTGCATTTATCCTCACAAGGGGCATTCCAAACTTGTTTAAGTAAGAATCCTTTATAGCTATTAGGATTGACAATTTTATTCAGTTAACCTAGAGTTACTTGTTTAGAAGAAGTATTGAGAGAGAATGGAACTTCATCTCTCCTCGTCTTGTACTGGCCCATAAGAGTTAAAGTAAAGACTTGTATCAGTAATTTCAGTGTAGGGTTACATGCAGTCCTAGTATCACGCAACCGAAAAGATGTGCTATTGTGAAACTGATAGATCCCATTGGAAGTTGCAAAGTCTTTTCCATATCGGTTTAATTAACTTCTTCCATGTGGAACCATCCACTCTCGTTACCCGTAGTCGGTTCCCAAGCGAATAAGTACTTCAAATTCTCTTTCAGATAGTTATTCATTAAGTAGCTTAGCTTTACCAAATGGACTCCTCTAGGCGTAGTTCCGCAAGCTTACATTTTAGCATACACCCCTCCTTGACTCTTACAATAATCTAGACCTTTTCATGCAACATAAATGGTTTTGCTACAAACTAAAAGCTTATCCTTGTAATATTATTTTACTGGCGTTCAACTGAATTTTTGACTCAATTGTCAACTCGAGAGTTGGTCACAACTATTTTGGTTCAACATGTGCAACATCTTTCAAAGCAAAACTACCAAGTCTTGATCTGACATTTCCAACTGGAATTCAAAAAAAAATGCAACTTGCAGAAGTATTTTTTTAATTTCCGAGGATGCCAAGATAAAATAATGTCAAATTCATTTTCAAAATTAAATCTCGCGAAATTGTTGCACGTATTGAACCAAAATTATTGCGAATTGTACCACCATTCCCGTGCAACTTTGTTGAACAAGGCCTGCACTACGAATCACGCATCATCAATGTTGTGCAAAAAGTATTCTGTAGGTGACATAATACAAGAAAATAGGGTGCAATTTGGTCGGACTTAGTAACAATTCCATGCACTTCGGCTAAACAAGACGCTTCCAGATTACATGACGGCCGATTGATTCAATTATAAACCTAATATCTGATTTATATGGCGACTATTACGACCACATTGCAGTTCGTCCCAAACACCTTGCAGGCCTTATACTTCTGGGGCAATCTAATCAATGGAGGGTTGCCCCAAGCCGACCCTTAACTTCGTAGCTGATTCTTTTCTTTGCACTCGTCTTGAATCGGGAAGGGTGCGAAGCAGCGAAATCATGAAATCAACATAATTGCTTTTTCAGATTGTAATTGATAAAATAACTTTGATTGGGTGACAGTATGGAAGTTGTCATCAACCCTGTGAGAATAGTTTGTTTAGATCAAACCCGTCGCAACCTGTAGTCTAGGGTAGGTAATTCTTTTGTTCCACTTTATTTTTTCAACCCGCATGCTTCTAAGACCGAGGAAAATGACAAGCATTACTTGCCCAGTCTGATTAAAACTTGATGTATTCTTGATAGTAGTTACACTTCTTGAACGTTCCTCGGGGCTCGGTAAATAGAATGAATCTTCGCAAAAGCTTAAATTCAGTAGAATACCAAACACCGTGGCGGCTTATGCAACAGAAACAACTTGACTATATTGCTCTACAGTACTACAAATTCAAATCAAAAATGCACCACTGCTAAAATTAGACTACCGGCCTTTACCCCAGTTGCCTAAATTCGACCCCTTTTTCTGACACGCGCAATAATTCGTTGACTACAAAACGTTGCCAGGATTATGAAATTGTACCTGCTTGGATATTGCTGTGCTAAGTGAATTAATCTCTGAATAATGTAACATCAGTGAACAGTGTTGCGGTCAATTGCCATGATTGAAACACTATTTAAGCTACCCAATCTTCCACCGTTGAATGAAGTGTTGAAATAACAACGCATACAAAATCAAAATCAAAATGAAGTTGCAATCACTCATCTCATTAGCTGCTATTGGAGTACAATCAGTACTTGCCGCTGCTCCTGCTGCCAACTACCACGCTGGATACGCCGCACAATACGTCAAGGCAGTTAGTCCTGCGCAAGTAGTCGCTGGTGAGTTTGAAGGTTACTTCTATGCTAACCAATACTACTTCACAGTGAAAGACGTTATGTACATTGGGTTCCAACCTCGTAACGCCTCCAAAACTAACCATTTAGCCTTCAGTGTCTTTGGCAAGGGTGCCTACACTGACCACCCCAACTGTCGTTACGGTGCTGATGGACCAGCCTCTGCCGGCGGTGTTTCTTGTAGTCTCGACTATCCTTGGAAGTACAAGCACAACTACACCACCGAAGTCGTTAGAACCGATTACAATGACGCTGGTAACAACACTTGGACTGGTTACTTACATGACCTTGAGACTGACGAAAGAGTAGAAATCGGAAGATTTACCACCGGCCCGGAACACGGACTCTTGAGTGGTGATGATTATGTTTTCGACGAAAATTATTCTTGGTCATGGCTCTCAACAGACGTGTGCATTCCTTACTCTGAATACATTCAATATAACCCAACCTTTTACGATGCAAATGGTAAGAGTTACCCAACTACTGTTGATCACAAGGTCGCGAACGTCCAGCCCAACGACAAATACAGTTACGACCCATGCTCCTTGAAACATGACTCGATGAATTACAACGTTACTATTTACGATGACCACGTCGTCTTTATTAACGGGCCATATGCTCCAGATGCTCCAAACTAATTTTCTTTTTTATACCAATTTCGCTCTATTTTTCACTTACTAAATGAATGATATGCACATATAATTGTTCCCAGTAGATAGATATCTGGATAATTGGTAATTTATAACACAATGCTACATCACGATAGGTGTACGTTCAAAATTATTTAGTGGGCCAAACACGCCCAATTAGGCAATCCTGCAGACAACCCCTGCCAACAAGGCTGAATCAATCACTCAAAACAGCGGGGGAGTACGCGGCTGGAAGGTATATACCCATACTAGTTCATACCCCCCAAAATACTTAAAGCTCGTACTTCATGGCACAGTCACCGAGCCCGGACTCGATAATGACCCATGGGACAACTTCGGGCGCACCTTCCGCCTCGCTACTAAGCTCATCTACATCTACTATAATGTTGGGGTGCACCGTGGCCGTGGTGTCTTCGGCCATCCAGTCACTTGGAATAACGCTCCAGCGCAAATCTCACTTGTTGGCATGCACAGAAACCCCAGCGTTCCCAGCACCCGACCTTCACAACTCCACTGTTCCTACCCACAAACAGCTCCAGCGGCAGAAACGGAACTTGTGGCTTTTCGGCTTCCTCCTCTTCATCATAGCCAACATTTTAGGCTCTGTCATCCAGATATCAACCCTTCCCCTCATCATACTTTCGCCACTTCAAAGTATAGGCCTTATCTTCAACTCCGTCTTGAGCTGCTTGCTTTTGCCAGGCGAGAAATTCACCCAAAAATTAGGCGTGGGGACAGTGGTGATAGCACTAGGCGCATTTACTATAGCATATAATGGTAACGGCGTGCCCAGCGACTCGATTCCTAACATACCACCACCGACCTCTATCGATGAACGCTTTGCGCTTATCATGGACAAACTCTTGAGACCCGCCTTTATGGGCTGGTTCATTGCAACTTTTGTACTCTGCTTGGCTTTGCTCGTATTCAACCGGTTTGTATTGGCCCGCAAAATCAAGTCTTCTCCCAAAAAGGTATATGGTCTTAATATCGGTAACAAGTACCAGTTTCTCAAGGGAGTCAACTACGGTATTATCAGTGGCGCCTTGACGGCACACACGTTCTTGTTTGCCAAGTCGATAGTCGATGTGATTATTGAAACATTGCTAAGCAAACGCTCGGGCGGGAAACATTCGTGGCTACCTGTGGCCGACTCGACTCCCTATATCTTATTGGCCATCATGCTTAGTATTATTGGGCTCCAGCTCACGGCATTCAATCTCGGTCTCAAGCACATCTCCACCTCCATTTTATATCCCTTATGTTTTTTGATTTATAACATGTTCAACTTGATCAACGACATCACCTTCAATTCTCTTTTGGCCAAGCATCTCATCACCTATATCCAGTTTGCCTGGATCATATGTGGGTTGGTGGCGGTATTGTGTGGAGTGGTTGTGATAAGTTGGGACAGTGCTTTTGGCGGTACCACTACTGAGAATGAGGCTGTAGGACAATGTCCGGGAGGTATTCATACGCTTAGCGAGAGAACCAAACTCTTTGATAACTGTGACGATGACTATGGTGCAAATAACACCCTCGATAGCGATGAAAGCGACCATAGGCTAACGTATGAGCAGAACCAATTGCTTCATTCTATGGACTTGTAAGATATGATAGAGTATATAGACAGGGGACAATAAGAAAAGGCAAGACCATAAGGGAAGAGGAACAAGAGTAGAGGAAGAGTAGAAGAACTAAGAGTAAAAGAACTAAGAGTAGAAGAACTAAGAGTAGAAGTGGCCAAATCCTTCATGTTGTCAGTCTGAATAGCACTTAACAACATGGTCTGTCTGTCAGCCGGCAAATGGCCTATAATGCTATCTACTTGTTTTTTAAACCCCATATCCAAACACCTATCCGCTTCATCTAGAACAAGTTCACACCAGCAGATTCATTTAAGTGCTGGGATATTCTTCCGGGAGTCCCAATTAAAATGTTCATTCTGGAAATACGATCCTTTCAAACTTAAAGTATTTACCTCCAATAACCGGCCGAGAAACCACTGTGTTTTCCGAGTTTGGTCAATACCTCAAACATACTCTCGATTTGAAGTGTAGCTAATTGTCGTATTTTCTCTGGTGCGATTTATTTTTCGCAGTCTCGCTAAGTCTCACTAAAGTTAGCGAGACTGCGATGCGATGCTCCAATTGTTCTACCAACCCCAGTGTACTTGTGCTTCAACTCTAACACTTAGTGTGTGATTAATACTCATATGTCTAAACCACCATCGGGTACCTCAAATAGGGAGTTTGAACCCATCAAATATACCAACCCGATCATTTCGGCTTACAAGTCATCTGCCGATTTGGCCCGGCTCAAGGACTGGTTCTACAACTTTACTCCCAACGACAACAGGCTGCGTGCCATTAACCAGACAAAAGCTATAGCATCTAGAGGAAAAATCCCCCATGGAGTCGAGTCTACTGCGCTCCTCACATCCACTTTCTTGCAAGACAATGCCGGTGCCGACTCGTACTCGCTCCTGTTAGCCTACACTATGGCGCTCATTCGATTTGTGAATGGGCTCTTGGATCCGCTACAAAAGTCCCAGTTCGCTACACCCATGCATATCTTGGCCAAGAACCTCGATCTTCCTGCGTTTTTTGTGGAGATCCGCCACATGGGAACCCACGAATCGCTTCCTCTGTTGGAGCTCTGCCGAACCGCTGCTCACCGCGCAATGAATTGGTTGTACGACCACTACTGGAGCCAGATCGACACCGAATTACAGTACTACCGCGCATACGAGGTATCGGAGTCGCAACTACAGGGTATAGATCCTATAGATCCTATAGAAACCCGCGTACGGTCGCTCTACAACGATAAACTTAATGCGACGCACTTGGTGGCCCATCTCAAGTCGTATAAAAAAATCCGCAAGTCCAACTTGGACGCTACATACACCCCACCGGGCACCAAACAGAACGTGGTGTACTGGAAACTCGTGCGAGAAATCAAGAAGGTGGGCCTGACATCGCACTTTTTGGCGGGCCACCCTGCTCTTGCCAACCGGTTCAGCGGCTCAGACTTGCTTGTGTCGGTGCTAGTATACTCCAACTTTCTACTCTACAACGCCTCTAAAATCGCTGGCCGCGACACCTTAAAGTTTAACCCACTCACCATCAAGTTGTACCGCCCGTTGTTACAAGAACTTGGCGCGGCATTCCGCATCAAACTATTTTTGCATTTGTGCGCTGCGGTACTACGCAGCAACTCCAACGATAATACCGATAAGGCCGCAGACGGGTTCGTGGTGCTTGGCTGCAAATTTAAACATCCATTCGAGACTGTCCAATCCCTTGAGTGGCTTGCTTATCTTGCTGGTACCTTTGACTCTGCCCTGGAGTACCCCTACTACATATTCCCTGACTGGGCCCACTACGCCGACATATCGACCAGAAAGGTGTCTGGCTACACTGCAATCAAGTCGCACGACGCAATGGTGGCATTTCTCGTCAACGCGCTCACCGTGACCTACAACAAGGCGCCCGCGCACCCCGAAATTTACCTCAAAATCCTCACCGCCATCCGCACAAACACTCCCGACAAGATCACTACAGAGACCACCAACAAAATCGACTCATTAACTCGAAGAGTCAACTACGTAGCGGACTTCAACAAGTTCAAGGCGCCCCCTTCATTGGACGAGCTCCTAGCAAGCTCCAAGCGACCGCTGCCTACACCCGAACCTCCTGCCAAAAGACCCAATGTGTCAAACTCTTCCAAACGTCTCTATCTCTTGGAGCCCCACCCAAACTGGAAACCCGTTCCGTTCGGGGTGCCTATATAGATCGTAAGTTCCAGTCTTCCTTGCTGTGCTTTTCGCGCGCAAAGTGGCGTCCTGCACGAGCCTCACCTTTATCTAATCAGGTAACAATGTAAAGTAGAGTAGAAGTAGATAACCTGTATCATATATCATAATATACCACAACATTATATACTACATTCCATAGTAGTCGACTAGTATGAGTCCCCAATGGATTCCACAAAATATCCAAAAGCGCTTGCTTCTTTACGTCCTCCAGCAGCTATCGCTATTCTCAGAGATCGACCTACCCAACTTGGAAGAGGTATCCCTTAACACCATAGTATTACGAGATATCTCATTGGATCCTGAGAAGGTGGGCAAGATTCCTGGCTGCAATTTACGAAATGGCCAGGTGGGATACCTCGAAGTTAGCACTGGATCCAGCGGCGGCTTGATAGGCGGAGGAGTCAATATTGATGCCAGCGATGTCGATATCGTGATATCTCCGGACTTCGATACTAGTGAGGACATTTCCAGCAGCGTACTGTTTCTGCTAGCCCAAAGCACTGCCAATTTGGCCAATACACTTATTCTTCCTGACGCCAAACCAGACACTCCCGACGATACAGATGAGGAAGACCATCCTAAGCTGGCATCTTCAAACACAAAGGCGTCTGCTCTTAGTGGAGTGATGGCCAAAGCAGTGGAAATGGCATTGCTGAGACTACAAATAAAAGTCAGCAGGATCAAAATCAAGATGATATCGGAGCTCACAGAGGTAGTGCTAGAGATCGACGAGATTGCTTTAAGCACTCTCAATGGAATAAGAAACGTCAAAGTTCTGGGGGTCAGACTAATCACATTGAAGCCAGAAGTTAGTCCGGGAGAAGTCGACGATTTAAAAGGTACCAGCGCTGCCAGTCCACCAGAAAGTCCAGATGAAAGCTCTGCAAATTCAAGTTTTGATGAAGACGATGACGACTACGGCAATGAATCATTGATGGATAGTATGGTGTTCACTCATGAAGAAGCTAGCTCTATTTATTTGAGTGCCACGTCCCAGTCGTTCCCCAAGCCCACAGAGCCCAAAAAAGAGCCTCCTATTGTATTCCACATAGACAACATAGACATAGTATTTGAGGGTCTCAGCAGGGTTTCGAATCTAAAAGTCGAGATTGGAGACTTCAAGGTGGCATCGGTGCCGCTGGCCCCCACCATCATCTCAATATTTAATGGCATATCGCGCAGCTTTAAGCTCAAGCGCCACCAGAAACGTACCCAGCTTGGAAGAAGAGAAGGACCAAAGAGGAACCCGAAATTTCCCCAGTATAACGAAAACGACGACATTCCAAATGAGGATGATATTGAAGAAAATGGCTATGAACAGAGCTTTTCCACTGACGGCTCCAATCCGTTTTTCAACAAATTGCATATCAAAAACTTTATTGTAAGCGTAACTTCTGGTCTTACTGCCCAAGGAGCATTTGCATCCAAAAATACTTTGAACTTTGTTCTCCATAATGTCAACGTCAAGCAGAAAAATGAAAAGCTAGTTTATGGCGGTGTTGAAACCTTCAAAGTCGTTAGAGTAGCTGATGGGATTACTACAGATATTTTTAGCTTTGACCAGGCAGACATGAGCACTTCAGACGATCTTCTTAATCGTTCACAGACTTCTTTGAGTCCAGATAACTCTGTAAAGTCAGGCTCTGCCAAAGCAGACATCCGGTTCGAAATATTCTCGGCGGAAACGGTAGAAGCAACTACTTTAATATCAAAATCGGCAAGCTTGCAATTGGATATTTCGAGCATCATGATATTGTTCAACTTTTGCAAGTCTCTGTCGACGATGTATGCCAATTATGTGAGCATGAAAGCCGCCATTGACTCATTAAGTCAACTCACAAACACTCCAAAAGAAAAGGAACCAAAACGAAACCTTCAGTTTGTGTTGCAGACTGCTTCACTATTGATCAGCACTCGGCTTTTTGACAGGTCTAAACTAAACATCATGATTTCTCCCATATCATTTAATCTTCAGCAAGGTCAGTTGAACTGCCCTAACGTGGTGTTTAGTCATTCAGAGGAAGTCGAGACTACCTTGGGAAAAATCGCAAATTTTCAGCTTGTAACTAAACCCCAGGAGTTCAAGTCGTATAGAAATAATAGTGGTCCGCGTAATAGCTCCAACTCCGTTCCTACACTAGTTTTAATGCGGTCTAATTTCAATGTAGTATTGAGCCGTATATCAATTGCCGCAGAACTTCAGGCTCTTTCGAAATTGGCCAAACAATTAGCAGTCCTTTCGAGTTCGTTTGCTCAACAGTCTTCCAGTCAAGCTAACTCGTTGGAAAACTCGGTAGTACTTTCCAAGAAATCTGACAGAAACAGTCGAGACTGGTTGACGCAGTCTTCGTTGCTCAGCCACGGTGGCAGAAGAACAAGGGGCCATGGTGCTATCAATACAATGCAGTCATTCATGAATATAAACCGCTCCAATCTCGCTAGCTTTAGGTTGCTTGTAAAGGAGTTTGACATCAATATAACCAATGTATCGCCTGAATTCGGCGGTATGAGATTGGAATCTCGCGAACTCTCGGTGCACGAAATCAATACTAGCATTTATGGATGGGTAAAGTCTCTAAAAATCGACCGAATAGCTGCCAATGAGAAAGAGCAGTTCTTGTATGAGTATCACGAGAAAACCCATCATGAAATACAATACCCTTTGATTCTTATTCAAGGAAAACTCGGTGAAAAGTCAACTACCATCGACGTAATCCTAAACAACTTTTTGTTGGAATACTATACAAATTGGTTGTCTCTACTTAATTCAAACGAACAAAAACGGACCTTTTCACCGGCTGAAAGTCCCCCTACTAACGGTTCTGTAAAAGACCAAAACTCAAAAAGATTGGATATAAGATTCACGCTTAATAACTGTGTGATTGGACTTAATCCTGGTAGATTACGTTGCAAGAGCTTTGTGTTAATTGACAAAGGAAATTCCGATCTTACGTTTGGGCCGGAGCTGTTTTATATTAAAAGCTCGTTTCGAGACTTGACATTGGTGCTTATTGATGATGTTCGTAATGTTATTAAACCAAGTCCAAATAAATCGGATATCACCACATACACCACCCCACTTGCTTACTATTGCTCGATTGGGTATATACTAATAGGAAAGATCAACAGCACGCATGTTGGGATCACATTTAATACTAAAATCGATGAAATGATAAAAAGAAACGAAAAGCTTCAAGTCCATGACAACTTGGCCAAAGTGGATATACAAATCAACTCTGATGAGCACCAGCTCGAATTATGTGCTGATTCCAATGAGACTATTTTACAGTTGATCAGTGACTTGAAACTTCCTTTGGCATTTACTGACGCAGAAAGACTGAAAGTCACCGTGGACAACGAGATGAACATATTGGAACAAATCACCGAACAGTTTCAGCCAAATGAAAAGGGCTTCCCCGTGAGTACATTTGATGCTCGAGATGATAATGAAGTAGGTTTACCGATTATAAACACATACTATGATGAAGTTCTGAAGAACGAATTGAGTTCGTCCTCGATAAATTTGGAACAGAATCTTCAAAATCTCAATCTTGGGTCGTCTCAAGACTCAAATTTGTTTATAGATGAAGATCATTTTGTTGGCGTGTCCAAAGAAGTTCAAGTTGAGGATAAAGAGCAAGAACATTCTGGCGAAAAAAGCACTAAAGAGCTGGCTGTCAAATCTAGAGTAAAGGTCGATCCTGTGAGATTGAACGTTAATTTGTCCAAAATTCAAATTTACTTGTATGATGGATATGATTGGAAAAGTACCAGAAAGTCTATTAAAGCCGCTGTGAAAAGAGTGGAATTTCAAGCACAGGAAGAGCTTGCCAAAAGGAAGAATAAAAAGTCGAAAGATCAAACTGAAACGCCTAAGGTCAAAAATCCAAAGCCTAGAAAGCATCAAAATATTGCTTTCGGTACTATTGCAGAACTGGAGGAGGAAAAATTGGATTATGATACGATATACGACCAAGATAAAGCCAAGGACGAGAGCAGCCAAGATAATTCTGAGGAGAGTGGAGAAAGCGACGAGGATTTAGGTGAAACTCTTTTCAAGTCGATCCATTTGACACTTCCGAGAGGAACGTCTCCATCACAGCTAACTGAAACCATCAATAAGAATGTTCTGAACGACAACAAAGAGACAGAGCGCGAAGCAGACTCAGACAAGACCCAGCTTAATATCGACTTGGGCAAGAACTACAAGAATTTGAAAATTCGTAGATCCAGCTATCATAAGGTCATGCTCGATGTGAAGAACCTCGAGGTCAATGTGACTGTATTTTCGACTAGAGATCCCAGGAAGGATCTAACGGATCCTTCGATGGATTTTGAGCTATTAAACAACGTAGACCTAAGGATTGAAGATGTCGTTATATATGACAATGTGCCTACCTCCACGTGGAACAAGTTTCTTAGTTACATGAATAGTCTTGGGAAGCGAGGTATTGGTACCAGTATTATCAAATTATCACTAACCAATGTGAGACCATATCCCAAACTAGTTTCTGCTGAGGCAATTGTAAAGATATCAGTGCTACCAATAAGGCTCCATATTGATCAAGATACGTTAGATTTTTTGACTCGGTTCTTAGGATTCAAGGATGCCAGGTTCGAGTTACCAATAGATGAAATAATATACCTACAGAAGATACAAATCAATCCGATTAAATTAAAGTTGGATTACAAACCAAAGAAAATCGACTATGTGGGGATTCGGTCCGGGAAATCATCTGAGTTTATGAATTTCTTCATATTGGATGGATCCGACATTACTTTGGAAAAAGTCAATTTGTATGGAATCCATGGACTAAAAAAGTTGGGTGTATCATTAGGTAAAGCATGGGGTCCAAGTATTCAAGAGACTCAATTGGCTGGGATTTTAGCGGGACTATCACCCATAAGATCGATTGTGAATATTGGAGGAGGCGTCAAAGATTTGATAGCCATTCCAATGAAGGAATACAAAAAGGATGGTAGGTTGATTCGCAGCTTACAAAAAGGGACCTTAGCATTTGCCAAAACGACCGGATATGAGATCATCAATCTTGGGGCAAAATTGGCGTCTGGGACACAAGTTATACTAGAGCAGGGTGAAGAATTTTTTGGGGGCGAAGGATCGTCATCCAGACTGCCCCGCTCATCCAAAAGTGAACGGAAGGGTCCGAATAAAAACTCGTCCGATTCGTCGGTGAAAGCCCTGACCAATGTCAAGAGAAACAACGATTTATTTGCATCATCAAAGCATTTACATCAAAGCATTCAAATGGATAAAGATCAATACGGAAGCAGAAAATTGTACTCATACGCAGAAATCGATGATGATGACGATGAATCTTCGGCCATTGATCAAGAATTATTGAGCAAATCTATATTCCTATTGGATACGTCAATAGAGACAAAAGGAAATGGCAAGAAAGGCAAACGTGCGGGAAGGGAAACCAAGTACGAAGATTTTGGCGATGAAGAAGGTGACGAATTCAATGGAGATTTCGAAGACTTCGACGATAGCCAAGAGAAATTGGTGAGCTTATACTCGAACCAACCAGAAAGTATCAAGCAAGGAATGAGGTCTGCTTATAAATCGATCGGTCATAATTTGAACTCCACCAAGAAAACTTTGATTAATTTGAAAAAGGAGGTAAATGAAGCAGAAACTTTCCAAGAGTCCATGGTTTCAGTACTCAAATCATCACCAATTATCTTGATTAGGCCGATGATAGGTACCACCGAAGCATTGTCCAAAGCGTTAATGGGGTTGAGTAACGAAATTGACTCCAAAAAAATCATAGAGTCCAAAGATAAGTATAGGTACGACAGGGAACGCAGCAATTCTCATGGCGATAGAAGAAGAAGCTTCGGTAGCAATGCCAGTGATGAAGAAGAGGAGACTCAATCCAAGTTAAAACCAGCCAAGGACTATTTACAGGATGACGAGGAAGAATACTAGTTATCGTGAATGTAAAGTGACTTCAAGTCATCAAATACAAAGTTAGCTGTAGTGTGTAGAGTAGGCAAGAATTTGCAATATTGGCATTTCGAAATACCCGCGAGGTGCAACTTAATGCGGGCGCTCATGTCACCAAATAAGCGTACTTGTAGAATGCGAATAGTTCAGATTGAAAGTTGTACTGGGTGAATGTCGGGTCTGAAACGTCTGGTATACTAGTATTTGCCACAGGTGGTCATGTCGGCGCAACGAACGGCTTGTAGCTTATGTTCGTGCACTAAATCATTAGCCATAAGAGGTTCTTTTCCTTGTTATGTTAATCCTATTCTACCCGAAAAAGTAAGCAAAGCGCGCAATGCAGCACGCACGTCAAATCCTACGCATATTTTATAAATTTGCGGCGTAATTACAGATCGAGTGGTAAAAGATTTAAGAAGCTACTCTGCACGTAAAATTAAAATCAATTAGGGTTGACCAAACGTCTAGCATAACCAAGATGGTAGTAGGCAAAAAAATGGACGAGTCCGGAGTCGAACCGGAGACCTTTCGCATGCTAAGCGAACGCGCTACCAACTACGCCACACGCCCTTTTGTTGTTGGTCTTAAGTTATTGAACTAAGTGATATGAAACATCCTAGGCACGTGAGACCCACGACATCTATACTAGATAGAGCACCTATTATCACGATGCCTAAACTAACATAAGTTCCTCATATGATTTCTACTTTATACTCCTGGATACTGCTTTGTTGCAATAATTGATCACTATTTTGTTCAAATCGTGATAAGTTGGTGTTTCCAATCGCTCAAATTTTTCAAAAATATTTGACGTTTTCTGTAAAAAAGTTACATGGACAGGAAAACTCTCAAACACTTACAAAGCTCTTTAAAATAATAATTCAACAAAATAATACTAGATTTGATCACCTACTATGTAAAGTAATCTCGCTGTTCTCCGACAAAAAAATTGTCAGTAGCTTTACATAAATCAACGCGTCACAATTGACTCTCTATTATTCTGAAATACATTCAAATGCTATATACACTTACCCTTTTAAGCAGAGCTCGGCCCTTGTTTCGAAAGCTGACTCATTTCTATCCCTTCGGATTCGTGATTTACCTGGCCAAGCTCTTGTTGGTCCAACATGTTATCAAAAAATGTAGTTCTCAATTCTTTCCATCTGGTCAGATATGTAGACAAAGTCACCAAAACAACTGCGCTCAACACTTGCAAACACCACCACAATACAGAAGTTGGAAACAATCCGGTATAGAGCCACACCACTATCAAATTAATGATATGAACAGTGACGGCAAAGTCCCATGCGAGTTTGGATCTGCCAACTATGATTGTGACAAATAATACACATAACAACGAGTCAAAGAGCCAAAGGACAAATAATATTAGTCCCATGGCATTATCCAGCGATATCAATTCCCACAGAAATATCCAGTCGAGATGGAAATCGTACCCGTTTAGCGACGCTATGAGATAAAATATCAAGATGGCTGAAAGGTAGTAGAAACATTGCAAGATTATGATTTGTAAAACGAGTTTAGAAGGACTCATTATATCGGTTGCATGGTCGCTATTGAACAACCTCCTGTACCCACTTGTAAGCAACATATTTGTCAGGGTCTAGTATGGTCACCTAGAGTCTACGTTTGTTACACCAAACAAAAATCACGTGCGACAAGCACAAGACCCAAACGAACAACAATCTAACAAGTCGATACTACTACTTCTTGCTCTTTTTGCCAAGGTCGATGTAATTATTGTCTAACTAGTTCTTTTATTATGTGCTATTTTCTATAAACTACTTCTTGCTCTTTTTGCCGATTTTGGCTTTGGGGTTCCTCTTTTGGTCCATGGCACGGTCGGTCTTAGTTTTCTTGTACGACCTTCCTGCGCCGTCTTTCTTGACCTCGATAGCCTTTCTCTTCTTAGAGTTGACTTGCTTTCCTCCCTTGGACAAAGTTCTCATGACTTCAGTCTGATGCTTTTTGTCTTCGGTTCCTGCCTTGAACCATGTTCTCTTTGGACGTGACTGGATTTCTTTCTGATGGTTCATTATATTGGAAGCCTTGTTGATTTCCATTTCGGCCAACAAGATTTCTTTAGCTTGCTTTTCTTCTTCCAACACTTCTCCGATCATTTCGTTCTTGCTGTCAATTATTTTATGCAACTCTTCGACTTCTTTCCAGTCAACATTTCTGGAAATGGCCTTGGATTTGGGTTTGCTAGCAGACTTTTCTCTTTCCTCACTCAACACCTTCAAACTATCCTTGACAATGGTTCTGTCTTGGGTCGATTCACCCACAAACGATATAGATCTACCGTCTCTTCCAGCTCTGGCGGTTCTACCAACTCTATGCAAATAGATCTCGTGCGATTTAGGCATATCGTAATTTATGACGATTTCAATCTTGGGGATATCCAAACCTCTCGAGGCCAAATCGGTACAGATCAATACAGGAACAGTCAAGTTTTTGAAGTCGTTGACACTTTGCAATCTCTGCTCTTGACTCAACGAACCATGTAATTCCGACACTTTCATACCCAACAATCCAAGGACAATTCTAAGCTTGTGGGCTGTTTCTTTTCTGGCAACAAATACAACAATTCTGTTCTGCTGGTTAGGGTTAATATCTTTGAGGAGCTGGAATAAAAGAGCAGACTTCAAGTGGTCTCTCTTACGGATTCTCACGAACTCTTGGATCAAGTTGGAAGATGTAGACTTTGGTGGATCGATCATGATTCTCACGGGTTTTTGCAACGACAATTGAATTAAATCTTGGATCTTTGTGTTCATGGTGGCAGAAAACAACAAGGTCTGTCTCTTGTGTTTTGGAATCAACGATAAAATCTCGTTCAACTCGACCTGGAAACCTTCTTCAAGCATTCTATCGGCTTCATCAATGACTAAGATTTCAAGCGATTCGATGTTGAATGATGGAGAGTTCCTGATATGATCGATTAATCTACCAGGAGTGGCAATGACGATATCTGGTCTCAGTTTCAATTGCTGTTCTTGTTGTCTCAAGTTCAAACCACCCACGGCCAAGCCGAAATTCAAGTTGCTCACAAATCTACCGATCTTCTTACCTACATCACAGACTTGAATAGACAATTCTCTGGTGGGGGTCAACACAATGACTCTGGTAGACGATATTTTGGAGGGTTTATAGATTAATCTTTCAATGATGGGGATCATATAAGCAGCGGTCTTACCAGAACCAGTCACGGCACCGGCAACAATATCCTTGCCCATGAGAGCAATAGGAATAGATGCAGATTGGATAGGTGATGGCTTGGTATAGCCCAACTGACTCAAACCCTTCAAAATAGGTCTGGATAATTGTAACGATTGAAACGTGTTGTGGAGCTGAGTCTTTTCGGATGGTGTTTCTTCGGGGGTTTCGTAAAACTCGGCTATCTTCTCTGCCGAATCTTCTTCTTCTTCGACTTGTTTCTTACCGGTCGATTCCATAGTCATTTCTTCCTCTTCATCTGAACCTGGGTGCTCCTCATCCATGTCAGCTTCTACATCTGAGCCTTCATCTTCAGAGTCGTTTTCCTCTTCTGCTCCCATTCCGAATCCATCCATGGCAAGCTCATCTTCGTCTCCAGATTCTTTTGCATCGTCCGCTTTTTCTTCGTTTGCCTCTTCCTCTTCCTCTTCTTCCTCCTCTTCCTCCTCTTCCTCCTCCTCTTTCTTCTTTTCAACACCTGCCAAGTTTACTAAACCACCCTTTCTCCTCAATATACTATCCAAGTCAATGTCTTTACTATTAGTAGCCGGGCCGTCTTCCTTTCCTTCTACTTTAAAGTCCCACCCAGTAAACCTGTTGGTATTGTCATATCCGTCCAAGGAAAATTGAAAGTCAGGGTTGATATCCTCTGCTTCTTCCTCAGCAACCTCATCTTCTTTAGTGGTCTTCTTGGCGGCTTTCTTTCCCTTCTTTTTTCCTTTAGGTTTCTCTTCTTGTTCAGATGCTTCCGACTCTGACAGATTTTCGACTACCAACTCGGTTTCCGAATCACTGTCTAATGTCAACAATAAGTCGTCTTGCAGTTGCTTCTTGGTACTCTTTGCTTTAACCATTCTTACACCTGTTTATTGATCTTACTACTCATTATCATAACGATGAGCTTGAACTGAAAAATTCAAAATTGGTGTCCTGCACACAGACCCGATGAGGTCCAGTTGCAAACGTTTGGGTGCAAATCTAAAAGTAGAATGCACAACAGAGAACCTAGAGATTTATAAAAAGACGGTAAAGATAGTTCGTTTCAAGTGCATTTACGAAAGTATGTAGTATAAGAAGTGAATCAACGAAATCAAGCCAAGTATATGTTATTCACCAGACGTCTCGAGATGTGTTAAAGGAACCAAGTCTACCGATAATGGAAGCCTTCACCAATAGTCAGCAATTCGTTAATATCATAGAACTCATCGTCCTCATCCAAGTCCAAACTTTCATCGATTTTGATGTTTTTATTTTCCAATGGCAATAATTGAGTATTGGTTCGGATATCAATCAAGTATTGCACCTGTCTCTCGGTATCGACAGACAATTGCCCACGATTTATGAGACCCTTCAACATTTTTAAGCCGTCTAACCACACGTATTTGTTGACTTGGGTGTCAGTATAGAAGCTCAACAATACTATACCCTGGTCTCCTACCAAGGTGATTTTTTCATAAGATATGGTACCTTTGATGGAGATCAACATGGTGTTCTTCTTTTTATCTTCTTCGCCGACTTGGTCACCAATCTTTGTTGATCTGAAGTCAACAATATCCGATAATTTGATGGCTTGACTTTCCATCTCTTCGTAAGAAGGATTGCTTATTGGCTTCTCCGCAAACGACTTGTAGTAAATCAACTGTCTATTTGGTGACAAGGTAATGAAATAGTACTTTTGAGTGCTTCCCGTAACTTTTTTTTCCTTGGAATTAGTTGTTTTCAATAACAATTCCCCGTGGCTCTCGGTATAAACCCACGAACCCTTCAACAACTGGATCACTCTTTGCTCACTAACGAAATCAAGAACTTCTCTGGACAACTCTTTGTTGAACTCAGAAAGCCTAGACTTCCACTTATTGGCATGTTCTTCCTTTATTCTGGAGACTTGGTTGTGTCTCAAATTTTCACTAGTAGAGTTGGATGTGAGATCCAAACACTCCTCAATAGCCTTTTTTTTTTGACTCATTTCAAGTTCTAAATTATCAACATTGGATCTCAACAAGTTCAAAATTCGGTCCACATCGTGAGTGTTTTCCAATTGAGCTTTGGTCTCTTGCCACAAAATAAGACAATTGTTCATGGTATAGTAAATCATCAACTCCCATGACAAAATGCTCAGATAAATGTGGGGATAATCGTGCTTTTTGTGGAATATTTCGATCCACAATTCGGTAACTTTTTCAATGAATAAGTAGAGAGGAAAAGTTCTGGAGTGGTCACTCATCATCAATTCTTCATGGAATCTCTTTTTGAAGGTGAAGTTAGGATCCTTGAGGAAAATCTTCAAGTCCATAGCTAACAAAATAGTGAAGTTATCTGTGACAAACTTCCTGGGATTATCGGTAAAACCAGCTTTTACATACTCTTCACTGGTTGCCAAGGTACCATATTCGTTGAGCGAAACTTCCAAAAAGATAAACAAGTTATTCAACATCACTTGATGTGACTTGATTGATAAATCGAATCTGGTCGCGTGTAAAAATTCATTCAAGTTGTAGTATGCAAATTTCAACTGGTTGATGGATTCTAATATAGTTTTGTCACTGGTTTCAATCAAATTACCAACGGTGGAGAAAAAAGTAACGTGCTTCAATCTACCAGCCAAAGTAATGATTCCACTATATTCGAATTTCAAGGCTCTGTTGATCAAATCAGTGACTAATTTGATGGAATTGAAGGTGATCTTGTTATCTTGCAAGTACAATTTGGAAGTTATGATATCAATTACATCCAAGAATTCAATCAACGATTCGTACAATGGCAAGTATTTGTCAATTGAGTCGTCTCTAGTCTTGAAAATCGTACCAGAAATCATTATAACCGAGATCTTCAAAATAGCCTTGTAAGTCTCAGTAGACATATTACTGCTTACGATGGAAAACAAGGTGGTGAATAGGGTGTGATCCAAGATAGTTGCAAAGTCATTGGATATAGCTTCGCCCCCAATTATACAATCCAAAAGTTTGGCCAACACAACAATTGAGTTGACCTTTTCTTGTTTGTCCTTTCCAAGGATGTTAGTGCGAAGTATGGTAGCATAATTCACTGCGGTGGTCGAGTCTAGCTTTGACTTTGTGAGATTATCTGTAGTTAGTAACGAAAGAAGGTAGGGGTAGACATCGGAGGAGTAAACCAAATTAATTTCGTCCCCAGCTCTTCAAGATCACCATCGGTTAAGACGTGGACCAATTTTCAGAGACCCTGTGGAGAATTCCTGTCGAAGATAATGCTGGTGGTGGGCATATATCGTTGGGAAAATGTATAGTGGCGCTGAAATGGCGTCAACATATCTGGTACAGTTTAAAGATAGCCAATTTGGTCTAAATCACCCCGAAATTTTCAGATACTTACTTTTACTCAACAACTCGTTTAGCTTATGATTGATAGTCCTGGAAGATTCGGCCATGTTGTGTGGTGGACTTGTGAATGAGGAAAAGGATACTGATGACACGAGTTTAGTCAGATTCTTGAAGGTAAAGTCCTTGTCAAGTCCAAACTAATGCGACGATAATCTTTCCACCTACGCCTGAAGTAGTCCTCCATACCATGGCGTGGTACGCGCACGAGCCCTATTGATCTGAAAAGTTCATAAACTCGATTGGGAAAAATGAGGCAGGAACGTACACAAAATTATTAGACGAGGAACATTGAGTGGAGAATTAGGTGAATTTACTTGTAGAGAACCAATTTAAAAGGGGATCTGGATCTCAGGTTTGAGTATAGAGAACCTAGTGGATATATACTTGTTTACTGTGGAGGCAGCGAGCACGAACAAGGAACCAGGCTTGGGTTTTTATCATTATCGGTGTTGTAGGAGAATGTAGAAGAATGAGGCAACTTTGTGCCACCTTTTGCAAATTTCCAATTGAATCATTATGTAGAATGGTATGAACAGCTCGTGGCTCCTTTTCGCAGCTGAAATGAAGGCTGCACTCCCTTGGCTGCCGCATGCATCATCGTATCGGATTATTTTTATCAGGGTATCGCCCTGCTTCAATATTAATAGTCAGTTACCCCTGTTTCCGGTTTTCTTTTTTCGAAAATACTCTAATTACATGCATACAGTATGACGACAGCCACAGAATAACTCGACGTGTGACAGCGAAGGCATTACAAGACTCAAAGACTGCAGGTGAAGACGCAAGTATTCAGCTGCCTTGCAGATACCCTGAAACGTATTTAGCTGCAGAGCATATAAGTCTAGCAATGCCGTTTTGCCCTAACGGATCATTAGGTCGCAGGCGGACCAAGTTTGATTTTCCGCATTTCAGTGGTTTTTCAGCTGCAGGGCACGTCTCGCGTAGGACGTTTGCGATTTACCACACTACAGGCTGATATCGATATATCAATTTGATTGAGTTTCGCTATTTATACTATACAATTCTTCTGACACCTTCTTTGACCGAAAGTTGGTTAAGGGCATCAAAGTCTTCCTTTTCTAGAGTGATAGTTCTGATGCTACTCTTGAGTCTGCACTCGGTCGCGCATTTAGACAACACAATATTACCTCTCTGCACGTTCCACGAAATCAAAATCTTGGCTGTGTTGGTGTCATACTTCTTGGCAACATTGATAACGGTTTCGTCACCCAAAGGAGAGTAGGCTTCGATGTGCACACACTTTTCCTCGTAGGTAACGTTGATTACGCGAATCCTGTCCTTAAAACCGCCCTGCATAACGCTGCATCAAATGCAGGACCGAGTCGAAGCGAATGTTGCTCTAAGAAAAATTCCGAGGTCTACAGTTGTGGGTGAATACAAGCATTTGAGGCTTTTCCTCCGATTGCTATGCTAGAGTGGTCTAGGATGTTCCTTCAACACCTCTACTCATCAACAGCTACTTGAGGTCACCTAATAATTTGAGCGGAACACTTTTTTTCTGTACACGATGCGGTGGCTCAATGGTAGAGCATTGGATTCCAAACCCAAAGGTTGCAGGTTCAATTCCTGTCCGTGTCATTTAGTTTTTTTTTACTATTGAAGATTATCGGTTGATGTATTCTTTTTATATTTACGGCAGTCAAAAAATACTAGAATCTAGCGAAATATTGTATAGTGTAAAAGTTTGTGAATTTTTGGGATTAATGCTGGTGTTTTCAGGTATACATTTGTATTTAGTGTTCTTTTAGTGTACATTTGTAGTTATTAATTCGCATTGAATTTTATAGTTTTCGTTATGTATTCGTATCTAATTGGCTAACTTCGATGCTCGTATGTTTCCCTGTCTTCTGAGCTCGGTATCCATCAAGTCTTGCACTCGATGGCTTCCTGCTATGGCTATGGCAAGCACCGACTCTACTCTATCCAAAGGCATTTTGTCTTCCAACATCAACAATGCTAACTTTTCACTTTTGCCAATTACCCCGATAGTGAGTGTGCTCATGTCATTTTCTTCCAAAGAGTTCAAATCCAATAACGGAGTTTGGTCGTGGATACCCGCACTGATGGCAGAAACATAGTCGTACATGGAAATCCCCGCATCGATCAACGCTAAAGTGATCGCATTGGTTACACCTGCAAGCAACCCTCCGTCCTGGGCCAACACATGCACTTCTACCTGTATTACTGTTCTGGGGTACAAGTGAACCATGATACTCTGCTCGAAGGTCTTTTCCAAGGTAGTTTTCAACTCGATGATTCTTTTTTCAGTTCTTGTTCTTTTTTTACGTTCAAACGTAGAGAAGTTGGCCACGTTCACGTTGACTTCAATGGTGGCCTCTGTAGTATTTTGTTGCGATCTCAAGGTGGGCTCCATCGGCCCTTGCACCATACATATTATCTTGGTGTTTCCTTGCTCCACGTACGAGGAGCCGTCTGACGAGTTGGGGTGGGTATTGGTGCGACACTCAAACCTTCTGAGTTCGTTCCACCTGCGCCCATCGATCCTTAACCCTTCGGGTGAGTATATTTCCATTGTTCTTGTAGTTGGTATATATTGGTACTATGAAGAGATGAATTGAAAAATTTAATCATCGCGCACCGAAAAAAAGACCGTCAGATAAGACTGCAAAAGAAAAATGAGAAAATAATATACTAGTGGAGTGGAGCATGCTTGATAAATGTATACTGGAGTAGTTTAATTTTATTTACATGAGTTGAGGGGTGGCTGTATCATCGATAAACTGGACCAACATCTCGCAGTTGACCAAGTATAATGCAATGGCAGAGTAGAGCAAGCCGTGGTCAAAAGTACTTTGACCCAAAAACTCCAACTTGTAGGCATAGTTGAGCCACGCAGCCTGTGAAGCTACCCACGCCACTAACATGCCAATTCCCTTCCAGCAGTGTTCGTTGGTGAGGTAACGTGATCTTGCAAGGTAATGCGGCAAGAAAATGAGAAACCACAACGAGTACTGGGAAGTCATCACCTTGTTGAAGGTGACAAATGCAAAGGTCTGGATAAAGATAGACGAGATAAGGTCTGTATCGGCGAAGAGAAGAGGAATTAGGACGGCCGAAAGAGTCATCTGGGGAATCAAAATGAAGTTTTCCAAGTCGGAAAAGTGATCTTGTAGAGCAGACTTGTAGTACAATACCACGTTGAAGACCGAGAAATTGTGTCTGTGGTCGAGTCTGGTGAGATGGTACAAGTAGGAATGGTAGACAAACTCGTAGCCGTAGAGTTCATACATGATTCCGTTGATTATTCCCATGGTGAGTAATGCAATTATCAAGTACTTGAGGTTAGAGACGTTGAGCCAACGCAACACTGGCAAATTGATGAACGACCGCGAGTTGTCTGTTGAAAGATAGTACATGATGCTAGGCAAGTATATGATGGGGTATATTTTGAAGTGGATTGACAAGCCAAGCCAGATCGCCGACATCCAAAGCGATTTTTTGATCAACAAAAAGTACAACGACAACATTATCATGACGGTCAAAACACTTTCGGACGAGCCTCGGGTGCTGATAGTGATGACCATGGGGTTTAAAAGCCATAGCGACGACAATATCGACAATTTCACCTCGCTGAGCCGAGCACCACTTTTGTCTTTGACATTTTTCAAGAGCTCAATGATGATAATGCCGGTGAACAAGTCGCTTATCATGAACACGTACTTGCCAAAATTGTACCAGTAACCACCCCAGGCGTTGGGCAAGACAAGCCATGAAAGAAGGGGGGTATATCTATAAGTTTCTCTGTGGTACGGACTCTGGCCTTGGTGGACGTACTTCGCTGCGTCTGAGAACACCAAGTAGTCGATGTCGGTGTACTTGACGGTCATATGCGTGTCTTGGTACAAGCCGTATAGGAAAAACCCGACTCTTAGCACCACCGCGAGTGCTAGCACCCCGTATATAGAAGGAGCATTCATGGGGTGACACCTGAACTATTGTTGTGCCTTGGGTCAGATCTACTTGAACAATTAAACAATTGAGCCACGCGAAAAATTAAACGTGGTGAGAAATAGAGAGTAGGCGCTAGAGAGAGCGACACCTGCGAGGAAGCGGGATAGAGTAGACGGAAGAGTAGACGGGAAAGAGTAGACGGGAAAGAGTAGACGGGAAAGAGTAGAGAACTGAACAGCCAAAATATGGTACGTGGAGGTTCCATGAATCTGCAATTGCTGCTACACTCTAGTAGGTTATTGGGCTGGTCTGTTGGTTGAGGTAGTTGGTCTTGCAGGTACGAATGTGCCGCGAGTGTCGCAAGTCTCCGCGGGTTTACCGCGAGCGCACGGGGAAAAGTAGAGCCTAATTCTGCGAATAGTGGGGAAGTCGGCACGAATAGTGGGGAAGTTGGCATGGGAGAGCTGCGACTGGCAATACAGGAGGTTCCGTAACTGAGGTGGTATAAACCGTGCTATGTAGAGTATGCGTCACTTGCAACGCTCAGCCCCGTTCTGTGTTTAGTCTCGCTAATCTGATCTTAGCCTCGTTCATTAATTATTTAATCTTTGTACAAATTGAAATTCGATGCGACTGCAATAGATTACATCATTGCATCCTCACCATGAGTAACCCACAAGAAGAAGTGTACAAGGAGTACCTAAACTACGACTGGGACTCGTTTGACGAGTTCCAGGAAGGATTGAAGGAGATTTTGGACAACTACCTCGCCACGCTCCGTGAATCTGATCCCTCGGTGACCTCTATACCGGCATTGGACAAGCACCAGTTGGTGGAGCAAGCCAAGTCTTTCTTTTACTGCACCCGCACAGGCAACATATTGAACCTCGACGACTTTGAACAGTGGAAGCTAGACAACGGCGCCAAGTACAACACCAAGAGCAAGATCGTCGATGTCAGTGATGTAGCGGACACCATAGCCAAAAAGGTGCCCGAACAGGTGCAAGAAAGTCAGAAGGTCGTTAATTCCGGCTCTTCAGACCCACCATACTCGTCCAACTACCAGGAACTTGTCGAGCTTATTGTTTCAGGCAAGCCGGTTCCGGGCATCAAAGATATCCCCGATACAGTGTTGAGCGAGCAGAGCTCAGTTTCGGCAGCCCCAGCGCGCACCAAACCATGGGAGAAATAATATCTATTCTAACTATTTACTGTTGTTTAATGCAAAACTGACATGGCGGCTTCAAAGGCAGCGAGAGCTGCGGCGTTGGCGGGAAACGATCTCAAGATACATGGCCCAAATCCTTTTGTAAATCCTCCCCAGCCTCTTTCTCTGTAAATAAACCGCACCGCGTCCATGTAGTGAGGAAACTTTTTCTGCGGCCGCACGGGGCTGTCTGTCATGATAGTTTGTTTGACCACGTCCGCAGGAAATGCCATTATCCAAAACACAGTTGCCGACAACCCCCCGCTCCAGAAGTTGATTGCGGGATTCGAGAGCTTGGTGTGTTTCTCAAACAACCCCTTGAAGATATCGTACGACGACCACCAAAATATAAAGTTGGACCGGAAAATCATCGTCGATAGTAACCCACTGTAGATCCCACGTATACCTGATACCTTGTATAGTTTGGCAACGGCGTCAATGGGCCCGTTATACGTCTTGTGCGCTCCGTCGTACTGCACCTGCAACCTGGCCTTGACCTGCTCCACCGGCGCGGCCACAAACGAAACCGTCCATCCCGCACCCAAACCGGCTATACATGTGCCCATCATGGGCAATTTTTCATGGTTGGGGTAGATATATTCGGCAACAAGACTTCGGTAGAGATGCAACGACCCCAACATCACCGAGTCCATCAAGATCCACCCCACCAACGGAGGCGTAAAGCCCTTGTAGAACCCACGCACACCTTCGTTACGAAACGTTTGCCAGCAGCAGTCCATGGGCCCTTTGAACCGGCCGGGCTCTGCCGTCTGCAACCGGACCTTGATGGTGTCGAAGGGATGTCCCACCACGTTTTTCATCACTCCTGAGCACAGGCCCGCTACAAACCCAAGGTACCTAGGAGGCGCCTTTTTCTCTTTCGTCATGGTGTGGAAACTGGCCGTTTTTTTTGGGTTCGTTACCAACTTTTCACTTTGTTTCACTCTCTGTTATTTGCAAATTTACTGTGCGTCGCAGCTCTGACTCACTCGTGAAAATTACAAACCAACACAAATCCACCACTATATCTACCACCAACCAAACATAGACTACATCCTACAACGTACTGGAACTTTACGTGTACGATCATTGGTGTCTTTCGTGGAGCTCTTGGTGACAGGCCGGAAATAGGCCCTCTTCCGTTTTTCACGTGACCCGGACTTTCACTGGCAAACCAAAAAACTAATCTTCAGTTACTGCTCTTCTTATATAACTCCAAACCTCGGTATGAGTCAAAGTCCCTTAAAAAAGGACGTGACGGTCAAGGCCGAACCAGAATCAAAGCCTTTGTCGCAAAAACCAACCTCCACACCCACTTCAAAACCCGCGAATGATCTGGGATGGCAGGACATCCCGTTGAAATCATGTACCAAAGAAGAAGTCAATGATATCAGGTTTCATATCATGAAGTTCCAGGCCACTAAGGATATAGATATAGTAGAAGACTTTGTCAAACCAGTAAGATTGCATAGAAAAGATCCCAGAAATATCCAGTTCCAGTTGAGCAGACAAGAGATTGATAGAAGAAAGAAGGAGCAGGAGCAGATCAAGTTGGAGCAGGAAAGAGAAGGAATTACCCCGCAAACCCTCACTGCAGAGGAGCAAGAAGCTATTGATAACGGTGAAGATCCCAGTAAATTCAGAAAGTTGCCAGAAATGTCCCTGGTTGCTCCCGATGGACGCCGGTCCAAAAAGAATGCGTTTAAAAGAAAGACCAGGCAAATTAATCTTATGGACGACGCCAAGAGAAAGCTCAGATACGAGGAATACTATCCGTGGGTGATTGAAGATTATGAAGGAAAGAACGTATTTGTAGGTAATTATGAGGCAGGATCTTCAGATACTCAGCATGTGTTATTCGTATTCGACAAAGATGGATTCAAAATGGTTCCAGCAGAAAAGGTGTATAAATTCACTCCTAGAAACAGGTATGCCACCTTGACTTTGGAAGAAGCAGAAGCCAAGATGGAAAAGAACTCATCGGTTCCAAGATGGTTGATGAAACACATGGAGGAGTCGAATTCTGATAGTACTACTGATCTGCGTTTCAGAAACAGTGCCGCCAATGGTAACGTGATACACTCGCTGCACAACAATCCTGCTAATGGTAGAAGAACTCTTCGTACTGTTCTTGGAGGCAATTCCACTCAAGAACGTGATTCTGATCATGATGATTTGGATTTCGAAGAAGACTTTGCTGATGACGAAGAGGCTCCGATTATGGACGGAGACGAAGAAGAAAACAAGTTTAGTGAGCAGAAAATTAAGAAAGAAATGTTGAAGGCTGCCCATTTTGAGGGTCAAGCCGATGTTGAGCAAGATGAAGATTTGGACGATTTGTTTGAAACCGAAAAGAGCAGAAAAGTCGACAAGGAAGGTAAGAAGTTAAGGAAAGTGCTCAACAAGACTGAAGGTGGTGTTTACGACAGTGAAGACGACGACAACTTGAATCCATATTTATCGAAATCCGACTTGGAAAGCAACGACGAAAGTGACGAAGAAGCTCCTAATCCTGTTAAAACAGAGCCTAATGAAGATGGAAGTATCCCACAAGAATCCTCCAGCGGATCCAAGCGTAGAGCCATTACTGCCCAGAGTGTAGGTGACGGTTTCGTGGTGGTCAAAGCCCCTAGCGAATTTTTAAGTGGTTTCCCCAGAGGAGAGTGGATTGCCAATGGCAGAAAGAGACCTTCTTCGACGGCGGTATCGCCTAGAAAGAAAGCTAAAACTGATGATAAAACGCCCAAAGTCAAGACTGAGGTCGACAGACTGAAGTCGCTTTCTCCATCTCCAGCCGCACCTACTTCCAATGTAGACTTGAACTCGTCTGGCCCCGACGGTGTTTTGGTAACTATAAGAGAAGTATTGGACATGGTCAAAAACAATCCTTTGACCACCAAAGAGCTCTTGTTGAGCTTGAAGAGCAGGGTCAATGCACACAGAGACAACAAGCAGAGAATCATCAGTATAGTCAAGCAGAACTTGAAGTTGGTGGATGGAAGATTAGTTCTAAAAGAATGAAATAAAATAATCCATCATCATCTGTACTTTCAAGTATATAAAGGAGTAGTAATACTGAGTTTCACGATCCGGTACTGATTATGAAGTAGTAGTATTGATTATACAATACATCACGATAAGTTTTGTTATTAAGGGTAGTTTGAATATAAATAGTAGCTTTTATTGGCACTATACAGTATTTTACAGATCGGTTACAATGTTAGTTTTTTTTAAACAACTTCAACAACCTTGTCATCATCATCATCATCATCTTCTTCTTCTTCATCCTCCCCTTCCTTGGCTTCATCTCTCATTAACATTTGCACAACTCTGTCACACAAGTCAAGAACATCTTCATTCTGCGAAACCTTGTGCAATTCCTTGATTATGGCATAAACAGACTTCTCTCTCAAGTACTCTCTTCCTTCTCTGGTGGTACATAACAACAATATACTTTCCAAATGTATGCAGATGATTGAATCGACCGGATCTCTCTGTTTGTCTGATGGCAACAACTGTAATTCTTCTGGCAAGTTGAACATATCGTCCTCGTCGATTTCTTCCGGTCCGGCTAATGGTAGCAAGATGTATGGGAGAAGATTGATTTTATCGTCTTTCAAGAGCTTCATGTGCGAAGCGGTGTCGAAAAGTGAGTTCTTGATGGTGGAACAAACACCTTCTCTACGGATCTTGTTGTCGTATTTCTCAGTGAATACTAACAACTTCGATACTGGGACGACTCCATCGTAATCCTGGACAGTGATAAAGTAGTTTCTTCCTTCCAAAAATCTGGATAAATCGGCAAAGAAGTAGGCCAAGTAGTCGAAACTGGCATATTTGTTTAATGATCTGTCGAAACCCTTGACAAAACAGTCCATGAGACAGTCGATAGCAGAAGAGGATTTGAACACTTTGCTGCTGGCTTCGTCGTGGGTGATCTTCATGGTGAGAACCTTGATAATGGAGTCGTTCTTGGCCAAGTTGGCTAGCAAAATGGTCATGAGTTCGGCATTGGAGTTATTCACGTTGAGAATTCTGGTGACCAAAAACTTGAGAAATTCGTCATCTTCCACAAGAATGTTCCTGATAAGTAAACTGTCACTTAAGTTTATCAAAATGGTCAAAGATTGACTGACTGTGGTCTTTCCTTCATCGTGAACCAATTTCTTCAAATCTTTGATGGGTTCGTAATTGTTGCGGTTGAATATATGTTGTTCAGGACCTTTCGAAAATCCAACCAAGTTGTCCAAGGCTATCAGGACAACAGCTGGTTGCGAGGAATGCAAAAACTCCACAAGTTCTTCTAATTCAGTAGGCATGGTATAGAGTCAGATTACATATACTTAAAATTTTTCAGAATACACCTAGCGATTTCCGAGGTAGGCTGCGATGGACCGGAGCTCGCCAGGGCATCGCGGGACTTCCGAGGGCGGCTGCAAAAAAAAAAAATTAGAGCTGCTATCAACTATTTAAATATGGCATACAACTTACGTGTCTAAATGGCGTATTACATATGTTTTGAACCACTCGCATATGAAATTGGTATACATTGATCTCACGAGTGAAACTAGAACTTGAGATCATCGGCTTTATCGATAACCTGCAAGTAGTAATAGTAGAAAGCAATGACAGCAAGATGGCCATCAAACAAAAGCTTTTCATCCACAGAATGTACGTTTGAGTTTTCAAACATAACAAGAGGCTCGTATCTGTAGATATTTCTTGTCAAGGCCCAATAGGCTCTGGTATCGGTGTTACCAGTGGAAATGAACGGAGCAACCACGTAGGTGTCTTTTTGGTCAGGAAACAATAAATCTTCATACAAGTATCTCAATGCACCACCAAACACATTCCAACTTTCACCATCGGTAGGTGTGATTGGAGCAGGGTCGAACGCTTCCACCAAGGAGTAGTTGAAGTATCCGTTTGCGGTTGGCTCAATGAGTTCGTTACCATCAAAAACCAACCCCAAATCAAATTTGTCTACAACTTCTTTAATCTGGTTCAAGATCTTGGTGCTGGTAGTTCCGACGGTCTCTTCGACGGCGATTCTTTGGTTCACCAAAACACTAGCATATTCTGGCAAAGCATTGGACTTGGCACCACCCAGAACAATATCAGCAGCCTGAGACGTTGTGATCAAGTACTTTGTCAAGAGATCTTCAGACAAGTACGCTATCACCTTCTCATTGGCTTTTTGATCAAGGTGAGCCTTCAAAATCAGGCTCTTGAGACCGGTATCAATATCCTTGGAGTATTGGGCCCTGCATTGAAGCATGTTCAACACAGGGTTGGTCTTGGTGAGCACACCTTTGTACTGCACAGCCTCGATTTTATTGATCAACTGGGCAAGAATCCCGATTGAAGTGTGGTCTTGAGGCACGGAAGAGTGTCCGCCTGGAGTATAGAGCTCGATCACCGAGTTCAAGTGGCCCTTTTCTCCCACTGCAGGGAGAATGAAGGTGAGATCATCAACCGTGGTGTAGCCCGCATTGCCTTCGTCAATGAGCTGCAAAAACGAGTCTTCGCCGTAGATTTTCACAAGATGGTCGAAAATGGCTCTAGCACCAGACCCACTCGACTCTTCATCATAGCCAAAGCCCAATACCACCGTACGCTCAGGAGAAAACTTGCCTTCAGACAAAAGAAGTTCTACAGTTTCAAGAAGCCCAATCAAGAGATTTTTACAGTCAGTGACCCCTCTCCCATAGAGGAACTTGCCGTCGTACTTGCCTTCAAAGGGAGGATACGTCCACTTGTCAATGGTCTCCTTCTGTACAGGCACCACATCCTGGTGCGCGGTCAACAAAATGGGTTTTTTGGAATTATCTGAACCTTTCCAAGTATAAACCAAAGCCAACTTATTGACTTTTTCAACCTTCAAGTTCTTATGAACTAATGGGAACGCCTTTTGGAGATACTTGTGGAAATCTTCAAAGTTCTTCCAACCAGGCTCGACTTTGTACAATTCCTCGAGGGTCTCGCGCGAACCAGGGTTGACCATTTCGTCGTAGACCTCGGTGGGGATCTTGACGGCATCGGCCAATTTCTTGATCGACTCCGTTCTAAAGTCTGAGTCATGAAGAATATAGTCTAAGGTGGTATTATCGTACAAGTACTCGGAAGGATCGATTTTTTGAACCAATGGGCACAACGAGTCGGGGTTATCTGGAAGATTGGCGAACAATTGAGGCAAAAGCTGGTACTTGCTGAGGAATCCCACCACGAGAAGCCCCAATGCTATCGCACGAAGCCATGCGATAATGCGCGACCGATAAGACTGCGAGGGAAATTGCGGGCCCAAAGATAACGGAAGTTCTTTAGACATTAAACAAAAAAAGATGGTGTATCTGATAAAACTACTTGATAACACAGATGGTATACAAATGAACGAAGTTTACATTCACAGACCATTGAAATAGGTATATATACCATTAGACCCGTGCGCCTACGAGGCTTGAATTCCGCGCGGTCTGCGTGCTCCGATCAAAATATGCCGCTCCATTGATTGCTAAGTGTTATGATATAATGCAAAAGAATAGCTACGTATATCGATATGTACTTATCTCTATGTATATTCTGCATTAGAATTGAGAAAAGAAGAAAACATGGTCGAATAATGACTTTTCTTTGGCGTACTTGACAGCAGGGATAGAAACGTCACCTTTGACTGCAAACCCGTGCGAAACTCCGCTAAAGAGAGTGAGCTCGTAGTGGACCTTGTTTTCAGTCAAGATGTCTTCGGAGATGTGTCTCAACTCCTTGGTGAAAATGCTATCGGTCTCGGCAGCAGAGATGGTAAGAGGCTTGGCGACGGCTCTGAGTTGTTCTTCGGTAACGAACGAAGGATGAGCAAAGGCACCAGCATCAAACACACCATCCTTGGTCAAGTGGTCGACGGCAAACTTACAACCGTAACAGTAGCCAATGACACCAAAGAATTTAGGGTTCAACTCCTTTTTGGCGGCGACAACCCACTTGTCGACAATGGGCGAGGTGATTTCGGGAGCGTGTACCTTGCGCCACTCGCCGAAGTCAGTGCCTTCCTTGACAGGGTCGTTCATCAAGATGTCAGGAATCAAAACCTTGTAGTTGTTCTTAGCAAGTTCATCAGCAATCAATTGGACGTTGTTGAACTTGTGGCCGTAGATATCGGTCAATAAAACAAGCACTCTGTCTTCGTTAGTACCAGAGACGTACGTCTCAAGTCCGAACAATTCCTTTAATTGTCCGACAGGAGTGCCTTCGTGGAATGAGCGAGTAACGCAACAAGCACCAGGTGGATTAGAAGCCATAGTTGTAAGTATTGAGTAGGTAGACAGTAATGTCAAAGGAGTAAGTAGAGAGTAATGTCAACGAAGCAAGAACAGGGTGGTAGCCACGGAGTTTATAACCACGGAGTTTATAACCTGCGCCGACGGATTACAAATCAGTGGTGAGAGCGCGGGCAAAGTCAAGGTTACAAATCAGTGGAACATTCGGAAAAAGAGATGGAACAATGCTCCGCAACTATGACAGGCGGATCACCGAGTAACCCTATTGAAGTGTGTAGTTTGTTAGGTGGTATATTCGTAAAATAAAATTCATTCATCTATTTATATTGCATTAATCAAGTTCTATTTATTATTTCGCATTGGTTTGGGCGGTGATGTTGGCTTGCAACACCAAGTTTTGAGGAGCATCCATGCGTGGCAACATGACTTCAACCATTCTGATTTTAGAATTGTTTCCAAACAGCTTGTCGCTAAGCAATTCGTTAACCTCTCCCACGGTGGCTACTCTCTTGGCTTCGTAGTTTTGAGCATTGAATAATGGCAAGATGGCCAAGTTGTTCCATGGCTGGATGTCGTTGTAGGTAGCGTTTTCTCCGTGGATCAATCTTTCGATGGTATAACCATCGTTGTTGAGCACGAAAATGTAGGGAGTGACGCCGTTTCTGACCATGGTGGAGATTTCTTGCACGGTCAATTGTAACGAGCCGTCTCCTACAAACAAAATAACTCTTTTTTTGACATCAACCTCGCGTGCAGCCATCACTGCTCCCAAGCATGCACCCACAGAGTACCCAATACTTCCATATAAGACTTGGGAAATACCGGTGGTATCGTTGGGGAATCTCGATTGGACTATTCCAAAGGCCGAAGTTCCGGTTTCAGTGATAATCACATCGCCTTCACGGAACCACGATGAGACTCTGGTCCAGAACCATTCTTGGTTTATAACAGTAGCTGGAGTAACAGGAGTGTTGGCCATTTTGATTTGTGGAACGGGTGTAGGAGAGTAAGACTTTGTTACAGAAGATATTCTGGTGTTGAGGGCCTGCAATACTTCTTTCATTTGCACGCCAGGGAAGTTGGCTTGACGGATTTTGGTGTAGTCAGAATGGAATTCCACCAAGTTCTTGGTCTTGTACGAGTAAGAAAACGATCCCGTGTTGAAATCCGAAAGTAATGCACCAACAGACAAGATCAAGTCGGCGTTTTCAACTGCTTCTTTCACTTCTGGTTTCGATAATGTGCCTACGTAAACACCACCGAATCTGGAAGCAGAGGTTTTTCCGGCCTTTAATTTGGCACTGACCTTCGAAATCAAGCCAGGGTCATCGTGTAACAACTCGCCGTCTACTCCGCCTTCGTCAACACCACCCTTACCCATTGGAGTGGTAAAAACTGGGAATTGAGTGGTTTCAACCAACTCTTTGACTTCTTGCTTACATCCGTGTCTCGTAGCACAAGCGTCGACCAAAACTATTGGATTTTTGGCCTTGGAGACCATATCCAAAACGGTCTCGAGTACTTCTTCTTGGGCCTCAACATTGTTCTTAGGAATCGACAAGTCGATAGGGGTTTCTAACAAGTTGCTAGGAACATTAAGATCTACCAAGTTGGCTGGCAAGCCTACATATACAGGCCTCTGTTTAACGTAAGCTTCTCTGATACATCTGTCGATTTCAGCAGGTGCAGAGGTGATATCAGAAATAAAGGCAGAAGTCTCTGAAATGTTGGTCGACATACGGTGGAACACGGTGAAGTCACCATTTCCCAAAGTGTGGTGCAACAACAATTGTTTTGATTGGGATTCAACAGATGGAACACCGACAATGTGCAATAACCCGACGTGTTCAGCATAGGCACCAGCCACCCCGTTCAAAGCAGACAACTCGCCTACACCAAAGGTGGTGACCAAACAACCCAATCCCTTGACACGAGAGTAGCCGTCAGCAGCATAAGCAGCGTTCAATTCGTTGGCATTACCGGCCCATACGATAGAGCCTTTGCCATGGTCCGCCTCAACCTCGTAGATTTTGTCGAGGAGCGACAAATTGAAGTCGCCTGGCAAGCCAAAAATGGTGCGAACGTTTAATTGGTGAAGTCTTTCAAAGACGTATTTTCCGAGTGATATTTCAGTCATGATGATAGTGATGTGTGAGTCTGTCTATCCCATACTGGGTTCTCTACTCTATTTATACTAATGCCCGGCCGCCATTGCCCCTTAACTTTGGCTGCTAACCCACTTCGCTCGCACAATATTTTTCCGCAGCAGCATCGGATGTTTTGAAATGGTATCAGGTGATGCCAAATATTGGCTAATTTTGGGTCAGGTTTGAGTGTGATTTGCCAGGTTGGGGGCCAGGGGCCAATATTATCGGGGATTAGACACCCGTAGACACCCGTGGACCAAGTACGAGGACAGCCATGTCCCGGAGATCGGATCAATTCTAGTCTATCACTTCGTATTTTTCTGTGCTGGTGTCATCTTCCGGGTTCGGACTTGTATGTCCAGGCAAAAATTTGTAAGAGGTGGAAACGAGCGGCAAAAGCCCCTCGCCATAGTTGAGCAACACCACGACTTCCGACGCTATGGTGACCAATAAGAACGTGGCGGTGATGGCGCCAAACGCAACCATCGACTGTCTGCCCGGAAAATAAGCTCCGGGCTTGACAGTCACGTTGAATGCAGAGGTGTACTTGGTATACAAGCGGATAGTTTTAAATAGAACGTAGGCCACGCCGCAGCAGAAAAGAATGATCGCGGCCACGGTGAGCCAAATAATTTCGCGCGTGGTTGCAAAATCCGCCACGAGAATAAGGACGATCGTGAGTGGGATGACCACTACCGTAAGTATAAATTCCACCGACGCCTTGTTGTTGACCATGATGACCAAGAACTGAAGGGTGAACCCGAGGAAGAAGAAGAAGTCAAAGATAAGTAAGCACCGGTGTATCTGGAAGGTGTTGTACATGCGGCGAATACGCATATCGGCGCCGATCTTCTTGAACCTGAACCACTTGACATGTTCACGTAACAAGTACAACATGGCCAGCTGAGACACCAATGTCACTGCTAGCACGCCGATGGCTGCGATATTGGTGGCGCGCGCGGCCACGCGCCATGCGTTATTTCCCTCGAGTGCTCGCGACACCTCATGGTACTGCACACCGGTGTACACCAACAAGAAGGCATAAAATAAGCAGAGCATCGCCAACAACATCATGTTTTTTGTGCGAAGCCCGATGTAGGTAAGAAGCAACTGGTACACTGCCGCGAAAATAAAAAGCGCCAAGTAGATCGAGATCACAGTAAACCGCTGGTTGCTTTGGATGTTACCTCTATTTTCATTGATGTTGCCGTACATGTAACTCTCCAATGCCAATACCAATATAGCAGACACCACCGACACTGCGAAAAATGCCCGGGAAACTATTTTGTAGTGTGAGTGTTCTCTGCCATGCAATGCCTCTTTGTCGTATAGCTCGGATTCATCTACCAGCTTGGAAGAGTAGTCTGTAGTTTGGGCCGTATCTACATGTGCGAATTGATAAAACAGAAGCGTATCTTGGGAATGGTGCCCAGGGTGACTTGGTTCCATTATTGCAGAACAAGCTACATTGAGCAGATCATCGTCTTAATAAATGTCAGAGACGACGGGGCGTCACAGCCGCACTACCGCCGCGCGATCACTGGTCTTGGACGGTGATACTGCCCCTGTAGGCAAGGTGCGCGTCATGACCGATGGGTCATTCTGGGCCAAAACGCGGGGCGCACTGCGGCTGCCCTGGAATGCATACATCAATTAAGTACATATTAGGTCTATTAGGTCTATTATTATTAATGATAGTAAATCTTTATAACCCCACATAGTCAGCCGGGTTCTCGTGCACCAACCCGCTACTTTGCTCGTGCAAATCCAACCATGAAACTGTAGAAAACCTTTTATCTTCTTGCGTAGAGGCTACAATGGACTCAATACTGGTATCTACTACCAACAAGCAAATAGCATCATAGCCCCCGGCTCCTGGAACCACTCCACCAAGACATCCTTCAAGAGTCGAGCAATCGTCAAGAAGCTTGGTTTGCAGTTCAGGCTCGATTTCCGCGCCCGAGGCGCGCGTCATGCTGCGCAAGTTGGATCTAATGCGCTTGATAGCGTCTATGAGCTCGCCAAACTGCCCGAGCTGGATCTGACTCTCCAGTTCTAGTTTTGCTACTGAGCTAGTTTTGAGACATTCAATACTACGCAAATACTGCTGTTTATCGTTAGCGTAATGCTGGTGGAGGTGTTGCAACGAGGCCATCAAGTCTTGGTTGGCTTGATCCAACGCGCCATAGATCTCCCTACTCTGGTGCGGCTTCTCTTTTTTCCACTGCAAAACTTTTGACACGAGTTTTGGAGTTTCTGAGCCGCCTTTGATATCCCCCATCAAGATCTTGATATGTGGCGGAAGTGTGCAAGGCTCATGTCCAAAGTCCCATGTAGAGTTGATAACCTTGGCTAAATCGGCTTCACCTCCGGCAACCACATCGCTGATGACCGCAGGATCAAACCTTCTATATACAATTGACCCATATACGGCCGCAGCCACGTCAAAACCTGACCCGATTTTCTTTTGCGCGATACAGTGCGCTACCTGTGCGGTGTTGTGAATGGTGTTTTGGGTCACATCAGGGTGGAAGTGATGGAGCAACGCAGCAGTTACCACTGAGACTAACCCCGCAGACAGGCCTAGACCTGTTTTAGGTACTTTTTCTATAGGCAAATCATGAAACAAAAAGTGCTTTTGGCCATTGGCCGATTTTCTCACCGTAGTGTTGGCTTGAGAGTGGAAGCCAGGATCTGAGTAGATGGTCACCGCCAAGTTGAAACGACTCGAAGGGCGAATATATTTAAGAACAGTGGATACCGTGGCCTCGAGAAATGGGTTGCGACTGCTACTGTGTGCAATTGAGGTATTATCAGGGCCGATTTCGTAGGTCCACGCAGACCCAAACTGAGGCGAGCTCACGACGATTAAGCTCGAATCGCTTGGTGTTTCTGCCGAAATCACCGCGTGCATTCGAGCCGAAAGCGCCGTGGCATAAGATGTATACTCTGGGTCCAATACCAAGTACCCACCTGCTACCAAAGCTTTGCCAGGAGCGCTGTACGCCTTGGTTTGTGAAGCCATTGAAGCCATTGTGTCTGTCACTCAAAAACTTTGAAAGATCTTAACCTTCCGCGCGCGTGATAATTTGCCAAACCATCAGATTGTACAAATAAGACTGCTAGAGAGACTAATTAGATTAACAAAGGTCCAAGTATGTCTTTGGAAGAGTTACAGGAATCTCGCACCATTGGGATCATTGGTCTAGGTGATATGGGGTACCTCTACGCCAAACGGTTCAGCGATGCCGGGTGGAAAGTAGTGGGATGCGACCGCGAAGAGACGTACGACGAGACCGTAACGAGGTTTGCAGGAGAAAAGTTTGAGATTTTACGTAACGGGCACTATGTGTCACGTATTTCCGACTATATCATCTATAGCGTTGAGGCCGAGAACATCGAAAAGATCGTCAAGGCATACGGCCCTTCTACCAAGTTTGGAGCCATTGTAGGAGGACAGACTTCGTGCAAAGAACCTGAAATACAAGCTTTTGAAGCTTACATTCCTTCAGATGTGGATATCATATCGCTTCATTCTTTGCATGGGCCCAGAGTCGACACCACGGGACAGCCACTAGTGCTTATAGACCACCGATCAAAGGGCAACAACTTTGAGTTTGTGCAATGCTTGGTCTCGTGTCTCAAGTCCAAAATCGTGTTTTTATCGGCAAAAGAACATGATAAGATCACTGCCGATACCCAGGCCGTCACCCATGCGGCGTTTCTCTCGATGGGCGTGGCGTGGAAATCCATAGACCAGTATCCTTGGGAGACCCCCAGATGGGTCGGGGGCATGGAAAACGCCAAAATCAACATTTGTTTGCGTATATTGTCGAATAAATGGCACGTCTATGCCGGCTTGGCCATCACCAATCCCTCGGCGCATGCCCAGATCTTGCAGTATTCCACATCCACTGCTGAATTATTTACTTTGATGATCCAGAACAAAACAGATGCACTCAAACAACGACTCTTTAAGGCCAAAGACTTTGTGTTTAACCATATAAAACACCATGTTCCGTTATTGGACGACGATATTCTCCAGAAGTTTAGTCTTAGCAAAGTTCCTCCTGGTGGCAGACAGCCAAACAGTCATTTGTCACTTCTTGCAATTGTAGATAGTTGGCACAGTCTAGGAATAGTGCCGTACGACCATATTATCTGCTCCACTCCGTTGTTCCGTATCTTTTTGGGAGTCACCGAGTACCTCTTCTGTACTCCAGGCCTACTTGAAGAATGCATTGAAGTCGCTGTGAGAAGCGACATGTTCCGTCAGGACGACTTGGAGTTTACCCTAGCAGCAAAAAAGTGGTCAAGTTTGATATCGTTTGGCAACTTTGAGATGTACAAAGCCGAGTTTGAAGAAACCCAAAAGTTTTTCCAGCCTATGTTGGCGGAAGCTAATGTCATTGGTAATGAGATGATAAAGACTATATTGGAGAGAGTAAAAGAGAGAGAAGAGAAAGAGTAACAACACCTACAATAATGTACACTACAACCATCCAGATATCCATACATCTAATGCTACGAATACTATTGATCTCTCTCATTTCTTGCTAACTCTGAGCTTCTCTACTAGCCTCTGTAATAATATTACCACTAGTCACCCGAACTAGTGCCCTAGTAGGCCTTTGGTGTTGAGTATTGTATCATTTGTATTGGATCTAAACTACATAATGAATATAAATAATACTTTACAGTGAGAATTTCAGTAATTACTTAGCCTTCATCTCTCTATGTGCAACATGACAAGTATGCTCTTGCCAAGACAATTAGGTCATTGTGATAAGTTGGATCAGGGCTAGGGTTGATTACAATTGCTCATCTTTAATAACATCCATTAACCAGTCCAATCCCTCGGTCAAACCCTCGCCCTTGATAGCACTCGAAGCCACAATACTCCAGCTTCTATCCTTCAAATCAGTCAAATTGAGCGACTGTGAAACCTCCGTGGCAGTCATGGCTCCGGGCTGATCTTGTTTGTTGGCAAACACCAACAATGCACTGTCGAGTAACTCCTCTTCTTTCAACATCGTATGCAATTCTTTACAGGCAATATCAATACGTTCTTTATCGGTAGAATCAACCACGAATATCACAGCCGCCGTGTTGCTATAGTAACATCTCCAGTACGGCCGGATAGATGTTTGTCCTCCCAAATCCCATATGTTTAACGTGAGGTTTTTGTACTTGAGGGTTTCCACATTGAACCCAATGGTAGGCTTGGTGGTAACTACTTCGCCCATTTGCAAACGGTACAAGATCGTAGTTTTGCCGGCACCGTCCAACCCCAAAATAAGTATTCTGATCTCTTTATCTATGCCCCATAACTTGCCAAATATGTTTGTAAAACTGAACACCTGTCCCATTGTGTAAATTAGACTAATTATTAAGGAAAAAAAGGTTGAAAAAGTGGGTGCCTTGTATCAGTAATATGTTTCCACTGCTGATTCACCTATTTGTCTCCTCTTACTAATCCACGGAGATCGTGCAATGCTGTAGGTGCCACCGAGCCAAATCATCAACGGCGAGTATGGAGGTGTCATGCGAGCCGTCACGAGAGCCATCACGTGTCATGACAGCGGAAGTACCCACTAATACCAACTACAAGCAATATCTAGGTATGTATGCGTGTATGCAAGGGTATAGAGTGAGCTGGACATTATACTTATGAGATGCTGTAATGGACAATTGCTGTTCTGTCAAATTATATTCTCTTCTCGTGTGATTCCATATGGGTATATAATGTTGGGAGATCCGGGAAGTGAAGGTCACACGTTTTGGTCGGAACTCTTCATATTATCTGTCTGACTCAAATCTGGAGATTTCAAGGAAGGTATCAAGTGAAGTTATATTGAATGAAATGAGTGAACATAACAAGCCAAGAGGTATATTAAGAAACAAGTCTTTGTCCAACACTAGTGTACCGCAATCTTCAGAACCATTGGACCGTCAGAAAGTGATTGAAAACACCAGACTCAATGCGCAAGCTCCAGAAGAGACTAGCGAAGGAGACAAAATCCGAGCTCAACTCGCCGAACGCAAAGGATCCAATGATGAAAGTGCAAAGAGTAATGAACATTTGAAATGGGATGAATTGAATTTGTACGAATCGGAACAAGCCAAAAGTGCCACCATGAAGATAGATGAGCCCAAGACCCCTTACGAAGGAGGGTTCGATCCTAATAATGAATACTATAGGGACGATGATGAGGAGATTCCAAGTTTTGAGCTTGGAGAAGGTGAAAATGACGACACCGGTGTTGTAGAGTCACTTGGTGGTGCAGAAGTGGTGAGAGATGAAAATCAAGACGAGCAGGAGGAGGAAGAAGAGAGGCCTCTTAGTGCTGAGGAAAAACACCGCAAGTTTGAGGAAATGAGAAAGTCGCACTATCATATGAAAGGCGAAGCATTGAAGCATAATATTGCCAATGAACCTGATGCAGATGAGTAGTCAATGTAGTATATGAAAACATATCTTGGTAGGAAAGATATATTTATGGACCACCTGCTTTTCTCTTGCCTAAAAATCGAACTGAGAGAGCTGTAATTTGAAGAAGGCCTTAAGAAGTATTCTATAGGTATTCCATAGGTACTTTTAGAGCTATTTTAGGCGTACTTTAGTGTACTTTATGTTCATGAAATGTATGTATATTGAGTAAATTTGAATTGCCTCTGCATTACGTATTTTGAAATCTCAATTACTTTGACATTACTTTTGCATAAGTTAGTTACTCTTACTAGAATTCTTCTGTATCTAATTCTCTACTTCTCTATTAATTAAAGTACTTCAAGTAAGAAACCTCTAATTTACCAGCATCCTTCAATTCTCCAATAGCACCGGTAATAGCAGTCTTGACGGTTTCAGCATTGGCGTCTTTAACCTTCTGGGCAATGCTGGACAATTGCGAGTCGTCCAACTTTTCAAGCAACAAGTCAATGTCGGCTTCAATGGCTTCGGCCTTGTCGGCATCGCCAAAGTATTCGACGTCTTTGGCAGATCCTCTGATAGCTCTCTTGTTCTTCTTCTTGGCGGCCTTGGCAGCTTCCTTGGACTTCTTCGATTGGGCCTTGGAGTTGGCAGCTTCTTCAGCAGCCTTCTTAGCAGCTTCTTCTTCGGCGGCCTTCTTCGCAGCGGCTTCTTCGGCTTCCTTTCTAGAACCGGCTTCTCTTTCCCACTTCTTTCTTTCCTTTTCCTTCTTGGCAGCTTCCTTGAACAACTTGATTCTTGGATCTTCAGCATGGGCTCTTTCAACCAAGTCTATGATTCTCTTGTTGTCTTCTTGCTTCAACTTCTTTCTGTTGGAAACGTTCTTTCTTTCAATGTAACGTTTGTGGTCTCTGTTGGCAGTGTCATCTGGAACATCCTCGTCTTTGAACTCAAAGGTCTTCCAAGAGTCGAATTTACCCCAGAAACCATAGAAAGCATCGACTTCTTCCTTGGTCGAGTCCAAGGTTCCCAACGATGGAACCGGTTGTTTCTTAGAGAATCTGCCTTCAGACTCAAAAACTGGGCCCCAGGCTTCAAAGAAATCGTATTTGCTCTTTGGGGCTGGTGGTGCTACGTCAGCATTGGTATCGACACTGTCGAACTGAAGTCTCTTGGTTGGGTCCAACATGACTTCGAATGCCTTTTGAATGATCTTGAAGAATCCGTCTTGTTCCAATCCTCCGGAAGCAGACTTCTTATCTGGGTGGTGCTTCAATACTTGTTTTCTGTGGGCTCTTCTAATTTGGTCTTCAGTGGCTTTGTATCTTAAGTGAGACAACCCCAAAACGGCATACAAGTCGGCGGACTTCCATTCTCTTGGATCGTGGGCCAACAATTCTTCACTCTGCTCTTCGTCTCCGAGATCCTCGTCTTGGTTTTGTTCGACTTCCTTGACATTCTTCTCGGCCTCTATCTTTTCGTATTCTGACCAGGTGTGGCCTCTCAAGGTTCTGGAAGCATGTGCTAAGAAATAACGCCCAACAGGTTCGATAGGACGACGAACTGGGGCTGTGTATTTGGATGCGACCTTAAAGGCTTCGCTACTAGTGCTAGCTGGTAAGACAATAGACATGATATTCTACTTTTCACTAACTATATTAGTCTGCTAGAAAAATTTTTGTTAAGCAGAGGAAGAGCGTGCGTGAATTTACACTACAGTTCAAAATGTACGCACAAAATAACTATACCCTTTTAATTTGCAGCCGTAAGAACGCTTCGTCAGTTACTTCATTGATCCAATGTAGTATACTACATGTTAAATAATACTTCTCTATATTTATTCTTTGATTGCGGCCATATCTAACACCTCAATGGATCCCTCTCCATTGATCTTGGAATCATTACCCTCCAATACTGCCAAAATGGTCCTGTAGTTGATAGGGTCGATGATGGCAGTACACTCAAACATTTTCCCGTCCTTGACCTCGTCTTCCAAGTTATCTATTAAAGGCTTAATGTCAGTATCGAACACCTTTTTTTCGGCCTTTTTACTTAAAATAATCTTGACTTTCATTTGCGCTCTTGCAATAGGGAAAACTTGCTTTTCAACCAATAATTTGATGGCATCAAGTGCTTGCAACTTGGTGGATTTGGTGGGATTCAAGTGGAACTTGAGTTGATCCAATGCTTTCTGAAGCATCGATGGCGGGTATCTCTTCTTTGACTTTGGATTTATGCATTTTGTTGATATAATCGTCAAGAATTCGTTCTGCTTCTGGGCCAAATTGGCCGTTCTTTCCTTTTCATTCAATTGAATTTCTCCCTTGGACAAGATTTCCAATATGATTTCATTTTGGTCCGTAGTTCCAAAACTGCTCATCAAATCATCGTTATTGGCCACTTGTCCTTTGGAAACATTCTGAAATACTTGCGGGATTTGTAATACTTCATCGAGGTCTTTCTCTACCTTTAATCTCCAGTCCTGGACTTTATTTTGGTAACATGCAATTTCAAATCTCTTCTTTCCTTTCTTCATACGAACCAATGAAACATTGGTAAGTTTGATCTGTGTGTTAGGCTGATTAATCACTGCCATTCTATCTAAATACTTTTCTCTGTCTCTACTGCTTCTTTCTCTGGCTTTGCTCATCTAATATCGATGCGTCACGTGAAAGCTACACCATGAGCTACTACACTGGACTTCACTACACTTCACTACACTAGAGTGCTAGGATGTATGAGCTATTCTACGATTTATTCAAGTTATTACGGTAACGTGTATTTGGCTAAATCTTGATGTTTTAGTTTCTAGACCAGGCTGTGAATATTATACAATCACACCTCTAAGATGCAGTTCCAGCCAGGGGTGGAGGGGGAAGTCAAAAGGTTTTTAAAGACTTATTCGTCATCATCATCGTCTCCTCCTTCGGTGTATTTACCTTTGATGTCTTTCCACAACTTACCTTTGTTGTGGTTTTCGTACCAGGCGGTGACGGCAGTATCGAAGAAACCTTGGAAAGCGAAGGCACCGCCAAAGATGGTGGCGACATAGATAGAGTTTCTTTTGAACAATGATTGAATTAAGGACTAATGTTAGTATTTCATTTAAAGGCAAAAGAAGAACATCTAAGCTGAGACAATCGGTCTACCATCTACCACTCAAATTCGAACAATTCGAGTTAGAATTGAAAGCAGATCGTTGGTTGTCTGACGGTTTGTTTAATTCTCTCGTCGCGATTGTATCACTGCTTCCGTCTCATCCCTATAGTTGTACATACCATGCTAGCTGATTACGTTGTGAGTTGTAGGTTGATGAATTTTTGGTGATTAATTTTCAGTCGCGAATGATTGGCTCAGAAATCATACCCAGTCACGTGACAGCCCCGACTACAAGATTGAATCAAGTCTGTAGGGTATGGTGGCTATCTGGTGGTACAATGAAGTAGTTGGCAGGCGCTATAGGTTGTTTTGTGAGTGCTACGCTCTATAGTTTTGTTGTACTATGTGTTTTTACATGTTCTATTAGATCTATTCTAATTTGGTAGCTTCCAATTTTGCAGCTGCACTATTGGCTTCAGAAGCTGGGGTAGGTGCTGCGGTGGGTTCTGGGGTGGCAGAGGCGGCACCAGGATATCTGGTACCCTTATTCTTCTTTTCTTTCTTGACTTTCTGCTTAGGCTGTTCCACTGGGTAACCGTTCTTCTCAGCAAGTTGAAACTCTGGGTTGGAAGCAAACTCGGCTCTTATAGGTTCTAATAACTCCACGATTCTGTCAGCTACACCAGATTTCAAGTCTACAGGAGACAATTTTCCAGCTTCGTAGTCGCTCTTGACATCAGCAAGAGAGGTGTATGAGATAGGACCACCGTACTTTTCAGGTCTGTCGATGTCCAATTGGAACGTGCCTTCTTGGCCAGACTTCAATTCTTGGATAGGGGCCACTACATGTTGCAAGAAAGCAATCAAACCGTTATCCTTGGCATCGCCAGGCGCACAGTAAGCAGAGTTGACCTTTTTTCTGACGATTTTCGGTTCTTCAATAATATCGATTTTGGAGTTTGGATCAGAGGCACTCATCTTACCACCTTGGCCCAATCCTGGCACCATAGGGTTCATCAAATGAGCTCTCTTTTTGTAGCCAATACTCTGCAAGTTTTCTTCTGCCAACACAAAAATCTTCCTTTGATCAACACCTCCGAACTGCGCATCTACACCCAAGTGTTGTTCATCCAACGCTTGCATCAAAGGGTAGATCAACCCTGACAATAATGGGTTGTCGACTTGCTTGACCACATCGGCACCAGCTCTCTTGGCACTGTTTTGCGAAACAACATTAGATAACTTGAAGATGTCCATGGTGTAGTCGGCACTCAACTGGTAAGAAGAACCCACCACGAATTTCAATTTTTCAATAGGAACATTGATGGACTTCAAGATGGCCTTGACGATGAACTCGTAGTAGGCGGCTCTGTAGTTGACCACTTCCAAAGAGGCTTTCATGTTGTCCAAGAAAGCATGCAAATCGGCCAACAAAACAGTGACTTCACACCCGGCCTTCAAGAAGTGGGCCAACTTGATCATGGGCACAAAGTACCCGCAGTGAGGCTTCCCCGTTGGGGCAGTTCCCCAGTAGACCTTGAGGGGTCTTTTTTCCTTTTCCAAAACATCCTTGATGATCTGGGCGTTCAAGACTTCCTCCAAGTCTTTGGTGATCAACTTAAATTGCTCAGCAGGATCAGTAACAACAGACATTCTTCCTTTGCACAAACTCTAGCGTAAACTGTTCAAGATCATTTACAAAACTTTCCGACCTGGTGCGCGCACACCGCTGGCAAATAAAAGGCACCCTTAGTAAGATCAAGAGTGCGATTACGACGAGAGTAGGAGAGCGATGTCGAACGTAGAAGTGTTGGCAGAAGCTCTAGACAGTATTCCTGATCTTCAGAGGAAGCATCTCAAGTATATCCACCACCATGTCTACAAGCTGTTGTATTATGCCGCAGCCAATAACGGGCAATTCCTCAAAGTCTTCTTTCCCAGAATCTCCAAAGCAGAAGCCAAAAGAGTTTCTCCAGTGCCCTTCAAATTTGAGGTGCCACCTGCGCCTTTTTACAGAGACCAAGTACACAGCGAGCGCTACTCGCACGCTCCTGATAAAGCATGTTCCCGGACCTTGAAGTCCGGCGAACCCGTCTATCGGTGTGAACAGTGTGGGTTCGATGATACGTGCGTCTTGTGCATCCACTGTTTCAATCCTGCAGACCACGAGGGCCACAATGTTTCTGTATACACCAGCCGGGGCTCCAGCGGCGGAATATGTGACTGCGGAGATCCTGAAGCGTTCAAGCCATTGAACTGTAAGTGTTCCAGCAACTACTTGGGCCACCTGAGCATGAAGCCTGACCAAAAAGAATCCTTGAGACTGACCATACGATTTTGTCTTGACTATATAATTGGCGTCCTAGAGTGGTCTGTGCATACATTGCCAATGGCCAATGACTCATCCAACCCTTATTCTATCCACTCCAAGCTAGAACTTTCTGAATTTGTGCTAGACAAAGACGTTGACAAGTCCTCGTATTTTTTGGTGGTATGGAACGACGAAGTTCATGACAGAACCACCGCAGGAAGAGCACTCGATCGCGTGGGCTTGGGCTATAGAAGCTGCGAAAAGTACATTAATATCATCCACCTCAAGGGAAGAGGCGTAGTGCTGGATGCCGCGCTGTTATCGTATCGGTATGGCGAGGCGTTGGCCGTTCAGTTCGAATACGGCCTCATGGCCACGGTGATGACCATGGGGGAGATCATCAAACAAGAAGTGTCGTATGAAATGATCCGCTGGCTTGACAATTTGTTGAATTTCAACAATAATACTGCGATAAGTGAGTATAGTAAGACCGTCATTTCAGAGCTACTTATCGAGAGACCCACCCTTACAAAGCACCTTCCAACTAGCTGGTTGCACTCCATACACCCTCAAGAAGGCATCATGAAATCGTGCTTTGAAAACGGGGTATTATACAACGGTCAATTGGCCAACGAGGCGTTGATTGACTTCCAAAACTACCAGTCTGCTGCGGATTTGGACAAGCCTGTTTCTGAAGTATTAAAACCCACAACCACCAAAACTTCGCCTTTGACAAGAATCCAGTACTTGTTGTTGTACCAAACCAGATTGCCAAAGCCCCAAAGAAGACTCTTGAAAAGCTTGATTATTCCAACTATGCTATCTGATCTCGGGACCAGAAAAGTGTTTGCTGCTCAATTATTGGAAGTATACCCTTCGTTGATTACTATCATGGCTACTACTGATCGTGAAGACCACCTCAACTTGTTGCCTGAGATCACTTCCCAAATTCTCACCTGTCCCAACTGTAGAAAGTACTTTGTTGAAAATCGAGGCTTTGAGTATATTATGGGTCCGTTAGTGAGAATTTTGGAAGAGAAATCAGCAAAGTGGGTCGGTGATTATCCTAATCTTATAGATATCACTAAGGGAAAGCCAGAAGATTATAGAGCAATTAAAGCTTCTATTGGCCGTGGGATCAGAGATATTGCCAGCCTAATTGACAAGGTCTCTGGAAACGAAGAGTATTTCCATACCAAAGCACCTTTTGGTCTTCTCTTGCTATTTTTAAGAGTATTCCAAGGTTACTGGCCTATAGTCAGAAAAACAGGAGAGCATGTGGAAAGAGAAATCTTAGACTTTGTCATCCACGCGGAATATTCCATTCCGGTCTTGAACGTCGCAAAAGCCATCGGAACTTATAAAATCAGCTCAAGTTCTGCAAGGAGTAGTGTCTCTACTCTAGTTGACTATTTGAGTCCAAAGGTAAAGAAATCCAGCACTGGACTTATTGAGTTCACGGTCAGTACAGAACCTACATCGTTGATTCACCCAATCAATTCGTTACTATCATATATAATTCAAACCAATGGGGTCGATCTGGTTTCGGATATACTAGAGAATATTCCCAAAACCAACCCAGGCCATTCATTTGTGCAAATTGCTGATGTTTCGTTGCAGAGTTTGGTTCTTGCGTCCCAAATAAACATTGGTTTTTGGATCAGAAACGGGTCTTCGGTTTCAAGACAAGGGACCTTATACTTTGAAAGCATAATGAACGACCAGACCTACTTCAGAGACTTCCATTTGAACCAGATCGCGTGTATTGTGGATGATCCCACAACCACCTTGCTCAACTTCTTGTCGAGATGGGAATTGTTTCCATGGTACTCCAATGAAGTCACCTGGGATAAAACCGTGTATGAGGATAGGTTTTATGCTGTGGCCGAAAAATTCATTGTTTTCCTTTACAATTTGTTGGTTGATCAGGAGATGATCATGAGTGTATCTTCATCTGAACGTTCGGACTTGAGATTGAAGAAATCCATTGCATACTTGTTGTGTGACGGACCAGCATCGTATTCATCTGTCAAAAATGAACTTCCAACTGAGTTAAACACGTCGTCGAATTTTGATGAAATTCTTTATGAAATGGCTGTTTATCAGCCTCCTACAGGATTGGTCGACACCGGGATGTTTAGGTTGAAAGCCAAGTATTTCAAGTTGTTGGACCCGGTAAACTTATATTTCGACACGTCCAAATTTCAGAGTATTTCCGACTCTTTGGAAAAAAATATTGCCAAAGCGAAATCGTGCAAGGAAAGCGAAGTAGTGTTGAATCCAGCAGTTGCTGAAGCTGGCACAGTTCTGGATTATGTAACCAAGAATTTGGGAAGATTCGCCAAAACTCAGGTGTTTGCAAAGTTGGTCTACAAGCTTTTACAAGTGGCTATTGATGAAGGAGAAGAAACATATTTATATCAGTTATTGCACTTGATTCATGCGGTAATCATAGATGACGAAAACTTGCATGGTCCAAACTACTTGAATCCCAGCTTTGTCAATATACCTATTGGCGATTTATTGCTCACTATTGTAGATTCCAAAATGTCAGCAAGAATTGTCAAGAAAGCAGACTACTTGTTAAACCAATTCTTAGCTAAAGACGAGAGTATTTTCGAGAATTTGGTGGACTGTTTCGGTGAAGAGTACGTGGCCAAATTTCAAAAGAGACAGATCGATTCTGAATCAAATCTAGAGAAAATCAAGAGGCTCAACAAAGAAAGACAGTCAAAGGTAATGAAGAAGTTTGAAAAGCAAAGAGAAAAGTTCTTGACCAAAAACAAAGAGCTTGACTTTAATAATGAAAGTACCAGCGCAGAGGATAATAGCAATAGCTCGACATGTGTGTTGTGTGGCGAGCGGATGTCTACCAAGAAACCGTTCGGGTTGCTAGCCTCCAGAACCGACTCTGACCATTCTTGGAAATTGATCCCCTACAACAAAAACTTGCTTTTTTCTGCGTTCAAGCTGTTTGACGAACAGGCATCTTATGCTGGCGATACTTACGGAACTGGCTATCACTCTCCTTGCCTCGCGATAGGTAAAGTTGAAGCTCCGTACCCAGTGTTAAGTTCTTGTGGCCATTACATTCATAATGAGTGTCTCAACAATGCCAGAGGAAACAGCCGCAAGCACTTGCCTTGTCCACTTTGCAAAACGCTTCACGATTTATTTATCCCGACCTTCGAGCCTCCGCAAGATTTGCACCCAACCGAAAATTCGCCTACTTCTAACGACATCCTAGGTAAACTCGTAAGTGCTGAGTACTCCAAGGATCAGCTTGAGCTTAACGGCCGTATTTGCAAGCAACAGCTCACGTGGGCTTTGATATCCTCCTCGGAAAGCGTCAACAATTTCTACTCGATCAAAGATATTTCGCATCTTATTGCTAATATTATTCAAATGAACGAAACGGCCACTAGAATCGGAGGTGAAAATAGTCTTGTGACGTTCTTGACCCAAATTCCCGGGTCTGTCAAGACATTGCTTAGATCGTTGATTGTTGGCCAAAAAATGTCTTATGACCAGTTGCCAGCGTCTGAAAATGGAGGCGATCTCAGGGAGCTGATGCAGGAGTTCATATTCAGGGAAAGAGGGAAGTTTGACAGGTTTTTCTTTAATATTATTGTGATGTTTTTCGATACCGGTGAAAGCTTGGAGGACGTGGCTCAACTAGGCTTAACTGCGCTCGTGATAGTAACAATTCATTCGTTCGCAGTAAGAGTGCAGAGAGAGCCGGACTTCCTAAAGGCTTTGCAGCAACACAACAAGCACCAATTCAAACCCAGCATAGAAGTTCTTAATGCGTTGGAATCGCATACCTCCTTAAGTTCAAATGTGGAGTATTTGACTACAAATGATGCTTATGCGGATCTTTATTTCGGCCTTGAACGGTGTTTGTTGCCTTTTTTGAGGCAATTAATAATCTTCAAAGACTTGCTTACATGTATCAAATCTGGAGAAAATACATTTGAAAGCAGCGAAACGTTGAAGAATTTGGGAATCCAAATTGAAGCGCAGCCATACCTCGATTCCTCCAAAGCTTTGACCGAAGCGCTTGGCGTTTCTTCGTTGGATGAGATCTTGCAGTCTTTGGATTCGGACGGTGGTTCCGAAAACTTGCAATTTCTCAAGCGGGCAATGCATGAGCGGCTCAAAGGAGAAACGGATTTTATGACCATTGAATACCCCGGTATTATCAAGCTCATTGACTTGCCAAGGGACTTCAACTCTTGTATCATGGATGAGCGTAACATCTCCAAAGGAGGTTACGACAACATCATATGTTTGGTCTGTGCCAAAAGAGTCAAAAGCACTGCCCATGTTTCCCATATGACAGAATGCAATCGACTGGTGGGAATCTTCTTTATACCCAGAACCAACAACTTAAGGTTGTGTACGCATATCGGACACAGTCCACCAATTAACATTCAGATTCCAGCACCATACTTGACCGAGCATGGTGAATTCAAGAGACCGGGTGTTAGCGGTAAGGCGTTGTTGAATACTTATAGGTACGAATATTTGAACAAAATGTGGATCAACCAAGGTCTTTATGCATTTATCACTCGGTCTCTTTTTGGTACCCGAAGAATTGATAATATGATGGACTTCCAGTGGGGACCTCGTGGAGATGTTGAGGATGACGATGACGATGATCCCATGGAATTGGACGAATTTTCCGATGATGATGATGATGCTGAGCATACTGCTAGCGAAGACGGGGAAAGTGAATTCGACGGTTCTGATAATCCTAACCATTGGTCAGATGATGAGCATTCTCATCATCACCATCATCATCATCATACTAATGTAGATCTATATGAGGATGAAGTTGATGGCGATGACGATTACGATGATAATGGTGAAGAACATGATGACGAAGAGCCTTTGAATACTGAGTTTGAGTTCGATTTCGTAAGACATCTTCTCAACAATCAGCGGGGTTGAACAAGTGTTTTAACACAGCGTGGTTAACCATCCTTCAACAATCAAGGTGTTGCTAAGTAGACAAGGCAAAATTCTGTACATAATAATGAACATATAACTATAAAGTGAAGTTCTATATATAAATAAATGCTATAATTATAGAATAGACTTTTATAACTATTATAAGTTTAAAGTAGTACCCATACAGGTGTGCTACATATCTCTAAAGCTTATACTATAGGTAATCGCACCTACTTATACATGAATTGTAACCTATATTGAGGTAAAGGATATGGTAATAAACGTCCTAATACTCTCATCAGACATCGGCTCACATTCCACCGTTCTATTACCGGGTTTTCGTCTTATCGCTCTATGGCTGCACTATAAAGTGTCCCATCCCCCCGCATCCAATACGCTATCCAAGTTTCTAACAATAAGATTAGAAATGTTGTGTTGAAGCCAAGCGGTTCTGATAAAATCGTCGTACCTCGGTCTCATAAAATACAATGGGTTAGCTTTCTTGTTTTCAACAGGCAATTCGCCATGGGCATCTAAATATGGAGGGTTCTGGAAAGATCCGCCATTTTTATGTAGCAACAACAAACATCTGTCTTTAGGAAGCAAAAATATCCCTATTTCATTGGCACACTCTTTGGTGTAATGTGTGGTGCATTGGCCCTCGACACATCCCACGGCCGCCTTTTGGGCATCTACCATTTGGCCACAAAACAAGCAAACGGCAGGATCTTCAATCGATACGTGTGGATTGTTAAATTTGTCCGAATAGTAGTACTTTGTAAAGAAATAATCCAATCTTTCAGGCAAGTCTATCAACTTAATGATTCCTGGGTACTCCATCTGCTTCTTTGCTACTGTGACTTCGGAATATGAAGGAGTTTCCTTGTACGCTAAGAAATCGTGCAAAACATCCGATTCGTACGATTGGTCATTAGAAAGAAACTTTTCAATACATGCGAATATTGAATCGATGTTCAAGAACGAGCAAAGCCTGTTTGCCTCCAACTCATTAAGATCACTATCTTCGAACTCTTCAAGATCAATACCACCACACTGAACATAGGCATAGATGGCAGTCCTTCTTAAAAATGGAGTTGACGCCTTGATCAAGGCCGACAATAAAACTTCACCTAGTCTTGGGTCATCGGGCAACTCCGTATCAGCCACAAACATCCTGAAAATCTGAACCATTTGAGTACAGGCTTTTCTATCAAGTCCGGTAATTTTGGGCAAATCCAACACACTAAGATCTGTGCTAGTGAAAAATCCGTTAGAGTTTAGTTCTTGCGCCAATATATTGATGTTCTGCAAGAGGTGTGCCATGAAACAGGTTGCAACAGTTGCATTGAAAGAAAAACCTAGCGATTTCGTAGGCATTATTGTCACTAGAAGCTCAAACAAGTCTGCCTCCATGATAGTTGTGTTTAAATTATCTCTCGTTAAAGACATCAAACTTGCCAACATTTTTGTATAAGCATCACCTTTTCTGCTTGGGAGGTGGATCCAATCCTTGATTTTCATGAGAACATTGGTGTTTCTGAATTCACTTAAAATCCGAAGGTTTGTCAACGAGCTATTGGATATTTGACTGAGCAATAATGACGAGCCAGAACTGAGTCCCCTTATTGAGATTTCCACCGATTTTATGGTATTAACTAATAGATACGTACTGTCTGCTTTGAATACCAATGGAAACGAGAAAAAGGAAAATGTCTGGAACATATTGCTCAACAATATCCTAAATTGCTGCTGTTTGATGGTTATTTCTGTGGCAGCCTTGGGGGCAATCATATCTTGGGACTCGGCATCTAAAATACAATACTGTTCAATATCGTGATCGGTCGCCTCCACGAATTTTTCATAAAACTGTCCAGAATATAACTGACTTGAACTGAGCGTCCAGTAAGGATTTGACTTTGAGGAGTGAGACAATTCCGTTGCAGTCAAAAAGTCTTTAATCTTTCGATTATTGGTGCTCCACAAAACTGGAATGAACATGTTATTGACAGATTTGCACAAAGGACACAAAAATTCCTTGTGGTCTATATTTTCAGGTGTATTTCTGGTAATCTGGTTTGGTTTGTTTGAATTGGAAGTCAAAAAGTTCATGTAACATTGGAAGTGCATTCCATGTCCGCAACTCAGTGAAACTATTTTACTGTCGAAATACTTGGGGTTGGCAAATCCGGGACCCAACACGTTATCATTTTTGACTTTAGCCATAAACTCTCGATACTTTTGAGTCGTCTCGCTTGATTTTTCATCCATATCCATATTGTCCTCATTTTCATATTCATCTGCGTTCAAATTGGCCTTGTCAGAAAATGATTTGAGTAGCCAGTACTTATCATCGAACGGAACAGATCTAAACTCAGAGCTTTTGGTGATGTAGGTTATTATTCCAAATGGACCAGCATCTTCAGACGTGTTCTGACATAATAGACAGTGTGCTTCAGGAAATTTCCATCCTCCATGATCATGAGCATCATTTCCATCGGATTCATCTACATCCTTGTCAGTTGGGTTTTCTTCCATCTCAATATCACTGTCGAAGTTGAAATTCTTCAAAAACGAAGACTGCTGCTTTTTGATTTTTGCCAATAGTTTGAGTTTTCTGGCTTTGGCGATTTCTCGTCTTTTTTCCTTGTCCGATTCATCATTGTTGGAGCAGACATTCAAATCGAGCAACACATAGTCAAAATCCGAAACCTGGTCCTTCAAAATCTCGCCCAAATTCTGATACTTCTCCTCAAACACTTTGAAAATAGACCTTACTTTGGCATGATGGCTCTTGAAGTTTTCGTCAGTAAGCATTTCATAAAGTATAACAGCAATTGAGCAGCCATAGTAATCAGAGATATTGACAAATCTGTCGTAAAACGTGCCATACTTGGCTGCATCGATAAACTGTTCTTTGGAGCATATATGGATCAAATGCAAAGTTGTTTCAAGGAGATTTTCCAACTTGTTAAGCCCTTCTTTTATAATGTACTTCAATGTTTTGATCAAAAAATCAGAGTAGTAGCTTGACACTGAAAAGTTACCGATATATTTGTAGATTCCCAATTTTTCGGGATCCGACAATTCAGGCTCAATCACAATGTCTTCAATGGGTTTCTTTGTCTGGGAATGAACTCTTTGCTTTATAAATTTGATGGCATCATCTTTGGTGTTGGTGGTATAATTGAAGTAATAAGGATTAATTTCCTCATAAAACTCTTCTTTGAGCCTATAGAGCCCGACATCATTCGAAGACTTTGGAAGTTGAAGCTCGCTACACAGCTCTAATAGCAAATCAAACAGTTTATCATTAGTGATATGGTCAGGAATCTGGAGACACAACTTGGTATAATTCATTGGTTCAAAGCACAAGTTGTGAATAATCTCGTTTCTGATTCTTATTTCTTTGATCAACTTTCCATCGAGATTTTGAAGGAATAAGTCTTCAGAGATGACATGGATGAAAAAGTTTATGCACTCCTCTAGTATATAAGGGAGTGTTTTCGAGTCATATACCGGTTGATTAACTGTCTCGACCGCCGTATTTTCATTAGACTGGTTGGTTGAAGTTTGAGAAACTTGCTGAGAGCCTGGCTGAGAACTTTGCTGAGATGCATTTGATGTATTATCGTCCACACTTGGAGAATACGTGTTAAAAAAGGCAGTACTTTCGACAATGGTAGGAGCATCAAAGGTTTCCTCGAGTCTCTGATTTGATTCTGGGCTATTGTTGTGGGTATGATGGCTCTGATAATGTTTATCGTCAACTATCCAACCGTCCATTAAAAGCCATCTACTGAATATCATAAAACAAGTCAAGTTGGGGGTATTGGTGTTGATGAATACTTGGGTAAGAAACAAATCTCTCATGTACCCGTTTTCCCTTAGACCCGAGTTTCTATACAATTGGAGTTGGTTTCTAATGCTGAACCCGTTTCTTACCCAAAATCCTGACTTGATTTGACTCATAAGTACAATGGTTCTTATTGGATAATCGAATATAGTAGCCATGGGGTTTGGCAACTCGCCCGAGGCTATACGAGACCGTGTACATTCGGCCGAAGAGCTCGTGGCATACTTTAAAATCTCGGTAAGCTCTTCCAACGAATCGAAGTTGGACATTTCAATCAACCAACTCAAAAGCGAATGAAGCGGATGCAAGAAACTGACTCTTTCCTCGTCAATCCTAAAATCTTGTATGATATTTCCACCAATATGCTCTTTCAATATTCTTGCATCTTTGGCACTGGTTTTGGACAAGTCGGAATGATTTAAAGCTGAATCGTCACCAACCAACTCTGGGCGCCTTAAGCCCGTAGTGGAGTCTTCCAAAGTACCGGATTTTTCAAGTTTTAGGAGATACTTGATTACATAGATTATAGCATTCTTTCCCAAATCCTTCTTGGCGTCTTTGTCTTTGAGTACACTGAGACATCGAGAAATCGACTCTCCGAAATGATATACGACCAATATAGCGTGGAAGAAAGAAGTGTAGTCTGAATTTTCAAACTCAATATGAGACTCTTTTTCTCTTTTTACGCTTGATTTTCCTTGGAATAACGCCAAAATATCGCACGACATCGGTATAATTCCTGATGTCAATATCAAGGATGAGTCTTTTGTGAAACTCAAGATATAACCAATATCAAAAACGATCTGGCCCCATTTTCTATTTTTGAGACTAATCATCATGATTTGGTTGGTTAACTGGAGAGTGTTTGGGGATTTGACTTCATCAGAAGTAAGAAATCCGTAAATGGAGGCATAAATTCTCACTAAATCTCCATGGTCCACAATAGAAGAAGATGTACTGGGACAGGTAAAAAGTTGGGTGGATAATGTGCACATGACGTTGTATTCTGGTTCATGGTCCATTGACAAAAACATATGGGCCATAGCAGGGTAAATGTCGACGTATTGGCACGAAATAATATGTTTGTACTTTAAGTTCGTAATTAATGAAGATGCGTACATATCATGAATGAGTGCACGTATGGATTTCCAAAACCGTATGTCCAAGTATATCAAGTATTGGAATCTTGAGCCAATATGGCTTTTCAAAGGATTGTAATCTTCGAGATTCAAATTGTAATTACACTGCTGGCATATTTCGGGATCTAATTCCCATAAAGAAGGCTTGAATTTCCATATTTGTGACGTGGGACCAGATTCAAGCGAGGGTAATGAGTTTGGTGATCGTGAAGAATCTCCGGGAGATTGCACATTTACTGTTGACGTGTTTAGTGAAGAAAACTGGGCTAAATCACTCGGCACTTTGGGGATCCTTAAATTGTCGAGAGTTCCCACCTTGTATTCATAAGGCTCGTCAAACTTTCGGGATTTTAACAAGCCCGAGTCCCATCTGGAAGTGAAAACAGTACAGAAAATATTTTTCAAGTCGTTATTGGTCTTGAAAAGCTCGCTCTGGGCAAAATCGTGGATCCACTGCAAGATCTCGTCGCACATGTCTTCACGAAACGTATCTCTGTGGTTTCTTATACACGAAGCCAAGCCTGTCGAACTAAGGATTTTCTGGCGTTCTATCAAAAGATTGAGGTTTTTGGAGCTGATGACTCGGCCCTTTCCGTAACTTTGAACTTTATCAGTTACCATAGTGGCAAACTGCTTTACTTTCCTACTGACCAAGTGTATTCTCTGAACAGCATCTCTGTAATGGCGGATCTGGTCATTATACACCATCAAGTAAAACTTTTCACTGGCACTATCGACCATATTTGAGTCTGAAAACCCATATTTGAGCGGGTCAAGCGTAGAGTTGATAGAATTGAGCTCTATTCGCGTGGTCGTCGTCTCGTTAGGATTTTCATAATGCAAATCAGCATGACACATCGTGTCGACTACAAAGTCTAGACAGCTGGCCAAAGTGCTCAGGAACGCCTGTAGGAAGTCGGGAGGCGGGCTCTGATTATACCGAGACCCATCTTCACGTACTCTATAAATACACGGAACATCATTGATCCACGCTTCAGGATCTCCGCAGTCACACACTCCTCCGCTATCTCTAACACAAATGGTGATGTGAACTTTATGGCCTCTATGGTAATCTTCTTGGTAACAGCTCGAGCACATGGCACAAGTATCGTCAAATCCACACGTCAAGCATCTATAAATTGGCTCTCCTTTCCTGAAGATACGCGCACACACCAGCCGGGGATGGTAGGCGTCGTGGTTGTGAATATCAGCATGGCAGTCTTGGAGACAGTATTTGGAATACGCTGGCAAATTCCAATTCAAATCGTTCTCCAAGACCTGGTGAGCCGCCTCGTCAGACGGCTCGTCATTGAAGATCTTGGGAAAGATCCAGTCCAAGTATTTGCCATCATCAGAACAGCTCAAGAGGAGTTCTTTGCGGATCTGTTTTTTTGTTTTGTTGGTAAATTGGAACTGGCTGTTTTTGGGTAGTGAGAATAGAAAGCGCTTGAATCGCCTCGCAGCCAATTCTTGTGGTGAATGTTCGGACATGGTGGTCCAGTAAGTTGCAAAATGTACGAGTAGAATATATTTATCGCCACTCATAATGTTTTTGTCACGTGACAAAGACGTCTTCTCCGAGCATATCAGACATCGAGCATATCGAGCATATCGGAGACTAAAAGACGAAGTTGGCTATGTCGGAAACGATCTACTACACGGCAAATGTCCAGAGCAACTACATGAAGTTGGGACATGTTCGGGACATAGCGAGTTTGGCACTCGGCGTCGGTGCCGGTGTGTTGGCATTGGAGTCGTTGTTGGGATTTGGATTCTACTTTGTGGGGATCACCATGACCAATTTGCTATTTATGTGGGCATGCTGCGGAGGTGATGCGTCCAGGTTTTTTGTGTCCCCCAAGAGAGCTATATTGGTGGAGGGTGTGATAGAAAATGTTCCGGGCTTTGTCATGATGTGGTGTCTAGTATATGCCTTGATAAGTTAACCTACAGTCCCAAGAATTAAACACTATACACCAAAAATACTAGTTCACCATAAGGAATTGTGCTATATAGACTATATCATGATTTTACTATAGTAAATATTAATTAGATCAATTTTCAAACCTATCCATTTAGCTACATTGTGTCCAACTAGGATCTGCTTGGAAAATGTCCGGTAAAAATTGTGTGTATGCGTCGAAATTTTACTAATGATGCAACGAAAAGAAAAAATTCGATCTCACCATCTATTATATCATTAATCACTCGTACTAGTGGGTTGAATGTATGGAAGTGGCTATCCATTTGTCTATTTCCGGTCGTGCACGTGCATTCGTGACTTCCGGTCACCTGGGTCAGTAGATATGGCCCTCTTGTTTTTGAACTCAAACTCGTTGGATCTGGACAGAGCTGGCGCCAGTTGAGTCAGACCACCATAGCTGCTGCAGCGACGCTATTGCGGAAGCTGTGGCACCAGGTCCCAAACCCTGAGGCGGTGCTCAAACTTAGGTCAGACCGGATGTTGAGCGTGCACGTGTGTGGCCTCGGATTTACATATAGCATCAATCAGTAGTAGTGCTGGTGAGAGATAGAATCTATATTTAGTAAGATTCTGAAATCCTGTAAAAACTAGTATTGGTGAAAGGGGGTAAATGCCAGTAGAGATAGTCTAGTTGGATTCAATGTTAAGAGGTGGTCGTTGCTGAAGATTAGAGTGGTTAGTGAGATATGGCGTTTTCCTGTGGGGTACAAGTGTTTTCGTGCAAGTTTAGTGAGAGGCGAGTTAGAGAGAATTGGTGCGATCGCTGTAGTGGCAAGATCAATGGGAAAGAGAATTGGTTATGGTTGTAATTTGAACCAGTATGTTATGTTAAAATATTCTGTGTACCTCTTCTGTATACTTGTAGTTAGTGGTTTCGTGTGTGCTCTGAAGTTCGGGTTGTCCAGTCCACGTGACGTTTTGGTGGTGTTCGGAATCAGAATCAACAGCAAGTGGCCAAGAACAAGTCAATTACCACACAATTAATAAAATAGAAGTCTAAAAATGGAAAAGATCGATCTTTCCAGCAATTCTCGTGCCATTCAAGAGTCCTACGACAAAATCGTCAGAGGAGACCCCTCCGCCTCCTATGCCGTGTACACTGTTGAGCACGGAACGTTATCAGTAGGAGAGGTAGGAAACGGGCCATTGGAGGAATTTGTTGAGAACTTTTCTGACGGCCAAGTCCAATTTGGAATTGCCAGAGTCACTGTTCCTGGCTCTGACGTAAGCAAGAACTTGCTATTGGGCTGGTGTCCGGACAATTCGCCTGCTAAGCAAAGATTGTCATTTGCCAGCAACTTTGCCGAGGTCTCCAAGGTATTGAGCGGATACCATGTTCAGATCACTGCTAGAGACCAAGATGACTTGGATGTTGATGAATTCTTGAACAAAGTCAGTGCTGCTGCCGGTGCCAGGTACTCTATCCAAGCCAATAAGGGTGGTGCTTCTGCTTCCAAACCAGCTGTTCTGAAGCCATTTGTAGCCAAGCCAGCAACTAAGCCAGTACCTGCTAGCAAACCAGACTCGTTCGTTCCAAAATCTACTGGAAAACCCATTGTGGCCGCCCCAATTACCCCCAAACCAAAGTTACCAACACCCTCTAAGCCCGCAGATGATGACGAGGAATGGGGCGGTGAAAAAGAGATCCAGGAACGTGACTTTTCCAAAAATCCCTTGGAAGATGTTCCCTCGGCCTACAAGCCCACCAAAGTCGATATTAACGAATTGAGAAAGGGAAAGAGCGATACCATTTCGTCGCAGCCAAAGCCTTTCAAACAAGAAGAAAAGGAAGAAAAGGAAGAGGAAAAACCAAAGCCTATAAATGAAAGAATCGGTGCGTTTGCTTCTATTGGAGGAGACGATGGTAGATTGACTTCGTTGCCTAAACACAAGGTCAACAACTCCGTGGCTTCCCGTTACAATACCAACGGATCATCACTGGATAAGCCATCTTTTGGGGCCAAGCCTACATTTGGAGCCAAGCCTTCTTTTGGTTCTCCAGCCTCTAGTAACAAGGATAAGTTGGTGGGTGGATTATCTAGAAACTTTGGTGCTGAAGGAGGAAAGACCCCAGCGCAGATCTGGGCTGAAAAGAGAGGCCAGTACAAGTCTGTTTCGCCAGAAGCAGATGTGTCCAACTTGACTGAAAAGCTTGAAAAATCTAATGTAGAAGATGAGGAAGAAAAAGAAGAAAAAGAAGAGCCTTCTGTGATTAAACCTGCTTCTTTTGGAGCTCCTCCAAAGAGATTTGTACCCCCAGCACCTGCACCTTCCAAGCAAGAAGATGAGGAGGAAGAAGAAGAAGAAGAGGAAGAGAAAGCTCCAGTGCCTTCTTTGCCTGCACGTAACTTGCCTCCACCTCCTGCTAGAAACGTAGCTCCAGTGTCAGCATCTGCTGAAGATGAGGAAGAAGAAGAAGAGGAAGAAAAGGAAGAAGCAGCAGCAACTCCTTCTTCTTTGCCAGCTCGTAATCTACCACCTCCACCGGTAAGAAACGTAGCACCTGCTCCGGTCAAGGCTGAGCCAGTTCCTGAGCCAGTAGCTGAGCCCGAAGTAAAGAAGTCTGTCATCGCCGTGGCTGAATATGACTATGAAAAGGATGAAGATAATGAGATTGGTTTTGCTGAAGGTGATATTATTATAGATATCGAGTTTGCTGACGAAGAATGGTGGTCTGGAAAGCACGAAAAGACTGGAGAGGTGGGCTTGTTCCCAGCTGCATATGTAGAGTTAAAGAAAGACGGTGAGTCTTCCTCGACCCCTGCTGCTGCTTCTGCTCCAGCGCCAGCTCCTACTCCTGCAGCAGCTGCTCCTGCTAAGTCTGGTCCATCTGCTATTGCTGAGTACGACTACGAAAAAGACGAAGACAATGAAATTGAGTTCGCTGAAGGTGACGAAATCATTGAAATTGAATTTGTGGACGAAGATTGGTGGTCTGGAAAACATTCCAAGACCGGAGAAGTTGGATTATTCCCAGCCAATTATGTCAGCTTAAAGGAGTGAATCATATAAATCATTCAAATAATAGTAGAGATTTTATTACTAAACAATTCACTTCTTATCAATACAAAATTGCTTAACGGAAAGACAATTATTATGGTATCTACTTATTGTAAACTACTAAACTGCGTGACATAAAGGAAATAACTACAGACCAATTAGTAGCTCGCTTTCAAGAACCTTTTTTTAATTGCTCAAAAACTGCTTAACAACCTCACCCCATGCATCTCTTTTTTTATAAAATGCTATCTCCGGTGGAAGCAAATCAATAGCCCGAATCAAATCAGGCCCCAATCCTTCTGCTTTTACTTGTTTTATAGGAGTCAAGTAGGTTCTCACCGTCATCACGTTGGCCCTCAGCTTGGGCAACCTGGTGAAACACTGTCTTTCTACTCTCAAAAAGCACCCATCGTCAAAATCTATATCTTCATACTTCAATGCCTCTACAGTTTCACCTTTTCTTCCATGGTTTGAAAGTGAAAAATACGATTTGTACGTTTGAATAGACCAATTGTGTCTCACCCAGAGATCCTTGGGCTGTAACTTGTTGAAAAAACTAGCCATAGGCGACTTGAGTCGCTCTTTGTACTGCGGAACAGGCCCGTGAATATACGATATAGGCTGGTTGTGGCCGTGACTGGGATCGAATCCAGCAGGAAATCCAGTTACCGATGCCCGGAGCTTGTACTCTTGCTCTGGATCTTTTGGATCATCTTTAATTAGTAAAAGAAAGTCTTCCTCAATAAGGTAAGCCAAGAGAAGTACGAGCTCGGAAGGAGAATTGGATTGCGAGTTTCGCGGGAAAACTTCATTGCTGATGGTATTAAAGACTTGATCTGACTTGACCACAAACTGTTTGGGGAACCTCGCTAAAAGATAATCTATGGTGGTATCATAAAACTCCTTGATGGCTTGGCTGGTGTGTGGATTATCATATGCTAATGTAGTCTTGTCCGGGTATATTTCAGTGTAGTGTTTGCGAAGTTTGGTCTGGTTTAAATAGGTGTTCTCTATGAGAAGCCATTCATGGGGAGCCTTGGCAAGATTCCTGATCCCCAAAGATACGTTAAAGTTTCTTTTGTTGACAAACGGCCTGATTGGTAACGGTTTCACCTCATCCCATTTCCAGTCTGGCTCCACAGGAATGATTTTATCGGCACCAACTACCGACTCCGAGACGATCTTTCGAGGGCGTTGAAAAAAATATATGTAGGCTGATATTATCACCACCACGGGCAAAAATAATGTAAGCATTGGGTGCTTATCATGGACTAAAGATAAGTGGCTGCGAAAATCCTTTTATACATATTCCCTTATCGGAATCAAGCACCCGAATGCGCATTGTCCATCCGCGCTGCCAAATACGTAAATTCCGCGCATTGCCAAATCAGTACTCATAAAGCCTCCAACTATCTACCTACTAAACGAAACTAATCATCAAGACTTTCTAGTTAAATACATAAATACATTAAATCGTGCTGGTCATTAGGTGATTGGGGCGACTTGCCAATTCGATTCTTTCTACATTGGGGAAGTTGCGAACAAGGCAACGTAATGGATATGCTTTCTCACCAGTGAGGGTGGCATCGTCAATGTACAACCCTCTAACTCTCACCAACATAAAGCTCATTTTCTTGAGTATATCGTTGGTGATCGAAACCAAGCTGTTGAAAGTAGGGGTGTCTTCAAAAGTAGCATACATGTCCAATGGATCGGTCACTTTGTGCTCGTCCATCACAGTCGATGAGTCTACATAGAAATACGCATTTTCAATGGTTTCAAAAATAGGGTTCACGTCACGCGATTTGGAGTTGTAAGAGTATGAGCTGAAGCTTTGGTACTGGATCGAATCGTAAAATAAACACTTGTTGTAGTGATCAATCAAGCTGGACAAGAAGTCTTGTATGTAGCTCACGCCGTTGAAGAACATAAAGATCACCTTACCCCGGAAAGCACGTGATGGGCTCTGCGAGTTGACATTTTCCAAGTGGCCAACGAGCTGCTCAAATGTGTCAAGGTACGTGATGTTGCTATTCACGAGGATCTCATTGTTTGTGCAACCGTTTAACTTGGCGAGGCCGGTTTCCACCTGCTGAATTGTTCCGTTTGACACCACTATGACGTCGTAGTCCGATTTGGGTACGCAGATAAACTTTTGGATCATATTTTGAATCTAGTGAATTTATTGGTCTGATAAGCATTGATAAGAAATCCTCACTTTTATATAAAACAAAACTGTACGGCGATTTGGCGGCAACGTGGTTTCGGGCCGTGAAAAACACCGCCAGGTCATGAAGTGCCCGATTTTGCCAGTCCCCGTATAAATAGGAGGCAACCCCACGCTCAATACCCCACAGTTTGTCGCACTAACCGCATATCCTGCATTTGCGTGGGCCCACTATACCCAAATCCTGCATTTGTGTTCAGGGCCGCAACAATTGGTGCGGTGCAAAAAGTGTGGGTTCTTTGTTCTGTGGTGGTAAAACCAAGGATGGAAGGGCGGCGCGTGGCGGGCCGCATTCTACGTCTTGGCGGCCCCTACGGTTTCTCCTCTCAACATTTGTACTCTCTCAATTGGTATTAATTATGGTATATTATCATCTATAAAGACTATACGATTTACCCCACGTTTCGAGTGCTATTAGGTATCGCTCGGAGTTTCATCTTGTGAGGGTCCGGGACCATCATTATTTACCTCTTCGGCGGAACCCTGGGTTTTTCCACTAGTCAGTTCTTGTGCGGAACTGGCGAGTTCCCCACTATTAGATTCTCTGGCCAGCAGACTTTTGATGGTGGAACACTCGAGCAGATCCTCGTGATCCAAAAAGGGCTGCTCTAAAAAGGGTTCGCTTTCGGGTTGATCTACAACTTCTTCTTCTTCTTCTTCTTCTTCTGTCCCTATTGTCTCCGCATCACGCTGCGCTTCCCCCTCTTGAAAAGATTCTCTATTGTCCTCGTCGTATGATGGTGGGCGCTGGGGTATTATGCTGTTCAAGGTGATCCTCTCATCATCCGAGTTCACCTCGCTGTATGCATTGTAACTGTACTTATCGCCCTTGGACTCCATGCCGTTGTGGACCTCCCAGAAGTCTGGCGGAAATTCGTCATCTCGTTCGCTCAAGTCGTCTTCGTCTATCTCTGAACGCTCTAATATGATATCGCTGTTGAATTTGTTGTATGCCGGAGGAGCAGGCCCAGTTCCCTCGCGTGGAGCATAACCCCATTTTTTCACATTGGCCTCAATGAAAACAAATCCTCCTTGCCCAAGATTCACGTGGACCGAGCAGAGATTGTTGGCTCCGACTATTGGATACAATTGACCCGTTTGACCTGGTTTGAAGTTTCTGATGTGCCCGCCGATCTTGAAATCATTCACCTTTTTGCCATTTCTGGTGAAGAAAATGGTCCCGTTTCTGGTACGATAGCCAATCCCAATGACGTCGCCTTCCATATACTTTGGAAATGGAGGCTCGTAATCAAAATGGAACGGCTGGTTGTGTCTCCTGTACCCATCAGAATCGTAACTTACCGAGTGCGCGTGACGGCCCGGAAGTCTGAACCATGGGTATGGTTTGATGCCGAGTCCCACAGATATTTTGGTATTCTCAGGATCCGGCAACGAGTATATTTTACTTTCAAAATAGTACACTTCATTCTTCATAGGGATAGGTAGGTTTGTTGTGCAACAACACTCGAATTTCTTGAAGAAATTGAGCTCGGTTTTGTTCAAAATCATGAGGTCGTTATTTGTGAGCATGGCATCTTTTTGGAACTCAAACGCAGCCACTCCTTTTTCCTGGATAACCAAATTCTGCGACAAAGTCAACTCGCCTCTGAAAAACGGATTTTGAGCCAAGTAATCTTTGCTTTGGAAGTAGAGTTCTTGTTCGTCGGAATTAAGCTCCAAGTATGCTTGGTTTTCTTCTTTTCTTATGAGTTCATCTTCAGTCATTCTAATCTTTCGACGAATTAAACACCATAATACAAATGAAAATAAAAGTACAAACACACTGATGACCGCCAATAGCGCCGTAAGAAGTATTGCATCGCTGGAGGCGGTGTGAGTTTGGGAACTGCCACCATGGGGTGGCTTCATTAAATCGTGGTAGCTGGGAGGAATACCACCCTCTACAAACTCTCCATTATTAAAGTCGATAAGCTCTATGATCTTCCCGGCTGGGGCATCCTCGTCATTATTGGCGTTACGGAAATTGATGGTATTTTCCACCACATTCACGTTATCTGGACCCTTGGGCAGTACCGTTATGGGAAACGCTTGTAGACTGGATATTGATGCCAAACAAACTAGTAAGGATCTCATTATACTCTCTAGTACGTAGCGTCTTTACGATCTGTTCAACGAGTGCAACCTATAATCAAAGTAACTAGACGGTAGATAAGGGCGATTTTTGTCACTCATTTTTCGAAGCTGCGGATCTTGGGGGCGGTGTCACGTGCACTATTGTTCTCGAATGCTGGGAATGCTGGATATACGCTGAACCCTACAATGACAAGACTTTTCAGTCCGTCCCCGATTGTTCCACGTACCTTGGCCCCCATTGAATCTAGCTGCAAGTAGACATGTAGATCCATGGATACGCGACGGTGGTGCTTTCATTGCTCGCAACTCTCCAAGCTGGTATTTCCGTGAGGCGATAATTGACGATCTGATCCAATAATGTTTTTTGTACCAAATTTAATTTACTACAAGCCAGCCTCTACGCGTACAAATTTTTCATGTTGTCAGGTACGGCTATAGTATTTACAGACGATTTCATCGATATAGTATTTCCTTTAGTCGTTGGCACATGTAGATCTACTAATTTGGCACGCCTTCCAGCCATCAGTCTTTTTGTCAAGACCTCGTCTTCGAAATGAGCAGTAGTGGCTTTGTATTTGCAACCGTCTAGCACATTTGCAGCTGTTGTGCCATCGACTAAAGAATGGACAAATAATCTATATAAGTGTACATAGTCCCTCTAGTAAGTTCTTGAGACTATAAGCCTATTGCTGTAAACGGGTAAATTGGAAAATTCAATATTTTGCACCCATTCATGATCAAGAACTCATTGCTCTTTTGGCCATACTGTTTGGCAGTGGTGATGGGAAATTGCAATCCACTCAAGTCTTCAACACAGTGTCCTGCCGATCCAGCCCTAGCTACTTCATTCAAAGACACTTTTACTAAAGATGCAACACCTTACTTTTCAGTACTTGAGAATAAAGGTGATGTAACGTTTGGCTCTGACGGGATTGCAATGACCATCAATGAAAGATTCGACAATCCCACCATTCAATCTAATTTCTACATTATGTTTGGTAAGGTTGAAGTGGTGATGAAAGCTGCCGAAGGAAAAGGTATTGTGTCGTCATTCTACTTACAATCAGACGCATTGGATGAGATCGATATTGAACTCTTCGGTGGAGATCCGTATGAGTTCCAGTCCAACTACTTTGTAAAAGGTGAGACAGGGACTTACAATAGAGGAGGATATCATGCGGTTTCTACAAATCCTTTGGAAAATTACCATACCTATACTATTGACTGGACCCAAGACCAGTTGGTTTGGTACTTGGATCACGTACCAGTAAGAGTATTGAACTACGATGATCCAAAAGGATACCCACAAACCCCAATGCAGATAATAGCCGGGACCTGGGCTGGCGGTGACCCCTCCAATGCTCAAGGCACCATTCAATGGGCTGGAGGACAAACTGACTACTCCAAAGGTCCGTTTACCATGAACATAAAATCCATAATCGTGTCTGATTATTCTTCTGGCAAAGATTATTCGTATGATAATCAGAGTGGCTCCTGGAAATCTATAGAGTCCGACGGTGGGGAAATCGGCGACAGGGAACAACAGGCTAGGCTTGAGCTTAATATCTTGAGTAATGGAGGTTCCATTGACGGTGGAAGTACCCCCTCTGCTACACTTGCACCCAAAACTGTCGAGCCCCCAACACCATTGGCGACTAATGGCCCTTCAAGCCACTCAACAGGATCCAAGCCTAACCCATCGCTCTTGAGATCGGTCATTGACCCGTTTCCCACTTCGCTAGGTGTAAGCTTTGCTACTGCTGCTCCTGTTCCTGCGCCTACCGCGACTACAAATGGTGGTGGTCCGAGCTCTGCAAAGTCGGCAAATGCACTAGTCTTTGTAAGAACAGCCAACACTACATATACTACAACGTCGGGCACTCGAGTGATGACTGTCACAGAAACCCCGGGAATCCTGATAATTACCAGAGCAGGCGCTCCGAACCAGGTTTCGTCCTTTCCTAATCATCCGATAACTGGTTCTGATTCGCAATATTCCTCTTTTGCAGACTCCAAACCAAATTTCGCAGCAAAGTCAAGTACTAATATCGGTGGCACGAACATAGCAAATGCTCCATTTTACAGTTTCATGGTTTTACTATTCTCATTAGTCTTTTTATAGATTTTTTGCACTCATTACATAATTTTGGCTGCGAATTGGCTAGTGACTCTTTCGCATGTTGAACATTTCAATTCTCTATTCATATTTCAATACAATTAACTTGGTAAATCACACTTATTACTAATAGATTTGGGTGGTAGAGATGCGAACAAGACTACAATTGGTATAGTAGGGAGTCAAAAAAATAAGAAAGAAGCGACCTCGGTGAGGGTCGAACTCACGATCTTAAGATTAACAGTCTTACGCCTTAGCCAACTTGGCCACGAAGTCCTCTCTTGTACCAAAAAAATTTCTCGTCCGACGCAATTTTGAAAATTGATTATATGCAGTGCGGTTGCAGTGATTGTTGCGTCTGCGTCAAATGAATACCCGAATTAGTGGCTATACCACGTAACGTGAAAGTTTTTAGCGTTATATATTTGTTCAGCCCAGCGTTTCAGACGGTCATAGGAAATAGCACCAGCCTGCAAATTGAAAGATTTGTATTCGACCTCAAGCCAATTGCACATGACTTTAAGAGCTACCGAGCTTATCTAAAAATGTGGAGAGTGCATTTTTTTAAAGTAAAAGATAGATTCGCGCAGCCTGTGATTCTTGATTTATAGTATTGAGGGGTACATAGCTTAGCAGTATAAGAGTAATGTAGAGTCGCACCCAAAGCGAGTGAAATACGTTCGAAAAAATGTCGTTTAATGTAATCTTGAAAGAGGCAACTACGCCGCACAAAGGCGAAAATAGCCAGAAGTGTAATTCTGTGGTGGCGGGCTACACCACCAAGACCGCGACCGAGCACATTGCAGCTGTGGGAGTGGAAGACGTCGATACAGGCAAACCTGTCACTATTGACACTGTATATGCGTTTTATTCATTGACCAAAGCATTGACCACTTTTGCAGCATTAAAGTTATGGGAGGATGGTAAGCTTGATTTCGATGTCCCGGCCAAAACATATCTACCCTTGATTGGAGATATCTTGCTTGTTGAGCGGGACGAGATCGATGTAGAAACCGGAGAGTTCTTGACACCTCCTCGTAAACCCAAAACTGAGGTTACGGTGCGTCATCTTTTGCTTCAGACTGCAGGATTTGCCTATGCCGGAATGGATCCAGGCTACACTGCATTGCTCAAAAAGGCCAAAGTTAATCCGTTCAAAGTAGATTACTTCAAAACTGCAACCACACCTATTTTATTTGAGCCGGGAACAGAATGGAATTACGGTCAAAATACTGATCTAGTAGGACTTGTAGTCGGAGCCGTTAGTGGCAAGACCTTGGGTGCCTACTTGAAAGAGATATTATTTGACCCTGCAGGAATGACGACATGCACTTTCGATCCCCCTGCAGACAACCAATCCAAACTCCATCTTTACAGAAAAGGAAAACTTTCGGTTTCGAAGAAAGGACTCTCGGATTACGAACGTGACTATGATCAGGGAGGAGCTGGATGTTACGGTACTGCGCCAGATTACTTGAGATTCTTGAGGGTCTTGTTAAACTATGGATATTCTCCCGATACTGGGGCTAGGATCTTGAAGCCTGAGACGGTCAAGTATGCGGTCCAAGATCATTTGCCAAAAGATACGAATGCATTAATTCCAGGTTGGGGAGCTCCTGGGGGGTTTACACTACTTTCTTCATATTATGCACAAGAGCCTATGGAAACTGGCAGATCTCAAGGTTCTATTCATTGGATGGGACTTGCCAACTTGTTTTGGTTCGTAGACTTTGAAAAGGGAATTGCCGCAGTATGGATGAGCTCCGTTCTTCCACCGTTGAATTATAATATAATGACGCTGTACTTGGAATTTGAGGCTGAAGTAGTCAAGATTGCTGATAAAGCTAACGCTCGAAAAAGCCATCTTTAACATTTTTCGCCAAATTTCGCAGCCAAATCGCAAAAAGTTTTTCAACAAATTTACAAGAATTTAATTATTTTTCACGTGTAGACACTTTTAGTATCGAATACAAACAGCCGTCTATATACTTGTACTTGAGAAATCTACATAACATAGGCTCGAGTATATACTCAAGGTAGAATTTTTTTAGCAACGATTTTTGGGTATAGAAAGAATAAAGACGATGAAAGGCATCGATTGAAATGAAGGAATGATGCGGAGATTTATGAATCAGCACGCTGGGACAGAACTTAGAAGTTGCATCCAATAGGGTACTTCAAGTTGTAGTCAGCATCCCAAACACCCCAGTGCTTTTCAACATCAGAAGTACCGGAAGTGTTTGGCTTCCAAGCTTCGTCAACGGCTTCGAAAACAGCAACATTAATACCCCAGGCTCTGATGGCACAAATAGCTTGTTGCCAGTAGTTCTTGGCGTTGTCGGTGGATGGTTGAGAAGATTCAAAGGCAGTACCATCGGTTGGCCAACCGGTTTCACCGACCCAGAAGTTGATGTCAGTGGAGCCCTTGGTAGTTTGGATAACTTGTAAAGCTTGCATAATATCATCAAAGAAAGAGTACGAGGCGTTTTGGTTGGTTTGTCCTTGCCAGTAGGAGAAAGCGTTGGCGAAAACAAAGTCGGCTTCCTTGATGGCTGGTTGAGAAGCACCGTCAACCAAAACGTTCCACGAGTCGACGAAACCAACTTCGACGCCACTGTAGGATTTACCGTTTTTGTCCTTGATGTTGGAAATAAGAGACTTGATGGTGGAGATTTTGTCGGCCAATTCCTCGGCAGTCAAGTCCTTTCTGTAAAGAGCTTCGGAACCAACGGTGAAAACCTTGACGGTTTCAACGGAGATTTGAGGCAAGTAAGTCTTCAATGCGTTTTGCTCGTCTTGGAAGTGAGCATCGTCATTTGGCCAGATACCAAGCATAAGCTGGAAACCGGCGGCTTCGGCTGCTGGACCCAAGTATTGTAAGGTGTTACAGTCGGAAACGGCATAGGTCTTGACGATTTTGGAGTGAGATTCCAAGGTTTTGAAGTCGTTTTCGTATTCTTGGGTAGACTTACAGTTACCTTGGTTATCCTTGACACCTAAGTTAAAGGCAAGCTAATGTTAGTACAGCTCATGTAATTATGGCAAAAAACTCGAGAAAAAGAGCCTTTGATCCAGTTTTTTTTTTTAACTATTCTTTACTTACATCTCCAATAGCACTGGCGGTACCAACAAGTGCAGTAATAGCAGTCAATAATTTAATTTGCATCGTGAAACTGGTAGTTAACGAAAGAAAAGTGGTCTATATTTAATTTACAAATATATACAATTTCGCTCGCCCAAACCGGCTGCGATCCAAGAATGCAAAAGCGTCGAAATTCTTTTTTGTGTAGTGTTTTTGTTTGGTCTAGATCTTCTATAAATAGCGATCACGTGCGCCGAGACGCACCTCATGCACCTTATTAGGGAATATTGCTCCCAAACCAGTAATTTTTCGGGGTCGCAGTGTTTACTTAGCAGCGGCACTGGCGGCAGACACCACATCTAACTTGGTCAATGCCACTAGCAAGCTGTCTTCTATACGGGAGCCCTTGGGAACTTGTAAGGAGCCGTCGAACATCTGGCCGACGGTCTCCACGCCTGGTAGGTTAGCCTTGTCCTTTTCAAAACATGTTTGCAAGTCTTTGTAGTTGCCGAGCACCAACAACACGTTGCCCTGCGCCTTGTCAATAGGCTTGATTTGGTTCATGTCGTCGATTTTGTCGTTGCTGTTGAAGTAGTCGTCGCAGTTGACGTAAACACTGGAAGAGTAACCTTCCGGCACAGAGCTCTCGGTAAACACCGCGCTGAATTTTTTGCATAGCCTTATATAGTAGCCGAAAGATGACTTGTTCCCGACCACACCGTATGCTTGGGATGGCGACACTATGGTCTTGTTTTTGAGATCTACAGTGACACGAGAGTTGGCGGGCACTTCGCGCTTCAAGTCCAACTCAAGCGGCTCGGCTTCTCCAATATTGACATATTTGGTAACGCTGATTTTCTTGTGCGACTTTGTCTTTGTCTTTTTGTTCATCACCTTGGGGGTTTCGCGCGCAATCGTCATACCTTCCTTGAAATGTTTGAAAACGTTATTGTTAGACATGAATGGAAGAGTGGTGATTTTGGGTAACTTGTAGGCATATTTGAGTTTTTTCAAGATGTTCTTGTTGGTCTTGAGTTCGGGTGGAAATATACTTTTGACGAGGTAGGTTGGTGTAATGAAAAACTGAAGTAAGCTGGCCAACAAATACGAGTTATCATTTTTCTTGATAGCTGGATGACTTGGATTTTCTTCTGATTTGGAGGTTTCCGATGGTTTTACAATATCTTCGTCATCAAAGTTGAACTTCAATTTCTTTCCACCTTTCTTTCCTTCCATTTGAACAACTTTGGAGTCGACATTCTCGCTAGAGTTGTCTTCCGGAACGTCCAAAACTACGATTTCGGTGACATTATATATGGTCGATGCCTTGGATATTTGGTATGCGATGTGGGTGGCTTGCTCGAGATTGTAGGCGTTTTTTTCTGAAATAACACTCGAAGGTATACAGACTGAGACCCGTACTTGAGGACTAGACTTGGAAGGCTTCTTGGTAACCTTCGCTACCTCTTCTGCACCTCTTTTTCCCATTGCAGCCCTTCCTTGTCTTGTACAATTTTTACTCATCTTGAAAAGTTCTGGTCGTGCGAAAGCCAAAATGGTGCTGGGTGCAAAAAAAGTGGGTTGAGCTCAGAAATGTACATGAGGTATGGAGTTTATAGACAGAGAGTGGTATATTAGATAATGACTACATTGTTATTTGACGTGAAGTTTCTATTTTTACTCGGCCTTAGACTCTTCAGCTTCTTCTTCTTCGGCCTCTTCAGCCTTTGCGGCTTCTTCCAACTTTTGGATTCTGGCCTTGGCCTTTTCAATGTTGATCTTGGTTTGTTCGTCTTGCTTTTCTTCCAAGGCAACCAAAGTTTCCTTCAAGATCTTGATGGTTTCTGGAACATCTTCTTCCTTAGTTGGGAAAGGAATGCTCAAGTCACTCAACGAAATGATGATTTCTGGGTCAACGGTGAAGGCCTTGGCCTTGGTTTTCTTACCCTTGGCACTCTTTTTGCCCTTGGAACCGCTAAAGTATTCTTCCTGGTCCTTTTTGATGATGACAACATCACTTGGCATTTCAACGGTTCTGATGTTCTTAGCAGAGTCTACAGACTTGGATGAATCGGAGGTTTTAGGGGCGGCCTTGACGTAGGATGGGTCAAAGTATTTCAACAAGTTTTCAATGGAAGCTATTTCGGTGGAAAATGCGGGGATCGAAGCTTCAGCCAATTGTTTTTCCGCAGCCTCCTTCAACTTCTGCTTCTTCTCTTCAGCTTGTCTGGACTTGTACTCTTCATCTCTCTTCTTCTGTTCTTCAGCCAAAGCTTGCTTAAACTTGGTGAATTGAGCCTGGAAGTCATTGTTCAACTTTCTGATTTCACCGTACTTCTCGTCCTTTTGCTTCTTGATGGCATTTCTTTTGGCGTAGACGTCGTTTCTCCTGTCCAAAATAGACTTGTTGCCGGCATTGATTTGGTCCAACTCCTTTTGGATACTTTCAAACTCTTCCTGGATTTGCTTGTTGTGAAGGCCAGAGTACTTGTTTTTCAACTCAGCAATCTTGGCTTTGTCGGAGTCAATCAAAGCTTGGATCTTTTCAACACCCTCAAAGTCCTTTCTGAGTTTACGTAAGGACGACATTTCCTTGACGTATCTTCTTTCGTCGGCCAACTTAAGGTCACCCTGATCGACCAACTTGTCCAATTGGTTGATACGTTGGTCGATTTCGCCCACATTCTTGAAAGAGTGCTTGGAGGTTTGCTGTTGGATCTCGGCTATCTTCTTTTTCATCTGCTGTTCAACACCTTTGATTTGGTCATTGATGTTGTTTCTTTCAGTCTTCAAGGTGGATTGCTTGGCAATAATCGACTTCAATTTGGTTTGCAATTCGTTACGCTTGGCAACCACTTTAGGATCAAGTTGTAATTTATCTATTTGAGAGCCATACTCGTTCAAGGTCAAGTCCAACTTCTTGATCTCGCCTCTGAGTTTTTCGACTTCTTGCTTGACAACCTTATCATCAGGACGCTTGATGAAACGTCTTGGTGCCTGTGACCCGTTGTTGTACTTAGTTTCAGTGTCAGCCATTTTGATCCGGAGTTATGGAGAAGTATAGAGGTTTGATAAATGCCAGCGGCGTGAAAAATTCTTCGAGGCGGGTGTGCGGCGACGAAATCGAGTATCTACGCCAAACGATCGATACGCGCGCTACGACGCCAGCCAAACAAAGGTGGTGGGCTCTACAATAGCATGGGTACCATACTAGATTGCATCTAGCCATGCGGAACCCATGCAGAGTCTTCCGTTGGAAACATCCTAGCACACATCTTCGACTATCTTCTGCTTATTATGCGTAGTATTTATGCTGGTAAGAATTACGCTATGCGAGCGTCGCGTAGTGATCTCGTACTGCACGACCGTCGTATCAGAAATAAATATTTATGTGAAAATTCACGCCAGTACCAATAAATTGATAAGTCAAGAAGCTATGAGTGAATACGCCAAACTTGTAGCTAGTGTTACGGAAGAAGACATCTTGAACAAGTGGCAAGTGACGCCACTCAAGAATATCTCGGGTATTCCCACGTCCGCGTCGTCAGACGAGCTTGACAAAGACGATGCCCTCAACGGTCACGATCAAGAGCAGATCCGGTTGATGGACGAGTTATGTATAGTGTTGGATAACGACGACCGTCCTGTGGGAGCCGCCACCAAAAAAGAGTGCCATTTGCTCAGCAACATCAACGCCGGACTCTTGCACCGTGCCTTCTCGGTGTTCCTTTTCAACGAGGATGGAAAACTTTTGTTGCAACAGCGTGCTGATGAAAAAATCACTTTTCCTGGCATGTGGACAAACACCTGCTGCTCGCACCCACTCTGCATACCCTCTGAGCTCGGAATCACCGGTGCTGAAGGTGGCGAAAGCACTGCCGGAGTGTCGTCCAAAGAAATCTACAAATTGTCCAACGCCGTACACGGTGCCAAAGTGGCAGCCCAGCGTAAACTCGACCATGAGCTCGGTATTGCGCCACACGACTCTCCTGTAGAGAAGTTCCAGTACTTAACCAGAATACACTACAAGTCGGCATCGGCCGATTCTGTCAAGTGGGGAGAGCACGAGATAGATTACATATTGATCTTGAGAGCCCAAAATAATGTGGGCATCAAGGCCAATCTTAATGAAGTCAAAGACTTCAAGTACGTTGATGCCGAAGAACTCAAGCAAATGTTCGAAGACGAGTCGTTGGTGTTCACTCCATGGTTCAAGTTGATCTGTCAGACCTTTTTGTTCAAGTGGTGGGGCAGCTTAGACCGTTTGGAGGAGTTCAAGGACGATGAAATACATCGTCTTCTTTAGCGTAGTAATAATATCTAGTAACCTGAATATAGAGCCAAAAACTAGGAGTGACGCCGAAATCCACCTACTTAGGGGACTGTGTACATCCACACGAGCTTTAAACGAGGCTGCTGCTTGCCGCACTTTTTTGCATCCACACTTGCACTCACACTTGCACTCAACCAATTAAAAGTATGAACAAGTAAGCTTTTGTAAAGAGTTTTTCTTTGCTGCTAATGTCGACCTCTCTATCATCTAATATACATCCTACCACTTGTACCTGCAATACATGTTATAAGTTCCAGACTCTGTTTCTTGTCTTATCCTCTCCGCTCCTCCCTCTTTTCCGAAAGGAGTCAGATTGACTCGCGCGCACGCTTAGAAACCACCGTGATCCGAAGAGAGAAGAGACAGAAGAAGAGACAGAAGAAGAGGAAGAGAAGTAGAGATTAAAGAAGAAATTATGAGAGGTTTACAGAGTATAAGACGAGTACAAACACCTCGGATACTCTTTCGTGGGCTTGCCACCGAAGCCGGATCAGAATCCGAAGCCAAAGTTGCCCCGGAGAAGCCTCGCAGAAGACGTACTGTTTTCACAGATGCCATGAGTAAAGGCCCTTCTTTCGAAGACTTTGTCAATGGAAAGGCATCCGATATGTTGGACCCACTCGAGGCCGCCCGTCAGGACTCCAACCAAAAGCTTCCTTCGTGGCTCAAGGTGCCTATTCCTAAAGGAGGCTCGTTCCAGAACTTGAAGAAAGACGTCAGAGAACTCAAACTTTCGACGGTGTGTGAAGAAGCCAAATGTCCCAATATAGGAGAATGCTGGGGAGGTAAGAAATCGGAGGCTACGGCCACCATTATGTTATTAGGAGACACATGTACTCGTGGGTGCCGGTTCTGTAGTGTCAAGACCAACCGTGCCCCAGCCAAGCCAGACCCCATGGAGCCCGAAAACACCGCCGAGGCTATCAGTAGATGGGGCTTGGGGTACGTGGTGTTGACTACAGTAGACAGAGACGATTTGGTCGACGGAGGAGCCCATCATTTGGCCGAAACCGTGCAGAAGATCAAGCAAAAGGCGCCTCAGATTTTGGTGGAGGTGTTGAGTGGAGACTTCAGAGGTGATTTCGACATGGCGGAGGTCTTGGCCAAGTCGGGTTTGGACGTATACGCACACAACATGGAAACGGTCGAGGCCTTGACGCCTCATATCAGAGACAGACGTGCCACGTATCGCCAGTCGCTTGGCATATTGAAGCGTGCCAAAGAAGCCAAGCCTTCGTTGGTGACCAAAACCTCGCTCATGCTTGGGTTGGGGGAAAAAGATGACCAGGTCTTGCAAACTCTCAAGGACTTGCGTGAAATAGGCTGTGATGTGGTGACATTTGGCCAGTACATGAGACCTACCAAGAGACACATGAAGGTGGTGGAGTACGTGACGCCCGAGAAGTTTGATTACTGGCGTGACACGGCTTTGGAAATGGGTTTCCTCTACGTTGCCAGTGGTCCATTGGTGAGGTCTTCCTACAAAGCCGGGGAGGCGTTCATTGAGAATGTTATTAGAAAGAGAAGACATAATGTTGGAGAGGCCCCACGTTTGGGAAGTGAAATCAACCCTGCATTATTCGACACCGCCCGTCTGATCAGAAGCAATTAGAGCATACACTACCAGCTTGTAGACACGTTGTGGACACGTTGTGGAGGCTGCGCAAGTGAAGTTGCAAATGTGTTGGTACAATTCTTTGACCTTTTTAGCCATTGCAGCTATGCGGTTAGACTACTAGACACATAACATGAACAAATACATATTGGCTCAATGTACAATTGGTAAATGTAGGCAGAGCATACGTAAGCATCAGATACATGTGTATCAAGTCAGTATGGATTTAATTTTTTATATTTTCACGTGAGGCGATCGATCTACTTCACCGGATCATCCACAAGTATAGACACCAATGGGACTGCCTTCGAACGACAGCGAGGAGTCGTTGATCTCCCAGTTTGAGACCACGCTCTCGATCCGGCCGTCGTCCAACGATGTAGAAGACAACGATATCTCCATCGACCACACCGTGCTCAACAATAACACCATCAACTACACGCGAGATCAATCGATTGTTGATATCGACGAGCTCGAGGAAAACGAGCTCCACGCGGAACAAATCCAGTTCAAATCCCGCAGAAGGTACAGTCTCCAGCCCAGTCGTGCCGTCAAGAAAGAAGTCAAAAAAGAGCCCCGTTCTCGCTCCACCACCCCCACAGTTCCGGATCCATTCGAGCAATACAGGCACCTCCTTGAGCCGTCGCCGTTGATAGACCACGGCTTGACGAGGTACTTGCGAGGATACCACGAGTTTTTGAGCTGGAACCCTCACATCGAGAAAGAATCGCCCCGTTTTGTCCACGACCACGACAAGACGTTGGTGTTGCTTTCGCCGTACTCGGCAGAACATGCGTTTGGCCGGAAATGGGTCTCGAGATCATACCTTCTGACCATTTTCGAGCGGCCCCAGCGGTTGTTGGCAGCGTGTATTGGTGTGGCATCGGCGGTTTCTATGTTTCCGTTCTTTTATAAGGTAGCCAACAGTACCAAAAAGGCTTCGGTGCTGCTGAGCCACGTCATGAGAGTCCACGGCAAGAACTGGCCCAAGAAATTGGTGGAGTTGTGTCTTGAAGCAGGCGAAAAGTTGCTGCAGGACTCCATTGAGGTGCCGAGCGACTGGAACACCGGCGACGTTTACCTTACTCCACGGACCATCAATGCCATTGAAGGCGTGTTGGGGACTATAGAAACGGCCATGGACTCAGTGTACGGCGATCCTCTGGTTGTGGAGCACCAGCACAACTTGGTGTTTGTAGTTATTAGGCCGCCCGGCCACCATTCCCATGCATGTTTGCCCAGTGGCTTCTGTCTCTTAAACAACGTGCAAATCGGTATTGAATACGCATATGACCAGTACCAAGTCACCCATTGTGCCATATTGGACATCGACTTGCATCACGGTGACGGGTCTCAGGATATATGCTGGGAAAGAGCCGGTTTCCAAGGGGATTATGGTCAGGAAGATGACGACGAATCCGAGCCTTATGAAGCCAGAGACGATTACGGAAAGAGACCAGCAAGGTACCCTAAGGTAGGCTACTTTTCTCTCCACGATATCAAGTCGTATCCCACCGAACTCGGCTATGCCACCCGAGAAAACATCAAGAACGCATCCACCTGTATTATGGACCACGACTTGAACATCTGGAACGTGCATCTTCAAGAATGGAAGAATGAAACCGAGTTCTACAAGCACTACCAGACCAAGTACGTGCAGATTTTGAACCGGGCCAACCAGTTCTTGAACCTGGCGAAGAAACAGTACGAAGTCGAGCACGAGGAGTACGTGGCTGCACTCGCCAAGTACAACAAGTACTTGCACAAACCGCATTTGTATAGCCAGGCCGTTCCCAAACCTGTAGCTCCTCCACCATTCAAGCCCCTTATCGTCATTCTGGCGGGCTTCGATGCTTCGGAACACGAAAGTCCCCACATGCAGCGCCACGGTATCAACGTCCCGACCTCTTTTTATGCGACATTCACCAAAGACGTAGTCAAGCTAGCCAAGATCCATACCGGTGGAAAAGTGGTATCATTCTTGGAAGGTGGTTACTCCGACGGGGCCCTTTCCACTGGAATCTTTTCGCATTTGATAGGACTTAATAACGACGACGAGTTGCTTTGGAACGATACTTGGGGTACCGACCAAGTGGTCAAAGAACTCTCAAAGGGTTGCAAGAAGAACTGGACTCCCTACAAGAAACCACAGTCGGATATTACGGTGTGGGCTAACGAAGTCATTAAATTGGGAAGAGCGATGATGCCCAATGCCGTTTTACCAGCCAATTATATCCAGAATTTCTCGGCTCCGGAGAAGCCATTGGAGCCAGTAAAGAGTGTTGAAGAAGAAGAGAGAAAGGTCCGTCACACTCGTTCATATTTCAAAAAATTATCCAAAGAAGAGTAGCATATAAAACAAAAGTTCATATTATGAAGCCTATTTAATAGGATTCAGGTTGACGACGGGCCGTTGACTGGTTCTAATTATGTAAATACAGAGTAATTGCATGTGGCTAGATCATAGAATATATTGTAAGGTTATATTCCGTACCTATTGAGCTCATTATAAGGTAAAGAACTGATCTTTTGAATGCTGCGTTGTAGCTAATCAGAAGATTTATACTTTGGTCTGCAGCGCTTCTGGGCTAAATTTACAGAATATTTACAAAATACTAACGAAATCACAAAAGTTGCCGTCTCTACAAACACTACATTTAGATCACCCAAGAACACTAGATTACTTCCTTCTAATGTCTATCATAGCGTAGCACTTATTGAAGACCATACAGTGTCTAGAATTCAGCTGTTGTCTCGCTTGTGCGAAACTTGAAACGAACAATGTCTCCGCCTGAATTCACCAGATCCTACACGTGGAAATCCACTGATCGCGACCTAAAGTATAATTATAATTTACTCATCCGGAACCTAATCATTCACACCTCACTCTCAGTATAACCTCTCTTTATTGTCGTAACTGCTAACCACATCGCTAGACGATCAGGATCCATCGATTAAAATGGGAAACCCTAATATGTCAACCCTAATTGGACCCTTGTCGGTGGACTTAGTCAGTGGACCTTCTCGTAACACTAGCTATTGTTCTCTCGCTATTGCGGCACCTTGGCGCCTTTTTTTTCTAGTTTCTCGCTATTCCTCACGGCTGAAGCCGCTCCACATTTCACGGAGCCTCGCCAAACTACGCGTAGATAAATTCAAAGACCATACTCACGAGAACATCTTCTCTAATTACTCTGATAGATAATATATACTATTAGGACTATAAGGGCACGATCTAAACACTACTACCACTTCTGTCAATCCTTGAGCCTTTCTTTTCTTTGGTATGGTCGACTCTATGGACTCTTCTCGCCAACCGTCTGAGGACATCGAGGACTACGATGCCAAGCAACAGGTTGCTATGAAGGCAGAAAGAGTGACTGTCAGAAAAGTTCGCCGCCACCACCAGGACATTCCACCCTCTGATCCCAATTTTGACCGTTCCAACTTGACTGATAAAGAGTATATCGAGCTTCTATTGTTTGAAATCAAAGAGCTTCGTGCGGAGAAGGGTAAGATAAAAGACCATCCAAACTCAGAGGGTGATGATACCAATTATACTACTGTCAATAACACCACTAATGTACCACAACCACTTCACCTCAACCACCCCAAAGATGTTCCTTCATTTGACATATCTGATCACAATGAAAAGAAAGGGACTAACGAAACACACGAAACACACGAAACACCTCTAAACCCTGTGGAAGACTCTACTTCCACTGATTCTGCCCCTCTTGATTATGGCCCAAGACAGGAAACTTCCAGCAACCGTGCCGCTTCCGAAGAAGCTGATACTTCCACTCAAGACCAGTCCATCGACTCTTTTGAAGACCCAGATGTATCCAAAAAAGAAGAGGAAATTCCATTACGGTCTTCTCGTAGAAGACGCAACTCGGCTCAGCCAGATCAAGAACTCTCTAAAACCGTTTCTGCTACAAGTACTTTGTCAGGAGTGGCCAAGTCAGGCTCATACAGATCATCTCTTCATGAACAAACTAGCACGTTTCCAGACTCTACATCTGCTGATGATACCTTTCGAAAGGTCAATACTCCATTTGACGATATTATTAACGATAGTTTTGTCAGTGTCAAGAGCGATATGAGCCGAACACGGTCCAACCAAAGTGCCACAGAAAGCCATACTAGAGCAATGTACTCTCAGAATAAGAACCAGAGTGCTTCTAGTTTCACATCATATAAATCCAGAATCAAGTTGCCTCCTGCTCTTCAGCAACAACAAGAAAAGAGAGAGAAGGAAGCCAGTAATGAGCTGCCCAATTCTACTGAAGAAACAGGACTAAAGTCGCCTGTTTCCACCGAGTTTCTTGACCTGACGTCAGCCACTTCGACGTGGAACTCTCGTTACGATACGCCTACCACTCAGCTGCTGGCCCAATTTACTAACACCCCCGATGACAATGATTATAAAGGAGACTATAAGGTGGGTGATGGTTTCAAAGGAGATCTTAAAGGTGTAGGGTTGACGGTGAACGACCCTCGTACTCCATATACTCCAGATGGGTTCAATAAGCAAGGTTCCACCTTTAATAATCGTGACGAAGTGCTCCCTTCTTCTACTTCTGTGTATTCTAACCTGAAAACTCCACTAGTTTCTCCGTCTCTCTCAAAAGGCGGTTCATTCCAAGTATTCCAGACTCCTAAAGAGGAAGATGACGTCAATTTATTCATCAAACCCCAAGACTTCCACACAATCAATCTTGTCATTCAAAGCACCATTTCTCTATCCGATAGTAGACGTCCGGACGAGCCTAGTTGTACGATAGTGGTGGCCGACCGTGAATCAGGAAAAGAAATGTGGAGAATCAGAAAGTCATACACTCAGCTAGTTGCTTTTGACAATGAAATCAGACATATAGTGGAGTTCTTTGGGTTGCCCACCTTACCAGAAAAGGCCCTCTTCTTATCCACCCTGCCTGTAAAAATTGACCAGCGCCGTACTGGATTACAGGCGTATTTCAACACATTATTCGTAATGCCTCATATTCCTCATATGGTGTTGTACCGGATATGTCGATACTTGTCGCTTGATTTTGTGAATCCTTTGGACGACTATAAAAGCGGGTCTAAAAAAGAAGGGTATTTGATACGTAGATATAAAGGATTGGGCACCAGTTGGAAAGTCAGGTGGTGCCAAGTCGACGGACCTTCTTTGGAGATTTACGAGGTTCCTGGTGGACCATTGGTGGAACAAATTAGGTTACGCAACTGTCAGATCGGCCGCCAGTCTAACGACACGGTAGCTGAGGACAAAGGTTATAGACACGCCTTTTTGGTGATGGAGTCTCAAAAAACCAAGCTTTCTAACTCGTATCCTAAGCATTTCTTCTGTGCAGAAACTGACGAGGAAAGAGATCAATGGGTGGAAGTGCTTCTTCAGTTCAATGAGTGTCAAGTAGAGACGCCTAGTATAGAAGGGGTTGAATCGCCTTCAAATCGCTCCGAGTACCAAGATGAATTGCCTATCCTGATAAACGACCAGCTTCTGTCATATTCTGAAGAGTTGGTAGCAGATCAAGCCAAGAAGACAAAGAAACGCTACTTCGGGTTCCGCCGTAACGATGATGCTCCTCTTACAGTACAAACTGCTAAAGACGATAACTTGAATCCAAACCAGCCCTTCTATAACCCAGCAAATCACTACGCTGGTGCTTCCACAACTTCCATTAATAGTACACCTACCACGCCCCATTCTGCTTCGGAAATGCAGCAGTATCTCGATCAGCTCAATCTCGATGAAGGCGTCACCAAATCCATATTCGGCCGCGATGTCAAGGACAGTTATGAGTTGTCTAACCATCCGTTCTACAATAGACCAGTGCCCAGTATATGCTACCGGTGCCTAGACTTCTTGACTAAAACTGGAGCTATATATGAGGAAGGAATATTCCGACTCAGTGGCTCCGCATCTACCATTAGACAATTGAAACAGCAGTTCAATACTCAGTTTGATATAGATCTCTTCGAGTCACCTTTAAAGCCTGATATGCACACGGTCGCTGGATTGTTCAAAGCGTACTTGAGAGAATTGCCCAATCCTATTATGGGTACACATGCCTACAACCATCTCAATCAGGTGATATTACATAACGGCAAATCCATAGCGCCATCGCAAATGGCCACCATCTTCAGAGACTACCTCAATGAAAACGTAGAGAAGATACGCTACGACTTCACTTTTGTCATTCTCAAGTTCTTGCGCCAGATCATTGCCCATAGTGCCAACAACAGAATGAATTTGCGAAACGTGTGTATTGTTTTCGTGCCTACATTGAACATTTCATTGGAAGTGTTGAGCGTTTTGTTGGTTGATTTTGAGTGTATTTTCGAGGGTGGCCGGCCCTTGGATGATGATAAGAGAGAAGTGTTAGATTTACATATACCCACCTTCTAAAAATAAAGGTAGTCATGTAACAATATACAGTCAATAAGCTTTGCACCTAGATAATGACCCGCAGTGGATCATCAGTAGATCATGGATCTGTGATACCCAGCCGATCGCGGCGCAGTATTAAGCAACACGTGACGGTTCTTTATTCTTATAATGGGGCTGGTGGGAAAATGGTGACGGGCCGCTGTTACCTATTTATAGTAGATGCAACTATGGATTGAAATGTATATAAGGAGATCAATTGGCTATATAGAACCACCTTCCAATATCAATAAATACAACAATTATGTCAGCTAACGAATTCTACAGCTCTGGTGAACAAGGCCAATACAACAATCAGTACAATGATCGCAACCAACCCCAACAGCCTATAGCTCAAAATGGCGAAAAAGGGTTGCTAGCTACTATTGGAGGTGGTGCCGCTGGTGCGTACGGCGGGGGTAAACTTTTTCACAACCACAGCACTTTGGGAAAAATAGGTGGTGCGGTTGTGGGCGCGATAGCTGCAAATAAGATCGAGCATAAGTTCCACGATCACAGACACAACCACGGTTACAATGGCCACAATGGCTACAACAATGGCTACAACAATGGCTATGGGGGTCCCGGACGCTACTAATCCTCACGCATTCTCAAGATACATGCATGGCACTCTTAAATACACGCATTACCTTTCTCAAATACATGAACTTACCACTCGCATTCTCCTGTAGCCTTTTGGAAAACATAGTCTTTGCCGTTGATATTTGCAACACCCTCCTTCAAAGTAGACTTCCACTTATTTTTTATCCTCTGCACCTTTTCGTACAAACATAACATGATCTGTCCCTCCTGTTCTCCGTCTTCATCATCAGACTTCTCACTCTCAAGTCCGTCATCCAAGTCGGAGTTGATATCGTCCGAATCATTGAAGATCCCTTCGTCGTCGTCGTCGTCGCCGCCATCAAAAGTACCATCGCTCTGGCCTATTTTGCGGTTCTTTTTCTTGAGCGCATCTATAATTTGGGGCCCGTTTTCGGTTATTATCGAAAACTCAAACGTACCGTCCGACTGCTTGATATTAGGTAACATCAATCCCGAGTCGTTGTCTTCATCTTGTTTTATGTTGGGAAGTTCAATCCCAATATTGTTGTTTGGGGTGGCCACAGCTCCATAAGACAACTCGTCGCCATTTCCTACGTTGGGCAACTCAAGCCCGTCGCCATGTCCTGCCAAGCTTCCTCCTAAGCCGGAGTTCAAGTTGACTCCCAAGCTCCCCCCCAAGTTGGCGCGCCCAACTCCCGGGGGAAGAATTCCGGGCTTTAAAAGCCCAGAACTATTGGGAACGTGTGCGTCACCAGCCCCGTATGCTTCTTCATCGTCCCAAGAGAACTTTGCCACTTGTGATTGACTCAATTTTTCACACCATATCCTTCTCAAATCCTGTAATGTGGACTCATCAATTCCGTTGTTTTCAAAGTCTTGTCTGGAGTCACTGATCACATCTTCAATGACGGTTTCATATAACTTGATGGCTTCGTTGTTGGACATTGTACTATTACTATTTCTAATTCTTTCAGTCTTGCTGTTTTTTATTTTTTTTTGTTTCTCAATTAGGTTTAATGTGTTTGATACCACTTATGACCAGTTCAATATAATAATACACCTGAATTTCAATACACGTAACGGGTCCAAGCGTCCGATGTGTTATACCTCTTTAGCTTTACAATCTTGCTTATGAAAACTGAACTTTCGTTCATTTCTACAGCGTGACCTGCGGCACGTGCTATACAGTACAAACTATATCCTTTTAATACCTTCCATACTTTCTCTTGGGACTGCCACCCTCAGAAGAAATATTGGGATACTTCAACTTGTGGGTATGTACGAATTCCGTTACCTTCTGATTCTCCTCATGTGCTCTATTGAGTTTTCTTTTCAACAGATCGATTTCTCGCAATAAACTCTTCTTTTCAGTGCCTACCTCCGAGAGTTCGCGCTCATACTGGTCTCTGACCTCACCCAATTTGCGCGTATGTTTCTCGGCATATTGCTTGTGAAGAAAAGCCGCCACTTCGTCGATTTTGTTCAGCGACTCTACTTCTTGCTGCTTGAGTTGTTCTTGTAAGTACTCAACTTTCAGCTGCAATTGTTTGTCGGATGAAGCTGACTTTTGGTATTTTTCAACCTCGCTCTTATAATATGCGAGTTCGTCTTCGTAGTACTTTTTCTTTTTCTCAATGGCTTCCAAGAGCTCACTCAACTTGGCTACATCTTCATTGATAATGCTTTCTTTCTGCTCAATCACTGCCTTCAAATCACCAACTTTCTGGTCATTGGCTTGTACGATCGACTCGATTTCGACCTCCAAGTTTTCGATTTTTAACTCCAATTTCTTGTTCAACGTTTGGGCAGATTGAAGCTCATCTGCCGTCTTGGCCATTTGATACTTGATTTCCGATTCATTCAGCACCAACTCCAACTCTCTTCTTTCATATTCCTGAAGCTGTCTTTCCAATTCAGCTTTCTGCAGCTTGTAACTGGCTAGGCTCGTTTCAAGATCGTGATTCTGAGTCTCAATGGTTTTTTCAAGGTTCAGTATTTTTTCATTAGCCAAAGTCTCCAAGTTATCAAGCTCCTTTAACAACTCCTCTTGCTTGGTATTTATATCCTTGAGGTTATCAATTTCATGAGCCAACTCTTCATTTTTACGTTTAAGTTCGGGTATCTCTTCTAATTTACGCACGAGTTGCTGGTTTTCAATATCATATTGGTTGTTAGTAGCCTTGGATCTTTCGAGCTCTTCTGTGGCTCGGGAGACCTGAGACTTGAGATCGGCATTTTCTTGCCGAGACTGGCTTAATTCATGTTTTAATTGAGAAATCGAATTTTCTTTAATCTTGATTTCCTTTGTTAGTTTTGCCACTTCCTGGGAATAGTCGTTGATTTGTTTAGTTTGGATCTCGGCACCTTCTAGCAAATCTCCACACGCTTCTACAGTTCTATCGTACTGGTTTTGAAGTACAAGGAGTTGATGTTGTGATTTGGTCAATTTCTGTGAAAGATCTTCAATTTGGGCATCTTTCGTCTTGACATTTTCTCTGAGCTTGTCGATTTTATTTTTATCATCCTTCTGCATTTCTTCAAGCTGAGTAATCGAAAAGATTGGCTTTGATTTGGGGGGTATAATAAAGTTCAGCGTAGGTTCCTCCACAACTTCACCAATGTTCTCACCAATGCTTTCACTAACATCCTTATAGATATTGGCGGCATTGGTTTTCATGGGATACGTGGAATCTTTCAAGTCTGACTTGTCTATAGTCTCCAAGTCAATATCCTCATCTACGACTTCTTGTACTCTTACTTGTTGGTTAGTGGCAGGACTTTTGGCCACAGGCTCGGTGGGTCTTTGAGGAGTAATATAATCAGCAGCTTCTTCTAAACTGATTATGTTATTTGTAAGGGTATTTTGAAAAGTGGAAGTATTAGGCATCAATGTTTGACTGATGGTGTTTTCGATTCTGCCGTAATCTTCAGGATCACTATCACTTTCATTATCTATCACTGGAGGAGGCAACGAGGGCACTATATTCTCTTTGCCCGGAGAAGAGCTTATGGTAGCAGGTAGGGGATCTTTTGTGGTGCTTTTAGTGCTTTTTACTGGTGACGATTTTGCAGAACTTAATTGACCCACCAAATCTTCTTTGTAAAAGATCTCATTCACTTGGACCAGATTTTCGTTTGTTTCTGCACTTGTAACAACCTTTGCGATTTTACGAGCCTTACCATGTCCTTTTGTTCTTTTTATAGGCGAACTAATGTGGTCATCAGAAATAAGCGAAGTATCGAGATTTGGCGAGCCATACTCTTTATTTTCCTTTTCTTCACTGGCAGCAGCGCCGAGTCTGGAATCGAGTTTGGTTTTGGATCTTTTGATGCTCTCTATATTGAACTTCTTGCTATTGGCACGAGGAGATGTGAGTGGATATGGAACGGACTTTATGTTATCATTGGTATCACGCGATGGCAGAAGAGAAGGCAGCACACTTAAAGGCGTTGCAGCAAGTGATCTTCTTTGAGTGGCGTGTATAGTATTTCTTCTTTTGCCCGAAACAGCATTGTGTTTTGCAGTAAGACCGTGAGGGTGGATAATTAAGTTGCTTGGACTACGAAGACTGGGTACGGTGGCCGACGCAGGCAACTTGACCGGAGAGAAAGAGTCGTCAACAAACTTAGGAGAACTCATATTAGAAACAGATGAGTTGTGTGATTATATGTGTATCGAGGTATATGATGTGTCGATGGTATGATTTGTTGAAGGGATGCAATAAGGTAGAAGTTGTTTGATCGAGTTCGAAAATTGTTTGATTCTGTTTTGGTTTCTAGCCACAACAAATACACAAGACCCTCTACTATTGATTCTGAAAGTGCCCACAGAATAGTGTATGTGTAGTGTTCAAATTATTCAAACACGCTCAGGAGCGAAGAGCGTGTTTTCGTGCGCGCGACAATTAGTGAAACCACAACAAACAGAATTATGAAGGACGTGACGAGCGTGATAGGAGCGTGTAGCAATATAGAGTCTTCTTTACAGACGTGACTAAAAATAGACCTAATCGCAGATCCGACAAAAATTGACAGACTGAGAGCTGGTGCCAGAAATTTGCAACAGATCCCTTCGTGAGTGTCTCAAGATAGTACCTGTAGAATATGGACATTTCATGTTGGATGATAGTGACGATTTAATTTACAACTTGTAGATAGTTTGTTTGATAATTTTATAGTAACCAATAAATACAGAGGAACCAGGCCTGAAAACGAGAGGAAAAAGACGCCAATAGCCGCAAAACCAGCTAGCAAAACAGTCAAAAAGCAAAAAGCAAGAGAGATGATCCAGAGCCCAGGATCTCTGAAACTAAAGTCATTGGAGCGGAAAAAAGGGGTATCATGAAAACCAGATTCCAAAGAGGTTTAGAACTGTTTAAAAGAGAAAAGTTCTGAATCTCTTGGAGAAAGATCCGGAGGGAGAACTAGAGGGGTAGACGGAGGCCGAGGGCGCAGCAGCTGAGTACACTGTACCATTGCTAGCGAGGGCGGATTTTGTTGAGTTGAGGCCAGTTGGAGCTGGAGCTGGAGCTGGGGCAGTAGCACTGGACGAGGAAGCCACGGCAGCCTTAGTTGGAATAGCGGTGGTGGTGATGTAAGAACCAGTGGAAGTGACCTGGACGTAAGAAGTGATGGTGGTGGTAGTGTCACTTAAGGTGAACTCGGCGGTCACAGGATAGGAGGTGGTTTGGGTGGAGTAAAGAGTGATGGTGGAGGTCGACTCGGCACCGGCATCAGCAGCACTAGGAGTAGCGGTCACAGTGACAGTCACGGTAGTTGGTTGACAAACGTCAGCAGACGAAGCGGTGGAAGCGGCAATGGTCTGACCAGCGGCTTCCTTGACTTCACCGGTTGAAGTGGTGACAACAACAGTGCTATCACTGGTGATAGTGATAACGGAGGTGATGGTGGAAGTGGTGGTGACGTTGGGATCTTCAGAAGAAACAACGGCTTCTTTAGCAACGGCCGAAGAAGCGGGAGAAGTGGCGACTGAAGAAGAGCTTCCGCTTTCAGTGACAGTAAGGAACTCGCTGACAGTGATGGTAGTGTTGCTGTCAGACGAGCTTTCAGGATCAGCAGCAGCAGCAGCAGCAGTGGAAGCTGGAGCTGCGGTAACAGAAGCGAATGACGAGGATGGAACGGCTTCCTTGACACCAGCAGCTGGTGAAGGAGCAGCGTCCGAGGAGTTGTCGTATCTTCTGAAAGGTACTGCCGAAACGGCGGCGGCTAAGGCCAAGACGGTGGTGATTGAAGTGAAACGCATGTCTAGTGAGTGATACTGGTAGTAACGATTGTTGGGCTGGCTAGGAAAGGAATGGACGCGATTATGATACGCAAAAGGTGCTAGCTTTCAAAAAGTTGTTAACAGTATTGATAGTAACGTACATGTTTCTTTGGGGCCATAAGAAGGATTATATAGTTTAATAGCCAAGCGACAAACACACCGAGAATTGTAAACACTCCTTTGAAAAAGAAATGTTGAAACCCAAACAAACAAAGAGTACGCGCCAAACTGAAACCTCTCACGTGGCTTTGTATGAAGATGGCTACTTACCTAGCAACAAGGCGCAAGCGAACCCTGGCTCTGCCAGGTGACAGGTACATGGAGGGTCACAGAGATCACACAACACAGAATACACAGAATACGCAACGAAAGTAGGTGGAGTACCATTGGGCTGTAGAAAGTGGTATACCCCTATTGCCATACCCAGTGCACATTCTTGACTTGCATCAAGATTCATTTTCAATTACATCATTGACGCTCGGGAATGTTTGATCTTTATATGTGCCCTACGTATTTCTGTACTAACCCTTGCGTCGGTTCGAGAAAACCGCTGTTCAACACGACCATGCTCAAAATTCTGTCATTCGACTGTCGTAATGTGATGGCATCTTGCGCGGACTAATGAGCCAATTTTTTTTTTCGCCCACTTCTTTTGTATAGTAACAGTGTAGCTTACTTCTCGCGTACAAACCTTAAACTTGATCGCCACTGAACTACCTCAGTTATCTTATATATAACTACTGATGTGTCTCTTTTTTTGTTTGAACTACTTCTCTATTTTTTGTATGAACTACTTGTCTATTTTTTGTATGATTTGCTGATATGTCTGATCTATTGATTTATATCTATCTGATATCAGCAATGCACTAATCATACTCGTGCTGGCTAATTAGCTAATGAAGTCCCTAACTCACCTATATCGAGTAAATCCGCTTCGCGCTGTGGCTCCACCGTTAGATAAGTTCCGTTCTGCGCACTATTATTGTTGGGGAAGCGGAATTACCAATCATTGATAGGCGGTGCGAGTCGCGAGTCAAAGCATCCTAACGCATTTGTCATTGCTATATAACTATATAACTAACCACATAATCACTGACTTTTATATTGGTATATTATATTTTCAGTGTTGAATATGATTGGTTTGCCATTGGATGGGAGAATTGATTCACCCACAAAGAAAAGAGTTGCTATAGGAGGAGGTGCTGCAACAGTCTTATTGATACTTCTTTTGACCACCACCAATTTCTTGGGGTATGCCAGAATTCTCTTCACTTCAGTCGACTCAAACGTTTGTCCAGTCCAGCCTTTGATTGCTCCCAAATCTTATACGCTCGACAACTCCACCGCATGGGAGATCGTCAACGACCCACACTACAGAACGGAATCTGTCAAGCGTCTTTCCGGGGCCGTGCAGATCGACACCCAGATCTACGATAACCAGCCTGACGTACCAGACTCACCTGAAACATGGGCCAAGTTCCAGAAATTCCACGATTACCTTGAAAAGACTTTCCCATTGGTCTACAAGCACTTGGACATCGAGAAGGTCAACACGTATGGCTTGGTTTTCCACTGGAAGGGCACCTCCAAAACTCTCAAGCCTCTTTTGTTAATGGCCCACCAAGATACGGTTCCTATTCAGTCTGACACCATTGATGACTGGACTTATCCACCATTGAGTGGCCACTACGACGGTAAGTTTGTGTACGGAAGAGGCTCGAGCGACTGTAAAAATACGTTGATTGCCATTTTGGAGTCTTTTGAGTTGCTCTTGCAAAAGGGATATGTGCCTAAAAGATCGGTGCTTGCAGGATTTGGTTTTGACGAAGAAAGTTCGGGGCCTCACGGTGCAGCTCACATCGCCAAGTACCTTGAAAAGACCTATGGTAAAGACTCATTGTATGCTATCATTGATGAAGGTCCAGGATTGACTCTCGATCCTTTGACTGACTCCATTGTAGGGATTGCTGCCACCAGCGAAAAGGGCTATGTAGATGTCCGCGTTGAGTTGAAAGTCAAGGGAGGCCACTCGTCTGTCCCTCCAGACCACACCTCCATTGGTATCTTGGGAGAATTAGCTTATAGAATCGAGCAAGACCAATTCTCACCAGTCTTCACCCCCAAAAACCCAATGATGTCGTACTTGCAATGTATGGCCGTCAACGATCCAAAGAAAAAGATTGGAAAATTGACCAAAAAGGCCATTTTTGCAGCTGCGCACAATAAACTCGCCAATTCCAAGGTTGTCCAGGCCCTTTCTAAAAGTTCTTTGACCAAATATTTGATCAAAACCTCTCAGGCGATCAATTTGATTCGTGGAGGTGAAAAGTCCAACGCCTTGCCCGAAGTAACTTCTCTTGTGGTTAACCACCGTATTTCTCTCGAATCCAGTGTTTCTGATGTCAAGCAACACTTTACATCCAGAGTCATCGAATTGGCCAAGGAACACCACTTGCTGGTCGAGAGCTTTGGCGAAGTTGTATATGATCCTAAAAACTCCTTGGGCTTGTTGAAAGTCACAACCTATGGGGTTCCTCTTGAGCCTGCTCCTCGTTCTCCTTCTGATGACCAAGTCTGGAAGTATCTCTCCGGTGTAACCAGACATATCTTTGAGGATTTGGCGTTCCCTAACATCTCGTATCCTGTAGTTTTGGCTCCAGCTCTCATGCCTGCCAATACCGATACCAGATACTACTGGAACTTGTCCAAGAATATTTACCGTTACAGTCCTGCACTTATGGATATGCTTGAAGCCAACATCCACAGTGTAGACGAAAAACTCGTGTTTGATGCTCATTTGCAGCTTCACTCGTTCTTTTACGAGTACATCCAAGCTGTTGATACTGAAAAAGCCGACAATTAGTGTTTGGTGTTTTCTTAGGCTACAGTATGCTCTATCGTAACTTTTATTTACCTATGTTTTATACTAAAATACATGACTGACTGTTTCCACTTGGGCTTATTCAACTTATCTCCTTCTTTTCTAAAGGATTATATCTCAAGAACTTTTCAATCAAGTCGACGTGAGTCAACACCATTCTCCTGCAACAGTATCTGTTCAACTTCAAAGCATCCAAGGCATCACCTTCGGTCATGGCCTCATCTTGCAAGCACTCCAAGTACGCCTCCCACTTGTCACCAACGACTTTACCACACGAAAAACAACGGATAGGAATGATCATCTTGTGCTGGTGTTGCTTACGAAAACTGTTTTTCGTCAAGTCTGAAGATTGAAGATTTGACTGGGTAACGTGACCCCCATCGCATCGTGCGCACGTGACCGCATCGCCAGTGAAAAATTCAAAAGTTTCCACTCCGCCAGGTGATAATGTACTAGTAGTAATGAGTGTTGGGTCTACAGACTGGACGTTAAGCGTTGTATCAGGAGGTAAGCCGGCAGTACTCCCATACTCGCAAGCTTCTGCATCCATATTTTCCAGCGACGGAAGGTACAGCATTGTTCTTTTGGCGCACCAAATCCGCGTCTACTTCATATCGACTAGACAATGTATCAGAGCTATTGAGTGTGATGCCACCGATGTGACAGATTGCAAGCTTGATCCAAGAAACTCCAACCAAGTTTTACTTTTCAAGAGCTACGGTGAAATCTTGACGGTAAACTGGAAAGACAAAGTGTCGCAGCCTATAGTTGGAAGAATCGGCTTGGAAGTCGAGGCTCCACTACTTTCGGTTATTGACGTCACACCCGACTCAATTTTCACCATATCAGGTAAGAAGGACAAGAAGGGCGTACCACAGACCAGAGTCATCCATAAAATCGACAGAGCCTCGGGGGAGTTGACCCCATTGAAAGATGTCACCGGTATAACCAAATTTTCCGTTTCTCCTGATGGACGCAAAATAGCTTTTATCACCAAAGACAACGAGATTTTGTTGGTGGAGCTCACCGTTATCGATACCAAACAAAACCAAGAAAATGTCGTGAGCACCAACTTATCCACTGAAGTCATCAAGCTTCCATACAAAGCACCCATAACCTCCATGGCTGTATCCAATGACTCCATCATTGCCGTGGGTACTGCCAGTGGTACTATCCAACTTCTATATGGAGGCTTGGTTAATGATAAGCCTCAGAGACTCTTTAAGTGGCACAATGACCACGTCAAAGCCTTGCAGTTCACTTCCGATAACAAGTACTTGTTGTCAGGAGGATTGGAAAAAGTGTTGGTTTTCTGGCAATTGGAGACTGAAAAAACCCAGTTTTTGCCAAGATTGAGTGGAATTATAGACAAAATCTCCATTGATCAGAACAGAGATGACTACTACCAGTTGTTATTGAAAGTGCTGAGCGACAATAGCGAGGAATCGGACATAAATCCAGATGTCACCAACGTAATTGTTGACGAGCACAACGAAAATGACACTCATGAATTACTCATAATTTCGGCGGTGGATTTGGTATCGAGATTATCAGTCAACAGTATCAGACCCAAGTTTTCGCACCCACTTAAAACCACTTTACAGAAAACCAAGAAGAAGTTCTTGAAGAACAGCGACTTCGACAAGTCCAAGTTGAGATACGACTATTCCAGTATATTTGAAGTGCATCCCAAATCAAAGAACTTGTATTTTCCAAACGGGTCGGTTATCCAGGCGTACGATTTAGTCAAAAATGAACAAAACTTTGTTCAGAATGCCGCCTCAGTGATCTCTACTGGTAAAGTCAAGTCTGAAACCAAATTGGTGGATGCGGAAGTTTCGGTGGTAAGCTTTACCAAAGACGGTGAGTGGATGTGTACTTTCGACAGCATGTTGACCTCTGACTTTGACAACTTGTTATCGAAAGGTGACAAGCAATATGCTCTTAAATTCTGGAAGTATATTGAAGGACAAAACAAGAGCGAAGCCGGACACTGGGAGCTTTCGACCAAAATCATTGATCCTCACGGCTCCAACCCAATTATTGCATGCATACCATCTCCATTATCGTACTACAATGGCCAAGCATTTGTGACTGTTGACTCCAAGGGCTCGTTAAGATTATGGAGACCCAAAACCACCAAAGAACAAAACCCTCCCAACTCTCATTACGCCAACGCCAGATCCACTCAGACCGCATGGACCTTGAGAAAGTCAAAGTTGGGAGGCTCTTTGAACTCTACTTCCATTGATATTTGTTGGTCTGACGATAGTTCCATCATTATCTTGGGCCATGAATGCACCATTAGTGTTATCAACGTGCAGACCTTTGAAGCCATTCCTTACAACATTCCGTCGATTTCCGGTTCGCCCATAAGGTCGTTGTCAATATTAAACAATAACTTGATCGTGTTGTCAAAAACCAGACTTTGTTCATTCAATTTGCTCGATGGCCAGATGAGCGATTTGTATGCTAAAGTCAACACTACTCACAACGGTAAGAACCTTATTACGTTTGATCACAGCAATAATCTCATTTGTTTAGCAGTAAACTATTATCATAGCGAAGACCAAAAAGATTTCGGGATCCGGTCCAAGATCTTGATCTTTGGTCCCGATCTGATCAAACCCATCCACGTTTCCATTCACAATCAAGGAATCTCTTCTGTCAGATACTTCAACTCGTCATTTATATTTGTCGACTTGGATTCTCGTGTTGGAGTGGTTAAATCTTCAGGTGCTTCAGTCACTCTACCCGACGATGAGTTTGATTTGACTAACGATATGAATAATATGTTGATCAGTGCTCAAGCGACGGCCGATGTCATAAATAACAGAAACGTCACCATTAAACGGGGTGGTGCTGATAGCGAGATGAACGATCCAAATGATGATCTTGAATTAAACAGAGCCATCGATCTCAACAGCTTACAACCAATATTCGACAATATTGATGGTATTCCTCTTGATAATTTGTTTGACAGAATCATCAAGGTCATTAAATAAATAATTCATACAATAAATTATTGTCAGAACAAGGAATAGGTAGAAAAAGACTAGAATTAAAGCCCACAATTATAGTTCAAGTAGTATAAGCTTCAAGAGTGAGAGCTTTTGAGCTTATTCATGGACTACTTTATAACACTTGCCGAATTGTTAGAGTCGATAAATAGTAATATACATGATTTATCAAGGATTAAGCAGGTTCTCTGATGAGAAATAAATGATTTACAAAAACTGACTTTATAGTATTATTTAAGTACAAGGCTATTATTTACAAGACTAGCTCCAACTGAAAAGTGACTTCCCACCCGAATCCTTCTCACTAGAAGAACCCGGCTTATTTCTTTGAATTGCAAGCACTCCTTCAATCTTGCTTAATGCGTTTTCCAAAAGATCTTTTCTTTCCTGCAATTCGATATGACTCTTGACCTTGGGGTCTTCCTTGGCGAATTTCTCGATTTCTTCTTTGCTCAAGTTGTTGAAGAACTTTATGTCGAGCTCACGAGGGAAATTATAGTAGAAATCACTCAACAACTCAACGTTCAAGAATAAAATACTGGTCGACGATATTTTGGTCGCCACGGCATCCAAAAATATTTCCGGACATTGGTACTTATTCTCCTTCTTTTTACACTTGGAAGAGTTCTTGACAAATTGGTACCTCATCTTTAGCAACGATATTCTGTCTTTTAAGAATATAGCATCTTGTCCCTTTTGAATTAAATTAGGCGAGAATCCCAATGCTTCGTTAGAGTTCAAGTCGATATCAACCGTTTGTTGCTGGTTCAATTTCTCCAAATATGTCATCACTTGCTGGAGTTTTCTGCCCCCGATCTGTTTCTTCAAATTACTATAGACCTCATCAGCTTGTCTAAGCTCTTCTTTCAATAACTTGACAGCGTTTTCTTTGCTGGCCTGCCATTCTCTGTCTTCAATTTCAATTTCATATTTGTACGGTTTGATACAGTTTTCGACTTGATCGGCTGTAGAATAGAATTTTGCACCCAAAACTGACCTGGCTGCGTCTTTCACAGCCGACTTGGCCATTGGATGGTTTCTCAACTGCGTCATATCAACCAAGTTCTCTACTTCTGTTATCAACGCATTAGTCACTAATGTTGTCGATAATCTTCCTACTCCGAGTTTGGTTAACGATCCAGTAGCCAAATCCAATTTCTTGTGCCAATAAGAATCATCATCGACACTGGATAATTGTGACAATTCTCTTAAGTCTGGTTCTACAGAAGAAACCTTAGAATTCTTGAGACTGAACGGCTTGTTCCAGTATCTTTCAGCTAACAAATTCAATACTTTTTGGTCCAATTCGTTCTTCAATAACGACTTTAATTCAGTTCTAGAGAAATTGTGACTCAATTCTTTGGTGCACAACTTCAACGCATCGATATTGTTGGCCAAGTACATCTGTGGAGTCAAGGGTCTGTCATTAAATTCCACTTTGAACTGATACGAAGCCTCTTCCAATTCTTGCTGTATGGCAAAATGAGTTGGTCTTAAGGAAGCAGCCATGGATTTTTCAAGAACTTTCATCAATTTCTTCTTCAAATTTCTGGTTCCCGTCGTAGTGCCCATGAACTCTTCCTTCCTTTCTTTCAAATAGTTGTATTCAAAGTTTTGCTGGGCAACAAATGCCTGGTAGCTATTGACAGTTTTTCTAGAAAACAAGCTAGAGCCAGATTTGTTGGATGGAGGAGCCTTAGTGATAACACCTACGTATCCCATTTTGAGAGGGTACTTTCTATTGGTCAAAATACCGGTGGCTGTTACTGGATCGACCAAATCAAGCTTGGTCACTACACCAATTGTTCTTTCACCTCTTGGATCTGCCATTCTGGAAGCTCTCAAGGCCGCGGAATTGGCAAGATCTACGTCAGCGGCAGAAATAGCCAAGATAATGTTGGGTGCCTCCAAGTACCGGTTACAAAGTTGTCTAATTCTTTGCTTCAACTCAATTGGCTGGTCAGCAGCTTCCACCTGAATATAACCAGGCAAATCCACCAAAGACAAGTCTGGCACTCTAGGGGATTTGATGGTGATTTGGATAGGATCATTGGATATACACTCGGTCTCAGGCACAGCCATGTTCAAGTCAAACAAGACTTTCTGGACCTGCTGAAAATCGGTCATATTGAACATTTTCAACGCCGGAAACTCGGCCACGTCTGCTGCTGCCTCTGGAGTATTGACCAATGTCAACTCAATCGGTCTTCTGGTCACCATATTGGAGCCCTTTGGCAAAAACTCCTGGCCCACAATACTTTCCAAAACTGAGGATTTACCACTGGATTGAGAGCCTATAACTACAATAGAGGGAAGCCTTAACGCATCGTGATCTATGCTGGCAAGAAGGTTCCTGATTTCAATCATTTGGCGTGTTAAGGACATCATTTCGTCGTCTGTGCCGTCGTTTTCTAGATCTTCGTCATCGTCGTCATCGTCAATTAAAGTTTCTTCGTTATCTTCGTCATCTTCATCGTCTTCTGCATGTGTTTCTTCGTCGTCGTCAGAAACAAAGCCTACAGCGGCAGCAGTGGCTCCAACAGCAGTGGTGGTGTCACCATTGCCTCCACCTCCGCCACCGCTGCTTCCACCCTCCGAACCGGATCCTCCCAAATTTTTGAAAAAATCGCCCGCTTTATCAAAAACGCCTTCAGAAAAGTCTTTGATTGAACTCAACTTGTCGTTTGTATAGCTTGAAGCTTGTTCTACTTTGTAGGCTACGTAAGATCCACCGGCTGCAAAAGTGCCTCCAACATATGCTGGGACTTTCGCTGCACGAGCAAGGACCTTGATGAATCCAATGTTGCGATTAAAGACTATCGTTTGGCTAGGTTTGAGGCTTCTGTAGTTACTTCTGGTCAAGACAGAAAAGTGCTTGTGAAACTCTTTCTGTATGTGTTTATAGGGATATTGTGATATAGCGCTGGGTAGATGTCCTGGCCGACATAGCATACCACGCATAAGACCATATTTGGAGTATAATAGAGCTTTCATGGTGGAAAGCTCGCGATGATTAAGCATGTATTAGCTGATGATCCGTGCGTGTTTTGAGATAGTGGCAATACGTACTGCATATAAGCTATTTTGAGGGCCAAAAAGAAAAGCATTGCCCCCTGCCAGAATTGAACTAGCGACCTTTGCATTACAAGTGCAACGCTCTACCACTAAGCTAAAGGGGCAACAACTTGAGAATGCGAAATTTGAAAATTCCTATAAATTCCAGGTGCAACAATAGTATTATGCATCGTGGTAATCAGATAGCACGGCTAATTTCAAGTTCACTATTTCCCGAAACTGGAGGGACGGTGGAGGGACGGTGCGAGCCACTATACACCGATTCTACAACGACGATTTATGCCAAACACCAATCGAGTTGCTGCGCATATATCCTCAAGGTTATACCACTTGGAAACGGGATACCGAGATCATCAAGGATATCTGTGAAAACGGACATGGGCCATCAAAACCTTGTATGTACGTTCAATAATAACTCTCCATCACCAATCCACGCGGAATTTTATTTCTGAAGAAAAAAAAAAAATAGATTCGATGGGAATTTACGTCATACTCTACTTTACTGTAGCAGTTGGACAAGAAGTACAACGTGGGAAATTTAAATATTGAAAGCTAGGGGTTGAGGTGCCTAAGACTCCTCCCGTATCCTAGCACTCATATGTAGAAAAGAAAAATGCTCAATTCTTTGTCAACTCTCAATCGTGGATGATCTCTTTTCACTTCTAGTATATTAAAGCGTTTTATCTGGTTTAGGGGAAAAGGACCCCTTTTTTCCACTAAGCGCACATTCGGCAATTCGCACCTTTTTTCGCGGTCGCGGGCTCCGAACTTGGGCACGAATGTTCTGTAATCCACTGAACAGCCAATATTAAGCCACCTTCAGAGCAATCTGCTGATTTGATCCTATTGTCTGATCTCTTATTTTTTCCAGCACCGTTAAAATAAGGTTTTCTTAAACAATATCCATTCGGTAACACTTTCTATAAATTTTTGAATAAGTATATTCATGCAATCACATTAGCAGATTTAGGTAATGTCAAGACAGTTAAGCGGTGGGTCCTGCTTGTGGGCGCGGAGAATAATCAAATTTTAAATGCAAAAGCAGATGGTCGCCTAACCACCGAGAACAAAGAGAAATGGCTCATACATAATAAAGCTGACGGTGTACAATGCTTAGATGAAATGAATAACAACCAAGGTGAGGTCGGTTTGTTCAAATGTACATCGTTTATTCAACAATATTGCTGCTATACAAAAAGTCTTATCGATGTAATCATGAGTCTACTTGTGGCGTTATAGACACATATACATTTGAATTATTGTAGTCTCCGAAACGATAATTTTGATACAAATTATACGAAAAAGTCAATATATTCTCGGGCGATGACTATTTTAGGCCGTAGTTGACTCTAGCTCTACTCTGTAAGCAAATCTAATTTTGTTTCAAAGCCCAGCAACAGATACATTCGTAAATTCGCGGGCATTTAATCTTGGTACGGCTTGTAGCATTCAATAACTTAGGCGCAGTGACATGACGGGGAATCAAACCTCCTCTAGTTGATCCATTTTTTCAAATGGTTCGCAGTTTGCAACTTCCAAAAATAAAAATAATGCGCACTTTGTGAATAAGCCTACTTTCAAAGCCTTGGTGCACAATCCAAATTTAGGCGTAGATGCGAATGTATAGAATGGAGAAAAAGGGACCAAACCAATAGCGCTATTATTTTTAAAAAGAAACAAGAGTTGATCTCTGCGTAACTGTAAGATGTACTGTGATGGTTTGGAGAGGCCAGTGACTTGCTTTTGACAGCCTTGAGAGAGTGAACGCAATTTCATAAAAAAAAAGTATGGATTAATCAAAACAAGTGCGGTGATAAACCTGGTTTGGGTACACTGATGTGGCCTATTTGCGGGGGCAATTTTGTAGGGAATTCAAATGAGTGCACGTTGTGCAATATGAAAAAGATATTTCCGTGCGGGTTGGGTTAGGTGCTTTGAAAATGTCATTGGATCTCGCATTTTTTTTAGGGGAAATTTTAAGTTTACCTATTTTTGAGGCGATTCATGGATATGGATATAGATATGACTATTGTGGGATTGTTATGACAACACGAATCCTATGCATTTTTTTGGTCTGAAGTAGGTTATTGGCCAATATGGCACGTTGTTTGTGCACTCGTGCCTTTACGTAAGGAATTATGGTCTCTCTACGATCGGTAATTGTCCCAAATGTAGTGAACGCGCGCAAAATTACAAATGCCCTTGAGAAATTTAAAGTAGCGAATAGGCTGATGGTACTTGATATCTACGTGCTCGGCAATTTTTGCCTCGGAATTCATACGCGCTTATTCCTTTCCGCGAAATCTTGATAGGAATAGGCCATGAATAAACCGAGTCAACACCTGGCGATTCTTCAAACCAGATTGAGACACAAACAGGGACAATACATATATTCGATCATCCAATTGATTGATTCACCAATTGCCATGGTAAGCAAATTGTAGTCAGAGATTAAGAGTAAGATAGTAGGCACTCAAATCGAAACTGAGAAGTGAAACGGTAAGCCCTCGCAGCCCTTTTCCTCTCTTCGAAACAAAGTATAGATTTGAGGGTTTTAATTCTCGTTTTGTTTCGTATTGCGGAAATGTATAGTCGAGTAAGTTCCGGGTTACGAGATGCGTATGGCCAAAGTTTGTTGTGCAAGCTAGACTAGCGCCACACATCCGAAATGGACACAAACATGAAACGGGTAAGCAATTAACTATTGGGCATTGGTGGGACTTATGAAGATACGGTGACAAGGTGCATGAATGCGAAAGTTGTCAGGTAATTTATAGTTTAATTCCCTTTGGGGAAGGTGTTTCCGTTTATTCTTATTTCCGGTGATGGTTATGTCATGCGCGTTGTGATCCGCATATTGGGAGTTTGTGATGTCAGTTGCAACCAGATGTGACTTTCGATTAAGTACGTGATCTTCATGTTGGTACCTGGCATATATACATGGAGATCTTTCTGTACACATGGCCCTGGCTCCAAGCGTTATATCTAATGAACAAACACTTTGATACTTGAAGGCTAGAATTGTAGAGGCAAAAAGTTTAATCAAGCACATACGAGCGAACTGAGCCAACTGCGGTGGAATTGGCACACCGGTATCGGCACTTTGCCAAGAACATTCCCAGCACTTGTGATGAGTGCGAAGTCGGTACGAATGATAAGGTGAATAGAGAAATTAACAACAATCATGCGGGGCGTCAATATGACCCTAAGCAAATACCAGTAAGTGCGGTCGCAGCCAAAGATTTCGTATCGATACTTATCGGTTCGGTGAAACAGAGTCAATCAAGTTGCAGCCATACAGACGGCATTTTGTAAAAACGCAAAACGATCGAAAAAGTTAGGGTACGTTGAAAGAAGGACGTTTGATCGGAGTCAGACGTTGGAGAAAAATGCGATATACACTCGAAATAGTATAGAATAAAACTACATTATTTTGTGCTGTATACGTCAAAACCTGGAGAGGGTTAGTATCGAAACATAATAGATATGTTCGGGGATCTCGGGTCAGCAGTAAGTGTCAATTTCAAATGTTATTATGGACATTCGCGCTTTCTGGCTCTTGTTTTTATTTTTGGTCGCGGCTGTAGCGTACGTAGGTGTAAGACACATACAACGATACGGGTATTTAATAAAGCTATTTTTGCATACTACCGACGGGCTGCATTGCACAATAGAAGGGTTTGTTCGCTGTTGTCAACTACATCGAAGTTTAGTCTAAATTTAGCACTGCACATGAAAACGTAGGGGGGGAGGGGAGAGATATTTTTCAAGCCGAACAAGTTAATTTTATTTTTGATTCATCCCCACAGTTTGTAATTGACAGGATAAACAAGAAAATGTTGGGGCTGCGGAATCTAGTCTGTGACACGGCCGACGATCTCTTGTAGTAAGACATTTGAAACGTGAGCCATTTTTATCATTTGATTGCCGAAGGCGAGTTACGAAATCCTGATACGTGCAAAATCAATACTCTAAAATTAAACTTTTTCTCCCACCAAAAAATAATTCAAACCTTAAATCAAATTACGTAGTCGTAGTTGGCAAAAAATAAACACCACAAAAAGAAGGTAATTTCAATTAGTGTAACCTAAACGTTGTAACGGTTACGATATTGATCTTTTTGAAATAATGCAATTAAAGTTTCGACCGTAAAACGTGAAGAATTGCACGAGTTAGCGGAAATGTATGGTGACACAATGCGCTTTGGAACAAATGCCGTGGTGGGAATGAACCGACGGGTCGCATGTACCCTCTTGTAGGAGGTCCTGGGCCATGGACCGAACACCACCAGTTCTGTCATCGTCCATTTTATATAGTATAGATTCTCTGGTGCGAACAATATATTATTAAATAAGAGCCTCTACCTCCGCAGCTACATTTCGATAACAATGGTAGCACACCTATGTGCTGCTGTGTAGTTGTATATCCATTCTAGATATTATCTGTACGGCACGCACCCTGTTGGCCATTTGCGCACGTCACATGTGAAGCATACCGGTTCCCGACTGTTTGCTCAGAGAATAAAAAGCGAGAAATCCAGCCCGAACGGTGAGGCACTAGCGCACCCCTATGTCACAACCCTTCTTGCTGTCTCTTTTTCCTTCACTTCACTCGCGCTTGTACCCTAAATCGATTTCATGTAGGTTTCTGGACGCAATTTCCGGATATTCCCATTCGGGCCCCCACTTCCATATCAAGGTCGCCAGTCGTGTACGTAAATTGACGGTTCCGTTCCACCTACCCCAGTATGAATTTCACCTCTCCCACCTTAGTCCCGAAAAGTTGGGTGATTCACCAGTATATATAATTGTAGCCTTGGATCTCAAGCTGATAAGACGCAACCTTTTTTTCTTGACTCCACACCGTTTGTTTGCTCGAACCATCTAGGAACTGGTTGGTATTGTTCTTTTGTTCCAGCTCTTCTTGTGAGAAAAGAAATAGTCCTACAACCGTGCTATTAAAATTCGTTTGGTGGAAAAAGAAATAAGACCACCTGAATTCTGGGCAATCAAATTTTAACGTTACGGATCAATTTGTTCCTATTATGCAAATTTGACTTCACCTATACAAACCACTGCTTCCAACGTATTCCTCGTTTTTTTTTTTTTTAAACTTTCTCAACACTATATTATATTTTGTGGATCTCAGGTTTTTTTTTTTTTTCAGACTATAACCAGAACCAGACGGTTGACTTGTTTTTGATTATCGCCAAGGATATTTCGTGGGATATAACCTAGGTTTGTTTGGAGGTTTTACCCGGTGTATTTATTTCCTCGAATACCGTACCACCCAATACAACGTTATCAATGGAAGATCGAAAAATCGTCACGTACCCTACTGCTCCAGAGAGAAGGAAGAAAGTGACTCAGGCTTGTGATTACTGCAAGAAACGAAAGTACAAATGTATAGGTAAGGCTCCGTGTGAGCTATGCAAGAAGAAGAACATGGTGTGTCAGTTCTCAATAGTGGATAGAAGAACCACCAAGGGTGTCAAGAAACAGCCCGCAAGGGTAGCGTGCTCGTCTTCACCCTCGCCCAACTCCACCACCTCCACTTCAAAAACCATATCTCCACACAGCAAGCTACTTCCTGACAGTCTATTGCCGAGCCCCAAAGATCCAAATGAGTCAACGCCTTCTACTTCTAATTCTACCACCGATTCTATGACCAATACCACCAATCCCTTATGCAATGAAAGCCTATATATGAACAACACAATAAGACCTTTAAACAACTACATACCACACTACAACTTCCAGCGCAACCAGTACAACTATAGTCGGCCGCCTCAAGACTCGCGCAGCTTTTCCATAGCGCAAATCAACTCGTCGTCGACCGACATCAACGGCTTGAGAGTCGGCAACTGCAACAAGCTCCCGCCGGCCTCAAAGCTCCTCAAATCAACATACATACCCAAAAGTCTTCAGCCTCTATTGTCTTTTCCCCTTCAAGACACCGACGACCTCAACCACCCCGTGCTACCTCCCATAAACGTGAAGCCACAAGAGATACGAAAGAATGAGAATAGTGCTATACACGATAAAGAAGAACCAAAAGTGAGTGTGGAGGCTGATAGTAGTCACGATGTAAAGATGGAAGACGACAGTTCGGAAGAACCCAGCGAGGATCCGTCGGAAGTGCCCCGGATCCTCTTTGATTTTTCGACTTCTACTCGATATATCGGAGAAAGCAGTCCGCTTTCCTTACTATTCGAGTCAAGAAACATCTTCAAGAAATTCTTGGGCGATTCGGAGTTCAGCTGTGATACTCTGGGCATCAATATCTTGGAAAAGCCCATACAGTTGAAGCCCGGAGTAACCACCCAATTACCCGAAAGAGACGTCTGTGATAAACTTCTTGTGTTTTTTCAGAACAACATCAACCAAAGTTGGTATATCTTTAACATGGACTACTTCACAGAACACGTTGTTGATCGGGTGTACCAGAACGAGGCTACTGCAAATGTAGAGAAACTTGCGTTGGTGCATTTGGTGCTAGCCCTAGGCCTTTTGTTTGCCGAAGCATCCAAAAGCCCGCTTCTCAACGACCTAGATCCAAACGTAACTTCGCTTCGGTTCTTTGAAAGTGGCTTTAACATGATCAGAAACACCGTCGATGACGGCAAGTTATGGATAACAGAAGCGTACTTCCTCGTTTATTTCTACTACCAGTCCAGCTGCAACAGCAGCACGTCGTGGCTCATGTTGGGAACAGCCATCAGAAATGCACAGGCCTTGGGATTACACAGAAAGTTCATCAACGAATCCTATAAAGATAAACAGTACGTTTATCACCGTAAGAAGTTGTGGCTCAGTCTTTATGTCTGTGACCGAATCTCGTCCATTTTACTAGGAAGACCACTTTTAATTGTCGATTATGATTGGGACGACTTTGAAAAAACAGAGGAGTTGGTGCAAAGTGAACCGAAAAACTCCAAAAACATCGTATGTCTAGTTGAAATCGCAAAAGTCGCTGTATTGAACGGGAAAATCGTGCAGAACTTCTACCTCAACGGTACCATCGATCCGATTCGTGCCGAGAAACTAGCCTTGGACTTCAGGATATGGTCTATCAATCTCCATCCTGATCTTCAAATCGATAAAGCTTTGCAGTGGCAGAACTCCCAACAAGCCAAGGGCATCAAAAACTCTTCTGTCGACAACTTCTCGTTGTTTGCGGTGCACTTATCGCAATTCTACGGCATCATGTTGCTCTGCAGGCCTTTCTTCATGTACTTTGCGTTTCGAAAGCCCGAAAAATCCGTCACTTCAAAGCCTAAAAGACTTCGTTACGAAAACAAAATCGCCCATTTCTGCAAGGCCAGTGTCAAGTCGTCTGTCCTAACCATCGAATTAATTTATTTCTACATGCAGCAATACTGCGAAAGAGCTGAAGTGTACCCTGCAGTCAACTGCTGCTTCATGGCCGCAATCACCTTGGGTTTATCTATTCTTCACCGTAAAACCACCATCGGGTTCGATGACGAATATACCGCAACTACGTTGAAGGAAAAGTTGGTGACAGGCCACAAAATCCTCACTCTTCTTGGCTCAATCAACTCGTCCGCTGAGCAATTCAGCTGTATAGTTGCAAAGATGATAAACGCATTGGAAGATGCATATGAAGACTTGGGTCAGACTCCCGTTGGGTCCAGCTTATCGTCTCCAGAAGCCGAAAGTATCCAACAAAGTGAAGAGGGCAGCGACAACGACTACACCTCTTCCAAACCCAACCAGTACAATAGCGGTGAATCGGTTAGATCAGGATCTATTCCACACATCACTCCGCCATCGGCTGCTTCCATGTCGCCCATCATCCACAGTCCTCCTTCAGCCGTCCCCACGTATCACAACCTGGGTACAAATCCTTCTGGATCTTCAACAACTGGCACAAATCCTTCGGGCTTAGAGAGCTTATTGGAATTCCATCAATTCTTTGTGCCAGAGTCTTCGACAAACAAATTCTCGTCTGATGATGGTTCAGATACTTCAAAATACAAAAACGACGTGGCTGAGCATCCTTACGTGTACAGCACGGGTGCCAGTGATATCTTGTTTGCTAACAAGCTTTGATATCAAAAATACACGAAACTAATATACTGTAAAACTAGATGTCAACTAATTAGACCTACTTCAGCCTTTATTTTGGAACAAATAAATAAAACAGTTGACATGTACTCTTTTGTGAGTCGTCACCTAAATAAACTGATTCTACTGTACTATACAAAGGTTCTTATGGTTGTCATAACTTCGTACCTAAGTATATAAATAATTAATAATAAATAATTGTTTGAGATCATCCCAACACGGTTGCTTCGTTGTCAATCAAAGACTTGCGGATCTGGGCCAAACTTCCACTCAACTTCTTGAAGATCGACACCTTGATATTTCTATCAAACAAAAAGTTCAAAACAACTTCTCCGATCTTCAAGATGTAAAGCGTCTTCTCGAGCGTATAGTTGTTCCCATCATCGTTTTTCCTGGGGTCCACGTTACCATTATACAAATATAAGTTGGAGAAGAACTGGTCCAAGACTTCATTTTTGACTCCTTCGTTGCCCTGTTGCTGGTAATGCGTTTTCAAGTAAATTTCCACTTTATCCAAAAGCTTCAATGCGGTGCTAAATCTGCTGTTCAATTCGAACAAGAGGGTTTGGTTGGGGGTGGTATTGTTGACCGAATTGTTTCTTCTCGAGATATAGATCGAAAAGATCGACAAGATCGTGAATGCATGGAACAACATCTGCGAATGCATGGAGATAGACGAGATTTCAAACTCGTCAGTTACTCTTATATTGAGTGACTTTTCAAACTGGGCAATGGTGTTCTCTTCTCCGTTCCTGGGTTTGCCATAATTGTGATTTCGGCTTGCCTCTCCGAGTAAAGTGTTCAAGTCCAGGAAACTACTGCCTCCGAGCACATTCGACGCTTCAAACCCGTTGTTCAAGAAGCCAAAATCGGTACTGAAGCCCGATAAACCATTGCTGTGCGCAGCATCCTGAACAGTCTCATCTTCGTAGTGGTCTTCATACTTGAACAAAACCAATCTTATAATCATCAAGCAACAGTCGACAACTCCCAAGTAGTCATAGTCGTCTATAGCCTTGTTATTTGGGTTATTGTCAGATAAGAACTTGTTGTAATTCTTGGTCAACTCTCCGTAGTTTCTGAGCCAGCTCTGTTCTTGAATTGACTTCAAGTCGATCATGGAAGATAGTTTGGTGAAGTTGGCCAATAACGCAAAATCAAACCTGTGAGAGTCTTCTTGAGCGGAACTATGGCCTTGTAGATGCTTGGGGGGAAAGAACTTGGCGATGGTGTCTAATATGACAAATATATCCACCAGCTTCGTTTCTTGGTACTGCTTCAACTCGTACAATCCGTGGGTGATGCTTGGAAATCCAAACTTACTCAAGTGTTCGAGCTGCTTGAACACGTTTTGGTTGGGCGAGCTTCCTATATCAACCGTATCCACTTTTATGAGTTGGAACAAAAAGTCTTTGTAGTTGAGCCTCTCTCCATTGAGATAGTTGTCAATGTTGGCAATATCGCCGTTTTTTGTGCCAAACTCCTGGAACTCTTGGTATGTTTTGAAGTTCCATAAGAATTCGTCTTGTCTGTTTGGTAAAGTCACACCGGCCAAGTCGTTTACGCTTAAAGTCAATGGAACATTATACATCATGAGAAGAAAGTTTGTGAGTCTGTAAATGGTAAGAACAATTCTGGTTTGTGCCTGAACATTGATGTTATTCCTGAATTTTTGTTCTTGTTGAGTATTGTTTGGGAAAAGAGACCCGTTATCGGGTTCGGTTTTAATTATGTTGAAGCTCTCTTCATCTTCACCGCTAACCGAAAACAAAATGCTTCTTTTGCTCTTGATAGACGTTTTGACCAACGAGTTTAAAGCACTCAATTGACGTATCACAATATAAACGTTATTTTCGTTGTCTGAAAATAAACCATATATCACCGATAACATCAACGACTGTATAAGCCATAATGGGTTCACGGTAGAAGAGCCGTTTGTTTTGTCATTATTATTGCCCACGGAGCTTTTCCTGCTTTCCAAGTAGATATGGATGGTTCTTCTGGAAGCTTCATACAAGTGTTCGGAGTCCTGTTTGTGGCTGGCCAATAACGCTCCGATCGTAGCAATTAGCAAGGGCAAGCATACTCTGGCACTTTCGTTGTTCCAGTCTTCATTCACGGTCATATTCATCATTTCGTACTCGTTAAGCTTAGATTGGTGAATAAAAGGAAGGTGCGTGAGGAATTCTGAGACGAACTTGCTGAGATAAAACTCCAACTTTTCATTGGAAGGAATCGATGGGTTGACCACTCCACTGATAGGATACTTTGCAAGCGACCTATGGATCATTTGACGGAGATTATTGGTGAACAATTTGTTGGTGTGAAAGTTGCCCGATTTGACTCTATGAGTATTGATTTGAATGTGGTTATACTCAAGATTGGGATTTTGGGTGGTGGCTCGTCTATGAGGAGATTGGCCCGGCAAATTTCTATCGATATCAAGCAACTGGTTGTGGTCTAACGTACTATCGTAATTACCCAAAACATTCATGTTCAGCTGAAGAGATGGAGATAAAACACTGGGCGAGTTTGTCTCCATACCCGAGCTAGAAACCGAGCCGTTATCACCATAAAACGAGTATCCGTTGGGCAAGAACCTTGAATTAACGTCTATTCCTTGGGTGAGTTCGTCCATGTCGTTCAAGAAGTTTAAATCAAAGTTTTCTGGTTGTGAGTTTCCAGCACGTTCATTGTTGGCCATTTCTTCGTCAATATCCTGCTTAATTGGAGTCAACACTTTGTACATGTGAGAGTTGGCTCGGTGAGGTACACCTATATTTGGCATATTGCTATTAGTATCCATACTGTTTATACCGTTCATATTGACCATGGAATCGGGTATATCATAGAACGAGTAGCCGTAATCGGAGCTTTCGTTTTCTATAGGAGGATTAGAGTTGTTGCGAGCATAGGAAGCAGATATTCCCTGCTTTATCTCCTTGGAGGTAGTGGTGGCCGTAGGCATCATGAAAGGTATATGGGAGGTCGGCTCGGAGAATTGAGGATCTTGTGGAGTATGCGAAGAAGCTAAGCTATGAGAAAATGACCCGTGATGAGAGACATTAGGTGGCGGGTTGGTATGATTATCCAAGACATTGGAGACGGAGTTTTGTCTCATATCATAAGAAGCAAGGTTTTCGGAAACAAACTTATCAGGTTGGCTATTAGGTTCGTTATAGACGTTGGACATTCCAGGGATAGAAGAGAGGTTATTGAGCCAGTTGATCTCGTCGTTCATGGACGACGGAAGCATTTGCGGCGTGGAAAACTCGACGTTTTCGGGGTTCGGGTACATATCGTTGAACTCAGGCATGCCCGAAGCATAATTGGCACCGGACTGCGCCGAAAACGAAGCACCTCTTCTGTTTCTTGTGTTGAAAACCTTTTTGCGGTGGTCAAACATCTGTCTTTGTAAAGGAGTGCCTGATTCGTGGGTGCCACTGTTTCTTCTGGGAGTGTGCAGAGGCCCGGCTCTTTGAGAACCAAAGGGATTTGGACTTAATTCGCTATTGAGCTTGAACGGCGGTTCTTGGGTAGCGGTGGGAAAACTCATGCTGGCACTTTTTTTCGTGGGCGACACCCTTTCGCGGTCCATATCTACATCCTCATCGTCGTCCTCATCATCAATCTCATAAATATCTTCGTCATCATTATTTCCACTCGCATTAGAATTATTGGAGCGCTTGATGGATTTTCTTCTAAGTCTGGTGATGGCGTCAGAACACCCGGCATGGAGTTTCTGGGCATGACGTAATAGCAAATCACGCCTGGAGAATTTCCTCTGACAAACCCCACAGCTAAAAGGTTTCTCCTTGGTGTGGGAGCGCTCGTGGCGCCGTAAGTGTTCGAGACGGGCAAAGGCTCGGGTACACACTTGACACACAAAAAGTCGGGGTTTACCAGACGGCGTGGTTCCCTGAGCCGTGAACTCAAAGGGTACGTTTTTCTTGCCGTTCTTTTTGCCGTCATTCAGTATGTTATTGACACCAGTGGAGGGAGAACCCGAGGCGCGGGCGGCCGAGGCATTGGTGGACGTCATTGTTCGTGAAGGAGAGCTCAAGTACTTGGTATCAGCTCTGGATCTCAGTATAGAGGGACTGGTACTCTGGGCTGACGAAGAAATCGAGCTGCTATCGATTAGAAACAGGTACTGATAGCTTGTTTGAGAAAGCATCTAGTCAAAAAAATTGCCAGCACAAAAATGGATTTCACGCACTCCGGTGGGAATTGTTGAATTTTGTGGGGGAGGCAGTATATTTGGTGGGAAAAATAAAATAGCTTGTTTTTTTTTTCGTTAGGGGCACCACACCAAAAGTAGTACAAAGGCAACGCAGGTCAGGGAAATGTATGTTGGTGAAATGCTGGTAGCATTCGCGTGCAGCAACGATAGGCAGTAGGTGGGTCAATACGACTATTTAGGAGGGTCCTGTTTACTGAAACCGGGACTGCTCAACAGAATATGTAATACTCGCTTTTGAATCTGTGGGGTAAAATAGACTTGACCTTGTTAGTTGAATACGAGTAATACTACGGGTTGTGGCCAGCAGAATCAGATTAATGATTTGTCATGTATCAACTGTTGGAGCGGGGCATCGACGTGGGCGGACCACTGGTCTTTTATATCCTATTACAAAACTTTTGTGGAATCTGGGGTAAAAACCGTACTTAGGCTCGCAATGGATGGCGCAAAATGGAAATGTTACGCTAAATAACGCGGAGCGGTAAACGACAAAAACGACCAACTACGACAAAAGAAAATAACACACAGTTAAGGAGCATAACAAGTAGAGGTGCTATACCGATAAGCTATAGAATACCAGCATGTGTGCTAGTACATGTGCTAGCATGTGTCCTAGTATGTGTGCTAGCATGTGTCCTAGGATGTTTTATGCGGGCGCACGTCTGCGGTCGCTGGCAACCCCAGATTCCATCACCAACTACGGACGCGTATACTGCATCTGGAGGTGTCGAGGCGTAGCGGCTCAAAATGTGTATTGTAGTGAACAATAGATCAATATTAATTACTGCTTGATAAGGCGATTTACAAAGAAAGTTAAACTTCCACAAATTCTCGACGGCCCTACGCACCACTTTAAAGCAGAAGCGTGTAGGTACATTTTGTTGAGTGAAACAGGCTTTAAGGAAAACATGCTGGATGAGCCAGAAAGTTTATCGCGCCCTGAATTTCTGTGCCTAACCAAACCCCACTTTCGATCGCTTTTTTGAACAACGATAGTGCCTAACCGCTTAAATGCCATGTGTTGGACATCATCCCGCGGATACCGTGTTACCCCACTTTTTGGAGTCCGACTCCGAGATTGTACAACGGTCCATGTGTCAGGTGCCTGCGTCACCTGACACGAGCGCAATCTGAACACATGACAACGCGCAAGTCCGTTCCACCTCAACATTGTTGGTCACGCGCGCACACACGTGACTCCATCGCCACACCCATTCTTCTCGACTAGAAATCTCATTTTTATTGTGGCCACTATTCTTTAGTAATTATGGGAGGAGGTGTCGTTGAAATCCAATCTGAGACCCAGTTCTCGGAGTTGACCAACTTGGATCCTACAAAACTTATTGCCCTTTATTTCCACACACCATGGGCTGGTCCTTGCAAAACCATGAACAGTGTCTTCAAGACGTTGGCCGAGTCCAAGGCCAACGACCCAGATATTCTTTTCCTTTCGATAAACGCTGACGACTTGTCGGAAATCAGTGAATTGTTTGAAGTCAGTGCCGTGCCATACTTTATTCTTATCCGGAACTCGACTATTTTGAAAGAATTGTCCGGTGCCGATCCCAAAGAGTTTATAAATGCCCTCAACCAATTTTCGTCCCCAACCACCACCACCGCAGCCCCCTCCGCACCGGCCGCACCAGCACCTGACGCTGTGCCCGAAGAAGAATCAGAAGAAGCGTTGAATGAAAGGTTGACCAAATTGACCAATGCTGCTCCTATCATGTTGTTCATGAAAGGATCACCCTCTTCGCCAGAATGTGGTTTTTCAAGGCAATTGGTGGCTATCTTAAGAGAGCATCAAGTGAGATTCGGATTCTTTGACATAAAGAAAGACGATTCGGTCAGACAGGGGCTCAAAAAGTTTAGTGACTGGCCTACATTCCCACAGTTGTATATCAACGGAGAGTTCCAGGGTGGTTTGGATATCATCAAGGAAAACATCGAAGAAGACGAACACTTTTTTGAAAACACCTTAAAGGCTTAATTATACAATAAATGTATGTTCTACTGTAAATCACTGGCATCGTTGTAGTTAAATAATACGAGACAGACACTAACAACTTTACCATATGACTTTTGTTATGTCAAGGAATTCAAGAATGGAGGAATGCTAGATTAGTATTCTGATTTCTTTGCAGAGTACGAAGATTAGAAATTCCTTTCTTCATATCAATTGGTTTATAAATTATTATTTTAAAGTAATAACTAAGAAGTCGTATCTATATTCATTAATATTTCATAACCTCCCTTGTGAGATCAACACATCTAGCTCATCGTCCGACGAAAACCCATCATCATCGGTATCATTTTCAGTATCATCTATAGGATCACTGAGCTCCTCGTCCTCGCTTCTATAATCTTCCATCTGGCTCAGTTCGTTTATGCGGGCCAGTATTTCGATCTGAAATTGGTCCATTTGGCCCACTCTATCCCCATGCTCCTCTTCTTCTCCCTCTTCAACCACTGGCAAATCTTCATCAGCGTATATCTCTAGAAACCTGCCTCCTAGACGGTTGTAGCGGTACCTCTGCGGGTACTTTTTATTATATATAAGAGGCATATAGTGGCCGTGGATCATGTTGAGGTCGTGGAACGAGTTCTGGAGCTTGTCTATATACTTTTGGTAATTTCTCACCTGCTTGTGGGTATTATTGTACTGACGAACCATTTTGAAATGGCGAGGAAACTTGATTTTGTTGTTGAAATTACGGCATTTTGGGGGTGCTGGCTGGTGCAGCACTAGTCTCAAGTGGTTTCGGGCCGATCTTATGCCTATATCTCGACTGACATCGAATTTGTCGAGGGTATCGCATATACTGAGATCGTCAGCAATGTTTCCCGCAGTCTCCAAAGAATAATTGGAGTCTCTATAGATATGGTAGTTTTCGAGAATCGAAAGGTTGAGTAGTGAAAAGTTGTTGCTGTTGAATGTAGACAATACTTTTTCCACCGAGTAATAATCCGATGCACCAGCGTCCATATGTTCGAATTCTGAGCTGGAGTAGAGGATTTTACCGATAGCATGAAAGAGATTGATCTGGTTTTCTCGCTGGTAATTGAGTCCTAGCAATTTGCTAGCATCAATAAGGTCATCTTTATTAGTGCTTTCTTCTTTAGGCCGGTTAATCTGGCTTGACCAGAGCTCGAGATTGAAGATAATGGACCTTATATCGCCGATTTTGATTAGCGAGTCCACAAACTGGTTGACGGTGGTTTGGGAGAACTTGGAAAACGCCTGTTTTTCACAACTAACCACCCTGCTAATTGTCTTTTTCAAGTACCGTGCAGCAATGGGATTAAACTTGATATGCTCTACAGCAGGATGGTTCAACATGGGTTTTCCAAGTAAGGTCTCTGCGCACAAATTGTTGTCCAAATTGTACGAATACTGCTTTGCGCTGTCGCCATTATACTCTACTTCCGTTAAGCACAATACGAGCGGGGGAAGCTGGATATCGTCGCTGGTACAGAGCCATTTCCAGAGCGTATCACGGAAAGACAAAAGAGTTTGTTCGTGGAAAACGTTGGGCAATTCCTCGATAATCACCACGGCTCTGCTACTGCCTACCTTGTAGCGGGCATCACTCATGAACTGGTCAAATTGTAATGGCTGCGGCACCCCTAGCACACCGCCAGTATCGATATATTCTATCCAGCCCTGGTCAGAAATGGCGCCGTCTAGCGATAGATGATGTACTTTTCTGGCCATCTCGTTGGCAAGAACCTTTATTGTAGTCGATTTGGAACTTCCGGCGGGGCCTGTAAGTACCAAGAGTCGGGTGGAAGAGGTGCCGTTTATCATGGCACCAAGACTCTTTTTGACGGCATTGAGCTTCTGTGGGTTTATACAGATCTGGTCTGAAGTCGTTGGCTCGTATTTGTCAATCCACTGTCGGTTTTGCCATGTTTGCACCGGACTTACCAGGCTTGTGGATGAGCCTGCGGCAGAGCTTGGGGCACGTCGTTTGCGAGGAATGGTTGGTTTTGCCGGTTTGATGTATTCATGGAGCTCCTCGTCAGACTCTGCGTCCAACTCTTCGCTTTCGGACGATTCGATCTTTATAACGTCGGTTTGGGGCCGGCTTTTGGCTCGATGCATCGTACCGTTTCTCCATTGATCTCGAGAACACTCTTAAGATGGGTGCTTACATAATCAGTATACAGTTCGTTATTCATTAATATGTACTAGGGGTGGGCCGAAAAAACCGGTTTGGCGTTGTGACCAACAATACCTACGTGGTCAGGGACCATGCCATGTGGCATGCTATGGGCCATGTGGACAGTAGGAGTGTGTTTTACTGTGGGTGCTGGTGCAGACGTATAGTTCAGACCATGGTTATTCATGGAGTAGATGCCCGGATCAGAACGTCTCTTACTCACCATGGGAAGAATGCTTTCGCCTATAGGTATAGTTTGTAGCGGCACGGGATCGCCCAATACCGAATCGTATGTAATCTCCATCAAGTCTCGAAACGATGGGTACACCAATACGTTGAAAGACTGTTCAGAGACGTTATTGGCTAGCACCATTCCTGAGTAGTACGAGTTGTTGAAGGTGAATTGGATCCACGAGTGCGGGTTTATTTGCTGCAATCTTTCTGCAACAGCATGTTCTCGGTGGTATCTACAGAGAAACGTGCCCCGAGAGAAGTCCATTTGCACACCGCCTGAAAGAGCACACGTAGCGTGATAGGCACGAGTACATTTGGCATAGGCACACTGGAAACAAGCTCCGGTATCTTTTGGCTTCGTGACACCTTTAGAGCACACACCACAGCGAAGTTTGCGCTGGTTTTTACTAATTGTTTCGATTCCTGCCACTGCCACAACGCCAGAGAAAGAGTCTCTTGAAGCCGATAATTGTTGGGGAAATACACTGGCACAGATACTGTGGACCCTAGCGTTGTCGTTGGTGGTGTCATACAATTCGAAGAATGGGTGTGAGGCACCAGGCGAGTTGTGGAAGGTATTAGGGCACAAGCAGCATTCTTTGATAGGAGGTGAAGTACTCTTAGGAGATGAAGTAACCTTAGGAGGTGAAGTAACCTTAGGAGATGAAGTAACCTTAGGAGATGAAGTAACCTTAGGAGATGAAGTAACCTTGGGAGGTAAAGTATCTTTCGCCGAGCTTTTTCTTCTTCTCTTTCTCGGTTTCTTTTGCTTTTCTTGCTTTTCTTCAACTTCAGCTTCTTCCTTTTCTTCTATATTCTCCTCCTCATACGGCTTATTGTAAAACTTGCACATCAACTGCGTCACATTAATCCCCACAGAATCGTGGATACACTCACACTTCTTGGTTTGTTGTCCTATAGGAAACCAGTCGTCTAATGCAAAATTGACCAGCTCAGCCAAGTTGTAACCATAGTTAAACCCCGCATGGTATCCGTACGGATAAGTTATAATGAACTCTTCTTGGTGGTGCACTATCTTATTATACTTTACGTTGTGCTTGTCCAAGAACTGCGGCGATACTATAAACGTTTTATGGCGTAAGAATTCGGCACAGTTGGCGTGGTCGTCGGGAAAAGTCTCCACCATCAAGTCAAAAAACTTGGCCGCTTGTTCCTGAGGAATAGAGTACCATTGCTTGGGAGCTCCAAAGTGCAAGTAGTTGATAGAGTACAAGTCCTGGTCCTCAAGGTGCCACGCAAACGAGGCTTTCCAGAGCCCAGCGTACAAGTACGCTTCGTTGACTCCGGGTAGAGATGCGTCCATCAAGTCTAGAATGTTGGGAAGATGTGCTACGTCCCAAGTGGTGACCGATTCGGGGAACAACGACCCCATCATATCTGCTCCATACATGGGTTCTGCATACGTGAGGGTGCGCCAATAGTTTTTTTCGAGCTCTTGGCATCGCTGCGGAGTATACTCTGAGGTGTCTGGGTGACATACATCGTTGATGGTGTTGGTTATAGACTTTTGGCGGTGGTGGCCCTTTGGGGCCGGCGGCTGGTAATTGGTTTTGTCGCTGAGCTCTTTCCACTGGACCATATTGTACGATCTCTGGCGCTCTACATTTTGGGCACAAAACACTCCCGGGGCCGGCGAGTTGATTTGCTGCACTATGGGGTTCTTTATTTTCACCAGCTCTAGCGCTTCTTGAGTATAGCATCCGTCCAAACCAGCCACCCATTCTGGGGGAGGAATCACCTTGACGATTCCGGACTGCATGCCGTACTTGTTGATGGCCTTGTTGTACTGGTAGAAGTCTTGGAACTGTTCCATGGTGGGTTTAAAGACAGGGATGCCATCGCTGTAGTGGTCCGGCAAGGTCAGGCCACCTTTCATATTGATATTTCTGCTTGTATTCAACAGGAATTGGTAATGGTGTCAATCAAGTAGTGGATTGTTTCAGGGTTTGTTGGATTACTGGTAGTTGCCAATCAGGTGTCAAATTCCAGTTGTAGATGATTTTCGCGCGCACACTTTAGATGATCCATTTTTAATCACCACCAATGGTTGCCAGAAAACCCACGTACAAACCGCAGGAGCGGATCTCCAAGTCCAGAGCGCTCAACGCGTCGATTCTTACCGGGCTCACGGTGCTACTTGCCGTGATGTGGTTCTACCACACGGTGTGGGCCGTCAAGGTGATGATCAACCAACCGTATGGCCACTTCATCAACAACCTTGTGTTTGGGCCCGGCACCTTGGTGGCCAACACGGGGTTGAGCACCAAGTTGGTAAGCTACATCAATACCAAGTTGGTGGAAGACCGCATAGACGCCGACCACAAAAAGTATATCTAGTGTATATTATTAATTCGTACAACATATGCCTTGATCAAAGCAGTATTTCTCGAGGATATCCAACTCGAGGTTGTAGCCCTGGGTGACAAGCCATTTTTGAAGCGCGCATACCTTGATGGGTTGGTAGCTGATTATGACATCGTGCCAGTGCGGGTCGCCGCGAATGATGCGAGTGAGCCCACACGCGATATCGTCAACTGCGCGGGTGCTGCCATCTTGGGTCACCCCGGCGCTGGCGCCCACAAGCTTGCTGGTTTCTTGGAGTATATCCACCATGTTGTGCTTGCCTTTGACGGGCCTGATTTCCCACCGCCGGAACACCTGTCGCAATTGTTCCATCGAGAGAGATCCAAAGTCGTAACCTGTAGAGTAGAGAGTATTGGGGTAGCGAGAGGATGACTGCGCTCGCGATTTTCTAGGTATGCTGGGGGTTTTGACGGGCGACGGTACCGGCGACGGTACGGGGCTGGACGGCACTTGGAGCACCGACCGGCTGATTTCGATAATACTGTAGTCTTCCTCTTCTGAGTCCGGCACCTCATCGTGCGGCAATTCTGGCTTGGGCACATTGCGGATGGTGTAAGCACCCTGGCGGCCTTCTTGTACAGCAAAGTCTACTTGATGCCGCGATAACGTATCTTTAGCCTTCTTGGACAATGGACTCGTTATCATACTATTTCTACTATTTCTGGGCTTTGTGGGAGTTTTGAATGGGCTGCCACCACTGGATGCAAATTTGATAGGACTGCCCGCCGTACTATCGGGAACCTCAAACACCTGGTTCGATGGTGAATCCTGATGAATAGACTCGGCAAATGGAAAACTATGTATAGATATTAGCGGGTCGAACTCGGTTTCGCGCTGGTGCGAGCTGATATCGGGGTGCGACCCTTCGGTGGGAATCAATTGTTCATCTTCTGAATCCAGGACGATTTCCTCTATATCTTGAGACTCCTTCACTGAATACGAATAAATCTGGACATCGTCTGAGTCTTGTGGCTTCAACGAGTCCTTTACTTCTTTGATAGATTTTAATTCTACTACTTCCTGTGAATCTTTGACTTCCTCCACTTCTATTTCTTTGACTTCCTCCACTTCTATTTCATTCACTCTCTCTACTTCCTGTGAATCTTTCACTTCCTCTATTCCCTGTGAATCTTTCTCCTCCACCTCTTTTTCTTTCTCCACCTCTTTTTCTTTCTCCTTCTCATTTTCCGCCTCATTAAACGAAAGCGTCATTACAAACTGATCCTGCGACTCGACCCTACTGCTTCGAATCTCATTTTGACTCTTCATTTGCTCGTCATCTAAATCATAGAGCCACCGAAGCTCCTCCTCCGTCATCGCCGTCGCCGTCATGCTCTGTGACCACAACCCCGTGCTCTCAGCCAAATCATTTTCCATGCTTGCAATACGATCGGTAATCAGCTTGAGCGTCTTGCGGCGAGCCGTTTCCAACTCGGGAAACTTCATTCGGATATTCTGTAGTATATACTCCCATTCTTCTTTATTATATACTGAATTGCCGTCTATTCTGCCCAAATCTTTTATGCTGTTTATCCGACTGAGAAAGTCATCGATCTTGCGCTGATTGCCTGAAAGGTACTCCAACTTGTCACTGAACGCGTTTCTTACAAGACTATTCATGGACTTGTGTTTTGTTTTGGCGGGTTTTCGTACTCTACTCTTGGTCTTTTCTTTGGGGTGTCTTTTGGTATTGGTAGAATTGTTACTTGCTTGTACTGGAGAGTTTTTGAAGCTTTGAAGGCGACTTATGGCCCCTTTGGTATGCGCCTCGTTTTTTTCACAAAGCAACGTATCTTCGTGTCGTCCTTGCATCTGCGTCGATTCAAAGAATATATTATCGTCATCTTCCATGGGCCTATCTATAACTATTGTAGTGTTGTATACCAAGACATCTCAATGGTGATATAAAGGTGCGTGCGCGCACCGCGATTGGGTGCAAAAACGTCAAGATAAAGAACTAATGGATACTTACACCATTATAAATGCACTACAGACAAGAAAGCCTGACTAACTGGAAATAATTGCTAAATACAAATAATAATTATGAACTGTAAGAGGTTGAAGTTTGAAAATGTCTGTTGTCATCAATCACAGCCTCATACTAAATGTGAATCCACCTCGAGTATTTCTTAGTCGAGTTCAAACATTTCTTAGCACTCTAGCCTTCTATATTTGACTCCGTACAATCGTAATAGTTTATGTACTCTTGTTGTTGTACTAGTTTATATTTCTTATTGTTGTACTAGTTTGTATTTTAGGTGGGTATTTTACAAGTACTCTTGACTTCTGGCTTGATCTGCCAGTTGGATGTCTTTTTATTGTACACGGCCATGGCTTGGATGGTATTTTTCAACATGGCCTTGGTGAATTCTTTAAACTCTTTTTTGGAAAGCTCCACCAACGTTCCTATGGTGAAGTCTTGGTTTTTCTCTATAAACTCCACTAGCCCTTTTAGTATTTCTGGGTCTTGAATTGTTTTCTTCGTTGGAGTACTCACTTCTGGCACTTCTTTGGTGTATGTCTTGGTAGGGTCTATAGGGGTGGGTATATCTACACATACGGTTGTGGAAAGACTACTAAAGAAATCGTCGTTGGTGCCATCGTTCCATTTGCTCACCACCACCAACGAATGGAACTTTCTTGCGGGTCCTGCATCCTGGTTATTCTCCACAAAGTCCTCGATATCGTCGTCTTCAAGCACCTCGTCTTCTTCCTCCTCGTCATCGTCAAGATCCTCGCCCTCTTCGTCCTCTTTATTCCACTCCAAATCCGAATCATAATCGTAGTCAAGTCCGGTGAGAGACGTATCGATGGGATTGGATATGGGCAACTGGATTCTGTGTCGTTCAGAACACCAGGTTCCGACGTAGGGTGGTTTGGAGTTTTCGTAGAAACTGATATACTTGATAGGAGGTATTTGCTGGAGCATCGAATAGACTTGTGCTTCGGTGGTATTGGCTGCATTAAGTGCACTTATTATATCTTCAGGAGTTACTTTCTGGCCCACACTCCGAGCGTCTTGAGAAGTGACAGGGATTGCTGCAGGAATACCACTTTTCATGAGCGCATCAAAGTCTTGCTTTGATTTCGCCAATTCTTCACTGCTCATTTGTCCGTTATCGGCCATGACTACGTTGTTTTGAACGAAAAAGGGAAGAAACTCACGGTCATATGAAGAACTGTCTTGGGTAGCGGCCACTTCTTTTGTTTTTTCCTCTTTTGCTTTTCCTACTTGAAAGAAACTCGATATTTTCATCTGACTTCTCTCTTTAATCTCTTCCGCCAACTTGCGCTCGTGCTCTTTGCGCTCCTTCTCCTCGTCCATTTTGCGCTTCTTCTCCAACTTCTGTCTTTCACGCTCAGCCTGTTTCTTTTCCTTCTCTTCCTCTCGCTTACGTTCACGCTCGTGCTTCTCCTCGAGAAGCTTCTGCTTCTTCAACTCCTTGGCAATCCTCTCCTCCTCTCGCCTCTTTTCCTTTTCTATTCTCTCTTCTTCTTTCCTTTTTTCCTTCTCTTGCCTCTCCTCCTCTTTCTTTCTCTCCCTCTCTATTCTTTCTTCCTCTTTACGGCGCTCGCGTTCGGCCCGCTCAGCTTCTTTCTGCTTTTGCTTCTCTATACGAGCTAGTTCTTTGGGATTGCCGCCGTCATTGTCAACCTTGCTGATTTTCAAGCTGATCTGGCTAATCTCGTCACTCGCTACTCTCTTAACTTGGCTCATATCACTGTCTTTCACATACGTAGTACGCGTTCTTGATAAAATCATAAAATGATTTCGCATCAATCAGTCGTGCGAAATCACGTCTCAAATTACCAAGTACAAAGAATTATCGCAAGCTACGGAGTAATGGCGTACTACTTCTAAATTCTTTCTATGATTGTACGTGGTATTTAATTAAATACATGTTTATAAAAACTGTTTATAAGAACTGAAAATGATTGAACCAAACTAAAGAGTCACAGACTAACGATAATCAGGAATATCGAGGTGGAAAAAAGGAGTGTTGGTACTGACTGCAGCAAAGTACTCGCCGTTTGCACCCGATTCCAAATCGTCAGAGCCAGTTGCAATGTTCACGTAGGTGGTGTCACTGACAAGATCTTCAGAGTATGTGCCGAAGCCGGCCCCCAATAAACCTCTTCTGATCCAAGGACTCAAGATGCCCGAAAAATGAAACTCCACTTCGCGGTCGGCGTAAATGTTGAGAGCTTTTCTCAAGTCCACCAAGGCCTGAATACTTGTGACGTCAATTTGCGCCACCGTGGAAAAATCAAAGTGCACAATCCTCAACACAGGCTTTGCACTCTCGTCGGAGGCTTCCACTTCCTTGTCTTTCTTGCTGAAAGGAAGCTTCCATCTCAATGGACCCGGATCGTTCCATGGTCTAGAGCCCACGTCGGCATAGTTGTACGGCTTACCACGTCTAGTCAAGCGTTTGGCTTCGTCGCTCACACGGTCAATTTGTCTGGACGAATTAGGATATACGAAGGCGTCCACAGGTTTGAACACAAGCACACCAGGTGGAGGAGGCTGGACCTTCAATTGGTGGTTGATGCTGTGTTTGTTCAACGGAACCCAGCGGGTATGGAACTTCAAGTTTGGGTTCTTTTGCAATAACGTCTGGGTGCTGACATACGCGACTTTATCGTTAAAGTCGTCTAATTTCGATTTCTTCGCATCACTAGGAGTGGAGTTGATCACCTGGTGGATTTCGATATTTTCCGACGAGTTTTGCGACGAGTTGTTGTCGGGTTCTTCCTTAATGGAGTAAACGTCGCTTTCTAAACGGTCAATGACAGGATTAACAACCTCGGCAATTTGGATTCTGCCCAAAAACTGGCCTCTTGGAACAGCCACTCTGAACAATAACACGGCGACAGATGCACAGATAGCAAAGTACACTCCGTTTTCAATGGACGAGAAAACAGTGATGATGACGGCCACAAGGAAGATTCCTGCGTCGAGGGGCGAAATGTTCCAGAAGTTCCACGTCACTTTGTAGCTGGCAATCAAATCGGAGACTGCATGGATGATCACCGCAGAAAGGGCCGCTTTGGGAATGTAGTAGAACGCAGCCGTCAAACAGTACAAGGCCAACAACACCACACCACCAGTAAAAATACCAGCCAAAGGAGTTCTGACACCACACTTGGCCTTTAAAGCGGATCTGGAGAACGAACCGGTAGAAGGATACGCGTTGAAGAACGTACCGATCAAGTTGTTGACACCAATAGCAATGACCTCTTGATCTGGAATAACCTTGTAGTCGTTGACTCTTCCAAAAGATTTGGAAATAGCAATGTGTTCCAACAAAAGAATAATGACACTGACAGGGATTTCAGAAGCCATGTCGCCAACAATACCATCGGGAATGGTCATCACACCCACGTCCTTCAAACCCTTTGGAACTTTACCAATGACCTTGATAGGAGGCTTGAATGGCTTGGTACCTTTGTAGGCAACCTTCTTTGGATGGACAATACCCCAACAAATGGCAGTGGCCACGATGATCACAATGGCGTTTCTCAACTGTTGCACGTAGAAAAAGTACATTTTGTATCTTGGCCATCTTTTTTGGCCAAACTCGGTGATCCACTTCCAAAAGTACAAGATCACCAACGGTATCAAGCCGAAAGCAGCATCGACGGTAGAGTGTTTCAAGTTCTTAAGAGTGTTGACCACGACCAAGTATGAAGCGTCTCTGGTGTTGACCAACGAGTTGAAGCCCATCAAGGCTGGAACCTGGCCAACAATGATGGAAAAGGCTGATCCAGACATGAAACCCATGACGGCAGGAATGGAAATAAATTCAAGAATGAAACCAAGTCTCAAAATACCAATACCAGCAGCGATACCACCACAGATAAGCGACAAAAAGGTGGCGATTTCTGGAGCGGAGTACTTGTCACCTGCGTGGGACTGAACATGTGCAATCACCTTGGAAACTTGCATGGACATCACCGCAACAGGACCGATCGAAACGTCCTTGGAAGTTGCAAAAAAAGAATATATAAACACCCCGACGAACGAAGAGTATAATCCGTACTGTGCTGGCAAACCGGCCAACTGCGCATATGACATGGACTGAGGAACAAGCACCACTCCCACAGTGATCCCTGCGACCAAGTCTCCATATAACCACTTGAAATTATAGTGGAGGATCCATTGAGCGATCGGAAAGAGAGAGATCAAGTAATTCTTGATTTTTTCCAAGGGATCGCCCACCACTTTCCTTCCCCAGTCTACCACCGTAACGTCACGTTCAATGTATTCTGGCACCACGGTATTGGACCCGACCTGCTGGTGAGCGTTATATTGAGGGAACTCGTGGGACTTTCTCGACTGCCACGAGGTGATATCCTCGTGTTCTTGTAAATGGGGTATCTGGGACTCAGGCCCATTATTACTGGTGATACTGGTTATCTTGTGAAGTATCTCCGACATAGTTGTGGTGTGAAATTCTAATATTCAGAAGGTGATTTCTATCTTTATATAGGCTATTTGAAGCCTGAATGCAAACTGGCAAAAAAAAATACTTTTAAATTAAGCCCTTTATCTCAGGATGAGTATCCTATTGTTGCAAAAAATCAAATACGACGTAGAAAACAGACAGCCTACAAAATATCATGGAAACAGTGGCTTTAAATTGCTTTGATGAATTGCAAATGTTGCAATAACTCCACAATTTTACCTTTTCACGTGACCGCCAATTTCTGTTTTTCCTGGCATATTTTGCAGCGACGAGAAGAGCAGGGTTGAGAGCAAGAGTAGTGTGGTGGTGTAGCAGTGGTGTAGTGGTGGTGTCTGACTACTGAGGTGAAGCTGTGCGTTTGGGCATACAAGGCTCGTTTTCTTTGTCTGGCAAGTAATTACCGAACTCTACTTGAAATGTGTTGGAACTGAAATTGAATCTGTCATGTATTATTAAGTGCGTATGAGCGTAGACAATTGCATCATTAATTAGTAAAATAGTCGTCTGGTGTTAATTAGATCAAAGTTCACAAGGAACAAACAGAAAAACCGGGGAACCCCGATCGACATGCGGCGATCTACGTACATTGACGAGACCTGGGAATGTCAAGATCTGTGCATCTGGAAGCAGGCCAATCTTAACATCTGCATCGATCTTGTGTCAAATCAATACCATTTGCGTGCTGTCACGTGCAATTGCCGGAACAACTTTTGCCAGGGGCTCAATTCCATGTCATCTTCCAGAAGTAGCTACCCCAGACGAAGAACTAGCCCACAGTAAGCTTATCGCCTCCGATATACCTGCGACAATCACTTCCAAAAAATACCTCGTAAATATAATCTGGGCGAAGCGATACCAGAGCGTATTTGAAGTTTACAACTCCTTAATTCGAAGTTAAATTTCTATTGCCAAGTACGACTTTACGGAATACGGCTGTGTTTCATTTAGCATGTGTGTCTTTAAATTTTAATTATTCTAAATAAGCTTTCTAAAATATCTAGGCTTTCTGGGCTTCCAAGTTTTCTTTCTCGACCGCATCCACCGCCTTTCTGTACTCTTGCTGTTTGTAGCATTGTTCCAAGAAAATACTGTACTTTGCGTTCAATAAACGACGGTCAGGGTGGTTCTCATCGGAAGGCAAAATCACCTTTCCTGGGCCCGTCATCTTTTCCATGAGTCTCCATAACTTGTCATTATCAGTTTCCTTGGGCTTTTCAGTAGTAGTCAATGGTTTCAAGTCCAAGCTCTTTAATTTCTGCGACAATCCCTTTTGAACATTGTGCTTGGAACCAAAAGACAACGTTTCATTTTCATCTTCTGACGAATCGTCTTCTTTGGCTTGAGCAGTTGGCTGGTTAAAGTAGTCTACATTTTCTTCTTGCATAGGAGTCAAGTGGGGGTGCGATCCTGCGTTTCCACTGGCATACACCAATGTGGACATGTTGGTGGTACTGGCAGTGGCCGAAGGAGCAGTGTACGGAGAGTGAGGAGCTCCGCCGAGTTTGTGGGAGTTTAAGTTGGATTGTGATTTTTGGCTGGACAAAATCGAAGATCTTCTGGAACGGCCCTTGGCAGAGGTGTGCTCGTGCACCAAATCTTCGGCAGCAACTGCACCCAAGATAGCAGAACCGAAAACGACGGCGGCATCGATATATCTTGGAATAACAATTGGTTTGCCTGTACAGTCAGCCAATAATCTCATCAATAACCCGTTTCTACATTGGCCTCCACTCATGAAGATACAGCTGATTCTGTGGCCGGCCTTTTCCATTTCCTCTACAATTTGCCTGGTTTGTTGGGCAATAAACTCACACGCAGCAAAGTACTGGATGGCCAAGTCGTTCACCGACGAGTCCATAGATTGGCCAATGATACTGGCTCTCATCTTAGGATCCGCAATAGGCGATCTGTTACCATGGAAATCTCCGTAGAAAAACATGTGTTTGGCCAAGCTTACCACGGATCTGACTCTTTGCTGCAACACCAAGTTTTCCAACGTCAAGTTCAAGTAGTCGAACTTGGAAACACTCGAAGTCTCGGCCAAGTGGGTCAATTCCTGGTGGGCTGGGTGGATACTAAGAACATGGGCCAATAAGGCACCCGTACACGACTGGCCACCCTCAGCCAACCAGTATCCTTCTGCCATGACGTTTTTGTATGGACCCCACACCCCATTGACAAAGTATGGGTCTTTGGTCATGGCAATGTGACAGGTGGACGTACCGGCCACAGCAGCCAATCTGCCACAAGAAGTAGCAATTGAGCCTTCTGTTTCCTTGGCAGATTCAACCAATTGTGGAAGATCTACCTTGCCGGCAACCGTACCGATCCAGCCAGCATAAGCGTCAATCACAGCAGATCCTACAATACACTCTGTGGTCAAGCCCAACTCCTCGGCACTCTGAGCACTAAGCTTGCCTACCACTTGCCCCGCACTCAAATACGTACCGTTCTGGCCGGGAACACCACCCAATCTCCTGAAGTTGTCCTCGACCAATTCGGGCAAATCGACCGACTCCAAGAACTCCTTGGACCACCCGGTGGTGGAGTCTTCCACTCCAATAGGTACAAACCCTTGCTTACACACGGCAGAGTTGAAGGACCGGGCTTCAGAGCCAGTGGCCTTGTGGGTCAAGAAGTCAGGCAAGTCGTAGAACTTGACGTCCTTGATTCCGCCCGGCATGTGGTGTTTCAACCACTTCATTTTAGGCAATTCCATCTCGATGGACATTTGCCCGCCCACATACTTGAGACACTTATCGCCGGTGGCATTGATGGCGTTTGTCTCATCTTCCGCTCTGTGGTCCATCCACAAAATAATGTTTTCAAGGTGATCGGAAAAGTCCGGACCAACCCCTACAGGCTGATCAGTGGATTCCGAGATGGCCACGAGCGAACATGTAGCATCAAAACCAATTCCAAACACCTCGGATGGGTCGACTCCCGAGTCTCTGATACATGTTCTGACACAGTAACAAATGGCATTCCATATTTCCGTCGAGTTCTGAGTGATGAAACTAGCCTTGATTTCGTGTCTGGTGATGGGTCTTTCGGCCAACCCCAAGATTATACCATTGGTATCGATAATACACGCTCTGGCGGACCCTGTTCCGACGTCAACCCCAATGTAGTATACGTCTGGTTGTGGAGGGTCAATTGGGATATTGAAGAAGGATGACTTTCTAGTAGAAAGACTGGTGGAAGATCTACCTTTTGGTGCCATTGTATTTGGTGGTGTGAATAATCGGCAATCAAGGGGACGGGGCCAGATTTATATCGCAACCTTATGCTGAAAAGTGAGCGTCAGATTGTGGGGGACAAAATGCAGGTAGATTCCGGGAGAACTAGGCAGAAGAGAGGGGATACTAGAGAGTAGGCGTGTGGTTAGCGAGAGCGCGCGCCACCTAGAGAGCAACGAAAAATGACATAGACGTATGATTAGATCATAGACGTGACCTCCAAATAGCTCGAAGATCTTGGTAGCTTTCTTGGATAAAGTATCTTACTAGCTATGACGTTAGGGTATGGTTTGTTACCAGTATGTAGCTGTAGTTACACTGTTGCCAATCTCAGGGTCTGTTGTCATATGGTCACCGTTTAGCACCGTAAGCGACAGGGCGGCCGGAGCAACTTTCGGCGCAACACCGTGCGAACAAAAATAGACTCTTACACTGGAAAAGATTTTATCTTGTAAACATATATTACATTTAGTGTACATAGAGGAAGGAATGGTCCCACCTCGTATTGGTCCTGGTCTCATTAGTGGGTCCTAGTTTTTAACTGAAGGATATTTCTCGATTGCTTCGACTAAAAAGTCAAACTGTTCTGTACTTTCAACCGCCGCCCGAATGTGAGACGCACCGATTCTCTTGACTCCCTGCTTCTTGGCTTCCACTATTGATGCCTCCACAAGATTGGCCATAAATATCTCAAGTGCTCGTCCCACTATGATGGGCGTGGCCTGTGCAACCTTACCTATTTCATCATCGCTCTGCATAATCTTCTTGATTCTTGCTGCTGGGAAATGGGTCTTTATTCTCTCAAAACTAGCCAAGATCTTTTCTTGTGGTACTCCCGCGACTCCATCGCTGGGCCCGTTTATACCGTCATTATTGGTGTGCTCATGCCCGTTTTCGGTTTCGTTTTCGCTTTTGTTATTGTCGTACTCATTGTTTTTGGCTGCTACCGCTTCTGCAGCTTCCTTGGCTCCATATCCTGCCCCACCATAGTTGTAACTGTAATCATCATCGTCATGATTTATTAGCTGACTGAGATTGGACATCCCGCGCGTATATGCAATGAAAGTCGTGGCAGTGGCAAAATATGATTGTATTACTAAATTCGTTTTCGTGGGAATTTCTAACATTTAAATAACCGCACTGTTGTTCGATGGATGTTTGGCAATTCCGGGCGTGCCTCCCTCATTTTTGCTGCCATCGCTTCAGACACGATCCAACTTTTGTTTACCTGCTGCAGCCTGGTTGTATGAGCTGATGATCTCTACAATGTCTCTGTATACCAGTCACCAGTTCTCTATGTAATACTGCTTACATGTGTGTGTGGCACCGTGGGTTTATGGGATAGTTTTTCAATGATGCAAAAAGCAAAAAAACAAAAATGAAATGCCTTCAGCCAGATTCGAACTGACGATCTCCTCATTACTAGTGAGGTGCCTTACCAACTTGGCCATGAAGGCGGCTTATACTTCAACTGAGCTCTGTTGAAGCCTATATAGCTAGTCCCCAATTCATACCACTATTCAAATCGATGTGCTACCGATGTTCAGTAATATCTGTATTCTCAGTCATAGATCTTATTAACAAAGCAGTGATGCACAATTATACAAAGTTTTTGATTTTTCTCGGTTTTCGCAGCAATCGCGAACTTATCCTCCCCAACTTGACAAAACATGCTCTCACTCCTAAAAAAGAGATACGTATATGGGAGAGCTGATGTGATAGCTGGTTTGTCAAAATAAGATCTTTGTCTGGAATTGTTTCTATTTGTTAATTTTGTGGCTCTTTAATAGGTATCAGATTTAAGCTGATGTTCTTGTGTTACATCACTCTTCCTTGGGTACTCACAAATGTGACAGAGGCAATTAAATAAGAGTGTTGAGCCTTACATACTACATTGACACTTAGTCATCAAGAATGAATTATATAATCGAGTATTGACTATAGTATTTCGTCGAATTGTTTCATTAACTAATCAGAATAAGTCTCTATCTCGTTGATTAATCTTTGCAACTTTCGCACAGATTTCGCACAAAAGTTTTCTCAGTCTTCTATTGCCCCAAGCTTCGCTACTCGGGCCACAATGTTGGCTTATACGGGCTTTATTGAACAACGCTAAAGTCGATATTCAGTTTTGCTTAGTTTTTTGATAACTTTTGTACAATTGTGGGAATACCTTTAGACACAAAGTTTGTAAAGGCATCCCATATTGCTACAAGACTTTGGCTAATTGTGGTTACATAAATTAATATTCTAAACCTTTAATTCGTACATTCGTATAAATATTAGTCTCTGGTTCTACCGGGGGCCCATCTTCTATACAATATTTCAGTCACCTTGTAATGGTTAAAAAGCTCCATAAAACGTTCCTTATCATCCTCGAACGAACGATTGAGTATTTCATCCAACGTCTCTTGTTCTGGACAGTCCACGTACATAAGCACCAAATTCTTCTTCACAGTACCAATCACTCTAGCATTTGCAGCCATGGTATTCCAATTAGGAGGATTCTCGTCGTTTCTTATAACCATTACGGCATACTCTGCGTGCATGAACGGAGGTCCTCTCTTGTAAAGCAACATATCACATCCAAACTTGATCCCCGAGCGAGCACACCACCCTAAAGACCTAAAATAATCATACACTACATAGTCGATAATGAAGTTATTCGTCGGAACTACAGGACCCACCATCTTACAACACCGCAAAAACAACTGTTTAAGAGAAAGGATTGTTTCGCCAGTGACTTCCAACACATTCAACACAAATTGAAGATAAAACACTTCAATTGCCTGTAACTGAAAGTATTCGAGCTCGATCAAATCGTCGATGCGGGTTTCATCGATAATTTGCGATTTGACACTAGCATTGGTGATGGAACCAGCAGTCAATCGAAGGCTCGCAAGCGACTCTGACAATTGCTCCAATAGCAATTTCTCATCTGAGGATATGATCCCTTGACGTTGCTTCAATTCTAGTTCTTGAACACGAGCTCTCTCGTTTTTGAACTGCTTCCTCTCTTCTCTTCTTTTAAGAGTGAGATCCTCCATAGCTAGCTCATTGGTGCCGGCATTCAACTTTTTCAACGTCCGCTCTTTCCAAGTAGGCTCGGACCTCGATAGTATCCCTTTACCAAAGAAACCGCACCTCCACAAAGTCATGGCATCTTCGTCGTCTACTACTTTGAAGACGCCTTGGTCATACGTTACTTTAAATAGAGATTGTTTCAGTTGAGGAACAGGTTTAAGCGCATTAATTTGAATCACTTTCCAAATTAAATACCCCAACGATATAGGATTATGAGGAAAAGTGGGGGGGATGGTTACTCCATATATGTCAGATGACAAAACCAAAGGAAGTGGGCGCGCGTATAGTTCATTTAATACTCGTCTACTGTATTTACCATTACCCTTGCTCATTTTTTTTTTTCTAAAGAAATCTTTTAAAATGTTAGTATTCCGTCAAAACAAGTCATTACTTTATTTCTTTAGTTCAGATACCGTTGTAGTCTATTTGAGAAATCATGTGCACACACTGATCGTTAGATCTTCGAGTCACTAACAAGTGTCATCAGGTTAAAGAAACTAGTTTGATTGTATACTACTTACACTAAACAGTCTCAATCATTATGAATATTGCAACACTAGTGACTGGTGAAGGGCCCGCAGGCGATTTGGTTTTTATATGAAAATTTGCCCAAATGAAATCCGGGTAACCCCTTTCGTTTAGGGTTGGTGTGCCAACTATATTTTGGCCCAAACGAGTAGATACAGAATAGATGCAATGGTGCATGTTTACCCAGGAGAAGTTTAGGTTGATATAGTACCTTTATCAAAAAAAAGGTGCCGGTCCCAGGAATCGAACCTGGGTCTGTTCGGCCACAACGAACTGTACTGACCACTATACTAGACCGGCAACTGTTGATCACAAAGGCGCACAAAAATCTTTTGGGTTTTGAAGTGTGCGACTGGTATATACACGCTTTTGATAAACATTATCTACTGAGTCTCCAGTATCACATAGATGACTAGGCACAATGGTGGGCAAGACTTTCATATGTCAAAGATGTAATACGCCCATAGTTCTAGACGAGACGCTACTTAACCTTAGCCCTGCTCAATTGAATCTTTTGATCAACAGAAACCACAACCATGCCAATGATGTGTCGAATCAAGAAATACTAGACCTGATAAAGGCAGACGAGTATCTTCCAAAAGACCGTTTGAAGATGTACCACGAAGCGAACAGGCAAGGTACAACGCCCATAAATTACCACAGTATGATAGAAAGTGAAGACGACGAAGATGATGATAATGTACAATCTATAGATAAGACTACTTCTGAAAAGGATTCATATATTTTAGTTTCAGATGAAGAGGATGCGCAAGACGTTTCCAATGGAGGCGAGGATATAAATACCATATCTTCCCGTATAAAGTCACTAAGTAAAATATTTGAGATTTTGTCGCAGAATCTGGACATAGAGCACCCGCTTTCGGCGGACTGTGCCAATCTCTTAATTGAGAACTACAAATTGAAATTTGATCAGAGCCAAGTAGAAAAAGACAATTATGTTCAGTTTCTCAAAAAGCTCAAGGATCGCGACCGTCAGGTGATTGCAGAAAATAACGAGGGGATCAATGGAAAGGATCCCGACGATTTGGATGCCAAACTCAACGAGTCCATAGCCGAATTCTCCAAGTTGTCTTTGTTAGAAAAGGAAAAGCTTGAAGAGTTGAAACAATTGGAAGCCACAAATGTAGAACTCCAAGAACAACTCCAATCCAATCGGCGCGAATTGAAGGAAATCGAGGAAAATGAGTTGGGAAGCCTATTGAAACTCAAGAACAAGCTCCAGCTAGACCTTGATCTCCAGCACAACAAACTTGAGCAATCGAAAGCCTCGTACAAAATGCATCTAGATCACCTCGATAAGTTGCGAAATCTTAATATCTATAGTAAAATATTCAACATCTCTTTTGGCAAAAACGACAAATACGGCAGCATCAATGGGTTCCGATTGGGCTACAAAATCGTGTGGCCAGAAGTCAATGCAGCCTTGGGCCAAATCGTGCACTTGCTAGTATTTTTGTTTGAAAGGCTAAAACTTAAACTAACAGGGTACAAGTTGATACCGATGGGCTCACAGTCGTATATAATCAAATTGAACGAGGAGGAGTCTGAAGACGAAAAGCCAGGCACAATCTTGAACTTGTTCTCTTCCAACGAGTTTTCCTTGGGAAAATTATTCAATTTCAACAAACTAGATGTGTCGATGATTGCGTTGCTTGATATTGTTTCGCATATCGAAGCCAAACTTACTGCTATAGATGGCGAGTTTGAGCTCCCGTATCATTTGTCTCCGAAAAAAGGTTTGGTGGGAGGAAAAAGCATTCGAGCATCTTCTAATAGTGAATGGACCCAAAGCTGTAAGTTTCTATTGATCGACCTAAACTGGATATTAGCCTGGACCGGTGCGCATAGTGAATAACGATACGTAAACTATGTAAACTATGTAAACTACACTATATCTTTTTGAATTACCTAGACACACTTGTGTACATCACTTGGTGCAGCTTTAGTGCGCGCACCGTATACGTCAAATTTGCCGCCAGAAAGGTTGCAAAAATATACATTGTGTATTCACTCATAGACAAAATGCTCTCCCATTTCCTTGACCATGCCATCAGTAGTCCTAGCAAGGTCATACTGCAAGGAGATGATTGGAAGTATGAAATAAATTCGAGCCAGAATTACCAAAATTCTACAGAAATTGACATTTTGCTCTTTAAAAACAATCACCTAGACTCACGTTCAGAACAATTACTCAACAATACCCTTTATAACTGCGAGAAATATCTGGATCATCATTCCAGTCAGCCAATTGATGTGGACGGTAGTTTGTATCGTATTTCGTTCGATACTTCGATAAAGAGTTCGCCCATTGTGCCTAAAAACGAGCTTACCACGGATATCGAAATAGACAAAGACTTCTTGACCTCCGAAATCGGCGAGTACTACCAAGAGTTTACAGCTGACCATGAGTTGAAACAAGAATTACCTACTATTCCATCTAATTTACAAATCGTTGGCAAGGAGATGGCTGCAACTTCTGATGTCCCAGTCGCGCGCAAAAAGAGAAAGTACACCAAAGGAAAGAAACCGGTGGGAAGGCCCAGGAAGAAATTCATAGAACGTAGAACTAAACCTGGCAAAGGCAGTGTCAAATCAGAGAGGGTCGTCAAAAAGGTTTCGAGCCATCAATACATCTCTTCGGATGACTTAACAATGGGCGAGTCTTTGGACGAAGCAAGCGACCCTACGGATGACGAGTATATGCCCGGTTCAGCTTACGCACCGTTCCGAGCACTGGCCTCCAAACAACGCACCACGCAGGAGGTATTACCCGAGAAAAAAAGAAGATTAGGGGCAAGATCAAAGACGGGCTGTTGGACCTGCAGAATACGCCACAAATCGTGCCCTGAAGACAGGCCGCTGTGCGGGCAGTGCCAGAGGCTAAAATTGGTTTGCGACTACTCTGTCTCCCGACCTTCCTACATGTATGATCCGGCGTTGCATTCACGAAAGCTCCGGGAAATTCGAGAGATCACCAACGAACAGAAAAAATGCAATCTTTCCCGCAAAAAAAAACTCTAATACCCGTGTTGTAGCTATCTAGAGTACTAATTAGATTTCTGGCTATTGGGCCACAAAAACCTTAATGTCAACTTGAGAGTCCACGCGTATTACGCCCTTTATATGAAGGATTTCCGAAAGGATCGAAGAGCGACTCAACGACAAATATTGAGCGGAAAAAAAACTTGTCACGAATTGAACCAGAGAATAGATAAGCACAACTGGGAAGGGTGACAATGATGTTGTTGAATCAGCTTTTTAGCCTCGTACTATTGACGAGCTTAGCGCAAGCCTTTTACTTGCCAGGAGTTGCTCCTACCAATTACAAAAAAGGTGACAAGATTCCATTATTGGTCAATCACTTGACTCCGTCATTACATCACAAGAACAATATCAATGGCAAGTCCGACTCCAATACTTATGTCTACTCATACGACTACTACTATCCAAAGTTCCGTTTCTGTCAACCAGAAGGTGGTCCAGTCAAACAGCTGGAATCATTGGGCTCAATTATCTTTGGGGACAGAATTTTCAACTCCCCGTTCGATATCAAGATGTTGGAAGAAAAAACCTGTGAAACTTTGTGTACTTCTACATACAGCAGAGTTGACTCTGTGTTTGTCAACAGAAACATTAGAGCCGGCTACAACTACAATTGGATTGTAGATGGTTTGCCAGCAGGTGTCCTTGTCAAGGAAGCCAGAACCAACACTAAGTTCTACGGATCCGGGTTCAAGATTGGTGAAATTGACGAACAAAACGTGGCACATCTCTACAACCACTTTGAAATCAACATTGAGTACCACAGAAGAGACAAGGAGAACATCAGAGTTGTAGGAGTTTCTGTTTTGCCTCATTCGTTGGACAGATCTGGACTCAAGGAAGATGCCTCTAAGGAAGACCGTTGTTCGCTTAACTTGCCACCTATTCAGTTAAAGAAAGACAAGGAAACCAACGTTCAATTCTCGTACTCGGTTACATTCACTGAATCTGCTACTGCTTGGGCTACTAGATGGGACAAATACTTGCACGTTTACGACCCAAAGATCCAGTGGTTTTCCTTGATTAACTTTTCTTTTATCGTGTTGATCCTTGGAATTATCATTGCTCATATTTTGACCAGAACTTTGAAGAACGATATTGTCAAATATAATGAAGTCAACTTGGATGACGATATTTCCGACGAAAGCGGCTGGAAATTGGTCCACGGTGATGTCTTCAGACCTCCTAAGCGCAAGATGCTCTTGTCTGTTTTGCTTGGAAGTGGTGCTCAAATCTTCTTGATGATCTTCACCACCCTTGTATTTGCCCTTTTTGGTTTGTTGTCGCCATCAAACAGAGGATCTTTGTCGACTTTTACATTTATCCTTTACATTTTGTTCAGTATTGTTGCTTCCTTTGTTTCTGGCTATTTATACAGATACTTTGGCGGTGACAACTGGAAATTGAACATGATTTTGACTCCCCTCATTGTGCCTGGCTCGTTATTTGCGGTGTTTGTATTCTTGAACTTCTTCTTGATCTACGCCAACTCTTCAGGAGCTATTCCAGTTGGAACTATGGTTGCAATCGTAGTCATTTGGTTCTTGAGTTCGATTCCTTTATCAATTGTTGGCTCCATTCTTGCATCAAAGAGACCATTGTTGACCAACCCAGTCAGAACCAATCAGATCCCAAGACAAATCCCAACCCAACCTTGGTACTTGAAGTCCATCCCTATCATGTTCATCTCGGGTATTTTCCCATTCGGCTCGATCGCGGTTGAAATGTACTTCATCTACTCATCTCTTTGGTTCAACAGAATCTTTTACATGTTCGGCTTCTTGTTCTTTTGCTTTGTTTTGATGATCATGACCACCGCCTTGATTTCTATCATGATGATCTATTACACTTTATGCTCTGAAAACTACCAATGGCAATGGAAATCGGTCTTTATCGGCGGAGGCTGTGCAATCTATGTGTTTTTGCACTCGTTGTTCTTGACCGGTGGTGAAAGATTAGGTAACTTGACGTCCATCGTGTTGTACGTTGGCTACTCCATCGTTATTTCATCATTAGTTTTCCTTTGTTGCGGATCGATCGGTTTTATAAGTAACTTGATCTTTGTCAGACAAATTTACGGACAAATCAAGATCGATTAGGCTCAAGAATACTCATCAATATATACAGCTATAAATACGTATTAAAATTAACACTCACTCCACAGAGCTCACCAATATTCCTTAGGAAATCCCCTACCTTAAACCAGTAACCCTCGCTAGTGTCTACATGATACCTAATTTGTAAACGTTATTGCAAATGATTTTGTAACTACAATCTCTCACTAGAATTGTCTCAACCAATGCACTTTTCGTATAAATTTCCACCACCACCAACACTAGTACTCCACAAGTAATCACCACTTAGTTTCGTTACCACTAATAGCTACGCCTACTATGTCTTGCTAGATTCTAGCTTACCTACTTCATCACCAATTCTCGCATTTTACTACCAGTTTTCACCGACTGCAGTGTTCCATAAGACCATTAAAGGATCTGTTCTCACTTACAGTCATTATCTCTCATTGACGTTACACTTTTCTAACTAGCACTTAGTAATAAAAGTAAAAGACGTAAAAAAATAGAGAATTTTCAAAGTAAAATAAGTAGTCACAAGTAAGATGTATAAAACTAACAAGTCATAGGTGACTACATTGGAAAACACAGCAACAGATAACAATAAAAGTCATACCAGCCCTTAAAATCTAGCACTCTTCGTCCGTACTTCATTATCTAGAGCTATGATTTAATTTCGCAGCCATTCACAATTGACGTTTGACGATGAAAATGGTAGATAAATCAAATGGACACAAAGAACTATAACTTATCAGCCCCAAAAAATTGAATCACTCATTTATCAAGCTCTCTTCAGAGAGCCTTTTATATATTCTTAAGGAAATACAGAGTTTGAGTAATTACACTGGCTTCAAGATTTTCTCGAAATTTAATAGTCACAGGTGAAGGACGAATATTGTAAGAAATAAAAGTACTAAAAAGTCAATTTTGGGAAAGGTAACAATGTATGAAAATTAAAAAATCATAAATACATACATTGGAGTGTCATAGATGCATATAGATATAGATGATGATAAGAAAATTTATGGTACTAAAAGAGCTCAAAAATTAAAAGACGTAATATACAAAATTGACAAGTAAAGTGATTGATATTTAAATTTTGTCATAGCAAATACATGGAAAAATATGTATATAATAGTCATAAATAATAAATACATTGGGATCGAGAAGATGAAAAGCTAAAGCTCAAGAGTCATTTCATAGCTTTCGGATCCCACATAGGACATGACACGGGGTGATTAATCTCTATATATACAGTTCATTAACATAATTAGTACCATCCTTCGGTGGATTCGGCTTCAATGAACCCCACCACTTGTTTAAAATCCTTTCTCCATTGATCGAGACATTCGCTGAATTTGGTCTCTCCATTCAGGCGTTCAGTTGTATTGGTATTGAAATTCAACTGGTATGAATTCAAATTATTTCTGATTGTAGCAACAGCAGCATTTCCGATCTGCAAGTTCACCAAGTTCAAATTCAAAAGATTGAATGATATTGAGAGATCATGATTGATCCTAATACAACGGTTTAGCAAATCATCATTGTGGCTTGAAGCTTGCACGGTTGAATTTGTTGAACGAAAAAGATTAATCAAGGAATCGATAATCAACTTGTTAAGTTTAATCAACTTGAATAGTTGTCCAATAGTGATATTAAGAAGGGGGTTTACTTGAATATTGGCAGAAACTGAGCCAGGTGATTGCGATAAAGCTCGAGAATGAGTAGACCTATTAGTATCGATGCTTTCTGTGGATGTGCTTGAGTATGCGGTGCTGATATAATTGGCAAAGTTGACTATTGAAGTCGAGAGTTTTTTCATTAATCTGATCAACTTTGAGTTATAATCACCGATATTCTCAAATACTTCCTCGATATCGAACTTGCTGCTGGATTGAACACTTAGATACGAGTTTACCTCAAACACATACGTTATTAAATCGTATTTCTCCTTTACCAAATTAATGAAGTGGTTGGAAAACTCGTCGATGTTGTTTTGAGGAATCAAGTCTTTAAACCCGACTTCTTTAGGCGTTTTATTAGGAAACAAGTAGCTATTTCTTGTTTCAACCAACTGGTTCAAGTGTAAAGAAATGGTTGACGTTAAGGCATTCTGAGGAACCAAGTACTTAAAGTTAGATTTCAAAGCCTCAATCAACTCGTTATGGTTTACTAGTTTTTGTTGGCCAAAACTCAAAGCGTAAAGATCATCGATTATGCAGTTGAGAAAGTATAGTTTTGGGATGTAGAACTTGATGTTATCGATTTGGCTGAGTGGTGGAGTGATGGGGGGTTCGGCCATAAAGCGTTCGAGGACCTTGAATTCATTAAATATTGAAATAGCCGTGGATATGCCTAAAGAATAAGCTTCTCCACTTAGTAAAATGGAGTAGTTCATTAGAATCAAACTAGAAAAGAAGAATATCAACGTTGAAGGTCTAGGGAAGTAGTCAGGTTTTTTTAAAGGGCACAATGATACAATTTTCATCATCAATGTAGCGGTATCTGCAAGATTTATATTGTTGAAGCTGATGAGATTGTACAAGGCATGGTTGAAGATATCGAGTATAGCGTGGTCGTCTTTGTCAAGGTAGGAAAGTAGGAGCGATTCGTCAAATGGAAGAATGGGAAAGTTTGAGTGGAAGCGGGCATAATAGATCTGGATATTCGTAGTAAGTGGGGGAACTCCAGGTGAAAGATGTTGTGGATAATAGTGGGGCTGCGGTTGAGGCTGAATATGTAGGTTTTTGTTGATTCTTCCGCTCAAACTCGACAAAGAGCTGATTGAAGCACGAGGCGAGTTTGCTTGCGAAGATTGGCGCAGGTGGGCGATGTTTGCTGAGGATGAACGAGTTCCGCCGGCGTGGGCTGAAACAGAGACTACGGAGGAATTGTTGGATCTGACGGAATAAAAGTCGTCGTTGTCGCTATCAGAAGCTAAATCGCCGGTAGTTCTTAGACTAGACAAGCGAGTTCCTGTAGTGGAGGTTGAAGAGATGGAATCAACGGAAGATTTACGCCGAGACGTTCCGTTGCCCAAAGAACCCCCAAGAAGAGTGATTGAGGAGCGTCTGCTAGGACCAGCTGGCATTTCGTAGGGTACTTTCCAGAACGGGCCTTGGATGGGCGGGCTGGAGTTTTTGGATGTTTCGGCATTGAGAAGCCCTGTGATAGAGTTGCTTTTGGGGCTGGATGGAACCAGCGAGTTGGTGGAGGGGTGGGAGTTGTGAGAGACGTTGGAGCCGTTGGAGCCTTCAATGGGGCTTGTGGAGAACTTTTGAGGCGGAAGAATCTTGGAGTGGAGCTCACCGAGTGGAGGGAGGATGATGGGGGAGGGGTGTTTCTGGGGGAAAGGAAGCGGCTGCGCTGCCATGATATTAGGAGCATTAGGAGTAGGAGGAACATTAGAAACATTAACGGGAGGAGCAGTAGGGCTGTGTGAGTTTAAGGGAAGAGGTCTAGGCGGAAGGCCCAATCTTTGTACGTTGGCATTTTGGAGATTTTGAAGGTTTTGTTGAGTTTGGACGTAGTAGTTGGGATATTGGTAGGCTTGGTAGACTTGCGACTGGTGGGGCTGCTGAAGAGGCGATTGGGGATGTATATGTACTGCTTTTGAGTCGAGTTTCTCCTCCAAGTCTCTTATATAGCCCTTCGAAGGTCCTCTCTTCAACGGAACCCGTGAAAACGCACACACTTCGTTGTTCTTTACACAATTATTGCATATCTTGGTGACCTTTTGAAGCGCCGACAGGTACTCGGCATTACACTTGATTTTCTTTCTTCGACACGCATCACACGCCCGTGACACTTTGGATCTTTTTCGTGGTTGGTTTTCGGTTAACTCTGCAGATTCGTCTTCTGGAGAAGAGTGGGTGGGCCCCAGTGATTGCACCGAATTATGTGACTGATTGGATGTATTGGATGTCAGATTCAGGCTAGGCGTCGTGGTCTGAGTATTCAGGGAAGTTGCAGCTCCAGTAGTGGGACTGTCTTCCTTAGTCATGTCGTCTCAAGTATCAGAAGGGGGCATCAACAATATACTTTGATGGAAAAACTTTAGCGGGGGTTGATTGACAGTACGGATTGTGCCACTCTATTCCACTTCTTACAATACTAAGCAGGTCCAACCTTTGCTTGACGACGAACTCTGTTTCGTGGGGAAAAAGGGTATAGATATTTAATAAAAATGAGCAAGAAAAATAATTGGCTGTAAAATTTAGAATTTAGCACAATACCGGGATATGAAGGGAAGAAAGAGAACATACTGACACTTCGAAGGAAGGACGGAAAAAAAAAAAGAGAAGAGAGAAAAGAGAAGGAGAGTAGGAGAGGCAAGAGGCAGTGCTGGGAGGAATGGCACTGGTTATGGTATTTGGCACTGGGCTGAAACTATGGTAGTATAGTGTGGAATTAGTTAGTGGTGGGTTTTTTAGGTGGGTGCGTTTTGGGCTTTGGTAAGTTTTTGCGGAGGAAAAATAAGGTGGGAGGTGAGAAAAAATGCGCGAGGCCAAAGCCCAAGGCGAAAGTCCAAGGCGAAATCCAAGGCTGTAGAGGCGTTTCGGGGCTGGAGCTTATCTGAAGAGAGGCTTTGATCGGAGAATTAGCATTTAGCGTTTGGATGTTCCAACAATGGTTGTTACATTGGGAGCTTACGGCTTCCCAAGCCACCGAAACGGCGGAGATTGGGCCTTGTGGATTGTCCGATAAACCGAGTGCGCTGTGATATTTGGCTCGCCCGCGCGTTAGTGGGATGAGAAACCCCCCGCTTACCCCGCGGCCCCCATGGCAGAAAAATCCCGGGGTCTGGGGAGGCACGTGGAATCCACGCAGCGAGAAAGACCTGGCTACAACACATAAACACATAGACAACAACAATAACATCAAAACGACAAGAAAAGTCTTGATGTAATGACGCGCCAAGTCTACACACAGTGTTAACATGGATCTCGCATGTGCATGTTCAGCCTCGCCTGCTCGGTTGACGCTCGCACGTGATACGGCTCCTACAGCACCAACCAGTATGTATTAATAATAAGCCGTCTATAGTTGTCTCTATCGGTAGGATTGTCAGGGCGATGCTCGCCAAGAATTATTCTACATGTACAAATCAATTTATGACGTTTCAAGTGAGTGCTCCTCAATTTCAGTTCCCCAGAATTAAATCTATAAGTTGCAACGTTTTATTTTTAGCCCAAACACAACACCACATCCCATTCACGCACCATATCCATAAACCCGTACTCCTCGCCCAAATCTCTTCTTTTCCATATCTCATACAAAATTTGTTTTCCCCGCCAACAATTCAGTTGGTTTCTGTACACGTCCGCACTCCAGAGCGCCTCGATGTCTTTACGCACCGCGGGATCTTTTACTTCACTTCCACAAACGAGAAGGATCCAGAAAAGAGGCCGAAATACATGGCCCGCAGCTTTACTTAGTCTAATAGCTTCGTGTAGATGATGCAACGCGCGCGTAACATGTTCTTGTACTACAGATATGTTACGACTACTGACTCCTTTGATGAGTCTGTTGTAGTATACGATTAGTGATGAGTGAAACGATTCTATGCCATGGCCAAGATACTGGTGGAGGGGGTTTTTGGGATCCAAGTCCCAGTAGTCTGCCACTTTCCACTGGAGCAATTTGTCCTCTACATCAGCGCATATTTTGGGGAAATTTCGAGGAAAAACTCGTCTGCGCTCAAAGATGTTTTTGTGGTTGGTCAAGTGGATGATCTCATCAAATAGGTACACCAACGACTTGGGTAACCCGTACATTACATAGACCTGATCGAGCTCAAAGACCTCAGTCAAGTTGGTTTTAGGAACCACTTTTTTTGCTTTTACTGTTTTACTTTCTGGAGGCTCCAGCGCTTCGTTGTAACCTGTAAGTTCTCTTTTGTTAAAACTTATTGAGAACGATAACGGACTATAGTCAGCAGCATCTGTACGGTTCGAGATAAGAAGATTCTGAATCGTGGGCTTGATCTGAACCGTGGCTTTCTTGCCATTGGGTAGGATAGCTACGTTTTCGTCGTCTTCATCATCGTCGTCTTCATTGGCGGCTTCTACTCCGCCAGTATCGATATTTTTCGCTAGATCGTAGTTTTCGCTCAAGTCGCGGTAATTGATTTCCTCGTCTCCCTCGCTAATGGAATAGTTGAACAAATTGATGCTCTGGGTGCTCTCAAAGAAAGTATACTCTATACGAAACACATTAATAAGAAACTTTGATAAGCTACCAAGTCGCGTGTGGCTCGACTTATTTTTGATTACGTAGTCCCCTATAGCAAAAATAAGCTCAAAGTTTTCATACACGCTATACTTGTTGTCCAAGTCGATTTGGAGCAACAGTCCTAGTAGAAGCAAAGTTTCGTATTCCCAGCCCGCTTCGCCGCACTTTTCAAGCTCAATGCTATTTTTGTCGTACTCATCGAGATGATAATTAATGATCCGGATGCTTAGTTTACGTAGAGATATGCTGATTTTAAGGTACTCGTCCATATGATACGACATGTCTGCATTGGCCCTGTGTGTGCTTTTCGACATCTTGAACGAGGATAGGCCCAATACTAGGTACACTATGGCCAATTTGATGTTCTGTTTCAATTCGTGCGCGGAAAAAGTTTCGGGATCATCGCGTAGGTGCAAATCGCTGGTGTTGGTGAAGTCAAAGCAGATAAACTCACCGAAGATCTGCTTGATATACGGAATGACAAAACAGTCAAAGTAGTTGGGAGTATGAAAAACTCGACAGAAGGAAAATATATCAGATTTGAAGTTCTTAAGAAGATCGTGAAACACTTTTTTGAGCCTGAGTTCAAAAGTACTCTTGTTATATTCAAACAACTTGTCGAGGATTTTTGTGTCGACCAACCAGTCGTCAGAATCGATATTGGGAAAGAACTTTGGGTACAATATATGAAGCATATTTTGTTCATTGAATCTGTAGTTAGTTCCTTTTATAGCAAGAATAGTTAGCTTGGCATAGTCCATAAGTTCGTAGTGAACCCACGAGTTATTTGACTTGGAGAAGATCGATTTCGTGGAATCATACGGTGCGTCTTCGCCAGGTGAATTAACAACAACGTCAGCCTCGAAATCGGGACTCAATATAGGTTCGGTCTCGAAAGACGAAGGACGATGGGGTGATATTGGATTTTGAATGTGTTTGTGGTTGGATTGCATCGGTATTGACTTTTGGATATCATGGTTAAGTTGAGTCGGTATTTTTGGTAAAGTATGGCCTTTTTTTCGTTTTTCTTCTCGTAGTTTGTACACCCTAAAGGGACCTATATTATGGGAAGACTCTGCCATATCTAGCTGCTCCAACGTGTCATTCAATTCTTTATACGTGTAGACCATACTAGAAGGAAACTTGAAGATATCAACCTTTCTTCTCTGAAACCCGTTCCGCATATCGTCGTCTCCCAACGTCACAAGCTCATTAGTGTCATCGATACTGAGCGGAGCAGACCAGCAGAGCTTGATCTCAAATCCCAAACACTCTCGCTTGGACTTTATACATCGCTGGCACCGAGGCCGGCCTTGGTCACACTTGACTTTCCTGGCTCGACACGTCCAGCATCCTTGGAAACTCCGGTGTCGTGGAGGCATGGTAAGTAACTCCCAAACGGTGAAATTTATTTTGGTAGTGCGAAAAAAGATAAGCCCAAAAACGGAGTGTAGTGGAAGACCCAGACCCAGACCCAGACCCGTAAGACCACAGACGAGCAGTTAGAGGAAGAACCACTGATTATCACGTAGTGGAAATATGGCTGTAAGTTGCAGTGTGTATTTAGAAGTTATGGTCTAGTTCTGTATGGTTTAGTACTGAACGGTTGGTGGCACCTTTTGGTTATCTTTTGTCGCACTAGATTTGCAGCAATTGGAGATGGAGAATTGGAGATGGAGAATTGGAGATGGTAGACGCTGTGGCAGAAGAGTACAAGGCTTGAGTAAGACCTGACCTTGGACTGATTTCACCCTGGTTTGGCAGAGTTACCTAATAAGTAAATACATAGTATATTTAGTCTGTAGGGAGTGCTCGCTAAGAGGCTCTTGGTGTTGCTCGTTGCCTCGATGACTTCTCCGAGTCACACGACATGACAGTTGATTAGGTGAGTGAATATACAACAGTATTTATAAGATACATTCTTACAGCACCATAAATAGTTTTATATGGTTCCAACACCTAGGCGGCGTTGCAACCTGTTTATGTTCAGCCTTTTGCTTGCCTTTTGCTTGCCTTTTGCAGTGCCTTTTGCAGCTATGCGCACTGTGCTATTTTTCAGTTGGGTATACAATTTAAACCGTAATACACAAATTCTCGCACGCTCGCATATTCTACACTGTTCCCACTTTACGTTTGGTTGAATAAAAGTGTGAGGTGAATCGAGAATTCAGCTTACACCTATTCAGCTTACCCTATCCGCGCTAGTGCGATTAGTGCGATTAGCGAGGTGCTAATTCTTGTGGCTACAACGAGGCTTATTCGCACGCGCACGACTTCTCCAACCGCTCCCAACCAAGTCGATAAAGAAGTGCTCACGGAACCACTACTGGCTACTACAGATGGCAGACCACCCGATCAATGTAGAATACTCCGATGAAGTGAGTTTCAGCTACAAAAGCATTCTTCCCCATGAAAAGATATTTTCGATCCAAGTGGGCCACCGGCTTTTCCGACTCTCGGGGTTGTCGTTGTCGTCCGATGCACCTTCATACTTCACCCGGTTCTTCAACAAGCCCGAAAACAAAGACAAAGTGTTATTTATAGACCGAAATCCCGATATATTCGAGCAGATCTACAACCATCTCCAAGGGTACCCCATCAATGTCAAATGCGACTACCAATTTGTCCACCTTTGGCTGGACGTCTTTTACTTTGACTTGCGAAACCTCCAGAAATTTTTGGTGTCTGAAGATATTTTTGCTACTGTAGGCAACAAGACGTTCAAAGTGAGCAAGAGCTTGTTCACGCACACCGGAAACTACCCCAACTATTTCACGGTCGTGTACGAGCAATTGTTCAATGAGAACATGGCTGCAATGGAACAAAAAGGAATGCTCCGGCCTCCGCCAGTAAGACCCGCCACCGTCAACTTGCGGTCCCCGCAACTCTTCGAAGAGCTTTTGGAGATGCTCAGAGGTAACACCTCGGTGATACGAAACGACGAGCACCGTAGTTCATTAATTAGAGAGTGTAAATATTACCGGTTTCTGGAGCTTGAGCAGCGCATAGTCAAGCACCGCATCGTCAATAACCCGTATGCAAAGACCCACACGCAAGAAATCATCATCAACGTTAATGATTTGCATAAAAAGGGGGTAATCAACAAGTCTCCCATGGATAAGCTTACGGAGGTGCCGTTGATGTACCAAAGACCGTATATTAAGGACGAACCCGTGAGATGTCTTGTGTTTCAAATCGATAGTGCGCATGGAACTTCCGACGTGCGATTGGTTTTGAACCGCACCATCAATTTTGCGTCTGTGGTGATCACAAATGCCATGTGTAAGAGATTTAAGCACGTATTTCTGGAGTTTGCCAAAGAGTTTCCCACCGACACCGCTGGAGGAATGACCATGTATAGGTTTTCAGTTGGATTTTCGGGTTCGAAATCGGTTATAAATGGCAAGGAAATGAAAGAAACGTGGGTGCAAAATATCCTTAGTAAGGACGACGAAGAGGGTGAAAGCGCAGCCAAAAGAACAAAGCGCGAAGATGTAAAGGGCGATATCATTGAGTTTAAGCTTACAAAGTCGCTTTGGCGCATGGTGATGAGGGGGAACTTGGCCCGGTTGCATGCTGTATCACTAGAAGGATATACCGATGCTAAAGAGTACTTGCAAAGGCACATGGAATTCTTGTAAGTTTAGTGATATGCAATCTAGGTGGATCAATGTGTATAATAAATGTATAATATAGCTCGTGCTGAAGTGAATTTCTAAATTGATAAAAAAGTTGTATAGTGATTTTAATTTTGAGTAAGCATACATAGTAATTATTTTCACTAATTATGAAAGTGAAAGGTACTACTACGGCCTTTTGCTTATATCGGAGCCATAGACTGCCACAGTCCATCGGTTCCTTGAATAAATATCAATTTCTCACTTCTAAATAAACTCAGAATTTAGCTTTGTCTACTAACAAGAAGTGAAAAGATTAATAATTAGAGAGAATCAAAGACCTAAATATTATAAGAAGCTAGTAATAGTTGATGTTACACGCAATTGTAGTGAAAATCGCGAGTACATTGCACATTAGTGCAGTGAAGTGTAATTAGTGTAATTCGCATAATGAGTGAGACAAAAGCGTAAGTAGATAAAAAAGTAAAGTACAAAGTAAAGTACAAAGTAAAGTACAGAGTAAAGCACAAAGTAAAGTACAAAGTAAAGTACAGAGTAAAGCACAAAGTAAAGTACAAAGTAAAGTACAAAGTAAAGTACAAAGTAAAGTACAAAGTAAAGTACAAAGTAAAGTACAAAGTAAAGTACAAAGTAAAGTTTGCGCTGAATAATCGGCACGTAGGTAGAGAGTCAAATACTATACGGTAATCATGAATAACATACATTTTTAAATCATACTATAATACATTAGTCATTATCGAATGGGATGCACCACCTCGTAGTTTCTCACAGGAGAGTTCGGCAACGATGCGTTTTCGTGTACGGCAGTGGCAGCATCGTAGGTGGAAATTGATGGTTCCTCATCCTTTTCATAAGACTCGTCGTCAAATTCGTGCGGGTGGGTTCTTTTATAATGTCTGATGGCTGCGGGGAACATATCAATCAGCCATAAAATAAGAATTATTCCGTATACAAAGGCTGCTGTCCATTCGAAACACGCAGACAAATCATTTTTGTCTTGGGCCATAAACGCACCAAAGCAAATGGCCACTACCCCGATAATAATCATCCACAAAATCTTGGCTGCAGATGATACCATATATAAGTTCATCCATTTGTTCAGACCAAAGATGACTTTTTGATCGTTATCCAAGCGTTGTGGAAAGAGCCCAAATGTAAGCGAGTTGAAGAAACTAAACCCGCACGCGACGAGTCCGAAGCAAATAAACACTACGAGCATGGAAATATGGACGGGATGGAACGCATTGGTGTTGAAAATCGACACCATGAGGATTCCTAGCTGCGCTATGCCCGCACACACTATGCTGATCCATACAAACACGGGCTGTTTTTTGGAAATGTAGCCTTGTAGCCTGCCTGTGCAGCGTAAATAGTGTTCGACCGCGAGCGTTGCAGTGAAGAAAATTGCTTGGAAGCCTGTGCATGAAATGAAGAGGGGTTGTAAGTTGGTGGCGCCAATGTCGGAAATATACACCACATATTGGTTGGCTGGGTACATGAAGTGGTAGTAAGGATGGCCCTGTCCTGCCCAGCATGCCAACATGGCTATCAACATACCGGTCCATACAACAAGGGCCACGAGAGGCACCAAGTACCAATGGAATATGGCAAATCGAAAGTGCTTGGACATGTGTGGTGAATTCTTGGAAATATCTACAAGTTGGCGTTGCTCTAATAATATATATCAAACTTGCAATGACTGAAATAGCAATTTTTGTTTACGATCTATCAATGTTCTAAACCATGAACGTTTGTGCCCGTTCCTGAGCGCCACCGAGAGTGCTAAAAATATATAGAATTTGAAGGATGTAAAGACGCGGTGGCCGTGCTTCGGGCACCGTGTGCGGGTATATTGTGCGGGCACGGTGTGGTCGACCCAGGGTGACCGTTGGTGCATCTGGCGCGATCCAAACTTAATCCGAGTGGTTTCGGGTCGTTTCACTGCCCCAACGAGGCGCTGCATCAACACTAGATTTGACACCAAATTTGGGTTGTCTCATCTCAAAGCGTGACAGGCGCACAATAAACCGGAATGGCGTAGGCTGTATTCGCGCGCCTATAATGGTCAGGGGAGCTCGCTTACGTGAGAAAAAAGAGCGAATGAAATATAGAACAAGGGTGCTCACAAAGGCCGAATATGAGCCTATTGTTTATGGCATGCTGGGCTAGAAAATTGTGCCACATTGGTACCGGGATTTGTGCGGAAACTCGGGGTTATGCCCAATACTACTCTTGCCGAGTTCGAGCCTGTTGTTGAACACGGTCTGTAGTGGCTGTTTCTGGTATGTTCCTGGTAGGTTTCTGGTAGGCTCCAAAAAGGTTTCTGGTAGGTTTCTGGTAGTTCCACTTTTACTTACGAAATTGCGATAATTGGTATCGCTTCTAAATCCGTGATCGCATTCTTGCTTACAAAGGCTGTGCTGCAACCAGCACTGCTCATTGACTAACTGGTCTCGTGCGTCTGTGTCAGGGCATCTCTACAGTCCAGCGGGTTGCCTGGGTAACTTTAATCGCCTCGCTTATGCGGCCATCTAATGATCTGTCACGTGCGCAGCTCTACTCACACGAGCAATGATTTTTCAGCGCCCCCTCCCCCCCTCCTTATCCGCTGACATAAGCGTCCATTCCGCGTACGAGCCCCGCGTAGCAACTGCTAAGCAGGAACAAGATCTGAAACTCTTGGTTTCGTTCATTAGAGTTTGGTTCGTTTCAGGTCGCGGATTCTGGGCTGGTGCACGACGGAAATTGCCAGAATTTTGAAGTGAGTGTGAGAGCCGCCACCGCCCATTCATATTGTTGTTGCCTCTTTTTGCCCAGTCGACAGGGCTACACATAATAAAGCTTTATGGCTGGAGCAAGGGGTTGACAACGGAGAATTCATATTGAAACAACGGGGTTGTCCTAACAAACAACCGCCAGCAGTATTGTAGGTATTAAGAATACACACACCATCAACATGAACAGATTCTACATTACGATACCACCCCTACTGAAGTAATACTCTCCGTAGAAGAACTCTCTCATCAAGGTGCGACTCGCTACGCATGACTTATTTTTTTTTGTGCAGTGACGGCGGATCAAAAATGCCATAAACGAGGGTACAGAAGTGCGCACAGAGCTTGCCAACCCAGTGCTTAGGGGGCCTCTCCAATGTAGGAAGTCGAAACTATAATTGGAGGTGAAGAGGTGCAAGACAAGAGAATATCTCGGGCCAATTATATTTTTAAGAATAATAACACGTTGCCAGTAATGCGATCAGGTGCCCTGACTCTGATGGTTGTGAGACCTGTGGAATTCAATACATAATGACCTACCTCAAAGAATCAGAGATTGTGACGATTTAGCCAGTGGCAATAACACCAAAAGAAATCGCGGGTCAGCTAATAAAAAGCAAGTCAACAGCAATTTTGCAGGTGCCAAAATTATCCTTTTTGACGCTTCACTAGGGTGCACAAGGGCTAATTCGCAAATTTTACAAAACGGGGAATTTTGATATATAGGAGTATTTTTGGGTTCTTTGGTTTTTCTGGGGAGGCAAGTGGGATTTTCAATTCCATGTAGCCCATGTATCTCGACGCACCGTAATTGTTCTGGCGAATGCCCTTCCCTTGTTAAAAGGTTTAATGTGAACAAGGCAGCAGCGTTATGAAGCAGAAATCACAATTAACCAGAATTAAATTACTTTGAAGCATATATCGTGTAGCTAAACAAAGAAACAAGATTGCAGTCATGTACAGCTAGCATTCAGATAACGAATGTGCCGCTGCAACATTCTCGTTTCTTGATTTCTCTAATATTCTATGAACACGCGCTCATATCAAAGGAACTATTGCTACTCAGCTAGAATCAAGGGGAACAACCCTATCTCGAGTAAGAAAAGGTAAATGTGTTGAAACAAACGACCTTTTCTCAATATTATCCTCGTATGTTCTTTTTTTGTCTCAACAAATAATACATGAGACGATCAACGAACATTTGAGGAAAGTGACACTCTGTTCAAACATACAAAATAATATGAAACAATATGTGCCTACTAAAGAAATTAACGGGATGCCTAACTTTCTCAACTAGTACTTCACACTGACCTCTTCACTACCCCTCGCCTACTTATGATTTTTTGAAATGGTCACAATTGCCGCCAATGATCCTCAAGTAGGCACTCGTACTTCAATTCAATTGTTGGAACAACCTTTGACTTGCATAAATTGGCACGTATACAAGAGCAGTAGCATATATTTCTGTAAAATAATAAGATATTCCAGAAAATAATATGCATTGAGGTGAGAAAAAAAAAAAACAATGCTTTGGTATTTGTAAATGCAACCTGTAAAAGCGGAACTCAATATCGCTTTTATCCCGAATTTCTCAGCACATAAGCAAGCAAGCTCTGCGTACACAAAATAACTGAACTTCGATTGTTCAATTGTGAAATTTTCTACGAAACACTTTACAGTATTACATAACCTGCAACTCGTAACATCTTCAAAAGAAATACCCACAGACACTCACTGTGCATAAATTCCATCATCACAGACTGATGATCAATGGTTGTGCAAATCTTATATTATAAGCACTGCAAAAAAATCTAGGTGCTTGTTCAAATATATATATATATACCCAAATACTCATGTAGTTGCAACTGTACCCTAATTGCAAATCAAATTCGCGTCAGCATCGTCGCATCATGACTGACGAAAATATAAGTAACTACATCAAGATGGTGTGGGTAATACTATCCTCCACGGGAGACCGGTCACGTGAAGGTTCCACGACACCCGTCTATGCCCTTCCTAAAAAGCGGACAACCCTCAGGAAATACCACGAATTCTCAGCAAAGTACTCAACCTTCATCAACAACTTGATATGCAACTCCCAATTGACTCCAACAAACTTGACCATCAGCTTGTACTACTTGTACAAGTACCATCACCATAACAGCGTTTTGCAATTCTCGTACAACGATCACGTGATAACACCCGATCACGACTCCATGAACATATACCTTGTGATCATGCTGCTTATTCTCTCCAACAAATCGTTTGACGACCAGAGCTACACCCTCAAGACATGGCTCAGCATCATCAACAACACTCTTAGTGAAGAGAGTCCAGATCTCGTCAAGGTAGATCTTGGATTGTTGAACTCATTGGAAAGCTTTTACCTTATGAGTTTGAACTATCAGTTGTCGTTTAACAATGTTGCAAAGCAGAACCATTTCTGGAATATGCTCACCTCCACTAATGCATTATTCAGATTGCCTGCATCATTGATTAGCAAATGCAGACAATTGGTCGATTCCAGTGAGACACCAAGCGCACCGTTCGCAGCCAAGTTGGCCAGTCCTGTACAGAACAACTGCATGGCGAGCCCGGGTTACACTCCTGTATACACTTCAATCTCACCTCAAAAGAACCGGTGCGACACCTCTCCTAATCTTTCTAGCATCAACTCACCTTTGAATGCGGTTACGGGATACTCTCCTTTAACTCCGGTGACCCCATACTACAGCGAATTCCACTACAAGAGAAGACAGATGCAGCCTATGCAACACCATGTGATGGGATCCAACAATATTTTCCCAGATACTTGGCAGCCATCAGTGCAAAGCTCACACCTGGCTAAGTATCAGCCTTACCAAATGTCGGCACCTCCAGTATATTATGTTGTTCCTCAACAAGCACAATTTGTGTTCCCGCACCAGGCTCATGCACAAACAAACTTGGCTGTACACTCGGTATCGCAGGTGGAAGCAGCCAGCACAGGTATTACTCAAATAATGCAATGATTAATACCATTACTATAGCAACGGACTCTCAAGAGCCTTCTCAAGCATCTTAGAAATTTGCATTTGCATTCGTCATATTTATGAAGACCATGACTTTTATTTTTTTTGTATCATAGTTTTTTCTGGTACATGCGTACCAGAGTATCAATTTTTTAGGTAGGTTAAATTCGGGATGAAATAAAATTTTGTATAGAAAGGGGTGTGGAAATTCTAATAGTTTAAAGTTTTTCTGTACTAGTGGTGTAAAGCGCTTTTGTGAGATTTGCGGGGTGACGTAGTGCGTGGCATATGTTTGTTTTGTAAAGCCTTTGTTGTTAGTTCTGGTAGCCTTTGAGTGTTGCCTCGTCTCCTCCAAATTACGTAGGTTACCGAAAAGCAAGAGAAAATAGCACTTGAGGCTTTGATAAGTCCAGTGCTCAATGGCAGGGCTTTAAAAAACGAAATCATTTATTATTCCATCCCACTGCAACATGGATTTATGGTCATTGTAAACTTTAGACTTTTAGTGTGCTGACACAAAAGTAGGATCATTCATTCATTGTATAACCGATCCTTCGTTTGAGTACTCTTTAGTTAAATTTTAGGAACTGAAAAGCATAAAATCTACAAGCAAGTGACATCAAAGAAACTAGAAAAGATGAAATCGGGAAATGTTTGGCGATATTCCAGGGCGTTGGTGTGCAAACAAGTAGAAGAAGGAAAGTGTACGTAGAAAATACGGTTTTTTGATGTAGAAGCAGTTATTTGAACGAGAAATAAACAAAAATATAAGCGAACCTTTCCGACCGATAGAAGCACCATAACAAAATTTCACCCCTTCTTTTTCCAAACCTCAGTAATTGCGAGTGTCTCATTGGGGCCATACGCCCAAATGCAAAACTTTCAGTTAAAAATTTTTTTTTTTGCCTCCTCGCAAATTGCGAAACATGGCGAAAGGGCGCTCTTTCGCAGAATAGGCAAGGTTGAGTTAAAGATGGAATTCCTAGCATTCAGGGATTGCAAGTCCATCCTGGCGAAGTTAACAACACTTTGCGACTGAAGTCTATGTGTTAGCTAATACTTTCTAAAGAGGTATCATTTCCGAAAATGTTAGCTCGTCAATGCGGTAGTGTGTATCGGTACTGGGGCGAGTTCTGAAACACCAACTGCATACGGTTAAAGTAGAGGGTTGGGAGTTCCGTGATCTGCTGTGCCTCAGACAACACTCGACATGAGCATACCATCGACCATGCCAACAGAATGTTTACGGCGATTAGATGAGTGTTGATATTTTTTTATTTTTCTTTTTACTGTTATATTTTTGGAGATTGTTCTTTTTTTTTTTCCTAGCCAGTGAATCTCTCACAGATTTGATACAGATACCACAAAATAAAACATTCGCGAGGCTTGTGCGTTATTCCCGAAGTGATAACTAGCAAAAAATAATTTTGTTAGCATTAAGCCTGCCAGCGTGTACATTAAGCAAAGTGACTCCTCAAGTAACTAGGAGGATTTGTCAAAAGTTGGGGGTTGCAAAAACTAACTACACATGGAGCAAGTCAAGGATTTTTAGAAAAGCAAGAAAGCAGTGTTTGATATATCGAATCACAATTGGGTCTAAGAGAGTCTGGGTTCGTCAATTTCTTTTGATAATCCAAATCATTTCAGTACTGTCTGAACATGATTAGTTTGAAAGATAATAACTATTATTACACAATTTGGTTCGAGGGAACCAGGTTTGAATATTTTATATTTTTGGTAGCAAGTCCGTTCAAACGCTTGGTACAAATATAGATTGTCTGATTATGGCCGAGTCCTGCAGGGTTTGTAATAATCGCCAGAATCTCCTTGTGCATGGCCGAATATAGTTTTTGCAGGTTACGCTGTTTTGAGGTTTAGAAAGCATGCAATTAACAAAAGTGCTTGTGTATAAGCTAACTGCTGATTCACCTAAATTTAGTTAGTTTTTACAAACAAAACATTTACATGTTAGACTCTCATGCACATTTGTGCATATCGCCCGTTTTTTTAAATTCTTGCATAAATAATGTACTTCGATCAAGCCAATTATCGGCCTGACTTTGTAGCATAACATGTAAGTTACACTTGTGTATGCGCGGAACAGTTTGTTATGAACGGAAATACCTTATGATGTGGGCCGTTTGGTATCACATACTGCGTCACAAAGAGCTATTTTCATCACTATTTTACAACATGCAACTATTGGATGCAGAATATTAGTTCGTGACAACTCTCAGAAGACCTCGTCCCAAGTTATTACTCGTATTGTGGGATATTATTGGTGTGCCAGGGCAAGTTACCGCATTTTTCTAACCGAGCACTGGTGCCCGAAACCAAATAAAGTTTATTGCATAACATCGTCTCCATGTGTTTGCGGTTGCATGCTAGCATACGCATCTCGTAAATGGGAATGCACGACCCCGACTCACAGTGAAGAAATATACCCGTCTCATCTCATCTCATCTCACCGAGCATAGTGACGGGATGGGTGATAAGACGTGTGAGATATGTAATCTCGAGCCAGCTAAATACAAATGTCCAACCTGTTCAATAGGCTACTGCTCCGTAAGCTGTTTCAAGAGTGAATTGCACCAGAAAAGTCATGCCAATCCAAAGCAAAACAGCGACAGAAATTCTCCACCATCAGTAATTGATGTGAGCCAAAATCACGACGAGAAAAAAGAAGATTCAACCAAACCTCTACACATACAGAAATTCGAAAAAATAGTCGATGACCCGGTGATACGAGGGATGCTCAAAGAAGACGCACTTCAATTTCATTTACTTACGCTAGTGGAAATTCTTGACAATCCCAATATGACCGGAAATAATAATTCAAAGACCGTCAATTCTGTATCAAGTGAAAATAGAATGTCTATTATGAACCTAAAGTTGAACGATCTACGCATCGGAGGAATCGAGGAAAATAGTCTTGTTGAAGAATTCATAAGTCGGGTTTTAGAGTTGTACGGCGAATACGATGTTGCGTAATTGTTCCTTTTCCCGTAAGCCAACAATTACAGACAATAGTGTAGGTACCGTCAATGAAACTTATATGTGAACTCGTCTGGATATAATAGAAATATGCAGAATGAGCATTTTGTTGGATTTTCACGAGATGTAATTTCAGTGACGAATCCGATACCTCCACGGTTCACATCACAACTGGTTCCAAAAGGTACCTCACTATGTCTATTGAACCAATTTCAATACTGATAAAAATATTAAAACATGCGAAAACCCAATTGGGAATTGTCGACGGCAGGGGTATGAATAGAATCCCAAGACAAGTTCGATGCGGCGTCGTCTGGGTGGTATTATAGAAATTTTTATTACGTACAACCGTATTGCGTGCAGGTTCTGACTTTAACGTATTTTAAAGTATCAAAGTCGATATTTTTAAACTGTTGATAATTGCGCAAGTGTTTGTGAAGACCCGTCAAAATATTAAAAGCTCTCGTAAATGGTGTAATTGGAGAAAATATTCAGATACAAATGGGTCTTGTTAGTGCAAGGGCGGAACGAATTGCCGATAAATTGTAACCTGTAAAGTTAGGCAAAGAGAAAAAAGTGTTTTTGTGCCATAACCTTATTTCTTTGTAATTATTTTCACGGTACATGCATGCAAAGCCTAAAGTGTTCCCAATATGTACATCTTACACTCCATCCGCTATTGTATTTCTTTAGGATAAAATAAAAGAAGTTCAGCCTGATCATATTTTTACTCCTTCCAAAGCTTAAATGCCAACATTGCTAACATGAGCAATATTGCAGCAAAAAACCGTAGATAGCTGCTGTTTATGCCGGAAATACCAGTGGCCAAGGGACATTGGCAGTTTACGGGCGATTCTACACTAGCTGGAGTATCGCAGTTTGGAACAACCGATTTGATGATTGGTTTGTAACTATCGGACGGTTCTGGAACATACTGCATGTACCTCGCCTGAAACGAGTTATTTCCGAAGTAGGCGCAGAAGAACAAGCGGATCGAACATATCATCGATCGTACAGAAATTAGTACATGTGGAAAGAAATAACGAATCTAGAATGGAGTGGCTCTCGAGCCGAACTTCGTCAACTCAAACTTGTACTGTACGTATTCTGGGCTATCCGCGGATTGGTGCCAGGTTGCAAAGCCTAAAGAGCGGTTTGTTCTCTGACACTCTGTTTGGTTGAGCGGGTCGTGTGTGCTCATTTCACCGATCGCGATCACAATCGCTGCAAACATTCTGTGCGTCAAGTGACGAGAGGCATCCTTGCGCTCAATTGGCACTACTAGTCATTCATGGTACGACAATGTGTATTAGGGCTATTAAGCCATCACTGAAGGTGGCACTCTATATAAAGTAGTATATTCATATGGTCATAAAGTGGATGGGAGAGGCGCTGCATGCAAGAACACTCAAACTCTTTTTTATTTTTGCAGTTTTTTCTGTGCTTACGCAGGAGTCTCAACTTTACCACCCCAGATATTTTTCGTTTGCCCCTGTAAAGGTTTGGATGCTGTGTACTTGTACAAGAACCCGCCAAGATCGGAACCACGATCATTGGCATCTATTTTGGCATTTGGGTCGTCCAACTTCAAGTGACCGGTAGTAATGTACAACTCGTCATCGTTTTTCCCGCCTATGGTGACAGACGTAATTCTTTGAGCTGGCAATGTGAATTTTGCCACGAGATTTCCGTGCGCATCCAAATGCATAACTGTGCCAGTACTGAACACCGCGGAGTAGATCTCGCCGGTTTTTGTCATGGTGAGCCCATCTGGCTCGGGGCTGTCAAAGCTAGGATACAACTCTAAAGTCAGCACAAACTTTCGCTTGTTTGACAAGGTATTGGTAATATAGTCGTAGTCGAATTGCCAGATGGTGTGCGTCAAGGAATCGGTCCAAAATAACTTCTTTCCGTTCGCGGAAAACGAGAGGCCGTTCGAGATATAGACCGGCGATTCAATCATAGTTTCTATGGTCAAATCATGGCAATTGATTCTATAGAGTTTTCCCTCTGGCTTTACTCCTTCCTGCGCGGTCACGGGGAAATCGTTCATCACCCCGATCCATAAATGGCCCCAGGGATCTACAATGCCATCATTGGATCTCAATCTGGCGCTTTCGTGGGGATACTTCAAAAAATAAGGCAAGATTTTGCCACTTACAAAGTCACCTTTGGCAACACCGTACTTACCACACACTAAGATTAGGTTGTCATTGGAGGTCAAAGCAATTGCTCCAATAGATTCGTGTTTATCTTCGAACTTCAAGATCTCGTGCGAATGGGGTTTTTCTTTCGAGAGGCGCACTCGGTGAACTTCCCCAGCTATGATATCTACCCAAAGAAGCGTATCGTTGGATGGATTATACGTGACACCTTCAGTAAGTCTTCCACGATACTGTGGTAAGAAGATGTTTTGCTCAGTTAGTTGGATTGTTTTCGATTCTGCATTGGAACTGGCAACATTACTTTTGGCCTCGGACATAGTACAGTATTAAAATATTAGTAAATGGGTTGAAAAGTACTGAAGTAGACACTTGTAGCTGTTGATGTCGGTGGATGGATGGATTCGTAAGAAGTGCGTCTATTTTTTTATGGCTCAACGCAGGTTTGGAAAGGTGCTTGATCTGGAGGATTTGCGATCTGGATCAAATGGCGGCCAAAAAAAATATTATTTATTAGAAATATCTGTACGAGAAATGGGGGTTTTCCTGTCACAGTAACAAGCCCAGCACACAGCAAAAGATTAAAAGGAATCTATAAGTATCGTTTGCTTGGAACAGATGAACAATTCACCAAATACTTCTTTCATGGATATTCGAGTCACACGTTGATGATGCATCTTGCTGCCGGTCTGGTAGGCACACGCCGCCGGTGCAGCCCCCCAGACGGGGTACGCTACCTATTTGGGGATATGTGTTGCCTATTAGGTTCCTGATTAGGTTGGGTCGGCTGCCAAAACTATGACACGTAGTACGAGCGCGACTACGATATCCACACGAGCAGAGACTATAACTGATGGGAGCTGGTGCACCTCGCACCAGAACATCTAGTTGGGCCTTTTTGCTACTCGTGGACTGGATCAAGACAATCTCGATTTATTGTTTGGGATAATATTTTTAGATATGATTCTCGTTTAGGGTGAGGGGTTGTAGAAATGCTTGTTGTCAAGAGAATTTTTCGCAAGTGGGGCCCTGGCCAGCCCCTGCCAAGCCCCACCCCGGCGGTTCGCAAAGAATGTCTGATGATCAGACCACCAACTAGGCTGATTATAAAGACTATCGAGAGTGATCAAAGTATGCCATTACTCTCTACGTGATAATCCTGTGAAGTTTTCAGAGGAAACGGACACCAGAAAGCTGTTGTGCCCGTCATGTGTGAAAGTTGTGTATAAACAAATGTATAGTTATGAAACCCTGGAATTGGCAGTTTGATGCTATAATATTAAATGGGCACTGAATCTGGGCTGTCTCTATATAATATTTTTATTGTACCCGAAAACTAGGAGCGGTGGGAGGCGCGCCGATTCTGGCCCTGGTAGCAAACAATGTCCCATGGAACTATTCTTTCATTTGAAGCTGAGCCCATTCTCTGGCAAGAGCGACCATTGTTTCAGAGTTGGTCGAAGCATCCACCACGTCAAGTGGCACCTGGCTCTCACTATACTCCTTTTGTGCAAACCTTCCCATATTGGTTTTCGTCACTATCCGAAGCTGGTAATCGGGCGAATCACTCTCTCCGTGTAGTAATAGTTCGTTCCAAGTAAAGAGAAGCGAGTCGCTCTTGCGCGTAAACGGATTGATATCTACTATATACACTTTTTTAAAAGGTCTTGGAACATACACATCGACAATGTACTTGTCGAGACCTAGAACGCCGTCAACTTTGGTATGGATGAACTCATCTATAACCTCTCTCAACTCTTGTTGCAAACCCTCAAGAAAATCATAGTGGTTCAAATCACGCTGCGAAATCCCCAAGATCCGACCGCGCTGGACAAACACCCGGAACTCGAGCGCTGGATTGACATCTTTCCATTTGCGAAGCACCAACTCATAGTCGACCGGTGGGGCCTCGCTGGCATCATCTGCTGCACTGAATGGGTAGTCAAGGTCGTCTACTACATGGTCAGAGGCATTGAGAAGTAGATACACGTCGTTCGGCTCGCGACACTGCGTGGTGCTCCCGGGCATGATCCATTTGGCATCTTTCGGAGCCGACCAGTTGAGCTTGGGCGTCACGTGCCCGCCGAGCTCAGCGATGCTCTCGCCGATTTGGCGATGAAGCTCGGCAAACGAGTCGACTGTGAGTGAATGAGCGGGCTCCGAGTCGTCTCCAGAGTCGGATTCCCACTCGCTGTACTCGTTATCACTATTGGCTTCGATTTTGCTGTGGTTTCCCGCCAACTTTATACTGTCCCCGGCCAAGTACTGGAGAAACGTCTTCGGCAAGGGCTTGAGAATTATAGATTTCACCACATGTTCTTTAAGTTTAGGATACCACTGTGAGTAAGAGCACTGCCTTATCTCTTCCAGACTGACCTGGATTTTCTCAAACGTAGCGTATGACATGCTGGTGGTGACATTTCTCGATGACTGGTTAAGATGACATATTATCAGGAGCAGCCCGTCACGTGGTCGCGCACGAGGAGTTTCGTCGCGTGGAAAATTTTGAATTCAACCTTGATGATCCGCCACTCTTCTTTACCCATCGATAGTTCTACAGTTCAAGGGTTTTTTCACATATCAATTGGCACCATCACAATCTTAAACAGTTGAACTATAAGCTCTAAGTTTTTTTGAGATGTCTGTTGCAACTAGAGGAGTGGCACCTTCCAATGCTACGTTCAAGAATAAAGAGAAGCCGCAAGAGGTGAGAAGAAGCAATATTCTCGCAGCCAGGGCAGTTTCCGATGCGATCAGAACGTCGTTGGGTCCAAAAGGCATGGATAAGATGATCAAAACCGGCAATGGCGAAATCATAATCTCCAACGACGGCGCTACCATCTTGAAGCACATGGCCATCTTACACCCTGCGGCAAGGATGTTGGTCGATGTGAGTGCGGCGCAGGACATTGAGGCTGGTGACGGCACGACCTCGGTTGCCATTTTGACCGGCGCCTTTCTTGGCGCTGCCGACCGTTTATTAAATAAGGGGATCCACCCCACCCTCATTTCTGAGTCGTTCCAGAGAGCGGCAAAAAGATCGTGCGAAGTGTTGCTTGAAATGGCGCACAAAATCAAGCTTGAGGACAAAGAACAATTGATCAGGGCCGCGAGCACATCGTTATCGTCCAAAATTGTTTCGCAGCACTCATCACTTTTGTCGCCGTTGGCTGTAGACTCGGTTTTGAGGGTGATCAACCAAAATCAAAACAATGTAGACTTGAACGACATCAGATTAATCAAGAAACTTGGTGGCACTATTGACGACACCAAGTCGATCAATGGCGTAGTGTTGACCCAGAACGTTCTTAAATCTGCAGGCGGTCCTTCCAGAGTAGAAAAGGCCAGAATCGGGTTGATCCAGTTCCAATTGTCGCCTCCCAAGCCAGACATGGAGAACAATGTAGTAGTCAATGATTACAGGCAGATGGACAAGATCCTCAAAGAAGAAAGAGCCTACTTGTTGAATATCTGTAAAAAAATCAAAAAGGCCAAATGTAATGTTTTGTTGATCCAAAAGTCCATTTTGAGAGACGCCGTCAACGATTTGGCGTTGCACTTCCTTGCCAAGTTAAACATATTGGTTATAAAGGACATCGAAAGAGACGAGATCGAGTTCTTGGCCAAGTCCACTGGCTGCAAACCTATTGCTGATATCGAAAACTTCACTGAAGACAGATTGGGCTCGGCCGATTTGGTGGAAGAAACCGAAAGCTCCGGGTCGAAAATCGTCAAAATCACCGGCATCACCTCCAAAAACATCAAACCGACTGTTTCTGTAGTTATAAGAGGAGCCAACGCCTTGGTTCTTGATGAAACCGAAAGATCTATCCACGATGCTTTGTGTGTTATCAGATGTTTGGTCAAAGAACCGGCATTAATTGCCGGTGGAGGAGCCCCTGAAATTGAAATCTCTCGTGTCTTGATGAAAGAATCCCATAAATTGGTTGGTGTAGAGCAGTTCGTGTACCAAGAATTTGCCTCTGCATTGGAAGTTATACCAACGACTTTAGCCGAAAATGCCGGTTTGAACCCAATCAATGTAGTTACTGATTTGAGAAACAGACACGAGAATGGCGAAAAGAATGCCGGTATATCGGTCAGAAGATCGGGTGCTTCCAATACTTTTGATGAACATGTTTTGCAGCCAGTTTTGGTCAGTACCAGTGCCATTACTTTGGCCTCTGAATGCGTCAAATCTATTCTTAGGATCGATGATATTACCTTCAGTCGTTAATAGTATAAATACAAGTCATGATAAATAGATGTAGAAGGGCCCTTGAACCAACACTTGTTTTCAACAAAGTTCATTTTAATTTAAGCTTTTGCTTCGAGGTGCAAATTACCAGAAGTTTCTCAACTGAAACAGTCTTTAACATACCAGCAGACTCCTCTAAATCCTTAATTGGTTATCTGATTTCTAGATTTGTACTTATTAATTAATAGAATGTTGACAATAATTAACTTCAAATTCGAGTCTTGATCCATTGAATACACTCAAGCAATTGTACTACTTGGCAAGTCTAATCTTGATGCTATTAATATCATTTTAATTAAAGGAAACAATTGAGTGTGTATCAAATTGACTACTAATCAATATACTGGGTGTTTTGGCACGAGAGTTCTTGGGTTGAAATCTTTTTAATTTCAGAAGATGTCAGTAATAATTGTTGGTATTCCTTCATGCTTGTACTTGATACAGGATGCTTGTACTTGATACAGTATGCTTGTACATGAAACAGGATGCTTATACATATTACAATGTGCTTGTACTTGATACAGTATACCTATACATGATACAGTATACCTATACAGGGTACAGTATACCTATACATGATACAGTATACCTATACAGGCTACAGTATACCTATACATGATACAGTGTACCTATACAGGGTACAGTATGCTTCAACATGATACAGTGTACCTATACAGGGTACAGTATGCTTCAACATGATAAAGTATACATATGATATAGTATGCCTCTAAATGAAAAAGAGTGCTTCTTCGGGTGTCTCACACTACAAACTGTTCTTTTTGCACCCAAATAAATAAGTTGCAACTACTTGCCACTATGTGCAGGATAATTCTATATCCCACGAAGTTGCAAACTTCCAGTCTCCACGGCGAGATTGACTATCTTTTGGCTATGTAAGTTTTGTGTCTCCATGAATCGTGGTTTAAACTGATTCTTAAACGCTCATCTGTAAGGTTACTTGTACTAAATTGTATTTACTTCCATAAGCTTATCCATTAGCTCATTAGTTGCAAATAACCGCATAGCTTTGTAAAAGGTCATTGCTTGCCCCAGAGATAAGGGTAGTGTTGATGGCTTTTTAGAATAGAGTCTCAAACATCGCCAGTACTTCTGGTACCTCGCAGAAGCATGTAATATTTCTATATAAATGTGATCACGAGCAATACACCAACTACATCGATACACACCTTGGAGTCAGCTACTAGATAGTTTAAAGCGAATGCATACAATCAAATGCAAGATTTTCATGTAACTTGCAAAATATCTCCAATATTTCTTTTGGGTGCAAAAATGGCTTGACATAATTGCTGCGAAAATTGCAAAATTGGTCTCGAATGGGCGAGAACCTCTTCAGCACAACCCTGTCCACTCCACTATCACCTACTCTATTCCCTGACTATATTAGAGGCATTATACAACTAGCGTAATGCTTATCATATATATGTCTATATTGAATTAGGCTTATATTATTCAATCTCAATTGTCATACTACGCAGACTTGATCCAATTAAATTCTATGCCAAGACATCTGGTAATATCAGATATTATACTTTCATATTTTGTAAATGGTATTATAGTAAATATTTGGTATTATATATGATATTATAGTAAATATTTGGTATTATATATAATTCTATGTATGCTACACCAACTTGACGGAACGCGACAAACCCTTCTTGATACCGGTCTTTTCTCCCTGGTACGGACCGCTGTTCTCGCTGTACACTTGTCTGACGGACTTGAGCTTCTTCTGGGCTTTTTCGTACTGCTTTCTCTTTTTGACTCTCGAGTTTCTGAACTCCTTCTTCCTGTGCGGCGTGAGTCCCTT